>CM060942.1:431423831-432623831 GCA_030765085.1 Allium cepa
ATTATCTCGACTTCAAGCAACACTCAAACAACACTTCTATCACTCCAATCACCAAAGACATTTCGACAAATCTCAAGAAGAAAAATAACTCATTCATCATGCATTCGAAGGATTCTTCTACATCGGGGTTTGAGATATTTGTCTAAGTGTGTTGTAATCGGAGTTGATTGTAAAGAATTGTAACTAAATCAGCAATAAAGAGCTTTAAAGTGGACGTAGGCTTGATCCTAAGCCGAACCACTATAAATACTGTGTCTTTTATAGCTTTCCTGTGATTTCTTTGCATATACTTTGTTCCCGTACCAACGGGTGGTGCTTTCACAATTTCCATCTATACACCGGGGTGTTAGCGTTTATTTTCTAGCGTTAACACTACAACTTATGTCGGGGTGTTAGCGTCCAATTTTAGCGTTAATAACAAATTTTATTTATTTGCAAAAAGCCTCTTCTCCTTTTATAAATATATAAAACATTTAAGTCCCATACCGTAAATAATTCTATATATCCATTAAAACAATTTCGAAAATTCTACAAAAATTCCTAAAAATTACTTTTTATATGTTTTCTAACATATAAAAATTTCAGACCCAAACCATTAATTTTTTAGCCACAAATAATTTATAGCCCAAAATAACATTTTCTTCACTAAAAATGTATAAAAAATTCAAAAAATTATGAATATTGAAATACATCTCTAAAATATCATTCTTAGTCTATATAAAAATTCACCAGGCATTTGGATGTTATTTAATAGGATTTTCACATTGAAACATATCATAAAATCAATAAGAATAAGTATAACTCATCAACAAATATATATGATCATTCCATTATTAAAAAACATGGATAATGATTGCAAATAGGTTTGGATTTCACCATAAAACCAAAAACAAAAAAAATATGAAACGTAAACATTATTCACCTTAACTTTAGAGATTTCGGAGCTCGAGATTTGAATGGATTTGATTTTATTTAGCTTCTTCCTTAGCTTTTCTTAATCTTATTCCTCTTTCTCTTATTAGCGGTGGTTGGCCTCTAGTTTTTATTTATAAAATAAAACGAATATGTGTGTATTACATGGCAAAGGGCTAAGGATATAAGAATGGCCTCTTCCCCATTTTACCCCTTCTCTTTTTTACTTTAACTCTTATCTTAATTCATTAGTTTAATGGCATGGCTACCTCTTAATTAAATCAAATCTTAATCCGTTAATCAACACATTATTTAATTAAATTTAGGTAATTAAATATCCTAAAATATGTTACCAAAAACATGGGGTGTTACAGGGATGTTCCATATAAAGTCTCTACATGTCTCTAAGAAACCAATATCTAGCCAATTTGAGGATTTTAAGAGCGAAACCTTTTCTAAATAATCTCTTCTAAATTTGACATATTTTCCTAAATAATCACTAAAAAAAAGGCTGCCTGAGATGCATTTATTCTTTGATAAAAAATAAAACTAAGTATAAAAGGAAAGTAGTGCAGGAAATTCATATTACATAATTACAAATGATCATCCGTTTCATACAATACTGATTTTTTGAATAACTTAGAAAAAGAATTTATCCTCATAATATTTGATTTTTTATGGAGGCAACTCATAAGGAATTGGTTGGACTCGCGGTAAATACCTGCAAGCCCCTAGATGTGGATTAGACCAAAATTCATCCAAATATCTCCAATGAATACGCCAGAGTAGACTCCTTTTAGAACTTCGAATTTTGATGTTCTGATTGTGTCCACTATATAAGTACATATTATATGAATTATCCAAGTTTACAAGAGAAGACCATCAAAAAAATATGAAGATCAGATTCCATATTCTTGCTACAACCTATTATTATGTATAGAGTCTGAGTCTAGATGTAAAAATGTTAAAATCTCTATGGAGTGGTTTACACATACACACACATAACAAAAGAATTGGAAAATCAAATGAACTGCACAAAAACATTGCATTCGGCTGACTAAACAATCCCATTCAACCGACTGAATGTTGTGATATATAAAAATAAATAAGAACATTCAGTCGGTTGACTTCCAATATTCAAATGGCTTATTCTGTCTATTTTGCACTAATTTCTTACTGGTTCAAACTTTACTCGATTCAGCTAGCTGGAATATTTAATTCAGACGGCTGTAGCTTCATAACAACTGGTTTTAAAAGGGTGCTTCTCTTCCATGAATAGTAACAACTCTTGATTTAGGAGATACTTCTATAACTCTTCTTGGTTTCTCTTGATGAATGTATACAACCTTTTAATTTCTATAAATAACAATGAAATCCAACATCCTGTTAATCAAATTTTCTATTTCTTAATTCTATTCATTCTTGCTATTTACACTTAAAGGCTTTCTACACACAAACACTCTATTAATCACTCATATAATCAGCTTTTTTCCAATATAATCAAATAAACTTTCTTTCTTCAAAAAATACACGATATACCACATAGGAGAAGATTGTGGGAATGGTGTACTCCAAATACTTATCTGTGATATTCAAGGAGCAAAACCAGTCAAATATTTTTTATTATCGATGTTTTGTTCGGTCGCTCAGGCGGTTAAAAGTCCTACTCTTTTTCTTAGGTGATTGAAGTCCTTTTTGATTGCTCAGGTAGTGTAATACCTATACCTCCATGTTAAGATAGGGTTAATAGTTGAATTCAAGAATGAATCTTGGACTGGACGTTGAACGTGAAAGTTCAAACTAGCATTAAAATTCCTGTTGTCATTTTTTTACTGCTATAATTTTATACTTACATTCCATACAAGTAGATAGACTTTTAATATTCCATATTATATGATGCATGGTCACTTTCATTTGGTATAGAGCAAGGTCATCATATAGCCATAACACAGTTGTTTGCTATTCAAATAATATGGAAAATAACACTAGCAAATTTTTTATTGAAGGTCAATCCATTGTACAGCCATCACTATTTAATAGCCATCACTATTTAATGGATTAATCTATAATTATTGGTCAACCAGAATGAGAATTTATATGCAAGCAAACAGATATGATACATGGAATATCACTCAGAATGAATACATTGTACCTACTACACCATATGCACAATTTACTAACAAAAAGTAGATGCTACTGCTAATGCTGAAGCAATAAATACGTTGTTTTGTTCATTAGGAAAAAATGGGTTTAGCGGAGTTAGTATGTGTAATTTGGCATATGAAATTTGGCGTAAACTTAAATTTACACATGAAGGTACTAACAAAGTTAAACAAATCAAAATTTCTATGCTTAAGAACTAGATCCAGAACTTTACAATGAAGCAAGATGAAACTATAAATGAAATGCATTCTATGTTTTAAGATATATACCATTTACTCTTGGAACTAGGAGAAAAATATATAGGTTTTGATATGGTTTCAAAATTCCTCAACTCTTTAACGGATGAATGGGAATGAAAAATCTTAGCAATTGAAGAAGCTAATGACATTTTAGCATAAAATCAAAAGAATGGATAGGAAATCTAGTGTCATGTGAAGTAAAGTTACAAGCAAAAATAATTCAGACACAAGAAAAAAAGATAATAGAATTCCTAGCCAGAAAGGAAGAATCGGATTCAAATGAATATGAAACTCGTTTATAGCAAAAAAATTGAAGATGTTTTTAAAATTTCGAAAGAGCAATAAATTTTAAAATAGCAAGAACACCAACAAATCATCAGCTTCAACTCTTGTATGTTATGAATGACATAAAAAGGGTCGCATAAATTAGGACAATCCTGACCATAAGTAAGACAATTACAACTACAAGAACAAAAGAGTCGAAAATAAGAAGAGGCAAGCATTTTCTATAACATGGGATGATTCAGAGTCGTTTCCTCATCAGATAGTAATAGTGATAGTGACACAAAACTAGCCAATGTTTGCTTTGTGGCTACAAATGACAATGTAAGTGATCTTTCTTTTGATGATTTAGTAGATATAAACAAAGAACTACTAGACAAACTAAAGAATATAAAAAGAAAATATAAAGATACCCTTGAAAGGCAAAATAAAGCTGAAATTGATGTAAATATATTAAAAGAAGAGAAGAATTTTTTTGAAGAAGAACTTGTAATCACTCAAGAATCTTGTTCTAATACAGCCTGTCAATTTATGATGCTATGTAGGGAAATTAGAAAGTCAAAAAGAAAAGAATGGTTTTCTTTAATCTAAGAATCATGTATTAAAATCTACACTTAAAGTATTAGAATTAGATATCTCTAGTCTTAAAACAAAAATAGAAAATATACCAAGAACATTTCTAACTTTAACAAACAAAGAGAATATCTTTCGAGGATTATAGAAAATTCACAGGCTACTTGAAACAAAAAGGAATTCGAATATAATAAAATAAAATATCCTACAAATAATAGTTCTTTATATACAAAATATAAAAGGAAAAATAATACTTTTGTCAAAACTGTTCTAAAAGACTTTAATCATCCAAAATTTATTAAGGTTTGGGTTTCAAAGAAAAATACTTATTTAGTTAGAAATAAGTATATAAAATCTTTTATACATACAGTTCGTTAAAATAAAAATTTTACTTATAAAGGAAATTCTAAACCCTCTTAGGTTTAGCTTCCTGAGACCTAACTCTTAGGATCCTAACAAAAGAGGGTACTAATGCCATTTCTATATTTTTCATAGGTACCGATTAAGAAAATAGGAAAGTGGATTCTTGCAGTGGTTGCTCAAAACACATGATAGGAAACAAAGACAGGCAGACTAAAATTATCTTCTCAGATGGAGGATCCATTACATTTAGAGATAAATCCGTAGGTTACATCATCGGCAAAGGTGATTTGAGCAATGAAGGTACATCTAACTTACCTCTTATAATAAAAATTTTACTAGTTAAAAATTTAAAACATAATTTGCTTTGTATAAGCCAATTATGTGATAAAGGTTTTAATATATCTTTTTCAGAATTTTTTTTAATATATTTGACCAAATAAGAATCTTTTCTTTGAAGGAACAAGAGAACGTAATATATACGTCTTAATATGAAAGTTAATTATAACATAACTATGAATCTAATGGTCAGAGAAAATGATCCACGGTTATGGCACATGTCATATAAACTTCAAAGCAATAAGAAAATTATCCAAAATAATTTAGTAAAGGGTTTACCAAAGATGAATTTTAAATTAGACAACATTCATGATGTTTGTTAGTCAGGAAAATTAACTAAATCATTTTTTAAATCAAAGAAAATTATTTCTAGATTACAACCACTTAAGTTAATACATTAAGATCTTTTGGGATCAACTCAAATTCAGTCCACAAATCACAATAAAAATGCTTTTGTAAACGTAGATGATTTTTCAAGATATACTTGGACAATATTTATGAAAAATAAAAGTGATACATTTGAAAATTTTAAAGACTTTGCCAAGAGAATTCAAAATATTTCAATATATAAATTAAAACCATTAGAAGCGATCATGAAGGTGAATTTGATAACGATATTATTGAAAAATATTGTAATAAGAAAGAAATTTTTCTAAATTTTGCATTTCCTAGAATTCCACAACAAAATAGAGTTATAGAAATGAAAAATAGGACACTTCAAGAATATGCTATGACCATATTAAATGGAAGCACTCTACCTAACATTTTTAGGCAGAAGCTATAACAACTGCTTGTTATGTTTTAAATCGATTCTCCATTAGACCATTAATGAAACCTACTACATATGACTTTTTAATGGAAGAAAACCTAACATATAATATTATGAAATTTTTGGTTCAAAATGTTTTCTATTAAATACTAAAGACTAACTTGGTAAATTCAATCCAATATCCGATGAAGAAATATTCATAGGATACTCAAAATGAAGCAAGGTGTATAAAATTTACAATAAAAGAACTAAAGTAATCGACGAAACATTTCATGTGTCATTCGATGAAAATTTAAAATTTAATAATAAAAATGAAAATGATAGTATAATTTCAAAATCAATTATCACAGGAGATGATAATATTGAAAATAATACTGAAACTTAAAAAAACTTACCTAATGAAAATGAGATTTGATCTCCACCTAGATTATAAAGAAATTTACCAACTGAAAATATAATTGGAGAAATAAATTCTAACATAAGAACAAGAAATTAGTTAAATCAAATAGGCCATGTTGCTTTCCTATCGAACATTGAACCTAAAAATTCTAAAGAAGCCTTAATTGATGATTACTGGATTATAGCTATGCAAGAAAAGTTAAATCAATTTGAATGAAACAAAATCTAGGACTTGGTTCCTAGACCTTGTAATCAAATAGTCATCGGTATTACGTTGGTTTACAAAAATAAAGCCAACGAGCAAGGGAATATTATTAGAAACAAAGCTAGATTAGTCGCTCAAGGCATCATTCAAGAAGGAATAGACTACGAAGAAATGTTTAATTTTGTAGCCCAACTAGAAGAAATATGTATTCTATTAGCTTTTGCATGTTTCTATAACTTTAAACCATGTCAAATAGTTGTTTCTAAATGGATTTATGAAATGAAATGTGTATGTGGAACAACCACTTCTATTTACGTATGAAAGTTTTCCTGACCATGTCTATAAATTAAATAAAGCTTTATATGGTTTAAAACAAGCACCTCGTGCTTGGTATAATCATCCTAAAAGTTATTATATAAATTCTGGTTTAAATTTGTAATAGTAAATTAAATACTTTTTATAAAGCAAGATAAAAAGGATATTTTAATAGTACAAGTTTATGTAGATGACATCATTTTTGGTTCCATGAACGAAAAATTATGTCAAGAATTTTCGAATATCATGACAAGAGAATTTGAAATGTCCAATATAGGAGAACTTTCATATTTTCTTGGATTACAAAACAAACATTTAAATAATGGAATTTTTATTAACCAAGAATTTTTTTATAATAATCTAATAAATGGATTTGTTATGGAAAATATTTCTGCTAAACCGACACCTATGTGTACTATGATGCATCTCGATCGAGATGAAAATGAAAAAAGTATTGACCAAAAACTATATCGAAGTATGTTTGGATCATTACTGTACATAACTGCTACTCGACCTGATGTAATGATAAGTGTATGCTTATGTGTAGGATTTCAGGCAAATCGCAAAGAATCACATTTGCGAGCAGTTAAGCAAATTTTGCAATACTTAAGCAAAAAAATACTACAGCCACTTTTACCCAAAAGAATGTCCATTTGAGTTAGTACCATATAGTGATGCTGACTTTGGAGGATGTCGAACGAATCGAAATAGTACGAGTGGTATGTGTCATTTCAGTGGACAATCTTTACTATCGTGATTAACATAGTTTTGTTTCACTTTTGATATGTGAAGTAGAATACATTTCTACTGCTTTGGCACGTGCTCAAATAATATATATGTAGCAAACACTTCAAAATTTTGGTATAAACTTATCTAAATCAATAATTTATTTTTATAATATAAGTGCTATAAATTTATCAAAAAATCCAATAAATCACTCAAGAACAAAACATATTGACATCCGATATCATTTTCTACTTGACAACATAGAAAAAGTACAACCTCTCTAAAATTTCTTTCATTAGAAAATCAAGTTGCAGAAATATTTACAAAACATTTAAATGAAAATAATTTTCTAAAATTATCAAAATTATGTCATTACATGATTTATATATTGAAAATAAAGGATATATGAATAAAAGGTTATAAAATGAATAAAAATATAATAATAATTTGAACAAAAATTGGAGCTGATGATACTCGTACTCTGCAGTCATGGGAGATGGACATGTGATTCTACAATGCTCTATTTTATTATTTGCATTAAGATCTCTCCACTTTTCTATTTTATATATGGTAATAATCATTTTATATTTTTCACCTTAGAATTATATAACTATTTATAACATAGAGATAAATTAAAAAGATTGCTCTAAGTTAAAGGAATATGTTAAGCAAAAAATTAAAATCAGAAACAACTAATGAAATTAATATATATACGTAAAGAAATGTTTTTAAATTCATATAAAACAAACAAACATCCATTTCAAATCTAATAAGATGTCGTCTCAAGAAAATTCCGACTTCTCATCAATTGTTTTCGGCACTCCAACTTTGGATTCGTCTAACGAATCTACTCCAATGTACGTTCCAATTAAAAGTTACTCCATCTCCTAATCACATATCGAATATACACCGAACGGCAAAAGAACTAGAAATAACATAGAATTTGGATGCCTTCTACCAAGGAGAAAATCGATGATATTCATCATTACAAGAGTGAAACTATAAGAATACAACATGAGATGTATTATGAGCAAAAAAATTATGGAAGACGTTTAAATTTCTTAAACAATTTTCTCTAAAATTATATGGAACTATGCCTAAACAAGGTGTGCACAACTCATCTCCGTGACGACCTCACGTATTTCCAAATTCTTGGGATGAAGGTGCTACAAATATATCTCTTATTCAACATAATACTTGGTCTCTTATAAATCCATTGCAGGAAGACACAAAATCTGAACCAAACTCATTGGATTTCGTCAAAGAATCCAAGACCTCAAAAAATTAAAGTTTATATTGTCATAAAATTATGTTCATAAAATTGGTATTCTAATCTTCATATACAATAAGTTTGTTGAAATAAAATTGTATTTTTAATATGAGAATGAAGTTCCCAAACAAATACATGTATGGCATACATTGCTATCCAAAAATGGAAATGATTTAAAATAGGATAAACTGTAAAAAATCAACAGAATCAGCCAGTTGAATTTAGAAGTTCAAATGGATTTATATTCAAATATATTATATTTGTAACCCAGAATTCGGCCTTCTGACTCCTAACTTTCAATCGACTAAATCATACAAAAAATAACTATTTCTTACGGGCTTGTACCCAATCGCTGAACAGAGCATTTCAGCCGGCTATATAAACAATTTTCTGTTTTTTAAAATAGAATGGCACACTTTTCAAAGCATGAATACAACCTAAATGGTACTGACTATCAACTGTCCATTCATTCACTACCCGTTTATTCACTTTTCAGATCTAAAAAGAAAAACCCTAAATCCTCCAAATCAAAAAATCCAATTTTTCTTCTTTTTCAGAACAAAAATGCCACTAAGATCGAAAAAACAAGAGAATCATCTATTGCTCCATCTTAGAGCCAAATTAGATCAAGGCTCCATAATGATAAGCCTATCAACATATTTAATAACATTAAGAATTTCAAGCTTTTTAAAGGAGCTTTCATAAAGTCCATGGATTTTAATTGTTATGCTATTTGAGAATTGGCAGAAGCATAAGGTTTGAATTCTCTTGTTGGGTATGATGCTAATAATGTTAAGATTTATTCTCTCTGAATCAAGCTTTTTTATGCTAATATGAATCTGGACCATCATAATGCTCAAAAAAAGTCGACTGCATTTGGACTTTGGTTAATGGTGTTAAAACCTACTTACCTTTACAACGATTAGGGCATATTTTAATATGTTGATCGAAAGATTTAGATACTGAGATGGTCCATGTTAATACGTATGTACGTGATGAAGTGTCACATAGGTTTTCGTTCGATGATTTAACCGAACTAAAATCAAATACCTAATATTATTAAGCAAGAATTATTCATCTCACACTCATTCACTCTCTTCAACAATGAACGGAAGCTATGAAAAGGTTTATAAACGAGACTTCCAAGAAATATATGCTATTTATTCCTCTCAGGTAGTTAACTGGGAAAGATTACAATGGATGAATTTCTTAATGTCAATTATAGGAGAAGCTATAAAACCATTCATTATAGAGCTTTTATTATGCGGATATTACAAAATTTTGGAGTTCCTTTGGCCGATTCCGACTTCACGACAATATGTGAACTTAACTCCAAAACCCTTTTGTAAAACCCCTAATTTTTATTGACAATATTCAGGAGATTTATATAGAATAAATTAAATAGAATAATGTAGATAAGGAGAATAGGGTTGATTAATAAAGTAAGTGGTCGCGCCTATTTAAACAAAATGAAC
This sequence comes from Allium cepa, assembly GCA_030765085.1. Lineage (NCBI taxonomy): Eukaryota > Viridiplantae > Streptophyta > Magnoliopsida > Asparagales > Amaryllidaceae > Allium > Allium cepa. Next base: position 431,433,859 of record CM060942.1, read on the forward strand.
TTATAAATGGTTAAGTGTTAGCTAAAACAAATATAAGGGCATTAGGGTAATTGCCACTCACATTCTCCACCCGTATAGCATTTTCTTTAGTCCATACACGTTCATTTTATTAAAAATAAAATTAAAACCACAAGAAGAAGAGAAAGGAAGGCCATTAGGAAGAAAGAAAATGAAAAAGAAAAATCAAAGGAAAGCATAGGATTCAAGTAAGTAGAAATCAATCTCAATCAATCTTCAATTTTCTCATCCAATCCAAGGTGAATAATAATCATTACACCCTATTTTTGTTTTTCTAATCATATGGTTTCTGATATAAGGGATAAATTAGTTTCTATGATTTATTGAATGATGATATGCTTATTTATAATTTGTATGGTTTAAACAAGGACGTTTAAATGGAGATATACACGATTTTAGGGTAAAACCAAAGTTAAATGATTTTTAAATGCCATGGGAAAATTACATGTTATGGAAAACATGATTTCGGAGTTGGGTTCCAATTTTTATAATTTTCCAAATCGTGAAGAATTAATTATGAATTTTCAAAGGAATATGGTTATATGGGTTTATAAGTTTATTTTGGAAAAAAATATGGGTTTGAAATTTATATATGTTAGAAAACATGACAAAAATGAATTTTTGAAACTTTTAGGGTTTTTTACTAAGTGGTTTAGAATGGAAATTAAATTATTTTGAAAGGAGGACCTAAATGATTTAATTGTTTTGTTATTAGTAAGGGCTTAATCGTTAAAAGTCGGCACGTTTTCAGACCTGAGAAAATGCGAAATTTTTTAGTGAAATAATTTGAAAGTTCACTGAAACCAATCATGTGATTATGAATGGGCAAGTTAGTTTCAAAAAAGTTTACTTTATTTGGTAAAAACAGCCTTTTCGTTCAGAAAAATAGGTTCTGCCTTCTTTAGATGGACCCTCCAACTCCAACCTTCTGCCCTCAGCCTATTCGAAACCTTCAAGGTTGAAACCAGTAAACCGGTACACATGGTATCATTTCAATGGTCCGTAGTGGATTAGACAAATGCGGAAGGTAGGGTGTCAAAAGGTTGCTTTCGAAGGGGTGGGTTCCTTTTTGTTTTTTTAAAAGAAAAGCGCTTGCCAGTTTATAACTGGGTTTCAAAATAGTTGAAACCAATGGTTTTGAAATGGTATTTCGAAGAGGCTTTCGAAAGAGTGCTGCCACATATGTTTTGAAGAAGTAGCTTCTGAAGGAGTTACTTAGATTTTGTTTAAAGCTTTTGGAAGGGGAAGTTTTAACCAAGTCGAAACTATCATATGGATTGGTGACCTTCCGATGGCATTGTAGGCATCTATATTGTGGAAATGTTCATTGTTTTTGTAAATACAAGTCACTTCCTAATGTTTTGGAAGGGGTTAGAGTTTCAAAGGCAATGGTTTCAGAAGGGGTTTCAAATTTAACCTTCAATTGTTTTATCTGGATATTTTAATTCTTTTGAAAGGATTGTTTCGACGCCATTAACCTTCCTCAATACTTTTTGAATTAAAGAATGTTTTCGAAAGAGATGTTTTCGCTTATGCCCACTTTGACCCGAAAATGGTGTTTTAAGTGTAAACCCAATGCTTTCAAAAGAAGGACTTTCAATGGTTTTGAAGGGTAAACTTTAATGGTTTCGAAAGTGCGCTTTCAAGTGGTTTTGATGCTATGCATCTATAGTTATATGGTAATACTTTATCATGGTAGAAAGGTTTCGAAAAGGATGTTTTAATGTATTCGAAAGCAGGAGCCTTATGTTTAAAAGATGGATTTTTGGCTTACGAAGGAGGTCATCCTATGAGATCTAAAGCAAAAGTTTCAATTGTTTCAAAAGGTTTTGAAGCCCAAATACAAACTTTAAATGAAAAACCCATAGCTTGTGTTAACCCTGTTCTACCAACAAGTTGAAACTTGGGCCGACTCATCCACTTAAGGTCTTTAACGACTCATTAGATTTACGACTCAAGGGACTTCGGCAACTTAAGGAAAGGACCGACTCAACTGGTAGCGACTCAATTGGCTGACGAGCTAAGGCTCAAGGAAACTTAGAGGAATGAAACGACTCATGGAGGTTAACGGTTCATGAGACAGGCCGACTCAGTGAGTTACCGACTCAACGAAGTTCACGGCTCATATGAGACGACTCAAGGACTGGACCGACTCATCTACTCAAGGACTGGACCGACTCATCTGCACAAGGTTCGTAACGACTCAGTGGAACAACGACTCAACGAGTTAATGCCTTAGAGGAGCAGAGTGGTTTAACTAGTTAGTGGTTTATGGGGCAGACCGAATCAGGGTTTCCAACGACTCAGGGTTTCCAACGACTCAAGGTGACTAACGACCTATCATAAGTCGCTGGCGACCTAAGCATACGAGGAACAAGCTCAATGCCATTTCATCTATGCCACTGCTTGCTGACTCGTGATATGTGAGTCGGTCACGGTTCATCCAGAGTCGGTCACGACTCATGACTTGATCAACAATTCCAGCCCAGAAATTTGCCTATAAATACATGGCCACCTCCAACATTCAAAGGACTTTCGGTTCATTCATTCCAAGCGCCGTTACTCTGCTGCATTCTGAACTACTTCAACACTTAAAGCTTTTGAGATACAAAGAACGCCTCAAGGAACTTCACGAAGAAATCATACTTGTCCAACATGAGTTCGAAGATTTTGATCGACATTGAAGTTTAAGCTACTTGTTCTAAGTCACTTGTAATTCAAAGTGTGTTGTAATCAAAGTGTAATTGCATCGACTTGTAATCAAATCGTCAATAAAGATATTCAAAGTGGACGTAGGCTCTCTCTTAAGCCGAACCACTATAAAATTGCTATTGTTTACTGCTTTCCCGCTATTATCTGCTTATAATCTGTTCCCGAGCTATTGGGTGGTGCTTTCACAATTACACTTCATACACCGGGGTGTTAGCATTCAAATTTTAGCGTTAACATTTTTGGTGCTTTCACTGAGAATTGAACTCAGGCAAACCATCATCATTGCTCCACGAAAGTTTGTTGAAGTAACCTCTCTGAAGACTAGAAGTTTATCCGAAATCATGGCTCCGGGGAGAAAGAGTAGATCTGTAAGATCTGGAAATGCTCAAGATGGAACCTCCACTTCCCCTGTATCGAATCAAGCCACTCCAGCTGTCGGAGTTACAAAGGCAGAGCTGGATGCTGCAATCTTAGGGCTGAACCAGCAGATAAATGCCCAAAATGCACAATTCGAGGCTCAGAATGCCCAAAATGCCCTAATTCTGAATAGGTTGAACGATTTTCTTGGGGCAAACCGTCAACCGGAAGGTAATGAAAGGAACTTTGCTGGCAACATTCATGATGCTGAAGAAAGGAATGCTCCTGAAAGGGCTGCTAGCCCCTTTGAACAAACACTTCCTGAGGTTGGTGGATCTAGAACTCGACATGATGAGGAGTATCTTTCTGGAATGGTCCGACAAATCATGAAAGAGAGTATGCAGAGGGTTGAAGACGAGAAAGAATGGGGTTTTTCCCCAAGTAAAACTCCATTTACTGAGAAAATCTTAAAGGCTGAATTCCCAAGGAAGTTTGTCCCTCCAACCATTCCAGCTTACAAGGGGACAAGCGATCCGAACGAATTCTTATACAAGTATGATTGGCACATGATAGGTGCCAGAGCCTCTGATGAGATAAAGTGCCGATATTTTCCTGTATATCTAGAAGGTGTGGCTCTACTGTGGTGTTAACACCGCCTTAACCATGACTCACCGATCTAGTGCATCAGGAGGTTCCGACCTAACAGTTAGAAGCGTGCCGACCTAAGGCTCAACAGGGGGTGCCGACCTAAGGCCTAAGGGTATGCCGACTTAACACTTCAACGAGGCTACCGACTCAACATAAATACCGACCCAACAGCCTTAGCTCATTGCCGACCTAAAATGAATGACGACTCAATAGTTACCGACTTAATGACTCAGAAGGGACAGCGACTCAATGCCCTTACAAAGTTCCCGACCTAAGGCCCTAAATGGATAACGACCTAATGCCTTAAAGGATGCCGACTTAGGAAGTCTACCGACCTAACTTAAGTACCGATCTAATTACCTAAAGGAGTTGCCGACCTAACTGATCAGGACATGGAAAGGTGCACGACCTATACTTAAGTCGCAACCGACTTAAGACTTATGCCAAGCCGTTCACAACCCAGGCAAATGAAGGCAAATCCTATACAGCTACTTGACACGCGCATGTTAACTCAGCAACGACCCAAGTCACAACCGATCCAGCTCCCCAGTTATCTCGTTCAGACCGTGATTTGCGACTTACCAAGTTAACTCGTCCACGATCTAATATAAGCCCGATGCCATGTTACTGAGAAGAGGTGGTGTTGACTCAGAGGCGACCTTAGACCGGTCACGACTCACCTTAAGTCGGCTGCGTCTTAACTTGGGTCGGCCGCGGTTTAGGACTTGGCAAATTTCAGAATCAGAACTCTCTATAAATAGGCACCCATCTCCAACATTCAGGGGACTTTTTTGCACATTCTCTTCACACACCGTTACCCTGCTGCATTGAGAACTTCATCAACACTTAGAGCTTCTAAGATGAGAGGAATACATCAAAGAGATTCACGAAGAAGCCGCACATCTTCAACATGAATCTAAGAACTTTAATCGACATTGAAGCTTAAGACTTGTTCGAATCACTTGTAACTTGAAGTGTATTGAACTTGAGAAGAATTGTATCAGTTTGTAACGGAATTATTAATAAAAGTACTTAGAGTGGACGTAGGCTATACCCTTAAGCCGAACCACTATAAAATCGTTGTTGTTTACTGATTTTCTGCTATTACTTGCTTGTAATTCTTTCCCGATCTATCGGGTGGTGCTTTCACAACTACACTTTACACACCGGGGTGTTAGCGTTCACATTTTAGCGTTAACATTTTTGGTGCTTCCACTGAGAATTGAACTCAGGAAAACTGTCATCATTGCTTCACAGAGATTTGAAGAAAGAATTTCCTTAAAAACCAGAAGTCTATCTGAGATTATGGCTCCTGGAAGGAAAAGTAGATCTATCAGATCTGGAAACATTCAAGAGGGAACCTCCGCTTCCCCTGTACCTAATCAACCCACTCCGTCTGTTGGAGTTACGAAAGCGGAGTTGGATGCTGTGATTCTAGGGCTAAACCAGCAGATAAACGCCCAAAATGCACAATTAGAGGCTCAAAGTGCCCAGAATGCTCTGATTCTGAATAAGTTGAACGATTTACTTGGGGCAAACAATCAACCAGCTGGTAATGAAAGGAACTATGCTGGCAACATTCATGATGTTAGTGAGAGGAATGCTCCGGAAAGGGCTACTAGTCCCTTTGAGCAGGCAGTTCCTGAGGCTGGTGGATCTAGAACTCGGCATGATGAGGAATATCTTTCTGGAATGGTCCGGCAGATCATGAAAGAAAGTATGCAAAGGGTTGAAGATGAGAAGGAATGGGGTTTCGCCCCAAGTAAAACTCCGTTTACTGAAAAAATCTTGAAGGCGGAATTTCCAAGGAAGTTTGTCCCTCCAACTATTCCAGCTTACAAAGGGACAAGTGATCCGAATGAGTTCTTGTATAAATATGATTGGCACATGACAGGTGCCAGGGCCTCTGACGAAATAAAGTGTCGATATTTCCCTGTATACCTGGAAGGTGTGGCTCTACTATGGTTCACCAAGTTGCCAGTCCGATCTATCGATAAGTTTTCAGACTTGACCAGAAAATTCAAGGAGCAGTTTAGACTATATGCTTCGAAGGCCAAGGACATTATGTCACTATCGAGTTTAGAGCAGAATCCTGGTGAGTCTATCAGATCCTTCTTGAACCGCTTTAATATAGCGCTGGCTGAGGTGGACAATGCTGAACCACGAATGATATTGACTTATCTGATGAGGGCTATTGATAAGTCAAGCGAATTTGGGAATGGTTAAATATGAAGGAGCCAACCTCTCTCGAAAAGTTCTACAAAAAAGCAGATGAATTCATTCGCTTGGAAAGCCGTCCTTTACCAGTAAAGACAGTGTTGGAGAAAGCAGAAGACAACACTGTCGCTCCACGCAAGAATGAATCGGTGGGGCAAAAAAGGGAGAATAATAATGGGAAGAAACAGGGTAATCTGAAGAAGCCCCGATCCTTCAAGCCATCAGAATATACTCCATTATCACATACACCGGAGCACATCTACCTGGCCACTAAAGATTCCGTCGATTTCCCTAAACCCATCCCTTTGAGAACCGGGAAAAAAGCCATACAGAGTGGGAAGTTCTGCCGCTTCCACAATCAACCCGGTCATGAAACTGATGAATGCCGCCAGTTGAAAAATCTGATTGAAGAGTTGCTAAGAGAAAACAAACTGTAGCAATTCGTGAAGAAAAATAGCAACAATCCTGCATCGTCAAGTCAGGGGCAACAGGTTCCTGTTCATCAGCCTAGGACAGGTGAGAAAGCTACGGGACATGAATCTGGAAGGCCCGTTATCAATGTCATTACAGGAGGGCCTCACCCAGCTGGCAAGAGCTGGAGTGAGATGGAGAGATATTCCAGGGCTTGGAAATATGCTCCAGCCGATGAAGACGTCTTTGTTTTAGAAGACACTACGCCCCTGAAACAACAGAAAACTTTCAGCGATGATATTGTTTTCAGAGCTAGAGATTCCACAGGTATAGAAGCTCCTACCCTAGATCCCTTGGTCATCTCGGCTGGTATTGGACCGGCCATTGTCAGAAGAGTCCTCATTGACTGCGGAGCATCATGTAATATCCTTTTCAAGAAGACATTTGACCAGATGAAAATCCCTATGATTGATGTACAAGCCTCATCATAGAAGATCGCTGGCTTCACTGGGGAGCCAAAACAACCAATTGGGACCATCGATCTGCTTGTAGAACTTGGGGAAGCAGAAAGGAAAGTGGTCCGCAAGCAAACATTTGTGATTGTCGATGAGTTTTCTGCTTATAATGCTTTTCTTGGCCGTCCAACACTCGCAGCATTCAAAGCTATCCTAGCCCCGTGGTGCCTCACTATTAAATTCCCTACTGACAATGGAGTAGGAGTTATAAAAGGGGATCAAAATGCTGCGCGAGAATGCTATTTGACAGAGCTGCGAGAGTCAAGAAAAAGAGAAATGGGGAAGGATGCGGCAACCCCAGTCCGCATCAAAGAACCAGCCTTGTAGCAATTACGGGGCGGACCCTGCACTGGCGAGCACAGCGGGGCATGAAAAGAAATGGATCCCAGAAAAGCCAGTGTAGGGGAGAATAGAGTAGTACCGGTGGAAACGACAGTTCCGGTACCTGTTGACCCGAAGGACCCAAATAAGGTGTTGAATGTGGGTTCACAGCTTAATGTGTCAATTCAAAATGTCTTGATATCTTTCCTGAAAGCAAATCTAGATGTCTTTGCTTGGACTCACGCCGATATGTGTGGAATATCTCCAGAAGTTGCAGTACACGCTCTGAATATTGAACCAAAGTTTACGCCAGTTAAACAGAAAAGAAGAACCCAAGGTCCAGAAAGGTCAGCAGCATTAAAAGAAGAAGTTGATCGACTCATAGAAAATAACTTCATCAAAGAATCTACATATCCGAATTGGGTTTCAAATCCTGTGTTGGTCAAGAAAGCTAATGGAAAATGGAGAGTGTGCATTGATTTTTCTGATCTAAACAAGGCTTGCCCCAAAGATTGCTTCCCATTACCCAGGATCGATCAACTGGTAGACGGAACTGCGGGACATGAATTGTTATCTTTCATGGATGCCTACTCCGGTTATAACCAAATCATGATGCACGAGCCGGATCAGGAGGATACAAGCTTTATCATAGATGTTGGACTTTATTGCTACAGAGTTATGCCCTTCGGATTGAAAAATGCAGGGGCAACCTACCAAAGACTTGTTAATGCTATGTTCAAACTGCAATTGGGAAAAACTATGGAAGTCTACGTCGACGACATGTTAGTGAAGTCCAGGAAAGCAGCGGATCACATTGAACACTTAGCAGAAATGTTCGCAGTCCTCCGGAAATACAGAATGAAACTTAACCCTCTGAAATGTACATTTGGGGTCGAGTCCGGAAAGTTCTTAGGTTTCATCGTCAGTGCTAGGGGCATTGAGGCTAGTCCAGCTCAAATTACTGCCGTGAAAGAAGTCAAAGCTCCTAGAACGAAGAAGGAATTGCAGAGTCTCAACGGAAAGGTCGCCGTCCTGAGTCGGTTCATTTCCAAAGCCACTGATAAATGCATCCCATTCTTTGACGCCCTGAAGAAAGGAAAGAAGAATTTTGAATGGACTTCCGAATGCCAAAAAGCCTTCAATGAGTTGATCCGTCATATGGAAACGCCTCCAATACTTTCTAGGCCAGGCAATGGTGAGGATCTTCTTATATACTTGGCAGTATCATCTCATGCTCTAAGTGCAGCGCTGATACGGGAAGACGAAAGGATTCAACATCCGGTTTACTATATCAGCAAAAGACTCGCTGGGGCAGAACTGAATTACTCCAAGTTGGAAAAACTTGCCAATTGCCTACTAGTTGCATCAAGGAAACTGAGGCAATATTTCCAAGCTCATCCTATCAAAGTACTCACTGATCAACCTCTAAAGCAAGTCCTATTTCGCCCTGAAACTTCGGGTCGCCTTCTAAAATGGAACATTGAACTCAGTCAATATGACATCACCTATCACCCCCGAAAAGCAATCAACGGACAAGCTTTAGCTGATTTCATTGCAGAATTCACAGAGAAAGATAATGGTGAGGAAGAAACGATCAATGATTCCCCAATCCAGTGGAAGATGTATGTTGATGGCGCAAGAAATGACTACTGTTCTGGAGCCGGAGTGGTACTTGAAACTCCTGAAGGTCGATCATTATGTTATGCATTAAGATTGGAATTTCCTTCAACAAACAATGAAGCAGAATATGAAGCTCTTATTGCAGGTTTGAAAATCGCTAAAGAGCTAAACATTCGAGCATTACAGATCTTCAGTGATTCTCAGCTTATTGTATGCCAAGTCAAGAAGGAATTTCAAGCAAAAGGTGGAAACCTGCCTTCCTACTTGTCAAAGGCTTGGGAACTCCTATGTGAACTTGATCACTATTCAATAAGCCACATTCCTCGGGAAGAGAACATGAAGGCAGATTCCCTCGCAAAGTATTCAAGTTCTGGTGAAGCTCAACTATTGGGATTGGTCCCTGTAGAAGTCCTTTCAGCACCGAGTATAGACGAGATGGATATAGACTGGATTGTGAATATATCTCAAGAACAAGAGTCATGGATGACTCCAATACTGGACTACCTACTCAGAGGTTCTCTGCCAGAAAATTCGATAGAAAGACGAAAGCTACTAAGGAAAGCCTCTCGCTATGTAATTCAGGATGGCCGATTGTACAGACGGGGATTCTCAACGCCATTGCTTCGATGTGTATCCCGGGAAGAGTCCAAAACAATCCTAGCTGAGGTGCATGGAGGAGAATGTGGTGATCATTCAGGTGGTCAAACATTAGCAAAGAAAATTCTCCGATACGGATATTTTTGGCCAGAAATTAATCGAGATGCTGCAGATTACTCCCGAAAATGTGACAAATGCCAAAGATTTGCCAAAATTCCTAGAGCACCTTATACCGAAATCACACAGATGGTCAGTCCATGGCCATTTGCAATTTGAGGAATGGATCTCATTGGGCCGCTACCAACTGCTAAATCAGGGATTAAATATGCTATTGTTGCAGTTGATTACTTTACTAAATGGGCTGAAGCTGAACCATTGGCTACTATCACTTCTAAGAAAATGATAAGCTTTGTGACCAAGAATATCATTTGCAGATACGGTATGCCTCAGAAAATAATCACAGACAATGGTACTCAGTTTGAAAGCGAGGAATTCCAGGATTTTTGCAAACGATTCAAAATCCAGAAAAGCTTTTCGGCAGTAGCTCATCCGCAGGCAAACGGGCAAGTGGAAGCAGTGAACAAGATCATCAAATCAACCATCAAAAAGCAACTCGAAAGAGCAAAAGGTGGTTGGGTCGATAAACTACCACTTGCACTATGGGCATACAGAACTACTCACAAAACTGCAACTGGGCATACTCCTTTTTCGTTAGCATACGGATCGGAAGCAATGATCCCGGTTGAAACAGAGGTCCCTTCACACAGAAGAATCCATTTCAATCAAGCAGAAAATGAAAAGCTGCAACTTGAAGTGCTGGATCTCCTTGATGAAAAAAGAGATGAAGCTAACCTCAGAGTTGCAGCTCATCAGCAAAGGATAGCCAGACATTTCAATTCCAAAGTTCGTCAACGCAGCTTTGAAATTGGAGATCTAGTCCTGAAAAGAATTATGACCGCGACAGGTGTGTTTGGGCCAAATTGGGAAGGACCATATGTAATAGGTCAGAAGCTTCTCGACGGCACATTCAAGCTCACCACTGTTGATGGAGATCAAATTCCAAGGGCATGGAACAGCAACCACTTGCGTCCATACTTTACTTGAAAATTTTGTTGAAACATTGTAAAAAGAATTATGAATGTATGATTCTTGTAATTGAAAGCAATTGTGAAACTGATGCAAGTAAATAATGAAAGAATATAAAGTGGATGTAGGCCCAATTTCATGGGCGAACCACTATAAATCTTGTGTTCCTTATTATCATTATATGTTTGCTTTGTTTTCGATATAAAAATACATAAAATGTATTGCTGAAATGTCAATTTAAATTTTTGCAGACAATGGAAATGAAACTTGCGCATAATAAGACCGAGCGATTCTCACCATCATTCAACAAACAAATTTCAAGTCTCAAAGACCCCGAATTCAAATCCTAGATAGGAAATACTTCAATTGAACGGCTAATGATTTCGATAGAAACGAGCCCTTGCTGATAAATTGAGATTGTTTGAACGAACAAACATCCAATTAGGAAGCTAGTGCCCGTTCTCACGAACTTGCCTGACAATGAAGTACGCTTCCTTGGATTAAACAAGCCACTTGCGAGAAAAGGGGAATGAAAACTTGAAAAGAAAAAAAAAAAAGAGGATCGCTGAAAAGGCATAGGCAAGTGAACAGAGGAACAACCAAAGCTACCATCAGCAGCACAAGTCCTCTTCGGAGGCGCAACTCTTCGGAGGATAAAAGACCTCTAATGGGTCATACGCCACAAAAAAGAAAGTTCTCTACTCAACAAAAAAGATTGGAGGAGTCATGACCCTCCAACCATGAGAGAGTAACTTCCAGGCGATGAAAACCCTCTCTGAGGCACATTTCACCAGGAGTTGAAGTGTTATGACCGCTCTTCGGGATTTCACTTCACCAGAGTTGAAATGCAAACAAAATAAAAGCCCTCTTCGGAGGCCCATTTCACCAGGAGTTGAAGTGTAACAACCGCTCTTCGGAATTTCACTTCACCAGAGTTGAAATGTAAACAAAATAAAAGCCCTCTTCGGAGGCACATTTCGCCAGGAGTTGAAGTGTAACAACCGCTCTTCGGAATTTCACTTCACCAAAGTTGAAATGCAAAAACAAAATAAAGAGCTTCCTGAAAGCCCACGTTTCACCGAGATTGAAATAAAACTTCCAAGTGTTGAAACGTGAAAAGGCTTTCTTCGAAGGCACAACTCTTTGGAGGTACACGTTTCACCAAGATTGAAATAAAACATCCAAACGTTGAAACGTGAAAAATCCCTCCTTAGAGGTACAACCCCCTCCCGGGGACACAATCAAGAAGAAAGACCTCTTCGGAAGCCCACGTTTCACCAAGATTGAAATAAAACTTCCAAGTGTTGAAACGTGAAAAGGCTTTCTTCAAAGGCACAACTCTTTGGAGGTACACGTTTCACTGAGATTGAAATAAAACTTCCAAGTGTTGAAACGTGAAAAATCCCTACTCAGAGGTACAACTTTGTATAAAAAAAGAAATCCTCATCAAAAGCGTACTTTAACTTTCAAAGGAAGAGTAATTTACCTACTATGGAAAATGATCGTTAAAAAAAAAAAAAAAAAAAAAGAAGTTAAAGTACCCTTCAGAGGTCTGCTTTACCACATAGAGGAATTCACTTGGTAAAATATGCACATAAGCAAAAGGAAAAAGTGATTTCTTCGAACGACAAAGCGTAGAAACTTATACGAAGGGAGTTGTACTCTACAAAAATTTTCTTTAAAGAATAAAATAATTATTCTTTAGCAAATAAGAGTGCGAGTCCCCTCGAAGTATAAAATATTGCAGCAAGCTTAAAGTATGGGGGCAACATGGTATAATAGTATAGCTGCATCAGTAAAGTAATACTCAAACAACATACCATAAGCCCGCTGCAATATCATATAAATAAACTTGTGCAAAAATGAATAATAAATGCATACTCAAATTCAAACAGAAGTATGTACAAATAAAGAATCATTTTATTCAATTGCAGATATTGCAGATACAGGTTTCAAAATAAGAAGCAGGGGCCGGTGCCTGCACAACATCCGACCATTACACAAAAAAGGAATCAAAAAGCTCAACTCTTCATTTCTTCTTGCCGCCTTTAGACCCTTTACCCGGCCGAGTGGTTAGCTTTTCGGGTCTTCCAGGTTGGTCTGAAGGCATGAGGGAAGAATGGGAGGGAGGTGCAACTGGCGCAATTTCCGGTTCCTCTTCAGTGGTGATAATTTTCTTCCCCCTCCTCTTCGATGTCCCAAGCTTCTTTCTTCTCTGCGAAGAAGACTCACTCCTCGGAGTAACGAGAGCGGACAAAACTATGTCGTCAGAAGGAGTCCGCTCCGGAGAGATCTCGCCTCCTTCGAGTCCCTCATCTTTTTGCTCCAGCGAGGCAACAGGGTCATCCAAACCATGAAGAGCCTCAATTTTCTCCTCTTGTGACCCAGGTTGTGAAGCAGAAGGAGGAGTCACCTGAAGAGATGGAGGAGGAATAACCAGAGAAGGCGAAGTCTGCACGGCACTTGTTGTTTCAACTGCAGAAGAAGAAAAATTGAAAATGTTAGTATCTTCCCGAAAGAAGGGAGATATGGGTTCATCGAGATTCAGGAGGTAATCGAGAAGCTCATCAAATTTTTGAGGAATAAGCAGGCAATCCACCTGAATCGGACCAATGTCGAAATTACCTGAAGATATTGGCTTTGTCAGTTCAATCTCATAATTCTGAGCCCCAATGTCCTCCAAAGCCTCTTCATCAGTAGGGGTGATTTCCCCAGTTCTTGTAGGAGGCGGCAAATGAGCACTAGGGCCTGTAATGTCCACCTCGGGAGAAACTAGAGGACGCTCGGAGATGGTAGGCGGTACTTCTTTTTCAGAACGCTCTTCTTCCGCCATCCCGGCCCGCGCTCTGGCAAGCTGCTCCTTACCCTTGGCAAGAGCGGCACGGGCTTCGTCATCAAGATAATGCTCTTCAAGGGCTGACTCAGCATATCCAGCACCTTTACCACCGAGCATATCAAGTGCTGTCTCCCAAACTTCAGCCAGTGTGATTTCGTACTTGGGGCCTAGAAAGGCAAGGCTTCCACGCCCCAAGACGCTGTGCAAGTAGAAGTCGAATAATGTTGAGCTGATGCTGTTTTTAGTCGCCTCATGAGATTCTTCAGCTGCGATTCTGCCGGCGACAGCCTCATCACGCTCCCTTTCAGTTTTGGCAAGCTGAAGCTTAAGCATTTGTATCTCCGCCTCCTGGGAGTTGTTTTTCTTTCGGAGCTCAACAATATCAGTAGCATAGCCTTCACTGATTCTTTTTTGCACTTCTAGCCTGTCTTCGGCATCCCTTTGGCTAGCGTGAGCGTCTCTCACTTGTTTCAGGAGCACTTCTTCTTTTTGAGAATAGGAAGTAGAGGAAGCAGCAAGCTCATGTTTCAATTCTTCGACTTTTGCTTCAAGCTCCTCATTGTAAGAAGCAATGTTCCTCATCTCGGTGTCGTGTTGCTCAACGACCTTTTGCCATTCGGCCTTATCGTTTTCCATAGTAAGCATGGCCTCTATGTTGGCACGGTTAACTCTTTGAAGCTCATCGACAAGCTTCTGCCAGTTTGACATCCTCTCGATATCGAGCTTGACTGCATCAAGATTGCGCAACATAGCAGACTTGTCGATGGGGACCAAGTCTAGGTCGAACCTCACCCCCTTAAGGCACCATTGAGGAAATCGGCTCTGCAGAGTGGCAGGACCCGGTCCAACTTGAAATTTGGGCCTGCTAATTATCGTTTGAATATCTGATTTCCCAAGAGAGGGAGAGTCAGAAGGAATGTCGAGTGAGGCAGGAATAGTAACTTTCTCAGGAGTAGTAGAGGCCTGCTTTTCACTGTGACGGGCTCGTTTGCTTAAGTCTTCACTCATGTGACCTTTTCCTCGATCGTCATGAGATTTTCTCTTGTGAGAGTCATCGCCTTTTTGCCAAGAATCATGGCGCTCTTATCTCTCCCTTCTTTCACGACGTTCTTCTTCAGTCCTCCTTTCATGAGCCTTTCGGACAGCCCTCTCTTCATCCGACTGTCTGTAAGAAGGAAGGTAACGCCTGTAATCATACTGGCTACGCCTCCCGTAGCGCTGGAAATCGTCATAGTACGAGCCGCTGTGCCCCATAGGAGAATCTGGAATTAAAATAATAAGCTTTAGAAATCTTTAAAGCGTAAGAAGATAAGTGCATAGAAGTGATGAGAAATTCTAAGTGTGTGTGTTGTGCAAACTACGCGCATTAATCTACGAACCACTCTTTATTTGGGGAGTGGTTGTGGGTGTAATAGTTAACGTCAACTCTTGAGTCGACGACGACTGTTGCAAAATAGAAGTAGCTTCAACTACTGAAGAAGAAATCCCGGCAGTAGTAGGGTCATCTTTGAAGATCTCTTGTGAAGTAGCGAAGAGGTCGCTCAATCCTTCGAAGGTATCGTCCCTGCTTTGCTTGACAGGACTGGATTTCTTAGCCTTTTCACCAGATTCTTGTGAATGGTGAGAGGATCCCTGGGGCTCTTCTTCCTCGATAACCGGGGCAAGTTTACCAGATGGCCCCGCAACATCGACAGAAGTGGAGCACTTCACCAGCGAAGATTCAGGAGTCTTTATCGGAGAATCGGGGACTTCCGTTGGAACTTCATGAGCATGCATAGAGCGAGAAGTGTGTAGAAGCCCATGTTGATGTAAAAATTCATCCCTCAACAGAAATTTTATGCTCCTCTCTTCTGTGGCCACGGCGCTCAACCTCTCAAAAACTTGCTTGTGAATTGGGTCTCTAGAGGGGAAAGGAAGTGCTGAAAAGAACAAAGAATGAAATTAGCAACTGAAAGTTCGGATCTCGAAAAAGTTTCAAAACGGAGAAAATAGAAATACTAATCTTACTTCCTACTCTCCAAATGGCATAAAAGCCTGAGGGACAGCGGGCAAAGAAAAACTGGTTCAAAAATCCATGAACGCTTTCAGTAAGATCGGAAATGAGCTTGCGGTTTCTGGCACTTCTCACAATAATAAGGGAAGGATGATCTTTACTCTTTGCAAACGAGCACAGATAACGAATTTCTTCAAAACTCGGTAGGCGATCAAGGGTTCTTCTAAACAAAACACATAACCCCGTCAAGATGGCATAGCCATTGGGATGAAGTTGAAACGGGGAGATTGTCAACCGAAGGAGAAGAGTTCGAAGGAAGTCGTTAAAAGGAGGAATCGCCCCACTTAAGCACATTTGGCGATTGACTGCAACAAAGCCATAGGGAGGATTGTCAGCAGTATCACTTGGCCCAGGGAGAAGAACATCACTTTCAGCAAAGCCAAATTGAGTGTGCAGCTGGACAAACGCTCTCGAAGTTAGAATAGTCGGGGTTCTCTCCGGAGGATTCTCTATGGGAACAGCTATCGGAAAAGTTTCTTCCTCTGGAGTTACCACTTCTTCTTCTCGGTGGGAAGTCATTCTACATAAACAACTGGGTATTCAAACATGAAGGTGCACGTTTCCTAAAGTGTGTGAAGTGTTGTGTAAAATCAATCAAGCAGTGAACAAATATAACTGGAATAAAAACTAGCAAGCATTTGTTAGTTATGAAATTCAGGGACTATTGTTTTAAGCCTAAGTATGCAAGTGAGATGTTGATGCAGATAAATCAGTTCAGATTATTGATACTTTGCATTAATGTTTAACTTTAACTGATTGATTCACAAACATTTCATGCAATATAATTAAGTTGCTTGTCTTGTCTTGACTAATCTGTCATCTGACATGGGCAGTCGATGGCAGTATTTTCGCCTTGGTTTTCTTTGTTTGTTATTTTCAGCAGGTTAGCAGCTTATAAGTTAATGCGATCTGTGAAATAATACACTGAGATTCAAACAAATTTAAAGTTGGGGCAGTTCAAAATTTAGGCAACTTAGTTTGGCAGTTCAAGTTAGAAACTCAAAGTGAATCTATGCTCTCAAAAAGTCAGCATGCCCAAAGCCTAAGTGTTAACTCGGCAGCGGTTTAAGAGCCAACTCGGTCACGGTTTAAGGGCTTAGCTCGGTCACGACTTAGGGGTTAACTTGGCTGCGGTTCAAGGTTAAATCAGTATAAGGCTTAGATCGGCAGAAGAATAGGTTGGCAGATTTCCCCCAAGTGCTAACACGGCCACGATTTAAAGATTGGGTCGGCCAAAAGCTAAGTCACTTCAAATCACCGGGTCGCATCTAAATTAATACCTCGCCCCACTCAACCCGTTAACCCGTTAGCCACTCCCTCAACCAAAAAACCTTCATCTCGTTCATACTACCGAATCATCCCATAAACAGGTTCAAAACCACCACGAATCCAACGCCTTACAATCCTAACGCGAATCAAAATTGGCTACGCCTAAAGCAGTAACCCATCGGCATCATTTCATCGATAGCCTAAAGCCAGATCAAACTAACTAAGGATCATCAACTATAGATATAACGGGATTCGTGATAAAGCACCGTACAAAGAGGCAGTTTAAATTTGATTGGTAGAATTCATGAATCAACGGTAGTCTTGGATTGAGGGGGAAGCAAGTTTACTTACGCGATGGATGGCAAAGGTTATCAGTGATTGACTAGAGTGAAATCGCCTTTGGGAGATCTGGGAAAT
This sequence comes from Allium cepa, assembly GCA_030765085.1. Taxonomy (NCBI): domain Eukaryota; kingdom Viridiplantae; phylum Streptophyta; class Magnoliopsida; order Asparagales; family Amaryllidaceae; genus Allium; species Allium cepa. The sequence continues at coordinate 431,450,936 of CM060942.1, forward strand.
TTTAATGGCAGAATTGAGCAAGGGAATAAGTAATGAAAAGGAAGAAGAAGATGGATGTTTTATACCTTACAGTAGGGAGAACTGAAGCGGCAGATGCGGTCTAACTGTTGGGTCGCGTACGACCTACCGACCTAAGAGGGGACGGGTTAAGGACTATCGAAGCACACGACCTAACATTTAGGCGTATACTTCGAGGGGCAAATGTTAACACCGCCTTAACCATGACTCACCGATCTAGTGCATCAGGAGGTTCCGACCTAACAGTTAGAAGCGTGCCGACCTAAGGCTCAACAGGGGGTGCCGACCTAAGGCCTAAGGGTATGCCGACTTAACACTTCAACGAGGCTACCGACTCAACATAAATACCGACCCAACAGCCTTAGCTCATTGCCGACCTAAAATGAATGACGACTCAATAGTTACCGACTTAATGACTCAGAAGGGACAGCGACTCAATGCCCTTACAAAGTTCCCGACCTAAGGCCCTAAATGGATAACGACCTAATGCCTTAAAGGATGCCGACTTAGGAAGTCTACCGACCTAACTTAAGTACCGATCTAATTACCTAAAGGAGTTGCCGACCTAACTGATCAGGACATGGAAAGGTGCACGACCTATACTTAAGTCGCAACCGACTTAAGACTTATGCCAAGCCGTTCACGACCCAGGCAAATGAAGGCAAATCCTATACAGCTACTTGACACGCGCATGTTAACTCAGCAACGACCCAAGTCACAACCGATCCAGCTCCCCAGTTATCTCGTTCAGACCGTGATTTGCGACTTACCAAGTTAACTCGTCCACGATCTAATATAAGCCCGATGCCATGTTACTGAGAAGAGGTGGTGTTGACTCAGAGGCGACCTTAGACCGGTCACGACTCACCTTAAGTCGGCTGCGTCTTAACTTGGGTCGGCCGCGGTTTAGGACTTGGCAAATTTCAGAATCAGAACTCTCTATAAATAGGCACCCATCTCCAACATTCAGGGGACTTTTTTGCACATTCTCTTCACACACCGTTACCCTGCTGCATTGAGAACTTCATCAACACTTAGAGCTTCTAAGATGAGAGGAATACATCAAAGAGATTCACGAAGAAGCCGCACATCTTCAACATGAATCTAAGAACTTTAATCGACATTGAAGCTTAAGACTTGTTCCAATCACTTGTAACTTGAAGTGTATTGAACTTGAGAAGAATTGGATCAGTTTGTAACGGAATTATTAATAAAAGTACTTAGAGTGGACGTAGGCTATACCCTTAAGCCGAACCACTATAAAATCGTTGTTGTTTACTGCTTTTCTGCTATTACTTGCTTGTAATTCTTTCCCGATCTATCGGGTGGTGCTTTCACAACTACACTTTACACACCGGGGTGTTAGCGTTCACATTTTAGCGTTAACATGTGGTTCACCAAGCTACCAGTCCGATCTATTGATCAGTTTTCGGACATGACCCGGAAATTCAAGGAGCAGTTCAGACTATATGCTTCAAAAGCCAAGGACATCATGTCGTTGTCAAGTTTAGAACAGAATCCAGGGGAGACTATCAGATCTTTCTTAAACCGCTTTAATATAGCACTGGCCGAGGTGGACAATGTAGAACCACGGATGAGCTTGACCTATCTGATGAGGGCCATCGACAAGTCGAGAGAATTTGGAAAATGGCTTAATATGAAGGAACCAAATTCCCTTGAAAAATTCTACAACAAAGCAGATGAGTTCATACGCCTGGAAAGCCGTCCTGTATCGGTAAAGGCAGTGTTAGAAAAAGCTGAAGATAACATTGCTGCTCCGCGCAAGAGCGAATCTGTAGGACAGAAACGGGAAAATAACGATGGAAAGAAACAGAAAAATCTGAAGAGGCCTCGTTCCTTCAAACCATCGGAATATACTCCTTTATCAGATACACTGGAGCATATATACCTTGCCACTAAAGATTCTGTTGAATATCCTAAACCTCCTGTTCCGAGAACCGGGAGGAAAGCTGTGCAAAGTGGGAAGTTCTGTCGCTTTCATAATCAACCTGGTCATGATACCGACGAATTCCGCCAATTGAAAAATTTGATTGAAGAGTTGATAAGGGAAAACAAGCTGCAGCAATTTGTGGAAAAGAATAGCAGCAACCCCGCTTCGACTAGTCAGGGGCAACGAGCTCCTTCTCATCAACCCAGGACAGGTGAAAAGACTACAGGGCATGAATCCAGAAGGCCTGTTATCAATGTCATTACGGGAGGACCTCACCCAGCAGGCAGAAGCTGGGGTGAGATGGAAAGGTATACCCGAGCTTTGAAATATGTACCGACCGAGGAAGATGTATTCATTTTGGAAGGTGCTATGCCCCTGAAGCAACAAAGAACTTTCAATGATGATATTGTGTTCAGAGCCAGGGATTCCGCAAGTATTGAAGCTCCTACCTTGGATTCCTTAGTCATCTCGGCTGGTATCGGGCCAGCTATTGTCAGAAGAGTTCTCATTGATTGTGGCGCATCTTGCAATATCCTCTTCAAGAAAACATTCGACCAAATGAAGATCCCTATGGCTGATGTGCAAGCCTCATCGCAGAAAATCGCTGGCTTTACTGGGGAGCCAAAACAACCGATAGGAACCGTTGATTTGTTTGTGGAACTTGGAGAAGGAGAGAGAAAAGTGGTCCGCAAGCAAACTTTTGTGATTGTCGATGAATTTTCTGCTTACAATGCTTTCCTTGGCCGTCCAACTCTCGCAGCATTCAAAGTTGTTCTGGCCCCATGGTGCCTCACCATTAAATTTCCCACAGATAATGGAGTGGGAGTTATAAAAGGGGATCAAAATGCGGGGCGGGAATGTTATCTAACAGAGCTACGAGAAACCAGAAAAAGAGAAATGGGAAAGGATGCGGCAGCCCCAGTCCGCATCAAAGAACCAGGCTTGTAGCAATTACAGGGCGGACCCTGCACTGGCGAGCACAGCGGAGCGAGGAAAGAAATGGATCCTAGAAAAGTCAGTGCAGGGGAGAATAGAGTGGTACCAGTGGAAACGACAGTACCAATACCTGTTGACCCAAAGGACCCAAACAAGGTGTTGAATGTGGGTTCACAACTTAATGCGTCAATTCAAAATATCTTAATATCTTTTTTAAAGGCAAATTTGGATGTTTTTGCTTGGACTCATGCCGATATGTGCGGAATATCCCCAGAAGTTGCAGTACACGCTCTAAATATTGATCCAAAATTTACACCTGTGAAGTAGAAAAGGAGAACTCAGGGTCCAGAAAGGTCAGCAGCGTTAAAAGAAGAAGTTGATCGGCTCATGGAGAATAATTTTATCAAAGAATCTACCTATCCGAATTGGGTTTCAAATCCAGTGCTGGTTAAGAAAGCCAACGGAAAATGGAGAGTATGCATCGATTTTTCAGATCTAAACAAGGCCTGCCCCAAAGACTGCTTCCCATTACCCAGGATCGATCAACTGGTAGACGGAACAGCGGGACATGAATTGTTATCTTTTATGGATGCCTACTCCGGATATAACCAGATCATGATGCATGAGCCAGATCAGGAGGACACGAGCTTTATCACCGACGTTGGTCTTTACTGCAACAGAGTTATGCCCTTCGGGCTGAAGAATGCAGGGGCAACATACCAAAGACTTGTTAATGCTATGTTCAAACCGCAATTGGGCAAGACTATGGAAGTCTACGTCGATGACATGTTAGTAAAGTCTAAGAAAGCAGTGAATCACATAGAACACTTAGCAGACATGTTCGCAGTCCTCCGAAAATACGGAATGAAGCTCAATCCTTTAAAATGATCATTTGGAGTGGAATCCGAAAAGTTTTTAGATTTCATCGTGAGCGCTAGGGGCATTGAGGCTAGTCCAGCTCAAATTACTGCCTTAAAGGAAGTCAGAGCTCCTAGAACAAAGAAGGAATTGCAAAGTCTCAATGGAAAAGTCGCCGCCTTGAGTCGGTTCATTTCCAGAGCCACAGATAAATGCATCCCATTCTTTGACGCCCTAAAGAAAGGAAAGAAAAACTTCGATTGGACTCCCGAATGCCAAAAAGTCTTTGACAAATTGATTCGCCATATGGAAACACCTCCAATACTTTCTAGGCCTGGCGATGGCGAGGATCTTCTTATATACTTGGCAGTATCATCTCATGCTTTAAGTGCAGCGCTGATACGAGAAGACAAGAGGATTCAACATCTAGTTTACTATATCAGCAAAAGACTCACTGGGGCAGAGATGAATTACTCTAAGTTGGAAAAACTCGCCTATTGCCTACTAATTGCATCTAGGAAGTTGAGGCAATATTTTCAAGCTCATCCTATCAGAGTCCTCACTGATCAACCTTTAAAGCAAGTCCTGTTTCGCCCTGAGACTTCGGGCCGTCTTCTAAAGTGGAATATTGAACTCAGTCAATATGACATCACTTATCATCCCCGAAAAGCAAACAACGGACAAGCTTTAGCGGACTTCATCGCAGAATTCACAGATAAGGGTAACAGTGAGGAGGAAATGATCGACGATTCCCCAATCCAGTGGAAGTCATATGTCGATGGCGCGAGAAACGACTACTGTTCTGGAGCCGGAATTGTACTTGAGACCCCTGAAGGTCGATCATTATGCTACGCACTAAGATTGGAATTTCTTTCAACAAACAATGAAGCAGAATACAAAGCCCTTATCGCTGGCTTAAGGATTGCTAAAGAACTAAACATCCGAGCGTTACAGATCTTCAGTGATTCTCAGCTTATTGTATGCCAAGTCAAAAAGGAATTCCAAGCAAAAGGGGGGAATCTGCCCGCCTACTTGTCAAAGGCATGGGAACTCCTGGGTGATTTCGATCATTACATGATAAGTCACATTCCTCGAGAAGAAAACATGAAAGCAGATTCTCTCGCAAAGTATTCTAGCACAGGCGAAGCTCAATTTCTGGGGTTAACTCCAGTGGAGGTCCTGTCGACTCCGAGCATTGATGAGATGGATATTGATTGGATCATGAGCATGTCTCAAGAGCAAGAATCATGGATGACTCCAATAACAGAATATCTTCTCAATAGCTCTTTACCGGAAAACTCAAAAGAACGAAAGAAGCTACTGAGGAAAGCCTCTCGCTATATAGTCCAGGATGGCCAGTTATACAGACGGGGATTCTCAATGCCGTTACTTCGATGTGTATCCAGGAAAGAGTCCAAAACAATCCTAGCTGAGGTGCATGGGGGAGAATGTGGTGATCATTCAGGTGGTCAAACTTTAGCGAAAAAGATTCTCCGATATGGATATTTTTGGCCAGAAATTAATCGTGATGCGGCAGACTATTCCTGAAAATGTGACAGATGCCAAAGGTTCGCCAAAATCCCTAGAGCTCCTTCCACTGAACTCACACAGATGATCAGTCCGTGGCCGTTTGCAATATGGGGGATAGACCTCGTGGGACCTTTACCAACTGCCAAATCTGGAATTAAATATGCCATTGTTGCTGTAGATTATTTTACTAAGTGGGCAGAAGCTGAACCACTGGCTACTATCACCTCAAAAAAGATGATAAGTTTTGTGACAAAAAGTATCATTTGCAGATATGGTGTGCCACAAAAAATAATTACAGACAATGGTACTCAGTTCGAAAGTGAAGAATTCCAAGAATTTTGCAAACGGTTCAAAATCCGAAAGAGCTTATCAGCAGTAGCCCATCCGCAGGGAAACGGGCAAGTGGAAGCCGTAAATAAAATTATCAAGTCAACCATCAAGAAGCAACTTAAAAGAGCAAAAGGTGGTTGGGTCGATAAGCTACCGCTGACACTATGGGCCTACAGAACTACCCACAAAACTGCGACTGGGCATACTCCGTTTTCATTGGCATACGGATCAGAGGCAATGATTCCGGTAGAAACAGAGGTCCCTTCACATAGAAGAATCCATTTCAATCAAGCGGAGAATGAGAAACTACAGCTTGAGGCACTAGATCTCCTTGATGAAAAAAGAGAAGAGGCTGAGCTCAGAATCGCATCTCATCAGCAAAGGATAGCCAGACATTTCAATTCCAAAGTTCGCCAACGCAGGTTTGAAATTGGAGATCTAGTCCTAAAGAGAATTATGACAGCGACAGGTGTGTTTGGGCCAAATTGGGAAGGACCATATGTCATAGGTCAAAAGCTTCTGGACGACACATTCAAACTCACTACTGTCGAAGGAGATCAAATTCCAAGAGCTTGGAACAACAATCACTTGCGTCCATACTTTAGTTGATAGCTTTGTTGAAATATTGTAAAGAGAATTATGAATGTATGATTCCTGTAATTGAAAGCGATTGTAAAACCGATGCAAGTGAATAATGAAAGACTATAAAGTGGATGTAGGCCCAAATTCTTGGCCGAACCACTATAAATCTTGTGTTCCTTATTATTGTTACATGTTTGCTTTATTTTCGATATGAAAAGTACATTGAATGTATTACTGAAATGTCGATTTAAATTTTTGCAGGCAACGAAAACAAAACTTGCACATTACGAGGCCAAGAGATCCTTGTTATCATTCAACAAACAAATTCCAAGTCGCAAAATTCCCGAGCTTAAATCCTAGATAAGAAGTGCTTCAATTGAACGGTCAATGATTTCGCCGAAAACGGGCTTTAGCTAATAAATTGAGAAGTTTGAACAAACAAACATCCAATTAAGAAGCTTATGTCCGTTCTCGTGAACTGGCCTAGCAATGAAGTACACTACTTTGGATTAAACAAGCTACTTGTAAGAGAAGGGAGTGCAAGCTTAAAAAAAAATAGAGGATCACTGAAAAGGCGTAAGCAGGTGGACAAGGAACAACTAAAGTCCTCTTCGGAGGCACAACTCTTCGGAGGATAAAGACCTCTAACGAAGCATATGCCGTAAAAAAGAAAGTTCTCTACTCAACCAAAAAAGATTGGAGGAGTCATGACCCTCCAACCATGAGAGAGTAACTTCCAGGTAATCTTCGGAGGCCCATTTCACCAGGAGTTGAAGTGTTACAACCGCTCTTCGGAATTTCACTTCACCACAGTTGAAATGTAAAACAAAATAAAAGCCCTCTTCGGAGGCCCATTTCACCAGGTGTTGAAGTGTTACAGCCGCTCTTCGGAATTTCACTTCACCAGAGTTGAAATGTAAAACAAAATAAAAGCCCTCTTCGGAGGCACATTTCACCAGGAGTTGAAGTGTAACAGCCGTTCTTCGGAATTTCACTTCACCAGAGTTGAAATGAAAACAAAATAAAGACCTCTTCGGAGGCACAGTTCACCAGGAGTTGAAGTGTAACAGCCGCTCTTCGGAATTTCACTTCACCAGAGATGAAATACAAAAAAAGAAAAGAAAAAAAAGAAGAGACCTCCTCCCGGAGACACAATCAAGAAGAAAGACCTCTTCGGAAGCCCACGTTTCACCGAGATTGAAATAAAACTTCCAAGTATTGAAACGTGAAAAGGCTTCCTTCAAAGGCACAACTCTTTGGAGGTACACGTTTCACCAAGATTGAAATAAAACTTTCAAGTGTTGAAATGTGAAAAAATCCCTCCTTAGAGGTACAACTTTCTATGTAAAAAAAAGAAAAAAATCCTCATCAAGAGCACACTTTAACTTTCAAAGGAAGAGTGATTTACCTATTCTGGAAAATAACCTTTCTCAAAAAAAAAAAAAGGAAAGTTAAAGTACCCTTCAGAGGCCCGCTTTACCTCATAGAAGAATTCACTTTGTAAAACGTGCACTTTCATGGCGTCCACCGAAAAAGTGATTTTTTCGAAGGACAAAGCGTAAAAACTTATATGGAGGGATTTGTACTCTACGAAGAATTTCTTCAAGAATGAAATAATTATTCTTCAGAAAATAAGAGTTCAAGTCCCCTCGAAGTATAAAATATTGCAGCAAGCTTATGGTATGGGGGCAACATGGTATAGTTATATACAATATGGTATAGCCACATCGGCGAAAGTAATGCTCAAACAACATGCCATAAGCCCGTGCAATATCATATAAATAAACTTGTGCAAAAATGAATAATAAATGCATTCTCAAATTCAAACAGGAGTCTATACAAATAAAGGATCATTTTATTCAATTGTATTGCAGATACAAGTTTCAAAATAAAAAGCAGAGGCCGGTACCCGCACAGTTCTCGACCAGTACATGCAAAAGACAAGAAGCTAAAAGCTGGAATCTTCATTTCTTCTTGCCACCTTTAGACCCTTTGCCCGGCCGAATGGTTAGCTTTTCAGGACGGTCTGAGGGCATAAGGGAAGAAGGAGAGGGAGGTGCAACTGGTGCTATTTTCGGTTCCTCTTCAGTAGCAATGATTTTCTTCCCCCTCCTCTTCGATGTTCCGTGCTTCTTTCTCCTCTTCGAAGACGACTCACTCCCTGGAGTAACAAGAGCAGACAAAATTACGTCATCAGAAGGAGTCCACTCCGGAGAGATCTCGCCTCCTTCAAGTCCCTCGTCTTTCTGCTCTTGCGAAGCGATAGGGTCATCTAAGCCATGAAGAGCCTCAATTTGCTCCTCTTGTGACCCGGGCAGTGAAGCAGAAGGAGGAGCCACCTGAAGAGACGGAGGAGGGATAACCGAAGGAGGCGAAGTTTGCACAGCACTTGGTGTTTCAACTGCAGAAGAAGAGAAATTAAAAATATTAGTATCTCCCCAAAATAAGGGAGATATGGGTTCGTCGAGATTCAAGAAGTAATTGAGAAGCTCATCAAACTTTTGAGGAGCAAGCAGGCAATCCACCTGAATCGGACCAATGTCAAAATTACCTGAAGATATTTGCTTCGTTAGTTCAATCTCATAATTTTGAGCTCCAATATCCTCCAAAGCCTCATCATCGGTAGGGGTAATTATCCTGGTTCTTGTAGGAGGCGGGGAATGAGCACTGGAACCTGTGATGTCAAATTCAGGAGAAACTAAAGGACGTTCAGAGGTAGTAGGTGGTAATTCTTTTTCAGAACGTTCCTCTTCCGCCATCCCAGTCCGCACTCTAGCGAGTTGCTCTCTTCCCTTCACAAGAGCAGCGCGAGTTTCCTCATCTAGGTAGCGCGCCTCAAGCTCTTCCTCGGTATACCCGGCGCCTTTGAACATGTCGAGAGCAGCTTCCCACACTTCAGCCAAGGTGATTTCGTATTTAGGACCGAGAAAAGAGAGACTGCCATGCCCTAAGACGCTGTGCAAGTAAAAGCCGAATAGAGTTGAACTGACGTTGGCTTCCATGGCTTGAATAGATTCTTCAGCTGCGATTTTACCAGCCATGGCCTCATCTCGTTCTTTTTCGGTTTTAGCAAGTTGAGCTTTTAACGCTTCAATCTCCATGTCTTGGGCGCTCATTTTACTCCGCAACAGAGTGGCATCAATGCGGTAATTCTCTACGGCCTCTTCTAGCCTCTCAACTTTAGCTTCGGCATCTCTTTGGCCAACATGTGCATCCCGCACTTGTTTTTGTAGCACCTCCTCTCTTTGAGTGTTAGTGTTAGAAGAGGTGGTAAGATTGTCTTTAAGCTGCTTGACTTCAGCTTCAAGTTTCTCGTTATACTCGGTTATGTTTTTCATCTCGATGTTGTGCTGGTCAAGAATCTTCTGCCATTCCGACTTATCGTTCTCCATAGTTAGCATCGCCTCGATATTGGCCCGATTGACCCTTTGAAGTTCGTCAACAAGCTTTTGCCATCCAGACATTCTTTCAATATCGAGTCTGACGGCATCAAGATTTTGGTACATGGCTTCTTTGTCGATGGGAACTAAATCAAGATCAAAGCGAACCCCCTTTAAGCACCAATTCGGGAATCGGCTCTGTAGGGTCGGTGGGCCCCTTTCAACATGACATGAAGGCCTATTAAGAAGTGTTTGAATAGCGCTTCCTTCAAGAGCAGGGGATTTGGAAGGAATGTCGATAGAGATGGGAGCGTCAAACTTTTCAGATATTGCAGATGCGTGCTTCTCACTAGGTTTGGCCCGCTTGCTCGGGTCCTCAACAATGTGGCTCTTCCCCCGACCATCATGTGTTTTACGTTTGTGGGATTCATCGCCTCTTGAAGAAGACTCATGTCGCACATCTACCCTCTCATGACGTTCTTCATATTCCCTCCTCTCTCTAGCTTTTCGAGCAGCTCTCTGCTCGTCGGTTTCTCTGGGACCAGTAAGGTAGCGTCTGTAATCATAGTTGCCACGCCCTCCATAGCGCTGAAAGTCTTTATAGTAAGAACCGCTGCCGCTACGCCCCATTGAAGGATCTGAAAGGCAAAAAGACAAGTCTTAAAAGCCTTTAGAAAAAAGAAGTCAAACACAAACAAGTGCTGAAAAATCCTAAGTGTTGTGTAATGTGTAAACTACACGCATCAAGCTACAGACCACTCTGTGGAGTAGAGGAGGTGATAACTTGAGTAGGAGGAGTTGGCATTTGTTGTAGAGAAGATGTCGCCTCGATTACAGAAGAGATAGTTTTGGAAACATCATCTTTAAAAAGTTCTTGTGAAGTCACAATTAGGTCGCTCAACCCCTCAAAAACATCATCACCATCATGCTTTTTGAGACTTGCTTTCTCAACTCCTTCGTCAGCAGATCTCCAGGAAGATCGTGGAGGTTCTTCCTCTTCGATAACTGGGGCAAGTGTCAAATTGCTAGATGGCCCCGCAACATCAGTGAGAGTGGGGCACTTCACCAGTAAAGTTTCAGTGGAGGGATCTTTTGGCATAAGCTTTTCAGCCTTCGCTGGAGAATCGGGAACTTCACAAAGCTGAGTGGAACGAGAAGGGTGAAGGAGTCCAAATTGATGTAAAAATTCATCATTTAACAAAAACTTTATACTCCTCTCTTCTGCCGCCACGGCATTCAGTCTTTCAAAAATTTGCTTATAGCATGGATCTCTAGAGGGAGGAGGAAGTGCTAAAAAAAAAAAAGAAGCGAAGTTAGCATTTAGCAACTCAGAGTTCGAAAAGCTCAAGAATGGAGAAATAAGAACAGGAAATCTTACTTCCTACTCTCTAGATGGCATAAAACCCTGGAGGACAGCGAACGAAGAAATATTGATTTAGAAATCCATGAGCGCTATCAGGAAGATCAGTAATGAGTTTGCGGTTTCGAGCACTCCTTATAACTACGATAGAGGGATGATCTTTAATTTTTGTGAATGAGCAGAGGTAGCAGATTTCCCCAAAGCTCGGTAATCGGTCCAAAACTCTCCTAAATAGCACACATAACCCCATCAGAATGGCATGACCATTGTGGTGCAATTGGAATGGAGAGATAGATAACCGAAGCAGGAACTGCTGAAGAAAGTCATTGAAAGGTGGGATGGCACCGCTTAAGCACATTTGGCGATTGACAGCGATAAAGCCGAGAGGGGCCCTATCTGCAGTATCATTTGGCCCCGTGAGTAAGGCATCAGCTTTAGCAATACCAAACTGGATGCGCAGTTGGTTGAACACCCGCTGATTCAGAGTAGTGGGAGTTCTCTCTGGAAGGTTATCTAATGGGTTAGCTATTGGGAAGACTTCTTCAGCCTGGCCCATTGATTATTCTTGTTGAGAAGCCATTCTACATAAGCAACTGGATGTTCAAATGTGAAGGTGCATGTTTCCTAAAAGTGTGAAGTGTTGTGCTGAACAAATGAAAATAAACAAGTAAATATAACTGAAGTTAAGCTAGTTGACAATTGATCGATTACCAAATTTCAGGACTTGTTAATTTAAAAATTCAGGTATAGTGTTGGTGCAAACCGGTCAATTTCAGTTGACTAGTTCAATGTTGCTTTAGCACTCTATTTGAATTCGTTGATTTAAAGCACTTCATTCACGCAATCTATTTAAGTTAATTATCTTCTATTGACTAATCTATCATTGGATGTGGGCAATCAATGGCAGTATATTCGTCCCGATTTTCTGTGATTATTGTATTAAGCAGGTTGTATACTTGCAAATTGAAGCAATCTGTAAAACTAAAATATGCAACAAAGTTTAACAGGTTAGAGTCCAAACAAATCAATATTCAGGCAGTATATTTCAGCAATCCAAGTTAAAGTTCAAGTCAGAATTATGCCCCGAGACAGTTCAACGTGTTAACTCGCCCACGATTTAAAAGTTATAAGGCGGCTTAGGTCGTTTATGCTTTAAGTTATCAACACTTTGAGTCGGCAGCGTTTAAGTCGTAAGGCATAGAAGAGGGAATAGATTTCAGTTCAAAGTTATGAGAAAATTCTCCAAGTCCTATCTCGGCTCCGACTCAAGACTTGTGTCGTGAGGACTGGTAAGCCGGTCCAGAGTTGAGTCGCAAAGGATATTAGGTCGTCCAGAATTATTGAGTCGCATCTGAGGCAATGCTCCACTCTGATTGGCCAACTTACCATACAATTCCTAAACTCGTCTACCTTCTAGCTCTTAACCCATGAACCGTCTCCCTCCTATCCCGTGAACCTTCTAATTCCTAACCCATTAAACCAATAAGCTCTCAATCAACAATCCTAGCTCTATCGCACCACTAAACCGCCTCGAATCGTAAACCATCAGAACAGATAACCCTAAGTCCATTGATGACCAAAGCAACCAAATTCGCAGGGCTCAAAGGGGAAAATCGAAGATGGAGATGGGGCGCATAAGCTAGGGATGATCGAAAATCACAAGGAGAGCGAGATCGCTTACGCAATATGATGATAGAGATGATCGATGGAGAATCTGGTCGAAATCGCCTTTGAGAGCTTGAATGTGCGTTAATGGCAGACACGGTTTAAAGGTTGGGGAATGAGAAGAAAAGGGGAACGACTCAGGTTTTTATAACTTTGGGCAGTAGAGTTTGAGTCGGCACACGAGTTAAGATAAGTCGAAGCACACGACCTACGACTTAGGCGTGTACTTCGAGGGGCAAATGTTAACCCTGTTCTACCAACAAGTTGAAACTTGGGCCGATTCATCCACTTAAGGTCTTTAACGGCTCAATGGATTTACGACTCAAGGGACTTCGGCAACTTAAGGAAAGGACCGACTCAACTGGTAGCGACTCAATTGGCTGACGAGCTAAGGCTCAAGGCAACTTAGAGGAATGAAACGACTCATGGAGGTTAACGGTTCATGAGACAGGCCGACTCAGTGAGTTACCGACTCAACGAAGTTCACGGCTCATATGAGACGACTCAAGGACTGGACCGACTCATCTACTCAAGTACAGGACCGACTCATCTGCACAAGGTTCGTAACGACTCAGTGGATCAACGACTCAACGAGTTAATGCCTTAGAGGAGCAGAGTGGTTTAACTAGTTAGTGGTTTATGGGGCAGACCGAATCAGGGTTTCCAACGACTCAGGGTTTCCAACGACTCAAGGTGACTAACGACCTATCATAAGTCGCTGGCGACCTAAGCATACGAGGAACAAGCTCAATGCCATTTCATCTATGCCACTGCTTGCTAACTCGTGATATGTGAGTCGGTCACGGTTCATCCTGAGTCTGTCACGACTCATGACTTGATCAACAATTCCAGCCTAGAAATTTGCCTATAAATACATGGCCACCTCCAACATTCAAAGGACTTTCGGTTCATTCATTCCAAGCGCCGTTACTCTGCTGCATTCTGAACTACTTCAACACTTAAAGCTTTTGAGATACAAAGAACGCCTCAAGGAACTTCACGAAGAAATCATACATGTCCAACATGAGTTCGAAGATTTTGATCGACATTGAAGTTTAAGCTACTTGTTCTAAGTCACTTGTAATTCGAAGTGTGTTGTAATCAAAGTGTAATTGCATCGACTTGTAATCAAATCGTCAATAAAGATATTCAAAGTGGACGTAGGCTCTCTCTTAAGCCGAACCACTATAAAATTGCTGTTGTTTACTGCTTTCCCGCTATTATCTGCTTATAATCTGTTCCCGAGCTATCGGGTGGTGCTTTCACAATTACACTTCATACACCGGGGTGTTAGCGTTCAAATTTTAGCATTAACAGCTTGCATAAAGGAGTTTTGAAAGGACTTTAAATAAGTAAACTTGATAAGGTATTGCCATGATAAAAATATAAATTAAAGGGATTAATTATGTTTTATATGAATATATTTCACACGATATAGACCCATAACTGTATTTGGGTATAATGGGGTAGAAGAACCAGCTGGTTTAACCCAATAGTGAATATAAATCGATTAAACTCCCGAATGAGTAAAATTGCATCTAGGGATTTAGGGAGGTCAAAAATATAGGTTGCTTAAATTTTGAAATTGTCCAGGAGATAGGTTCATAGTAAACCCATGAAAACTATGATAAGGTAGTTGTTGGAGGTAACAAACAGGTTCATAGTAAACTAATGAAAAATATGTATTAAGGACAGTTGATAGGGGCTAATTGGTTTGTAGTGAACCCATTAAAACTATATCCGGATTAAGAATTGACATCACTTAATAAGTTCCTAGTCAAACCATGAAAACAAGGATAAGAAATAAATTAAGGAAAGCATCAGTAAGTTCCTAGTCAACCCATGAAAACTAGGAGGAGAAGTGAGTTGTTGGATGAATCTGTAGTGACCCGACTTCCTAACTCCAGGAAATCGCATCAGTAGTGAAGAAAGAAAGGGATAGAAGAAGAAAAGAAAGAGAAAGAAGAACACAACAGCAACAGATAACTCACAGTGGAATGAATAAAATATAAAATATCAATAAAATAATACATAGTATCATAATACGTCAGAGTTACACAACTTCACATCACTTATTAGACAGTTATAAACATCTGTCTAATTTATACAACTCAAGTATAAAAGACAGAGATACAACAAACACAGCGGAAACATAATATATAACTACACGTCGAAGCCTCCTGCTCCATATCTCCTCCAGAACTCGTCAAGCTAACCCGAACCACTTGACAACTCATACATTATATGAGTACCCAAGAGTTTAATAAAACAGAAAATAAACACTCCGGTCAGACAGGGGTCTGGTGTGAGTAAACGGTTTAAGATTGCTTAACTTTAGAAAAACCTTTGAAAGAAAAGGTATCACATAAGACTTCCCACACATAAACATGGAAAAGTTTTTACCTTACCCTAACCAAAACATTTGATAGGAAATCCAGTGATATTATAATAGTGTTTAGGGTTTTCAAGTAAATAAGAAATAGCCGAAATTGTTACATTCATTAAATTCCAGCTACTAGCCACAAAAGTGGGTAATACAAACAAAACCGTAGGGTCTCGTAGGGAAAATGAGTTTCCATCAATGGCAGGGCCACTGGAGTACCGCCCGTCATAGTACGTGGCCTAGATCAACGAACCGAGGAGCCACCCTAACTCCCCTGCAACACAAGGCCGGGACCATTCCTTACTGAACAGTCCCGAACAAGACAATCTCGGCAGTTGTCCGGAATTCAACCGCCCCACACTGCCGAATAAAGAGCGACCTCTAGACAGGAGTAAATCTTGCTCTCCAGTGGGAGCTACCCACGAAGCCTTGCTGCACCTCCCCTGTTTTAGCCATTCCCGGTTGATGAGGCTTGAGGCTGCGATTACCTTTATAGGACACATCTCTTAGAATGCTCATCGTCCGCCTGACGATGTGCTGGAAGCATTCAATCCATACAAGTTCGTTCCGGGTTCGAACGAAACCAAAGGCACTATCTCATTGCACTCATTTTGTAATCACCCTCAGAGTCAACGACCATAGGCCTTGCACTCTAAATCTCCATCTCGAATCTATAAGTACTATTCCGTCGAACTCATTACGGAATCACCCACAGAGTTATACTGACGTATAGCCCTTACACCTCGAGTCTTCACTTGCTCCACTTGGATTAGCGACCTAACGTTTAATTGGAATCGATGTGGTTTTTGGATATCCAAATATGAAAACCCGATTCCGGTCTCATCGAAACCAAACGCCATTTTAATGTCCAAGTTGTACTTAAGGATTTTAAACAGTTTAACTTATATTCAGGATGATATAAATAGATAGATGAATAACATTATCATAATAGATAATTCATATCAATAATTTATCTCATAAAGCAGCATATCCATATCTCATAGACATCCAAATCATCCAGTATACCCCAAACACCCAATATCAATCATCCAATATCATTCAACATCCAATATCAATCATTTAATATCAACCATTCAATATTAATCAATCACCCATAGCAGAATTGATTAAGTCCTAATTAATTTAATTAATTTCTAATTAAATTAAATATTATCATTTAATCACTTGGATTATTCTAACTCCTGCTTCATTGTTTTATTACAAATCAAATTCATTGATCAGCTCCTAATGATCTTCCTAATTAATCTCCCTAGATTAATTATCTTTTAATTACATTCAAGTAATTGTCCTTAACAATATTCGGTAATTAACCTTTAATTACTATCATTAATTACAATAATTAATGATCCTTCGTTAATTAATTAACTATAACTAATTACATTAATCCTTAATTAATTATAATTGATTAATCGTACTTAAATTAATTACTTAAATTAATTACTTCATTAATTAAATTAATTAATAATCTTTATTAATTAAATAACTAACTTGTAATTAATCATCTCATTAATCATAAACAGTAATTAACAATTAATCCTTAATTAATTACTTAATTAATTAATTCCATTTTAATTAATTACACTTAGTAATTAATCTTAAATTAATCTCATTCTTTAATTAATTAATCATATTAATTAATTAACTAAAATAAATTAAGTAATTAACTCTTAATTACTTACATAAGTAATTATCTCTAATTACTTCTATTAATAAATCTTAATTATTTCTTAATTAATTACTTAGTAAATAATTAATTACATTATTAAATAATTCTTAATTCATTAATCAATTAATCCATAATTAATTAACTTTAAACAATTATATTAATCAATTCTTTAATTGATAATATTAAGTGATTCCGTTAATCACTTTAATTAATTACTCCCATGAGTAACTTCTCTAATTACTTCCCTAAGTAATTAACATTCTAATTACATTCAAGATTTAACCATTTATTACTTCATTAAGTAATTACACTTAATTAATCCATAATTAAGTAATTAATTAAAATTAAATAAATAATTGACTAATTATTTAAATTAATTAATTAATTTCTTATATTTCAAAATCCTTAATTAATTAAGAATTCATTTATCTTAAGTAACAAATCATAACTATTAAGTGCTCTCAAATTCATATCCAAATAGTTTAATATTTATTTACCTTAATAATTAAGTTATTTTAAATTAATCAAAACTTAACAACTTAATTAATTTATCCTATTTGGTTTCCAAATTATAATAATAATAATAATAATAATATCCTTATTTGAAATTAAAGCATTTAGAAATCAAAATTTAAAATACTTTAAACATCTTTTTTTTTAAACCTATTAATTTTCAATATAAATTGAAACTTATGTTTTTGAACACTTCTTTAAAATTTAACTTAAGACTTGATTCAATATTCAAATGCAAAACATTCCCCCTTTTAAATTTAAAATTTAAATTACTTCCAATAAGAAATCATTTTAACTAATTTTAAATTTAGAAATAAATTCAATTTACACCTTTTTTAAAAAGTTCGATTAATTTTGTTTCAAACAACAAGTTTTTAACTTGCAAATCTATTCCCTTTTATAAAATATTTAACATGATTTCTATTTATTTATTCAGCAAGTTAATTCTGAAACTTCACCTTACTACACAGTACAAATCAAACAGGCATCTCCTAAACTCGAGTTACCCACCTACGAACTCTGTGTTCTCCTCGCGTCACTCACCATTCTTTACTGCATCGAGTCGACTGCAAGTAAATACGAGAAACTCATCGAGTCGACCTCGATACACAACATCTTCCACAAACTCCCATTCCCAGCTCAAAGCTTCCCCGTGCACACAACTGTGCTCGTGCACCTAGCACGCCATCTCCGGCCAAGGACGGTCATCACGACCATCCACGATAAACAAACGAACCACCACTACCTCGATCGAACACCCAGATCCAAGAAACTCACTTCGAATCAAAATCTCACTCTCGAGCACAAGTTTGCAAAACACACAAACCACACAACCCATCATCGCCAGCCACTTTCTCACCGTTGACCAACACCAACCCACCACCAAGTCGCCACACCCAAGTACATCGTCCACCCCAAAAATGAGCGAACTCGGTTCAACATACCCGCGGCCATGTCTCATTGATCATGCCGAAAGAGATGTTTTCGCTTATGCCAACTTTGACCCGAAAATGGTGTTTTAAGTGTAAACCCAATGCTTTCAAAAGAAGGACTTTCAATGGTTTTGAAGAGTAAACTTTAATGGTTTCGAAAGTGCGCTTTCAAGTGGTTTTGATGCTATGCATTTATAGTTATATGGTAATACTTTATCATGGTAGAAAGGTTTCGAAAAGGATGTTTTAATGTATTCGAAAGCAGGAGCCTTATGTTTAAAAGATGGATTTTTGGCTTACGAAGGAGGTCATCCTATGAGATCTAAAGCAAAAGTTTCAATTGTTTCAAAAGGTTTTGAAACCCAAATACAAACTTTAAATGAAAAACCCATAGCTTGCATAAAGGAGTTTTGAAAGGACTTTAAATAAGTAAACTTGATAAGGTATTGCCATGATAAAAATATAAATTAAAGGGATTAATAATGTTTTATATGAATATATTTCACATGATATAGACCCATAACTGTATTTGGGTATAATGGGGTAGAAGAACTGG
Organism: Allium cepa; assembly: GCA_030765085.1. Classification (NCBI taxonomy): domain Eukaryota; kingdom Viridiplantae; phylum Streptophyta; class Magnoliopsida; order Asparagales; family Amaryllidaceae; genus Allium; species Allium cepa. Next base: position 431,469,617 of record CM060942.1, read on the forward strand.
CTTGTTTAACCCAATAGTGAATATAAATCGACTAAACTCCTGAATGAGTAAAATTGCATCTAGGGATTTAGGGAGGTCAAAAATATAGGTTGCGTAAACTTTGAAGTTGTCCAGGAGATAGGTTCATAGTAAACCCATGAAAACTATGATAAGGTAGTTGTTGGAGGTAACAAACAGGTTCATAGTAAACTAATGAAAAATATGTATTAAGGACAGTTGATAGGGGCTAATTGGTTTGTAGTGAACCCATGGAAACTATATCCCGATTAAGAATTGACATCACTTAATAAGTTCCTAGTCAAACCATGAAAACAAGGATAAGAAATAAATTAAGGAAAGCAACAGTAAGTTCCTTGTCAACCCATGAAAACTAGGATGAGAAGTGAGTTGTTGGATGAATCTGTAGTGACCCGACTTCCTAACTCCAGGAAATCACATCAGTAGTGAAGAAAGAAAGGGATAGAAGAAGAAAAGAAAGAGAAAGAAGAACACAACAGCAACAGATAACTCACAGTGGAATGAATAAAATATAAAATATCAATAAAATAATACATAGTATCATAATACATCAGAGTTACACAACTTCACATCACTTATTAGACAGTTATAAACATCTGTCTAATTTATACAACTCAAGTATAAAAGACAGAGATACAACAAACACAGCGGAAACATAATATATAACTACACGTCGAAGCTCCGGCTCCACATCTCCTCCAGAACTCGTCAAGCTAACCCGAACCACTTGACTACTCATACATTATATGAGTACCCAAGAGTTTAATAAAATAGAAAATAAACACTCGGGTCAGACAGGGGTCTGGTGTGAGTAAACGGTTTAAGATTGCTTAACTTTAGAAAAACCTTTGAAAGAAAAGGTATCACATAAGACTTCCCACACATAAACCTGGAAAAGTTTTTACCTTACGCTAACCAAAACATTTGATAGGAAATCCAGTGATATTATAATAGTGTTTAGGGTTTTCAAGTAAATAAGAAATAGCCGAAATTGTTACATTCATTAAATTCCAGCTACTAGCCACAAAAGTGGGTAATACAAACAAAACCGTAGGGTCTCGTAGGGAAAATGGGTTTCCATCAATGGCAGGGCTACTGGGGTACCGCCCGTCACAGCACGTGGCCTAGATCAACGTACCGAGGAGCCACCCTAACTCCCCTGCAACACAAGGCCGGGACCATTCCTTACTGAACCGTCCCGAACAAGACAATCTCGGCAGTTGTCCGGAATTCAACCGCCCCACACTGTCGAATAAAGAGCGACCTCTAGACAGGAGTAAATCTTGCCCTCCAGTGGGAGCTACCCACGAAGCCTTGCTGCACCTCCCCTGTTTTAGCCATTCCCGGTTGATGAGGCTTGAGTCTGCGATTACCTTTATAGGACACATCTCGTAGAATGCTCATCGTCCGCCTGACGATGTGCTGGAAGCATTCAATCCATACAAGTTCGTTCCGGGTTCGAACGAAACCGAATGCACTATCTCGTTGCACTCGTTTTGTAATCACCCTCAGAGTCAACGACCATAGGCCTTGCACTCTAAATCTCCATCTCGAATCTATAAGTATTATTCCGTCAAACTCATTACGGAATCAACCACAGAGTTATACTGACGTATAGCCCTTACACCTCGAGTCTTCACGTGCTCCACTTGGATTAACGACCTAACGTTTAATTGGAATCGATATGGTTTTTGGATATCCAAATATGGAAACCCGATCCCGGTCTCATCGAAACCAAATGCCATTTTAATGTCCAAGTTGTACTTAAGGATTTTAAACAGTTTAACATATATTCAGGATGATATAAACAGATAGATGAATAACATTATCATAATAGATAATTCATATCAACAATTTATCTCATAAAGCAGCATATCCATATCTCATAGACATCCAAATCATCCAATATACCCCAAACACCCAATATCAATCATCCAATATCATTCAACATCCAATATCAATCATTTAAATCAACCATTCAATATTAATCAATCACCCATAGCAGAATTGATTAACTCCTAATTAATTTAATTAATTTTTAATTAAATTAAATACTATCCTTTAATCACTTAGATTATTCTAACTCCTGCTTCATTGTTTTATTACAAATCAAATTCATTGATCATCTCCTAATGATCTTCCTAATTAATCTCCCTAGATTAATTATCTTTTAATTACATTCAAGTAATTGTCCTTAACCATATTCAGTAATTAACCTTTAATTACTATCATTAATTACAATAATTAATGATCCTTCATTAATTAATTAACTATAACTAATTACATTAATCCTTAATTAATTATAATTGATTAATCGTACTTAAATTAATTACTTAAATTAATTACTTCATTAATTATATTAATTAATAATCTTTATTAATTAAATGACTAACTTGTAATTAATCATCTCATTAATCATAAACAGTAATTAACAATTAATCCTTAATTAATTACTTAATTAATTAATTCCATTTTAATTAATTACACTTAGTAATTAATCTTAAATTAATCTCATTCTTTAATTAATTAATCATATTAATTAATTAACTAAAATAAATTAAGTAATTAACTCTTAATTACTTACATAAGTAATTATCTCTAATTACTTCTATTAATAAATCTTAATTATTTCTTAATTAATTACTTAACAAATAATTAATTACATTATTAAATAATTCTTAATTCATTAATCAATTAATCCATAATTAATTAACTTTAAACAATTATATTAATCAATTCTTTAATTGATAATATTAAGTGATTCCGTTAATCACTTTAATTAATTACTCGCATGAGTAACTTCTCTAATTACTTCCTTAAGTAATTAACATTCTAATTACATTCAAGATTTAACCATTTATTACTTCATTAAGTAATTACACTTAATTAATCCATAATTAAGTGATTATTTAAAATTAAATAAATAATTAACTAATTATTTAAATTAATTAATTAATTTCTTATATTTCAAAATCCTTAATTAATTAAGAATTCATTTATCTTAAGTAACAAATCATAACTATTAAGTACTCTCAAATTCATATCCAAATAGTTTAATATTTATTTACCTTAATAATTAAGTTATTTTAAATTAATCAAAACTTAACAACTTAATTAATTTATCCTATTTGGTTTCCAAATAATAATAATAATAATAATAATATCCTTATTTGAAATTAAAGCATTTAGAAATCAAAATTTAAAATACTTTAAACATCTTTTTTTTAAACCTATTAATTTTCAATATAAATTGAAACTTAAGTTTTTGAACACTTCTTTAAAATTTAACTTAAGACTTGATTCAATATTCAAATGCAAAACATTCCCCCTTTTAAATTTAAAATTTAAATTACTTCCAATAAGAAATCATTTTAACTAATTTTAAATTTAGAAATAAATTCAATTTACACCTTTTTTAAAAAGTTCGATTAATTTTGTTTCAAACAACAAGTTTTTAACTTGCTAATCTATTCCCTTTTATAAAATCTTTAACATGATTTCTATTTATTTATTCAGCAAGTTAATTCTGAAACTTCACCTTACTACACAGTACAAATCAAACAGGCATCTCCTAAACTCGAGTTACCCACCTACGAACTCCGTGTTCTCCTCGCGTCACTCACCATTCTTTACTGCATCGAGTCGACTGCAAGTAAATACGAGAAACTCATCGAGTCGACCTCGATACACAACATCTTCCACAAACTCCCATTCCCAGCTCAAAGCTTCCCCGTGCACACAACTGTGCTCGTGCACCTAGCACGCCATCTTCGGCCAACAACGGTCATCACGACCATCCACGATAAACAAACGAACCACCACTACCTCGATCGAACACCCAGATCCAAGAAACCCACTTCAAATCAAAATCTCACTCTCGAGCACAAGTTTGCAAAACACACAAACCACACAACCCATCATCGCCAGCCACTTTCTCACCGTTGACCAAAACCAACCCACCACCAAGTCGCCACACCCAAGTACATCGTCCACCCCAAAAATGAGCGAACTCAGTTCAACATACCCGCGGCCATGTCTCATTGATCATGCCGAAAGCAACAGCAAACAAAAACCCTACTCCCTCAAAATTCCCTTAATTCACTCAATATAAAAATTCCTTTGAATTTTTCCTAACATCTACATCCTACAAACAAGCATCAGTCCAAGTTTCACACCAAATCACAGTATGGATAATCGGTAATTCACTAAAATCCAATTTACGAATAAACCCCAAATTCTCCCTATTTACACAACTAAAAATCATGAAACAAGTATTAAAAATCCTGAATTTCCATTGTTATTCCAATCATACAATCAAAATTTAAGTTTAAGTTCATAAATTTTTTAGCCCAAATTGATTTTTTACTGTAAATTTAAAATTCTGAGAAAATCCTCCATTTTTAAATCCTATGATTATTTTTAGATGATAAGTTATGTGATTTCAAACAGTTTTCATTTACAAATCAATATCAAATTTGCATCCAAAATCAAGTTACTGATTTTTGAAGTATCTTGAACTGTTTTAGTAAACACAGTATCTATTTTGAATTTATACAGGAAATTCAACAATTAAGTTCAACATGCATTTAAATGTAAAACGAATTTCATATAACATAATATAGATTAACACATGCATCAACATTCAATCACAAGTTGAACCAAAATTGTTTTTAAAAACATTTACTCACCTTAAAGAAGCAGGCAGATTTTATAACAGAGCAGTTTCAATTTGCTTCCAGGATTTGAATAAATTCCAGGCACATGAATCTTTAATTTGAAAACTTTAACTATGCTTTGCTGATGGAATTTGCTCCTTTGCATGCTTATGAATTGAGGTTGTTCTTCATGCAAGTTGAAGATTTTATGTTGCAGATTTAATTTTTGCTTTGAAGAATTTAAATTTCAGATTTTGGAAATAATTTCTGTTTTGAGTTAAGAAAGAAAACAAAGAGAAAATGTTTTTTTAGAAAACTAATCTTCTTCTTAAAATTTTTATTAAAATTTGAAATGAGAATTTTGCCACATGTTCTTAAAGATTACACTTGTCATTTATATCCTAATTTACTTACATTTGTCACTTAACTTACTTAATTACTTTTCATGTGTTAAAGACCTTTGCAAAAATTGCTTTTAAAACCTTATAAAAATAATATTTATATCTTATATCTATGTAATATGAATATTTGTATTTGTAATGTTAATAAAATTTTGAATTTAGATAAATATACAAGTGTTAAAGATATTTTATAAACATTGGTTTAATACATAGCTTATGTTTTTAAAACAAATAAATGTATGATATATGTATTTTTAAAATTTAATACATTTATGTATATACTTATAACCATTTTAAATTCAAACTTTTGATAGAAACAAAACAAAGATTTAAATTATAATTCCATACATATTCAAATTATTAATAGATTTAAATTCAATTTCAAAACAAATATCAAATTATAACATATGCTTACATATATTACAAATTTGAAAATTTAACTTTATTTAAAACAAATGTTATTTGCTATTCACAATATATATCAAACATATATATGATAAATAGAATAAAATTTCATTAGATTTTGAAAAACAATCCCTATCAATATTGCCATATTAAAAATTTATTATTCTTTAATTTAGCTAATTTTATAAAGAAAATCATCAAACCAGCTAAATTATTTACACAGATTATTAAATCGATATTGCCCAAAATTCCGGGTCGTTACAATCCTCCCCCTTTAAAAGAATTTCTTCCCCGAAATTTAAAAGCAAAGGTAATTTAATAACCCAGCAAAGATTTAAATTTCAAACAGCAAAGCATTCCTATCAACCAGTACTAACAACCATGGAAATCAAACACACAAACAAACAAACCTAACTGATCATCCTGACATACATCAGAATAAAACTCTAATACTATTTCGAGTTCCCCAAGTAAAAATTACCGGGACACTCGCTCTACAAAATCTAAACAAACTAACTACACCACCCAAATCCAGAGCTCCTCTCCTTTCTAGATTCATCAATCTGAACAAATCAGATTACGCTCAAATCCAGCTCAACATCCAACTCCAACTGAACTACAGATTCAATAACCAATAATGAATCATACACGTACTCCCTCAGAGATACGTGAAATATAATGAATTCCAACTATCCAAACTGGCAATTCAATCTCATAGACAACAGAACTTATCTTATCAGAACACAGATAAGAAATCTCAAATGCCATAGCACTAACCAACCAATCTTACTCAATTTCTTCCCTCTCTGACCAGAGAAAATTTAACAGCAACGAAGTTTCCAACTTCGAATTCAAACTCCTTATCTCAAATCTGCATAACTCAACAGACAACCCAAGGCTGCCAAACTTCTTCCGATCAGCTCAACCTATGCTGATACTTACAGAAACAACTAGACCAAAGCAAAGCAGTCTATGGATCCTATTCAACAGAAAAGTCTTCCAAAATCCATCGAAATCCAGAATTCAAGCTCTACTACTCAAGCAATATCAAACATAACTTGCTACCTTCCTAGCACAGCTGCTACTTCGCTTCCGCTGCACAACTCTGATTCCGGAATAGATATGAACACTGTTGATGAACACGAATACAGACTTATCCAATATACACCAGAAACTTTGTTCATCAAATCCATATAATCTTAGTGACACATCCGACTTGGTCACTCAACCTTACACAGAATCCAACTCAAAAGTTAGATCTAACCAAATCCAAATTCCAAAAATTTTCGAGCTGCAACACCAATCTCTACTTCTCCAAGAACCAACCTACCACCGGGATAACCACCAAATCACTTCTGGAACCAAAACAATATGGAACTCAATTCCAGATGCAGACCATCTTCTGATTACTCCAGCAGCTCCTACTTCCATATGAGAACCCTCTGTCTCAAACAAACGATTGCCCAGAAAAATTCCCAAACTAATCGCAAGTCCCTTTTGCGATCCAACCTAATTCGAATTCCAAAGAAACTGTCCTCTCTTTCACAATTAGAACAACTTTAAACTTTTCCAAACAAGGTTAATTCTTCAACATAACTTCCACCAACTGCTCGAACTGCTACAAGAAGAACCACAAAGATTCTTAAACCACCAGAGAAACAAGCTACCCTGCAGCCTCCAAACTCAACTTCGATGATACTGCCAAGCCAAAAGACCTTTTCGTCAGCACACCGATCACTTCGAGCTAAAGTGCTACCACTGCTATCCAAGACTTCTAATCCAAATGCTTCTTGGAAACCAAAACAATCAACAAACCATACAATGGACCTCCGAGATGGCAGACAACTCAAAAGAAACTCGGGCTCCAAACCAAACATCAACACTTTACTCTCCTTAAAGAAATGACAAATGAGACCATGCCAAAGCGAAGCAACTCATAGACCTTAGTCTCATATTCCAAAACAGACAACCTCCATACTGAAGATCCAGATAACTTCTATACAGACGAGCCATCCCTATAGCAGGTGAAGACTACGCTTCAACTACTTCCAAACGGCTTCAAAAGAAAACATCTTCGGAAAATATCCAAGTATACTACATCTCATCATGCAGTTACCAAGATATCATCACTTACTTCTGCACTTCCATCAAATCCAAACTCAAGAAGAATTCGCTCACCCGAGCGAAATCCAAACATACACTTCAAAGATAAACTCCGAATCTTGAAAAAGATTTCCTTCGGATATAAGAGAAGTCCTTACTCCAAACAACAAATCACACACGAGACGGTATTAGGTCTACAGTCTCGACAAATACTTCCAACCTCAAACATATGGACTTCTTCCATTAGTGGTAGTCGTGTTACACACACAAACCACTACTCCATCTACCTCTAAAACTTATGTCGGAAAATCCGAACAGAAAACCCAACAGATCAGGTAGATATATAAATATATATATATATAGTTATATATAAAAATTACAAGTACGCTCTCTCAAGAGGGACACCACTATAGAGCCTAGGTATTCACTCAACCTAACGCTCCTTAAAGAAAGACATACTTTAGAGCTTAGGTATTCGCTCAGCCTAACGCTCTGATACCAATTGTAGCGACCCGACTTCCTAACTCCAGGAAATCGCATCACTAGTGAAGAAAGAAAGGGATAGAAGAAGAAAAGAAAGAGAAAGAAGAACACAACAGCAACACATAACTCACAGCGGAACGAATAAAATATAATATATCAATAAAATAATACATAGTATCATAATACATCAGAGTTACACAACTTCATATCACTTATTAGACAGTTATAAACATCTGTCTAATTTATACAACTCAAGTATAAAAGACAAAGATACAATAAAGACAGCGGAAACATAATATATAACTACACGTCGAAGCCTCCTGCTCCATATCTCCTCCAGAACTCGTCAAGCCAACCTGAACCACTTGACTACTCATACATTATATGAGTACCCAAGAGTTTAATAAAACAAAAAATAAACACTCGGGTCAGACAGGGGTCTGGTGTGAGTAAACGGTTTAAGATTGCTTAACTTTAGAAAAACCTTTGAAAGAAAAGGTATCACGTAAGACTTCCCACACATAAACATGGAAAAGTTTTTACCTTACACTAACCAAAACATTTGATAGGAAATCCAGTGATATTATAATAGTGTCTAGGGTTTTCAAATAAATAAGAAATAGCCGAAATTGTTACATTCATTAAATTCCAGCTACTAGCCACAAAAGTGGGTAATACAAACAAAACCGTAGGGTCTCGTAGAGAAAATGGGTTTCCATCAATGGCAGGGCTACTAAGGTACCGCCCGTCATAGTACGTGGCCTAGATCAACGTACCGAGGAGCCACCCTAACTCCCCTGCAACACAAGGCCGGGACCATTCCTTACTGAACAGTCCCAAACAAGACAACCCCGGCGGTTGTTCGGAATTCAACCGCCCCAAACAGCTGAATAAAGAGGGACCTCTAGACAGGAGTAAATCTTGCTCTCCTGTGGGAGCTACCCACGAAGCCTTGCTGCACCCCCCCTGTTTTAGCCATTCCCGGTTGATGATGCTTGAGGCTGCGATTACCTTTATAGGACACATCTCTTAGAATGCTCATCGTCCGCCTGACGATGTGCTGGAAGCATTCAATCCATACAAGTTCGTTCCGGGTTCGAACGAAACCGAAGGCACTATCTCGTTGCACTCAATTTGGAATCACCCTCAGAGTCAACGACCATAGCCCTTGCACTCTAAATCTCCATCTCAAATCTATAAGTACTATTCCGTCAAACTCATTACAGCATCACCCACAGAGTTATACTGACGCATAGCCCTTACACCTCGAGTCTTCACTTGCTCCACTTGGATTAACGACCTAACGTTTAATTGGAATCGATGTGGTTTTTGGATATCCAAATATGGAAACCCGATCCCGGTCTCATCGAAACCTAACGCCATTTTAATGTCCAAGTTGTACTTAAGGGTTTTAAAAATTTTAACTTATATTCAAGATGATATAAACAGATAGATGAATAACATTATCATAATAGATAATTCACAATAGACATCCAAATCATCCAGTATCAACCAACCACCCAATATCAATCATCCAATATCATTCAACATCCATTATCAATCATTCAATATCAACCATTCAATATTAATCAATCTCCCATAGCAGAATTGATTAACTCCTAATTAATTTAATTAATTTCTAATTAAATTAAATACTATCCTTTAATCACTTGGATTATTCTAACTCCTGCTTCATTGATTTATTACAAATCAAATTCATTGATCATCTCCTAACGACCTTCCTAATTAATCTCCCTAGATTAATTATCTTTTAATTACATTCAAGTAATTGTCCTTAACCATATTCAGTAATTAACCTTTAATTACTATCATTAATTACAATAATTAATGATCCTTCATTAATTAATTAACTATAACTAATTACATTAGTCCTTAATTAATTATAATTGATTAATCTTACTTAAATTAATTACTTAAATTAATTACTTCATTAATTATATTAATTAATAATCTTTATTAATTAAATAACTAACTTGTAACTAATCATCTCATTAATCATAAACAGTAATTAACAATTAATCCTTAATTAATTACTTAATTAATTAATTCCATTTTAATTAATTAATTCCATTTTAATTAATTACACTTAGTGATTAACCTTAAATTAATCTCATTCTTTAATTAATTAATCATATTAATTAATTAACTAAAATAAATTAAGTAATTAACTCTTAATTACTTAAATAAGTAATTATCTCTAATTACTTCTATTAATAAATCTTAATTATTTCTTAATTAATTACTTAACAAATAATTAATTGCATTATTAAATAATTCTTAATTCATTAATCAATTAATCCATAATTAATTAACTTTAAACAATTATATTAATCAATTCTTTAATTGATAATATTAAGTGATTCCATTAATCACTTTAATTAATTACTCCCATGAGTAACTTCTCTAATTACTTCCCTAAGTAATTAACATTCTAATTACATTCAAGATTTAACCATTTATTACTTCATTAAGTAATTACACTTAATTAATCCATAATTAAGTGATTATTTAAAATTAAATAAACAATTAACTAATTATTTAAAATTAATTAAACAATTAACTAATTAATTTCTTATATTTCAAAATCCTTAATTAATTAAGAATTCATTTATCTTAATTAACAAATCATAACTATTAAGTACTCTCAAATTCATATCCAAATAGTTTTATAATTTATATTTATCTTAATAATTAAGTTATTTGAAATTAATCAAAACTTAACAACTTAATTAATTTATCCTATTTGGTTTCCAAATAATAATAATAATAATAATAATAATAATAATAATAATATCCTTATTTGAAATTAAAGCATTTAGAAATCAAAATTTAAAATACTTTAAACATCTTTTTTTTAAACCTATTAATTTTCAATATAAATTGAAACTTAAGTTTTTGAACACTTCTTTAAAATTTAACTTAAGACTTGATTCAATATTCAAATGCAAAACATTCCCCCTTTTAAATTTAATATTTAAATTACTTCCAATAAGAAATCATTTTAACTAATTTTAAATTTAAAAATAAATTCGATTTACACCCTTTTTAAAAGTTCGATTAATTTTGTTTCAAACAACCAGTTTTTAACTTGCAAATCTATTCCCTTTTATAAAATCTTTAACATGATTTCTATTTATTTATTCAGTAAGTTAATTCTGAAACTTCACCTTACTACACAGTACAAATCAAACAGGCATCTCCTAAACTCGAGTAACCCACCTACGAACTCCATGTTCTCCTCGCGTCACTCTCCATTCTTTACTGCATCGAGTCGACTGCAAGTAAATACGAGAAACTCATCGAGTCGACCTCGATACACAACATCTTCCCCAAACTCCCATTCCCAGCTCAAAGCTTCCCCGTGCACACAACTGTGCTAATGCACCTAGCACGCCATCTCCGGCCAACGACGGTCATCACGACCATCCACGATAAACAAACGAAACACCACTACCTCGATCGAACACCCAGATCCAAGAAACTCACTTCGAATCAAAATCTCACTCTCGAGCACAAGTTTGCAAAACACACGAACCACACAACCCATCATCGCCAGCCACTTTCTCTCCGTTGACCAACACCAACTGTTTAACTCCTATTTCTGCCGCGACCTAAAACTCCGCGACCTATAACTCAACAGCCCAACGACCTAATAGTCTCAACGATCTAATGACATAATTATCTTAGCGACCTAACGACCTAAAAGTGGGACGACCTAACTACAGAAAGTTCAACACGACCTAAAGATATGTACCGATCGAAAGTATAGAGCGACTTAAAAAGGATAACGACCTAACAACTCAAGAGGTGGACGACCTAACTGCTTACAGGAAGTCACGACTCAGCGACCTAAAAGACCTGGCGGCTTAGCGACCTAAATTAAGAAGCAAATTAGCGACCTAACAGGCAGTGACCTACCGACCTAAGAGGGCCGCGACCTAACGACTCAAGAGGTGGACGACCTAACTACTTACAGGAAATCACAAGAGACCTATTGACCTAATGGACTATGCGACATAGTGGGTTAACGAGTCAGCTTAGGTCGCTACATCAGATATCTTAGTACTATAAGGTCGTCAACCTTTCCCCTAAGCCGTCCACGACCTAGTACTTGATGTTAAAATCATGCCGCTTTCCTTTAGGTCGATATGACTCACCAGCTAGTTCAAATCACCAAATATGAACCAGTTAGGTAGTAACTCGTATCCCTTTAGCTCGCTGACGACTCATGTCCCCTTTTGAGTTGCAGCCTTCGACTTACGACTTACCTTAAGTCGCTCACGACTAAAGGCCTGTCCAAAAACCCCTCTAAATACAGCGGCACCTCCAACATTCAAGGGACCTTGGGGATCATTTTCTTCAAGGGATTGAGACTTCACTATCTTAAAAGCAATCTACACTCCATCGCTTCAAGCACACACAAGACGCTTAGATCAACTTCGCACAGGAATTTAACACATTCGATCATGGATTCGAAGAACTTTGTCACGACGAAGTTTTCCTTAGCTACTTGTTTTCTGAATTGAATTGGATTGTAATTGAAAGAGATTGTAATAAGTTGTAATCCGATCGGCAATAAAAAGGATTGAAGTGGACGTAGGCTTGATCACAAGCCGAACCACTATTAACCCTGTGCACATTTACTGCATTTTCTGTTACTTACTGTATTTCTTGATTCCCGTATTACGGGTGGTGCTTGCACATCGTTTTTACACACACCGGGGTGTTAGCGTCATATTTTCACGTTAACATTTTTGGTGCTTTCACTGAGAACTGAACTCAGGAGAATTATCATCATTGCTCCACGAAAGTTTGTTGAAGTAATCTCTCTGAAGACTAGAAGTTTATCGGAAATCATGGCTCTAAGGAGAAGGAGTAGATCTGTTAGATCTAGAAATGTTCAAGAGGGAACCTCCGCTTCCCCAGTACCTAATCAAGCCACTCCACCTGTTGGGGTTACAAAAGCAGAGTTGGATGCTGTAATCTTAGGGCTGAACCAGCAGATAAATGCCCAAAATGCACAATTGGAGGTTCAGAATGCCCAAAATGCTCTAATTTTGAATAGGTTGAACGATTTGCTTGGGGCAAACCGTCAACCAACGAGTAATGAAAGGAACTTTGCTGGCAACGTTCATGATGCTGAAGAAAGGAACGGTCCTGAGAGGGCTGCCAGCCCCTTTGAGCAGACACTTCCTGAAGTTGATGGATCTAAAGCTCGAAATGATGAGGGGTATCTTTCTGAAATGGTTCGACAAATCATGAAAGAGAGCATGCAAAGGAATGAAGACGAGAAAGAATGGGGTTTTGCTCCAAGTAAAACACCGTTTACCGAAAGGATCTTAAAGGCTGAGTTTCCGAGGAAGTTCGTCCCTCCAACCATTCTAGCTTACAAGGGGACAAGCGATCCGAACGAATTCTTGTATAAGTATGATTGGCACATGACAGGTGCCAGAGCTTCTGATGAAATAAAGTGCCGATATTCTCCTGTATATCTGGAAGGTGTAGGTCTGCTTTGGTTCACCAAGCTACCAATCCGGTCTATAGATCAGTTTTCTGACCTAACCAGGAAATTCAAGGAGTAGTTCAGGCTATATGCTTCAAAAGCCAAAGATATCATGTCGTTGTCAAGTTTAGAACAGAATCCAGGGGAAACTATCAGATCTTTCTTGAATCGCTTCAATATAGCGCTGGCCGAGGTAGACAATGCAGAACCACGGATGATTTTGACTTATCTGATGAGGGCCATTGACAAGTCGAGCGAATTTGGAAAATGGCTGAACATGAAGGAACCAAATTCCCTTGAAAATTTTTACAAGAAAGCAGATGAGTTCATACGCCTGGAAAGCCGTCCTGTACCGGTAAAGGCAGTATTGGAAAAGGCTGAAGATAACATTGCTGCTCCACGCAAAAATGAATCTGTAGGACAGAAAAGGGAAAATAACGATGGGAAGAAACAGAGAAATCTGAAGAAGCCTCATTCCTTCAAGCCATCGGAATATACTCCTTTATCAGATACGCCGGAGTGTATTTACTTTGCCACTAAAGATTCCGTTGACTATCCTAAACCACCTGTTCTGAGAACCGGGAAAAGAGCTATACAAAGCGGGAAGTTCTGCCGCTTCCATAATCAACCCGGTCATGATACCGACGAATGCAGCCAATTGAAGAATTTGATTGAAGAGTTGATAAGGGAAAACAAGCTGTAGCAATTTGTGGAAAAGAATAGCAGCAATCCTGCTTCGTCTAGTCAGGGGCAACAAGCTCCTGCTCATCAACCTAGGACAAGTGAGAAGACTGCAGAGCATGAATCGGGAAGGCCTGTTATCAATGTCATTACGAGAGGACCTCTCCCAGCAGGCAGGAGCCGGGGTGAGATGGAAAGGTATACCCGGGCTTTAAAATATGTACCGACCGAAGAAGAAGATGTCTTTGTTTTGGAGGATGCTACGCCCCTGAAACAATAAAGAACTTTCAATGATGATATTGTGTTCAGAGCCAGGGATTCCACAGGTGTTGAAGCTCCTACCTTGGATCCCTTAGTCATCTCGGCTAGTATCGGGCCAGCTATTGTCAGAAGAGTTCTCATTGATTGTGGCACATCCTGCAATATCCTCTTCAAGAAAACATTCGACCAAATGAAGATCCCTATGGCTGATGTGCAAGCCTCATCGCAGAAAATCGCTGGCTTCACTGGAGAGCCAAACCAGCCGATAGGAACCATTGATTTGCTTGTAGAACTTGGAGAGGGAGAAAGAAAAGTAGTCCGCAAGCAAACTTTTGTGATTGTCGACGAATTTTCTGCTTATAATGCTTTCCTTGGCCGTCCAACTCTTGCAGCGTTCAAAGCTGTTTTGGCCCCATGGTGCCTCACCATTAAATTCCCCACAGACAATGGAGTAGGAGTTATAAAAGGGGATCAAAATGCTGGGCGGGAGTGTTATCTGACAGAGCTGTGAGAGGCAACAAAAAGAGAAATGGGAAAGGATGCGGCAACCCCCGTCCGCATCAAAGAACCAACCTTGTAGCAATTACAGGGCGGACCCTGCATTGGCGAGCATAGAGGAGCACGAAAAGAGATGGATCCTAGAAAAGCCAGTGCAGGGGAGAATAGAGTGGTACCGGTGGAAAGGACAGTACCGGTACCTGTTGACCCGAAGGACCCAAATAAGGTGTTAAATGTGGGTTCACAACTTAGTGTGTCAATTCAGAATATCTTAATATCTTTTTTGAAAGCAAATTTGGATGTTTTCGCTTGGACTCATGCCGATATGTGCGGAATATCCCCAGAAGTTGCAGTACACGCTCTGAATATTGATCCAAAGTTTACGCCTGTGAAACAGAAAAGAAGAACCCAAGGTCCAGAAAGGTCAGCTGCATTAAAAGAGGAAGTTGATCGGCACATGGAGAATGACTTTATCAAAGAATCTACCTATCCGAATTGGGTTTCAAATCCAGTGCTGGTTAAGAAAGCCAACGGAAAATGGAGAGTGTGCATCGATTTTTCAGATCTGAACATGGCCTGCCCCAAAGACTGCTTCCCATTACCCAGGATCGATCAACTGGTAGATGGAACAGCGGGATATGAATTGTTATCTTTTATGGATGCCTACTCCGGATATAACCAGATCATGATGCATGAGCCAGATCAGGAGGACACGAGCATTATCACCGATGTTGGTCTTTACTGCTACAAAGTTATGCCCTTCGGGCTGAAGAATGCGGGGGCAACCTATCAAAGACTTGTTAATGCTATGTTCAAACCGCAATTGGGCAAGACTATGGAAGTATACGTCGACGACATGTTAGTAAAGTCTAAGAAAGCAGTGGATCACATAGAACACTTAGCAGAAATGTTCGCAGTCCTCTGGAAATACGAAATGAAGCTTAACCCTTTAAAATGTTTGTTTGGGGTGGAGTCCGGAAAGTTCTTAGGTTTCATTGTGTGCGCTAGGGGCATTGAAGCTAGTCCAGCTCAAATTACCGCCTTAAAAGAAGTCAAAGCTCCTAGAACGAAGAAGGAATTGCAAAGTCTCAACGAAAAAGTTGCCGCCTTGAGTCGGTTCATTTCCAAAGCTACTGATAAATGCATCCCATTCTTTGACGCTCTAAAGAAAGGAAAGAAAAACTTTGATTGGACTCCCGAATGCCAAAAAGCCTTTGATGAATTGATTCATCATATGGAAACGCCTCCAATACTTTCTAGGCCCGGCGATGGTGAGGATCTTCTTATATACTTGGCAGTATCATCTCATGCCCTAAGCGCAGCGCTGATACGAGAAGACAAGAGGATTCAACATCCGGTTTACTATATCAGCAAAAGACTCACTGTGGCAGAGATGAATTACTCCAAGTTGGAAAAACTCGCTTATTGTCTACTGATTGCATCGAGGAAGTTGAGGCAATATTTCCAAGCTCATCCTATCAGAGTCCTCACTGATCAACCTCTAAAGCAAGTCCTGTTTCGCCCTGAGACTTCTGGTCGCCTTCTAAAGTGGAACATTGTACTCAGTCAGTATGACATCACTTATCACCCCCGAAAAGCAATCAATGGACAAGCTTTAGGGGATTTCATCGTAGAATTCACGGATAAGGGTAACGGTGAGGAAGAAACGATCGATAATTCCCCAATCCAGTGAAAGTTATATGTTGATGGCGCAAGAAACGACTACTGTTCTGGAGCCGGGGTTGTACTTGAAACCCCTGAAGGTCGGTCATTATGCTATGCGCTAAGATTGGAATTTCCTTCAACGAACAATGAAGCAGAATACGAAGCTCTTATCGCTGGGTTGAGAATTGCTAAAGAACTAAACATCCGAGCATTACAGATCTTCAGTGATTCTCAGCTTGTTGTATGCCAGGTCAAGATGGAATTTCAAGCGAAAGGGGGAAATCTGCCTGCCTACTTGTCAAAGGCCTGGGAACTTCTATGTGACTTCGATCATTACACGATAAGCCATATTCCTCGAGAAGAAAACACGAAAGCAGATTCTCTCGCAAAGTACTCTAGCACAGGCGAAGCTCAATTTCTGGGGTTAGCTCCAGTGGAAGTCCTGTCGGCTCCAAGCATTAATGAGATGGATATTGATTGGATCATGAGTGTGCCTCAAGAGCAAGAATCATGGATGACTCCAATAATAGAATATCTGCTCAATGGCTCTTTACCGGAAAATTCAAAAGAACGACAGAAGCTACCGAGAAAAGCCTCTCGCTATATAGTCCAGGATGGCCAATTATACAGACGGGGATTCTCAATTCCATTACTTCAATGTGTATCCAGGGAAGAGTCCAAAACAATCCTAGCTGAGGTACATGGAGGAGAATGTGGTGATCATTTAGGTGGTCAAACTTTAGCAAAAAAGGTTCTCCGATATGGATATTTTTGGCCAGAAATTAATCGAGATGCTGCAGAATATTCCCGAAAATGTGACAAGTCCCAGAGTTTGCCAAAATTCCTAGAGCACCTTCCACTGAACTCACACAGATGGTCAGTCCATGGCCATTTGCAATCTAGGGGATAGACCTTATAGGACCTTTACCAACTGCCAAATCTGGAATCAAATATGCCGTTGTTGCTGTAGATTATTTTACTAAATGGGCTGAAGCTGAACAATTGGCTACTATCACCTCTAAAAAGATGATAAATTTTGTGACCAAAAGTATCATTTGCAGATATGGTGTGCCTCAAAAGATAATTACAGACAATGGTACTCAATTTGAAAGTGAAGAATTCCAAGATTTTTGCAAGCGATTCAAAATCCGAAAAAGCTTCTCAGCAGCGGCTCATCCGCAGGCAAACGGGCAGGTGGAAGCAGTAAACAAAATTATCAAGTCAACCATCAAGAAGCGACTCGAAAGAGAAAAAGTGGTTGGATCGATAAGCTACCACTAGCACCATGGGCGTACAGAACCACCCACAAAACTGCGACTGGGCATACTCCGTTTTCATTGGCATACGGGTCAGAAGCAATGATTCTGGTAGAAACAGAGGTCCCTTCACATAGAAGAATCCATTTCAATCAAGCGGAGAATGAAAAACTACAGCTTGAGGCACTAGATCTCCTTGATGAAAAAAGAGAAGAGGCTAAGCTCAGAATTGCAGCTCATCAGCAAAGGATCGCCAGACATTTCAATTCCAAAGTTCGCCAACGCAGCTTTGAGATTGGAGATCTAGTCCTGAAGAGAATTATGACGGCAACAGGTGTGTTTGGGCCAAATTGGGAAGGACCATATGTCATAGGTCAGAAGCTTCTTGATGGCACATTCAAACTCACTACTGTCGAAGGAGATCAAATTCCAAGGGCTTGGAACAACAATCACTTGCGTCCATACTTTACTTGAAAGCTTTGTTGAAATATTGTAAAAAAATTTTTTATGAATGTATGAATCTTGTAATTGAAAGCAATTGTAAATCCGATGCAAGTGAATAATGAAAGACTATAAAGTGGATGTAGGCCCAAATTCTTGGCCGAACCACTATAAATCTTGTGTTCCTTATTATTATTACATGTTTGCTTTATTTTCGATATGAAAAGTACATTAAATGTATTGCTGAAATGTCGATTTAAATTTTTGCAGACAATGAAAATAAAACTTGCACGTTACAGGACCAAGAGATTCTTGTTATCATTCAACAAACAAATTTCGAGCCACAAAAGCCCCGAATTCAAATCCTAGATAGGAAGTGCTTCAATTGAACGACCAATGATTTCGCCGGAAACGGGCCCTTGCTAATAAATTGAGATCGTTTGAACAAACAAACATCCAATTAAGAAGCTTATGCCCGTTCTCGTGAACTTGCCTAGCAATGAAGTACACTTCTTTGGATTAAACAAACTACTTGTAAGAGAATGGAGTGTGAGCTTGAAAAGAAAAATAGAGGATCGCTGAAAAGGCATAAGCAAGTGGACAAGGAACAACTAAAGCCCTCTTCGGAGGCACAAGCCCTCTTCGGAGGCACAACTCTTTGGAGGATAAAGACCTCTAACGAGGCATATGCCGCAAAAAAGAAAGTTCTCTACTCAACAAAAAAGATTGGAGGAGTCATGACCCTCCAACCATGAGAGAGTAACTTCCAGGCAATCAAAGCCCTCTTTGGAGGCACATTTCACCAGGAGTTGAAGTGTAAGAGCCCCTCTTCGGAGGCCCACTTCACCAAAGTTGAAATGCCAAACAAAATAAATCCCTCTTCGGAGGCGCCTTTCACCAGGAGTTGAAGTGTAAGAGCCGCTCTTCGGAGGTCCACTTCACCAGAGTTGAAATGCAAAGCAAAGCCCTCTTCGGAGGCACATTTCACCAGGAGTTGAAGTGTAAGAGACCCTCTTCGGAGGCCCACTTCACCAAAGTTGAAATGCCAAACAAAATAAAGCCCTCTTCGGAGGCGCATTTCACCAGGAGTTGAAGTGTAAGAGCCGCTCCTCGGAGGTCCACTTCACCAGAGTTGAAATGCAAAACAAAGCAAAGCCCTCTTCGGAGGCACATTTCACCAAGAGTTGAAGTGCAACAGCCGCTCTTCGGAGTTTCACTTCACCAAAGCTGAAATACAAAACAATAAAAATAAAAATAAATAAAAGACCTCTTCCCAGAGGCAGAAATGAAAAGACCTCCTCCCGGAGGCACAATCAAGCAGAAAGACCTCTTCGGAGGCACACGTTTCACCAAGATTGAAATAAAACTTCCAGGTGTTGAAACGTGAAAAAGCCTTCCTCAGAGGTGCAACTTTTCGAAGAAACAAAAATCAAAAAGCCCTTTACTGTGGTATATAAAAAAAATCCTCATCAAAGGCACACTTTAACTTTCAAAGGAAGAATGAATTACCTATTCTGGAAAATTCTCTTCCTCAAAAAGAAGTTAAAGTACCTTTCAAATACCCGCTTTACCACATAGAAGAATTCATTCAGTAAAATGTGTATATGCACAAAAGAAAAAGTGATATCTTCGAAGGATGAAGCGTAAAAACTTATTTGTACTCTGTTTTTTAACGAAATAATATTCCTCCAAATGTGTAATAATTATTCTTTAAAAAATAAAAGTACAAGTTCCTCATAAAATAAAATATTACAATGAGCTTATGGTATAGGGGCAACATGGTATAACTAAATCGGTAAAATTGCGCTCGAACAGTATACCACAAGCTCACTGCAAAATCATGCAAAGAAACTTGTATAAAAGTGAA
Organism: Allium cepa; assembly: GCA_030765085.1. Taxonomy (NCBI): domain Eukaryota; kingdom Viridiplantae; phylum Streptophyta; class Magnoliopsida; order Asparagales; family Amaryllidaceae; genus Allium; species Allium cepa. The sequence continues at coordinate 431,489,875 of CM060942.1, forward strand.
TAATAACTGCATTCTCAAATTCAAACAAGAAGTTTGTACAAATAAAGAATCATTTTATTTAATTCTGTTACAATTTATTACAGATACAAGTTTCGAAATAAAGAAAACGGGGGCCGGTACCCGCACAATTTCCTGTCAGTACATGCAAAAAAGGCAAAAAGCGATATGAAAGCCACAGAACCAGAGCCATCATTTCTTCTTCCATCTACCTTTTGAGCCCGCACCCGGCCGGATAACCAACTTCTTAGGCCGGCTTGTAAGAGTAGGGGATGAAGGAGAAAGGGGCTCAGTCGGACTTTCTTCCGTTTCTTCTTCGCCAGTTAAGGATCCCTTCTTCTTCTTCTTGGAAACTCCCTGCTTTCCTCTCTTCATGGAGGAAGACCCACTCCATGGAGAAAGAAGTTTAGCTAATGGTTCATCATCGGAACCAGTTGCTTCTGGAGTCTTCTCACTCCCTTCAGTTTCTTCTCCCTTGTGTTCTTGTAAAGCAATGGGATCGTCCAAGTCTTGAAGAGCTTCTATTTGCTCCTCTTGTGATCCTGGTTGCAAGGCAGAAGGAGGAGTCACCTGAATAGATGGAGGAGGAATAATTGGAGGTGGGGAAGTTTGAACGATGCTCGACGTTTTCTATACAGAAGGAAAAAAGTTCAAGTCAGTAAAAAGCGGAGATAAAGGTTCGCGGTGGTTCAAGAAGTAGTCAAGAAGCTCATCAAGCTCGTAAGAAATAGATGAGCAGTCTACTTGGGCAAGATTAACAGTAGGGTTACCTGCAGAAGCCGGTTTCCTGACATCAACTTCATAAGCCTGTGCCTCGGCACTCTCGTCGCCTTCATCCCCACCTTGTATGCTTGTGATCTCGGCGGTAACTTTGGTAGGAGATAGAGAATGAGAACTAGAACCGATAATGTCAATCTCGGCCGAAGGAGAAGGCTGAATTGGAACAGTTGAGACAGTTTTTCCTGAACATTCTCCTGCCGCTATTTCTGCCCTTAATTTTGCAAGCTGTTCTCTCCCCCCGGCGAGAGCGGCGCGAGCATCATCATCAAGATAATGCTCCTCAAGAGCTGACTCAGCATAGCCAGCGCCTTTACCGCCAAGCATATCGAGTGCGGCCTCCCAAACTTCAACCAGAGTAATTTCATACTTGGGGCCTAGAAAGGCGAGGCTACCGCGCCCCAAGATGCTATGCAGGTAGAAGTCAAATAATGTTGAGCTGATGTTGGTCCTCGTTGCCACGTGAGATTCTTCAGCTGCAATTTTGCCGGCAACGGCCTCATCACGCACCCTTTCAGCTTTGGAAAGTTGAAGCTTAAGCATTTGAATCTCCGCCTCTTGGGAGCTGTTTTTCTTCCGAATCTCTTCAATATCAGCAACATAGCCCTCACTAATTCTTTTTTGCACTTCAAGCCTGTCTTCGGCATCTCTTTGGCTGGCATGAGCATCTCCCACTTGTTTTAGGAGCACTTCTTCTTTTTGAGAATAGGAAGTAGAGGAAGTAGCAAGCTCTTGTTTCAGTTCCTCAACTTTTGCTTCAAGCTCTTCATTGTAAGAAGCGATGCTCCTCATTTCAGTATCATGTTGCTCAAGAACCTTTTGCTATTCGACTTTATCATTTTCCATAGTGAGCATGGCCTCTATGTTTGCACGATTAAGCCTTTGGAGCTCGTCAACATGTTTTTGCCAGTTCGACATCTTCTCAATATCAAGCTTGACGGCATCGAGGTTTCGTAACATGGCAGACTTGTCAATGGGGACCAAGTCAAGGTCGAACCTTACTCCCTTCAGACACCACTGTGGAAACCGACTTTGCAAAGTGGCCGGGCCCGGTCCAACTTGGAATTTGGGCCTGCTAATTATTGTTTGGATGTCTGTCTTCCCGAGAGCGGGAGAGCCAGAAGGAATGTCAAGCGAGACGGGGACAGTAACCTTTTCAGGAGTTGTAGAGGTATGCTTCTCACTATGTCGGGCTCGCTTGCTTGAATCCTCAACCATATGACTTTTTCCTCGGTCATCATGGGATTTTCTTTTGTGGGAATCGTAGCCCCTCTGCGAAGAATCGTGGCGCTCCTCCCTCTCCCTTCTTCCATAACGCTCCTATTGAGCCCTCTTCTCTTGAGCCTTTCGGGCGGCTCTTTCTTCATCGGATTCTCTGTAAGAGGGGAGGTAACACATATAATCATATTGGCTACGCCTCCCATAGCGCTGGAAGTCATCATAGTAGGAACTGCTGCGTCCCAACGGAGGATCTGAAATAAAAAGAGCTAAATTTTAGAATTCTTCAAAGTACAAAAAATCAGAAGCATAAAAGTGCTGAAAGATTCTAAGTGAGCGTAATGTGCAAACTACGCGCATCAAACTACGAACTACTCTTTAATTATGGAGTAGTTATGGGTGTAGAAGTTAACATCAACTCTTGAGTTGACGGAGTCTGTTGCAGAGTAGAAGTCGCCTCGACTACTGAAGAAGAAACCCCGATAGTAATAGGATCATCTTTAAAGATCTCTTGTGAGGTGGCAAAGAGGTCACTCAGTCCTTTGAAAGTGTCGTCCCTGCTCTGCTTAACAGGGCAGGTTTTCTCGACTTCTTCGTCACCAGACTTCTTTGAATGCGGAGGAGAATCCCGAGGCTCTTCTTCTTCGGTGACCGCGGCAAGTTTGCCAGATGACCCCGCGACATCAACGAAAGTGGAGAACTTCACTAGAGAAGCCTCAGAAGCAGATTCTTTCGTTATGGATGTATCAATAGAAACGGGGGCATCGGACGCTCTAGCCGGAGAGTCTGGGACTTCGTGGGGGTGTGTAAAGCGAGAGGTATGCAAAAGCCCGTGTTGGTGCAGAAATCATCCCTCAATAAGAATTTTACACTTCTTTCTTCCACGGCCACGGCACTCAGTCTCTCAAAAACTTGCTTATGGCCTGGATCTCTGGATAGGGAAGGAAGCGCTGAAAATAAAAAAGAAACGGAGTTAACACTTAACAATTCAGTCTCGCAAAAGTCGGATAACAAGCGTAGTAAGAATGGTTAATCTTACTTCCTTCCCTCCATACAGCGTAAAACCCCGGGGGACAACGAACATAGAAAAATTGAGTCAAAAACCCATGAGCGATGTCAGGAAGACCGATGATCAATCTACGATTTCGAGCACTTCTCACGACAGTAATAGAGGGGTGATCTTTAGTCCTGCTGAAAGTGCATAGGAAGCAAATCTCGTCAAAGCTTGGGAATCGATCAAGCGTCCTCCTAAATAGTACACACAACCCCATTAAAATGGCATAGCCATTGGGGTGTAATTGGGATGGGGCGATGGCCAATTGACGAAGAAGTTGTTGGAAAAAGTCATTGAAAGGAGGAACGCCCCCACTCAGGGACATTTGTCGATTGACCGTCACAAAGCCAGGGGGTGCTATGTCGGCAGTGTTACTTCTCTCGGGAAGAATGGCATCTGATTCAGCAATGCCAAAATGAGCACACAACTGGCGAAAAACTTTGTATGATAGCGTGGTAGGGGCTCTTTCGGGAGGATTGACTAGTGGAGCCGAAATAACAGTTGCCTCTCCAGTCTGAACTGTTGTATCTTCTTCCTGAGAAGTCATTCTACACAAGCAACTGGATATTCAAATGTTTAGGTGCACGCTTCCTAAAAGTGTGAAGTGTCGTGCAGAACTAATAAAAATAACAAATAAATATAACTGGAATTAAACTAGTCGACGATTGATCAACTACAAAATTTCAGAACTTGTTAATCTAAAGTTCAAGCATAATATTAGTGCAGGCTGGTCAGTTTCAATTGACTATTTCAGTGTTGCTTTAATATTTTACTTGAAATTGATGAATTGAAAGCACTTCGTTCACACAGTTTATTTAAGTTAATTATCTGTTATTAACTAATCTGTCATTTGATGTGGGCAGTCGATGGCAGCATATTCGTCCCAATTTTCTGCAAATATTGTGTTTAACAGGTAATTAACGTTAGAGATAATCTGCAAAGAAATACAACAAAATTCAAGTCCAAATAGTTCAAAGTTCAAACAAGCTCAATCAAAGTTGTCTCAGGATTTCACAAGTCCTAGGTCGTCCAGCGACCTAGCATAGGTCGGAACCTTCTTAGGTCGCGCTGTGCAAAGTAAAGGATAAGGCTTTTCAAACTCGTCCTGATGTTAACTCGGACGCGACCTAAAGCCTATGTCTCAAGAAAGATTAGGTCATGCAGTTCTTAGCTTGAGTAATTCCTAGCTCATGCAAAGTTCTAAGACGCGCGAATATTAGGTCGTTCAGCGACCTAGTGTAGGTCGAAACTATTCCTTAAGTCGCAAGGGTCCTTAGATCGCGAATTATCTTAAGTTGCTCAAATTCACCAGGTCGCTAACTTCCTCTCCACGCAATACTTCACCAGACCCGATAACCCGCTATCAACTACACAGAAGTCCATCGTCCTATTCATGAAGTTCGTCATCTTCTCATACCACCAAATCACTCGGAAACTAATTCAACGTATCTCCGATCTATCATAAATCTAACTCACTACTGTGCGTTCATGAATCACAACAACAGTAACCAGAGACGATCAAAAATCAATCACAACATGACTCAAAGCGAAGCACGACGCACAAAATTGGTCTGGGGTTTGGAGGTTAGAGTTCGTGGCTCGATGGTGATCATGGAATGGATAAAGATCAAAGATACTTACGTAATTTGATAGAAAGGATGAATCGCTGAATGATTAACTTGAATTCGTCTTTAAAATCGTAGAATTCTGTTAATGGCGGCGCAGGAAATTGAAGCAGGTGAGTAAGGAGGGGGTAGCGACCTAACAAATTTATATGGGGCTGAAAGAAGAAGACGAGTAGACGCGCGAGTTAGTATATGATTTAGGTCGCTCACGACCTAGCAAAATTAGGTCGAAGCACACGATCTATGACATAGGCCTGTACTTCGAGGGGCAAATGTTTAACTCCTATTTCTGCCGCGACCTAAAACTCCGCGACCTATAACTCAGCAGCCCAACGACCTAATAGTCTCAACGATCTAATGACATAATTATCTTAGCGACCTAACGACCTAAAAGTGGGACGACCTAACTACAGAAAGTTCAACACGACCTAAGGATATGTACCGATCTAAAGTATGGAGCAACTTAAAAAGGATAACGACCTAACAACTCAAGAGGTGGACGACCTAACTGCTTACACGAAGTCATGACTCAACGACCTAAAAGACCTGGTGGCTTAGTGACCTAAATTAAGAAGCAAGTTAGCGACCTAACAGGCAGTGACCTACCGACCTAAGAGGGCCACGACCTAACGACTCAAGAGGTGGACGACCTAACTACTTACAGGAAATCACAAGCGACCTAATGACCTAATGGACTATGCGACATAGTGGGTTAACGCGTCAGCTTAGGTCGCTACATCAGATATCTTAGTACTATAAGGTCGTCAACCTTTCCCCTAAGCCGTCCACGACCTAGTACTTGATGTTAAAATCATGCTGCTTTCCTTTAGGTCGATATGACTCACCAGCTAGTTCAAATGACCAAATATGAACCAGTTAGGTCGTAACTCGTATCCCTTTAGCTCGTTGACGACTCATGTCCCCTTTTAAGTTGCAGCCTTCGACTTACGACTTACCTTAAGTCGCTCACGACATAAGGCCTGTCCAAAAAACCTTATAAATACAGAGGCACCTCCAACATTCAAGGGACCTTGGGGATCATTTTCCTCAAGGGATTGAGACTTAACTATCTTCAAAGCAATCTACACTCCATCGCTTCAAGCACACAAAAGACGCTTAGATCAACTTCACACAGGAATTTAACACATTCAATCATGGATTCGAAGAACTCTGTCACGACGAAGTTTTCCTTAGCTACTTGTTTTCTGAATTGAATTGGATTGTAATTGAAAGAGATTGTAATAAGTTGTAATCCGATCAGCAATAAAAAGGATTGAAGTGGACGTAGGCTTGAACATAAGCCGAACCACTATAAACCCTGTGCACATTTACTGCATTTTCTGTTACTTGCTCTTATTTCTTGATTCCCATATTACGGGTGGTGCTTTCACATCGTTTTTACACACACCGCGGTGTTAGCATCATATTTTCACGTTAACACCAACCCACCACCAAGTCGCCACACCCAAGTACATCGTCCACCCTAAAAATGAGCGAACTCGGTTCAACATACCCGCGGCCATGTCTCATTGATCATGCCGAAAGCAAAATAAAACAAAAACCCTACTCCCTCAAAATTCCCTTAATTCACTCAATATAAAAATTCCTTTGAAATTTTCCTAACATCTACATCCTACAAACAAGCATCAATCCAAGTTTCACACCAAATCACAGTATGAATAATCGGTAATTCACTAAAATCCAATTTACGAATAAACCCCAAATTCTCCCTATTTACACAACTAAAAATCATGAAACAAGTATTAAAAATCATGAATTTCCATTTGTTAATTCCTCTTTTCTGGCGACCTAAAGATGGACGACCCAACAGCTTGACGACTTAACTGCCCTAAGAGAATAGACCGACTCAATACCTTAAGGAAGTTGCCGACTTAGAGTACTTCACGACCTACGACTCAAGGCTTGAGAGGGCTGCCAACCTAAGGCCTAAGAAGGATACCGACCTAACAGGCTTAACAAGAATACCGACCTAACAGGCTTAACAAGGATACCGACCTAACAGGCTTGAGAGGGATGCCGACCTAAGGCTGAACAGTTGCCGACCTAATGCTTTAACAAGGTTGCCGACTTAATGCTTTAACAAGGACGCCGACCCAACTGCCTAAAACAGAATGCCGATCCAAGATAGCTACCGACCCAAGATAGCTACCGACCCAAGATAGCTACCGACCTAAGATAATGACCGACCCAAGATAGCTACCGACCCAAGATAGCTACCGACCTAAGATAGCTACCGACCTATAACTAATGTTAAGTCGTTCACGACCCAAGCAAAGGAAGACAAGTTCAATGCAGCTACTTGGCACAGTGGCCTCTTAACTTGTACACGATCTAGTTGCCAGTTAACTCCTTCACGACTCACGACCTACCTCGAGTCGTCCACGACCTAAAGCTACTAGATGTAAGCCCGATGCCGTATTACTGATACGAGGTTGTGTTGACTCGGGGGCGACCTGGGACTTGTATAAATGAACCTATATGAAACCATGGAGGGGCCAGATGAGTCGGCCATGACTTACCTTAGACCGGTCACGACTTACGACCTAAGGGGTGAATTTCCCTATAAATACCAGCCTACCTCAAGCACGAAAGGGACTTTCGGGCCGATCTCTTTAAGCGCCAATACTCTGCTGAATTCTCGACTCACTCGACACTTCAAGTACGAAAGGCATCTCAACTAACTTCGAGAGGAAATCTAACGCAATCTACATGGATTTGAAGAATTCTTCTGCATCAAAGTTCTAGTTGTTTGTCTCATCGGAATTGTAATTGAAGATCTTTGTAAAGTTGTAATCGATTCAGTAATAAAGAGAATTAAAGTGGACGTAGGCTTACCCTAAGTCAAACCACTATAAAAACTGTTGTCTTTTCTGCTTTCTCTGTGATTTTTCTACTTGTTTTTAGTTCCCGTATTCACGGGTGGTGCTTTCGCTCAACTCTAATCTACACCGGGGTGTTAGCGTCTGATTTTTACGTTAACATTTTTGGTGCTTTCGCTGAAAGGATTTCTATTAAAACCAGAAGTTTATTGGAAATAATGGCTCCTGGGAGAAAACGAAGTTCTGTAAGGTCCGACAATGTTCAAGAGAATACTGCTACCTCTCCTCCTTCGAGTCAAGCATCTCCAACTGTTGGAGTTACGCGAACAGAGTTGGACGCTGTGGTTTTGGGATTGAATCAGCAATTGAATGCTCAGAATGCGCAGTTGGAAGCCCAAAATGCCCAGAATGCCCTGATCTTGAGTAAATTGAATGATCTACTTGGGGCAAATCGTCAACCGGTAAATAATGATGGAAACCCTACTGTGGGAGTTCAGGATCTTGAAGGACACATTTCTCAAAGAGCCGCAGACCCTGTAGAAAGGACTCCTCCTCAAGCTGGAGGATCAGGGCCACAGCCGACTCTCCGTGAACGATTGTCAAGGCAGAATTCAGAGAGAGTGGCTGATGTGTGCCCTCCAGAGCCTCTAAATGATGACGAGTATTTTTCAGGTTTGGTTCATCAAATCATGAAGGAAAGTATGCGAAGAGATGAAGACGAGAAAGAGTGGGGTTTTGCTCCAAGCAAGACTCCATTTACTGAAAAGATCTTGAAGGCAGAGTTCCTAAGGAAATTCGTTCCCCCTACTATTCCGGCTTACAAGGGGACGAGTGATCCTAACGTGTTTTTGTATAAGTACGACTGGCATATGACTGGTGCCAGGGCGTCTGATGAAATTAAATGCCGATACTTCCCTGTTTATCTAGAAGGTGTAGCTCTATTGTGGTTTACTGCCAGTCGGGTCCATCGATCAATTCTCCAATTTGACCAGGAAGTTCAAAGAGCAATTTCGATTGTATGCTTCTAAAGCAAAGGATATGATGTCGCTATCAAGTCTAGAGCAAAATCCGGGAGAATCCATCAGGTCATTTTTGAATCGTTTTAACATAGCATTGGCCGAGGTAGATAATGCTGAGCCACGCATGGTCCTAACATACTTGATGAGGGCGATTGACAAGTCAAGCGAATTTGGAAAGTGGTTGAAAATGAAAGAACCAAACTCGCTCAACAAGAAAGAACCTAACACTCAGAAAAGGGGAAATGATGGTGGAAAGAAACAGGGAGACGCTAAGAAAGGCCGTTCTTTCAATTTCACACCCTTAACCAATACCCCCGAAAACATCTTCTTCGCAACCAAAGATGATGTCAATTATCCGACACCACCTAAAATGAGAGTTGCGATTAAAATGGAAAAAAGTGGAAGGTTCTGCCGGTTCCACAACCAGCCCGGCCATGACACCAACGAATGCCGTCAGTTGAAAGAGGTAATTGAACAACTCTTGAAGGAAAACAAACTCCAGCAGTATGTGAAAAGGAACAGAAATGCCCCAGCTTCGTCAAGTCAAGGACAACAAGTTCCCGTTCACCGTCCCGCCTCAAGTGAGAAGCCCGTAGAGCATGAATCGGAAAGACCTATTATCAATATAATAACAGGAGGACCACACCCAGCAGGCAAAAGCTGGGGCGAGATGGAATGGTATGCACGGGCCTTGAGGCATGTTCCAGCTGAAGAGAATGTTTTTGTTTTAGAGAATGATGCGCCTTTAAAGCAACAAAAGACTTCCACAGATGATACTATATTTAGTGCCAGAGATTCTTTGGGTATCGAGGCTCCGACCATAGATCCTTTGGTCATATCCGCTGGTATTGGACCAGCAACTGTGAGAAGAGTTCTAGTTGATTATGGAGCTTCATGCAACATCCTCTTCAAGAAGACCTTTGATCAAATGAAAATTCCAATGGCCGACGTTCAAGCTTCATCACTTAAGATTGCTGGGTTTGCTGGAGAACCCAAACAGCCAATTGGGACCATAGATTTGTTTGTAGTACTTGGAAAGTGACTGAGGATGGTGGGTCGAAAGCAAACCTTTATAATTGTTGAAGAATTCTCTGCCTACAATGCCTTTTTAGGCCGACCAACTCTTGCTGCATTTAAAGCTGTTCTTGCCCCATGGTGTCTGACTCTGAAATTCCCCATAGATAACGGAGTTGGTGTGATTAAGGGAGACCCAGATGCGGGGCGAGAATGTTACTTTGCAGAATTGCGAGAATCAAGGAAAAGGGAAATGGGAAAAGGTGCGGCGGCTCCGGTCCGCATCAAGGAACCAACCTTGTAGCAGTTATAGGGTGGACCCTGCACTGGCGAATGTAGTGGGGCACGAAGAGAGATGGATCCAAGGAAAGCCAGTGCAGGGGAGAATAGGGTAGTACCGGTAGAGGTAACAGTGCCGGTGCCCGTTGATCCAAAGGACCCAAACAAAGTGCTTAATGTGGGTTCACAACTCAGCACAACAGTTCAGAATGTTCCGATTTCAGTTTTGAAGGCTAATTTGGTTGTATTCGCTTGGACTCATGCTGACATTTGTGGAATATCCCCAGAGATTGCAGTACACACTCTGAACATTGATCTAAAGTTTACACCTGTGAAACAGAAGAGAAGAACTCAGGGTCCTAAGAGAACGGCAGCATTAAAAGAAGAAGTGGATCGGCTCATGGAGAACGGTTTCATCAGAGAATCTACTTATCCAAATTGGGTATCAAATCCAGTGCTGGTGAAAAAGGCTAACGGAAAGTGGAGAGTATGCATTGATTTTTCAGATCTGAACAAAGCCTGCCCCAAAGAGTATTTCCCGCTGCCCAGGATCGATCAGTTGGTGGATGGGACGGTAGGACATGAATTGGTATCTTCTATGGATGAATACTCCGGATATAACCAGATTATGATGCATGAGCCAGATCAAGAGGATACCAGCTTCATCATAGATGTTGGAATCTACTGCTACAAGGTCATGCCTTTCGGACTCAAGAATGCGGTGGCAACTTACCAAAGGCTTGTTAATGCCATGTTTAAACCACAGATTGGCAAGACAATGGAAGTTGATGTTGATGACATGCTAGTAAAGTCTAAGAAAGCAGTGGACCACATGGATCACTTAGCAGAAATGTTCGCAGTACTCCGAAAGTACAGAATGAAGCTTAATCCCTTAAAATGTTCATTTGGAGTGGAGTCCGGAAAGTTTTTGGGATTCATTGTGAGCGCTAGGGGCATTGAAGCCAATCCACTTCAGATCACTGCCCTGAGAGAGGTCAAGGCTCCTAGAACGAAGAAGGAATTGCAAAGTCTCAATGGAAAGGTTGCTACTTTGAGTCGGTTCATTTCCAAAGCTTCTGACAAATGCATTACATTCTTTGATGCTCTGTAGAAAGGAAGAAAAGACTTTGAGTGGACTCTTGAATGTCAGAAAGCATTTGATGAGTTGGTCCGTCATATGGAAGTGCCTCCGATACTTTCAAAGTCTGACAGTGGTGAAGATCTCTTCATATATTTGGCAATTTCGTCTCATGCTCTCAGTGTAGTGTTGGTACGTGAAGACGCGAGGATTCAACGCCCAGTCTATTATATCAGTAAAAGATTCACTGGGGCAGAGATGAACTATTCAAGATTGGAAAAGCTAGCCTATTGTTTGTTGATCGCATCAAGAAAATTGAGGTCGTATTTCCAAGCTCATCCCATCAAAGTCCTCACTGATCAACCTCTAAAGCAAGTCCTATTCCGTCCTGAGACTTTGGGCCGTCTTTTGAAATGGAATATTGAACTTAGCCAATATGACATCACTTACCATCCCCGAAAAGAAATCAATGGACAAGCTTTGGCAGATTTCATCGCAGAATGTACGGATAGGGGTGATAGTATGGAAGAAGTCATTGATAGCGTCCCAATCCAATGGAAATTGTATGTCGATGGCGCAAGGAATGATTACTGTTCCGGAGTAGGGGTTGTCCTTGAAACCCCAGAAGGGCGATCGCTATGTTATGCACAGAGACTAGAATTCCCTTCGACAAACAACGAAGCCGAATATGAAGCTCTCATTGCTGGTTTAAGGATCGCGAAAGAACTAAACATCAAGGCATTGCAAATCTTCAGTGATTCTCAACTTATTGTTTGCCAAGTCAAGAAGGAATTTAAGCTAAAGGAGGGAATCTACCCACCTATTTATCGAAAGCCTGGGAGCTCCTTCAAGATTTTGACCGTTATTCAATAAATCATATACCCTGAGAAGATAACATGAAAGCAGATTCTCTTGCAAAGTATTCGAGTACTGGTGAAGCTCAACTATTGGGATTAGTTCCCGTCGAAGTCATGTCAGCTCCGAGCACAGATGAAATGGATGTTGATTGGATTTTGAATGTATCCCAAGAACAAGAATCATGGATGACTCCGATACTTGAATATCTACTCAATGGTTCTTTGCCAGAAAGTTCAAAAAATGACAGAAGCTGATGAGGAAAGCCTCCAGACATATAGTTCAAAATGGTCGTTTGTACAGACGAGGATTTTCAATGCCATTACTCCGATGTGTGACAAAGGAAGAAGCTAAGACAATTCTAACTGAAGTACACGGAGGGGAATGTGGGGATCATACAGGCGGTCAAACTTTAGCAAAGAAAATCCTCCGTTATGGATACTTTTGGCCAGAAATTAATCAGGATGCTACTGACTATTCCCGAAAGTGCGATAAATGCCAAAGATTTGCTAAAATCCCTAGAGCCCCATCCACTGAGCTAACACAAATGGTCAGTCCATGGCCGTTTGCCATCTGGGGAATAGATCTCGTTGGGCCTTTGCCGACTGCCAAATCGGGAATTAAATATGCTATCGTTGCTGTTGATTACTTCACTAAATGGGTTGAAGCCGAACCATTGGCTACTATTACCTCTAAGAAAATGATAAGTTTTATGACTAAAAATATCATTTGCAGGTATGGTGTGCCTCAGAAGATAATCACAGACAATGGTACTCAGTTTGAAAGTGAGGAGTTCCAAGATTTCTGCAAATGATTCAAGATCCGAAAAAGCTTCTCAGCAGTGGCTCATCCGCAGGCAAACGGGCAAGTGGAAGCAGTAAACAAAATCATCAAATCAACCATCAAAAAGCAGGTGGAAAAAGCAAAAGGTGGTTGGGTCGACAAGTTACCGCTTGCACTATGGGCATACAGAACCACCCACAAAATTGCGACTGGGCATACTCCATTTTCATTGGCATACGGATCAGATGCGATGATTCCAGTGGAAACTGAAGTCCCCTCACAGAGAAGGATCCATATTGATCAAGATGAGAATGATAGACTACAACTAGAAGCACTTGACCTCCTTGACGAAAGAAGAGAAGAGGCTAGGCTTAGAATTGCAGCTCATCAACAAAGAATAGCCAGGCACTTCAATTCCAAAGTTCGTCAGCGCAGCTTTGAAGTTGGGGATTTAGTCCTGAAGAGAATTATGACAGCCATAGGTGTGTTCGGGCCAAACTGGGAAGGGCCATATGTTATAGGCGTGAAACTTCTTGATGGCACATTCAAACTCACAACTGTCAAAGGAGAACCAATCCCAAGAGCTTGGAACAGCAGTCATTTGCGTCCCTATTTTACTTGAAAGCATTGCTGAAATGTTGTAAAAAGAATTATGAATATATGATTCTTGTATTGAAAGCAATTGTAAAGAAAGTGAATAATGAAAAGCTATAAAGAGGATGTAGGCCCAGCTTTTGGCCGAACCACTATAAATCTTGTGTTCTCTACTATTATAAACTGCTTTGTTTTATTTCGACATATAAAATACGTTAATTGTGTCACTAAAATGTCGATTTAATAATGCAGGCCATAGAAGCAAAGCTTACCCATTGCAAGACCAAGCAATCTCCGTCATCACTCAGCAAGCAAACACTAAACCATTCAAAATTTCCATACTCAAATCCTACAAAAGAAGTTCTTCGAACAAAAGTTAGCAATGTGGATGGAAGTGGACCATTTCTAACTAACTGTAAATGTTTGAACAAACAAACAACCAGTTAAATAGCCTGTGTCTACCACCACTAACTCGCTTAACTATGAAGAATATTTCTTTGGATAAGGAAAATTATTGGCAACTAAAAAAGGATGACACTTGCAAAAGATGACGGGGATCGTCGACATGAATAGATGGCAAAGAGACATGGGCGAGCAAGCATCAATCAGCAAAAGACCTCTTCGGAGGCACAAGCCCTCTTCGGAGGCACAACTCTTCGGAGGATAAAGACCTTGAGCGGGCCTAGCCAGAAAAAGAGAGATCTTTCTTGATACAAAGTTGCGGACTGATCGGTCGATACACTCCCGTAAATCCGTCCAACTGAGAGAAAGAAACTCCAAACTTCCAGGCAAAAGCCCTACTCAGAGGCACACGTTTCACCGAGATTGAAATAAAACTTCCAAGTGTTGAAACGTGAAAAAGCCCTCTTCGGAGGCCCATTTCACCACAGTTGAAATGCTAAAAGACCTCGAGCGGGCTAAACCAGAAAAAGAGAGATCTTTCTCGATACAAAGTTGCGGACTAATCGGTCGATACACTCCCGTGAATCCGTCCTACTGAGAGAAAGAAACTCCAAACTTCCAGGCAAAAACCCTACTCAAAGGCACACATTTCACCGTGATCGGTCGATACACTCCCGTGAGATGAAATGTGAAAAGCCCTCTTCGGAGGCCCGCTTCCCAGCGAACAGGAAAAAATAAAAGCCTCTCCCAAGGGGCATAAACAAAAAAAACCTCTTCCCAGAGGCACAACCAAACAAAAAGACCTCTTCCCAGAGGCAGAAACCAAAAAGACCTCTTCCCAAAGGCACAATCGAACAGAAAGACCTCTTCGGAAGCACACGTTTTACCGAGATTGAAATAAAATTTCCAGGTGTTGAAACGTGGAAAGACCTCCTCGGAGGCACAACTCTTCGAAGGCACACGTTTCACCAAGATTGAAATAAAACTTCCAGGTGTTGAAACGTGAAAAAGCCCTCCTTAGAGGTACAAATTTTTAAAGTAGCATTTCGTCAGAAACGCAAAGCAAAGATCAGAAAGCCCTCCATTGTGGTGCAATATATATAAAAAAAAGAAGCCCTCTTCAAAGGCACACTTTAACTTTCAAAGGAAGACTGGTTCTTCTATTCTCGAAAATACTCTTCCTCAAAAAGAAGTTAAAGTGCCCTTCAAAGTCCCGCTTTACCATGTGGAAGAATTCACTCGGTAAAAATGTGTGAAAGCACAAAAGAAAAAGTGATATCTTCGAAGGATGAAGCGTAGAAACTCATATGGAGTGAGCTGTACTCTATTTCGAGCAGAATAGTCTTCCTCCAAGTATGGAATAGTTATTCTCCAGAAAATAAGAGTACAAATTCCCTCAGAGTATAAAATATTGCAACGAGCTTATGGTATAGGGGCAACATGGTACAGCTACATTGGTAAAAATTACGCTCGAACAACATACCACAAGCTCACTGCAATATCATATAAAGAAACTTGTACAAAAATGAATAGTAAATGCATTCTCAAATATAGACAGAAGTTTGTACAAACAAAAAGAATCATTTTATTCAACACTGTCAAAATTTTGTACAGGTACAGGTTTCAAAATAAAAAGAAAAAGAAAATCGGAGGTCGGTACCCGCACAATCTCCGCCCGGTACATGCAAAAAGGAAAAAGTAAAGATAAATCGAAGCAGGACCCCTTACTTCTTCTTGCCACCACCCTTAGAGCCTTCACCTGACCTAATAGGTAGCTATTCAGGATGGCTTGGGAGAGTCGGAGATGAAGGAGAAAGGGTTACTGCCGGATCAACTTTCGTTTCCTCTTCAGAAACAAGAATGCCTTTCCTTCTCTTCTTTGAAGTGGCACGCTTCCTCCTTCTCCTTGAAGAAGACTCACTTCCCGGAGTTACAAGAGTAGATAATTTTATGTTATCAGATGTGGTTCGCTCCGGAGACTCATTGCCTTCTCCAAGCCCTTCTCCCCCATGTTCTTGAGAAGAAATAGGATCATCTAAGCCATGAAGAGCTTCTATTTGCTCCTTTTGCGACCCGGGTTGAGAGGCGGACGGGGGAGTGACCTGGAGAACCGAAGGAGGAATAATTGGAGGAGGGGAAGCTTGAACAATGCTCGATGCTTTCTCTCCAGAAGAAAAGAAGTTAAAGTCAGTAAAGAGAGGAGATAAAGGCTCATTGTGGTTCAGGAAATAGTCGAGAATCTCATCGAACTCATAAGAAGCAAATGAGCAGTCTACTTGGGCAAGATTAACAGTAGAGTTACCTTGAGAAGTCGGCTTCCTGATATCAACCTCATAAGCCTGTGCTTCGGCGCTCTCTTCACATTCATCTCCACCCTGTGTACTTGTAATCTCAGTTGTAATTTTGACCAGGGATGGAGAATGAGAACTGGAGCCAATAATGTCGATTTCGACCGAAGGAGAAGGCTGGACTGGAATAGATGAAGTAGTTTTTCCTAACCATTCCCCTTCTGCCATTTCAGCTCTTAATTTTGCAACTTGTTATTTTCCCTTAGCGAAAGCAGCGCGAGCATCTTCATCCAAGTAATGGTCCTCAAGAGCTGATTCAGCATAGCCAGCACCTTTACCGCCAAGCATGTCAACTGCAGCCTCCCACACTTCAGCCAGTGTAACTTCATATTTAGGGCCTAGAAAGGCGAGACTACCGTGCCCCAAGATGCTGTGCAGGTAAAAGTCAAACAGTGTCGAGCTGATGTTGGTCTTCGTTGCCTCATGAGATTCTTCAGCTGCAATTTTACCGGCAATGGCCTTATCACGCTCTCTTTCAGTCATGGAAAGTTGAAGCTTTAGCATTTGAATTTCCGCCTCCTGAGAGTTAACTTTCTCCCGTAACTCTGTAACCTCAGCACGATACCTCCCCGCTATTTTCTGCTCAGCTTCAAGTTGTGCCTCGGCATGTCACTGAGCGGCGTGAGCATCGCGAACTTGCTTTTGAAGTACTTCTTCTTTTTGAGTATACGTGGTAGAATAAGTAGCAAGCTCTTGTTTAAGTTCCTCAACTTTCGCTTCAAGCTCTTCATTGTAAGTAGTGATGCTCCTCATTTCGGTATCATGCTGCTCAAGAACCTTCTGCCATTCGGCCTTATCATTCTCCATAGTAAGCATGGACTCTATATTCGCACGGTTGACCCTTTGAAGCTAGTCAACAAGCTTTTGGCAGTTCGACATCCTTCCAATATCAAGCCTGACGGCATCGAGATTTCGCAGCATGGCAGGCTTGTCAATAGGGACCAAGTCAAGATCGAACCGCACTCCCTTCAGGCACCAGTGCGGGAACCGGCTTTGCAGAGTAGCCGTGCCTGATCCAACTTGGAATTTACGCCTGCTGATTATTGTCTGAATGTCTGTCTTCCCGAGAGAAGGAGAGCCAGAAGGAATGTCAAGTGAGACGGGGGCAGTGACCTTTTCAGGAGTTGTAGAAGCATGCTTTTCACCGTGCCGGGCACGCTTGCTTGGGTCCTCAACTATGTGGCGTTTTCCCCGATCATCATGTGACTTTCTCTTGTGAGAATCTTCACCTCTCTGGGAAGAATCGTGGTGCTCCTCCTTTTCTTTCCTCTCATAACGCTCTTCTTGAGCCCTCCTCTCCTGAGCTTTCGGGCGGCTCTCTCTTCATCGGTTTCTCTGTGAACGGAAAGGTAGCGCCTATAATCATATTGACTACGCCTCCCGTAGCGCTGAAAGTCATCATAATAAGATCCACTGCGTCCCATCAGAGAATCTGAAGAAAAAAAAGACAAGTCTTAAAGGTCTTCAGAGAAAAGAAGTGTAACTGTAGAATCTTCAAAGTACAAAGAATTAGGTGTATGAAAATGCCGAAAGATTCTAAGTGTGTGTGATGTGCAAACTACGCGCATCAAACTACGAACTACTCTTCGATTGCGGAGTAGTTGTGGGGGTGGTAGTTAACGTCAACTATCGGGTCGACGGAGCTTGTTCCAAAGAAGAAGTAGCCTCCACTACTGAAGAAGAAACCCTAGTAGTGACAGGGTCGTCTTTAAAGATCTCCTGTGAGGTGGCAAAGAGGTCGCTCAACCCTTCGAAAGTGTCGTCCCCGCTCTGCCTAACAGGGCTTGTTTTCCTGGCTTCTTCGCCAGACTTCTGCGAACGTTAGGGAGATCCCTGAGGCTCTTCTTCCTCAATAACTGGGGCAAGTGTGAATTTGCCAAATGACCCCACAACATCGACAGTAGTAGAGCATTTCACTAGACAAGCTTCGGAAGCGGGATCTTTTGGTACGGGTGCGTCAGAAGAAACCGGGGCATCTGATGCTCTAGCCGGGGAGTCTGGGATCTCATGAGGATGTGTAGAGCGAAAGATGCGTAAAAGCCCGTACTGATGCAAAAATTCATCCCTCAACAAAAACTTTGCACTTCTCTCTTCTGCAGCCACGGCACTCAGTCTTTCAAAAACTTGCTTATGGATTGGATCTCTAGAAGGGAGAGGAAGTGCCGAAAAGAGCAAAGAATGAGATTAGCAATTGATAATTTAGATCTCGGAAAAGTTTGGAAATGGAGAAAATAGAAACAGGTAATCTTACTTCCTACTCTCCAGATAGCATAAAACCCTGGGGGGCAGCGAGCAAAGAAAAACTGGTTCAAAAATCCATGAACACTTTCAGTAAGATCAAAAATAAGCTTGCGGTTTTTAGCACTTCTCATGATAATAAGTGAAGGATGGTCTTTACTCTTTGCAAAGGAGCATAAGTAGCGAATTTCTTCAAAACTTGGAAAGCGATCAAGAGTCCTCCTGAACAAGACACACAACCCCATCAAAATGGCATAGCCATTAGGATGAAGTTGGAATGGAGAGATTGTCAACCGAAGGAGAAGGGTTCGAAGGAAGTCGTTAAAGGGAGGAATCGCCCCGCTTAAACACATTTGACGATTGACTGCGAAGAAACCGTAGGGAGGACTGTCGGCAGTATCATTTGGCCCGGGAAGTATGGCATCATTTTCAACAAAACCAAATTGGGTACGTAGCTGAATAAACGCTCTCGGAGTTAGGATAGTCGAAGTTCTCTCCGAAGGGTTCTCTATGAGAATAGCTATCGAAAAGGTCTCTTCAGCTTGAGCTACCCCTTCTTCTTCTTGATGGGAAGTCATTCTACACAAACAACTGGATATTCAAACATGAAGATGCACATTTCCTAAAGTGTGTGGAGTGTTGTGTAAAATCAATCAAGTAATGAGCAAATGTAACTGGAATAAAAACTAGCAAGTATTTGTCAGTTATAAAGTCCAGGGTACGTTGTTTTAATATGCAAGTGTAATGTTGATGCAAACAAATCAGTTCAAGTTAGCGATGCTTTGCATTAATACTTCACTTTAGTTGATTGGTTCACAACATTTCATACAGTGTATTTAAGTTGATTACTTTATGTCGACTAATCTGTCATTTGATGTGGGCAGTCAATGGCAAGTATATTCGCCTTGGTTTTTCGTGATTGTTGTTTTCAGCAGGTTGTTAGCCTATGAGTTAATGTGGTCTGTGAAATAAGGCAGCAAAGTTGAAACAATCCAGAATTTAAGCAGTTCAGTACAATAGATCAAGTTAAGAATTCAAATTGGAACTATGCTTTTAAGTAAGAATTCAAGTTGGGCATCCAAGTGTTAACTCGGTTGCGACTCAGGGAATCTTTCGCGAGTTAAGATTAAAGTTTCCAATTCCTTAAATCGGTGGTTCTTTAAGTCATGAGGAGTAGTAAGGAAGAAGGCTCCAGTGGTGCGAAATTCCCCAAGGGTTAACTGGGCCACGGATTAAAGGATAACTCGGCCACGGTTTAAGGGTTGGATCGGCAGAAGATTAGATCGGCAGTTTTTCACCCGAGGGTTAACTCGGCCACGATTTAAGGATTAGGTCGGCCAAAGGTTAGGTCACCCAAAATCACTGGGTCGCGTCCAAGGCAGTATCTCACTCCACTCAACCCGATAACCCGTTAACTTCCAGTAACAACAGAATCCACCATGTTGTCAAGAAAAACCCAAAAATTGATCCAAATCACCACAGAGCTACCATAAACCTAGCACAATGCTATAGTCCTATGAATCGCAATGACGACATTGCCAATAACGATTAAAATCAATCGCAACTTAACTCGAGATCCATGCAAGGCATGCAAAGGTGATTTGGGGTCAGAAGGTAAAGGTTCGTGTTTCAATAATAGTCGCGATTGAATAAGGGACCAAATTCACTTACGTGGGATAATAGTACGATGGATTGTTCGTCGATTAACTTGGATTCGCCATTGGGAACTCGAAAGGTCTCTAATGGCAGAAAAGGATTTGGGAGCAGTTGATGAGGAGGAAGAAAACGAGCTAACGCTTACATAGGGAAGAAGCAAATAGATGTGCAGAATAAGCCATCTCTTAGGTCGCCCGTGACTTAGTAAAGCTTGGTCGAAGCACACGACCTACGACCTAGGCGTGTACTTCGAGGGGCAAGTGCTAATTCCTCTTTTCTGGCGACCTAAAGTTGGACGACCAACAGCTTGCCGACTTAACTGCCCTAAGAGAATAGACCGACTCAATACCTTAAGGAAGTTGCCGACTCAGAGTACTTCATGACCTACGACTCAAGGCTTGAGAGGGCTGCCGACCTAAGGCCTAAGAAGGACACCGACCTAACAGGCTTAACAAGGACACCGACCTAACAGGCTTAACAAGGATACCAACCTAACAGGCTTGAGAGGGATGCCGACCTAAGGCTGAACAGTTGCCGACCTAATGCTTTAACAAGGTTGCCGACTTAATGCTTTAACAAGGACGCCGACCCAACTGCCTAAAACAGAATGCCGATACAAGATAGCTACCGACCCAAGATAGCTACCGACCCAAGATAGCTACCGACCCAAGATAGCTACCTAGGACTTAGTCAGATTTACACTGTCTTGATTTGAAGCTTAGTGACTTAAACTTTATATCATGCGAGTGACCTAGGTCTTGGATGCGCACGGCCATGCCTTGTTTTTCTTGCGACTTAACTCACTTGCGATTTATCATATCTACGACTTAGGCTTTAGGTCGCGGCCGAGCTAGGACTTCGATGACTTTGCACTGCCGAGAAACTTCTTGCGGCTTACCTATCTCGCTTACTTGTTAGGTCGCGTACGACCTAGGACTTGAGCAAATCCTCACTGCCTTGACTTGAAGCCTATTAATTTGAACTTTGAACTTTCGAGATAACTCGCATGACTTTGCTATGCTTGCTTAATAGATTATACTAAATTTGACGCTAATAACCTGTTAAATACAACATTTGGAAAAAAAAACTAGGGCGAATATACTGCCACTGATTGCCCATATCAAATGACAGATTAGTCAGTAAAGGATAATTAACTCAACTTAAAGAAATTGTATGAAATGCTGTGTGTCAACAAATTCAAGTGAAGTAGTAAAGCAATGTTAATCAACTAAAGCTGATTCGTTTGCATTAACATTACACTTGTTCTTGGACTTAGAGCGACAAGTCTTGAAATTTTTACAATTGACACATGTTCATTAGTTTAACTTCAGTCATATTTACTTGTCACTTTATAAGTTTTGCTCAACACTTCACACATTTAGGAAACGTGCACCTTCATACTTGAATATCCTGTTCCTTGTGTAGAATGTCTTCTCAAGAAGAGATAATCGTGCACTCTGAAGAAGTCTTTCCGATAGCTCAGCCATTGGTTGATCCTCCCGAGAGAATTCCAACTTCCTTGAGTCAGCGGGCATTCACTCATCTACGTATCCAATTTGGGATTGCCGATGAGGATGCCAGATTTCCTGGCTCAAATGATATTGCCGACAGGCTGCCTCTTGGTTTTGTTGCCGTCAACCGTCAGATGTGCCTTTGTGGTTCCATCCCTCCTTTCAGTGAGTTTCTCCATCGACTCCTTTTTCTACTAACCATCTCTCCCTTTCAACTACATCCCAATGGATACGCCATCCTGATGGGATTGTGTGTTTTATTCAGGAGGACGCTTGACCGCCTCCCAAGCTTTGAAGAAATCTGCTATTTATGCACATTTGCAAAGAATAAAGACCACCCCTCCTTTATGTTTGTGAGAAGTGTCAGGAATCGCAAACTTATTACTGATCTCTCTGAAAGTGCTCACGGCTTTCTGAATCAATTCTTCTTTATCCGTTGTCCTCTAGGGTTTTATGCCCTCTGGAGAAAAGGAAGTGAGATTGCTCATCCCCGTTTTTTCTGTTTCAGCTTTTCAAGATTTGAATTGCTAAGTGCTAACTTCATTCTTTTCTTTTACAGCACTTCCTCCTCCCACTAGAAATCCCGGTCACAAGACGACTTTCGATAGATTAAGCGCAGTGCCGGCTGAAGAAAGAAGTATTAAGTTTTAGCTGAGAGATGAACTTTTGCACCAATATGAGCTTTTGCACCCTTCTCGCTCTACTCAACCTCACGAAGTTCCCGATTCTCCGGCCAACTCGCCGGATGCCCCAGTTTCTGCTGAGGAACCTATACTGAAGGAACCTACTTCTGAGGCTTTACTGGTGAAGTGCTCTACTTCTACTGATATTGCGGGGCCATCTGACAAACCCACACTTGCCCCGATCATCAAAGTGGAAGAGCCTTTTCATTGTTCGGAGAAATCTGGTGATGAGAGAACTGGGAGAGCGAGTCCTGCCAAGCACAGTGGGGATGACATTTTTCAAGGGTTGAGCGATCTGATGATCACTTCACAGGAGCTCTTTAAAGATGACCCTGTTCCTGCTAGAGTTACCTCTTCAGCAATTGAAGCAACATCCACTTTACAACAGACTCCGTCAGCTCAAGAGTTGACATTAGCTATAAAACCTATCATTTCCCCACAATCAAGGAGTGGTTCATAGTTTGACGCGCGTAGTTTGCACATTACACACACTTAGGAATTTTCAGCATTTATTTGCACCCAACTTTTGTACTTCAAGGACAAATCAAGTTTTGTCCCTTTCTCATTTTCAGGTTCTCCAATGGGGCGTAGTGGTTCCTATTATGACGACTTTCAACAGTACGGAAGGCGTGGTCAGGACGATTATAGGCGCTATCATCCCTCCCACAGGGAAACTGATGAAGAGAGAGCTGCTCGAAAAGCTCAAGAAAGAAGAGCGTATGAAGAAAGGTACGGAAGAAGGGATGAGCAACATGACTCTTCTCGCAGAGGCGATGACTCTCATAAAAGAAAAACTTATGACGATAAAGGAAAGAGTCACGACAACGGAGACCCAAGCAAGCGGGCCAGGCTTGATAAGAAGACTGCATCTGCAACTTTAGAAAAGGCCGCTGCTCTCACTTCTCTTAAAATTCCTTCAAAATCTCCCGCCCTTGAAGGAGCCGATATTCAGACACTTCTCGGCAGACCCTCATACCAAGTTGAGAGAGGTCCGCCAACCCTTCAAAGTCGGTTCCCGCATTGGTGCTTAAAGGGAGTCCGCTTCGACCTTGACTTGGTTCCCATCGACAAAGAGGCCACGCTACGAAATCTTGACACTAATAAACTTGATATTGAGAGAATGTTGGGGTGGCAAAAGCTCGTCGATGAGCTTCAGAGGGTGAACCGGGCCAACCTTAAAGCTATGCTGACGATGGAGAATGATAAGTCTGAATGGTAGAAAATTCTTGATCGGCACAACACCGAAATGAAGAATATCGCTGAGTACAACGAAAAGCTTGAGGCGGAGGTCGAGAAACTTAAGCACGAGCTTGCTACTTCTTCCACCTCTTATACTCAAAAGGAAGAAGTGCTTCAGAAGCAAGTTCGAGATGCTCATGCCGCTCAACGGTATGTCGAAACCCAGCTTGAAGCTACACAGAAGACGGTCGAAAAATATCGTGCTGACTTTGCCGAGCTACGGGAGAAAGCTAACTCTCAGGACTTAGAAATCATGAGGCTGAAAGCTCAACTTTTAAAGACTGAGGAAGAACGTGATGAGGACATGGCTGGAAGGAGGGCCACCGAACAATCTCATGAAGAGACAAACGCCAACATCAGCTCTACTCTGTTTGATTTTTACGTCCAAAGCGTCTTGGGGCGTGGCAGCCTTGCATTTTGGGGGCCTAAATAGGAAATCACTTTAGATGAAGTGTGGAAGGCTGTAATGGATATGCTCAGAGGTGCCGGTTATTCCGAAGATGAACTTGAGGCGCATTACTTTGATGACGAAACTCGTGCTGATCTTTCCAGAGGAAAGGAACAGCTTGTTAAAGTACGAGCCGAAACGATGGGAGGGGAGCATCCAGAGAAAGAAGCACCTTTAATTGCCACTTTCCCTCCTTCGACTTCGGCCGACATTGATATCATAGGCTCCATCTCCCATTCTACGCTCACGGCTAAAGTCGTAACTGAGATTACAAGCGCACAGGGTGGAGACGAAGGCGAAGAAAGCACTGAAGCACAAGCCTATGAAATTTACTTCGGAAAGCCAACTTCTCCAGGTAACTTTAATGCTGATCTTGCTCAAGTAGACTGCTCATTTGCTTCACATGAGTTTGATGAGCTTCTTGATTATTTCCTAAATCTCAACAAGCCTTTATCTCCTCTCTTTATTGATTTTAACTTCTTTTCTTCTGTAGAGAAATTACCGAGCATTGTTCAGAATTCCCCTCCACCAGTTATTCCTCCCCCGTCTCTTCAAGTCACTCCTCCTTCTGCCTCTCAGCCGGGGTCACAAGAGGAGAAAATAGAAGCTCTCGAAGACTTGGACGATCCCATTGCTTCACAAGAAGATAGGGGAGAAGAAACTGAAGAGGGAGAAAAGACTCTGGAACTAACCGGTTCTGACGATACGCCGTTAGCCACACTTTTTATTCCAGGAAGCGGGTCTTCTCCTAAGAAAAGGGGGAAAAGTGGAGTCTCAAAGAAGAAAGAAGCTTCAGATGGCAAGAAAAAAGCAGAAACAAGTCCAGTTGTTCCCCTTTCTCCTTCTTCCCCTACTCTTTCAAGCCGGTGCAAGAAGTTGGTCATCCGGCCAGGTGCAGGCTCAAAAGGTGGGGGGAAGAAGAAATGATGGCTTTGGTCTTGTGCTTTTTATCTCGCTCATTGCTTTTTGCTTGTATATAAGCTTGTGTTGACTGGAGACTGTGCAGGTACCAGTCCCCGCTTTCTTTTATTTTGAAACCTGCATATATGTAAAATTCTTATAGTATGGAATAAAATGGTTCTTTTACTCATACAAATTTCTATCTGTATTTGAGAACACTTTTATTTTCTGTTTTCATGCAAGTTTCTTTATCCTCTTTATGTGAAGTTGCAGTAAACCTATGGTATGTTTCTTGAGCATTGTTTTCATTTTTGTGATTACTATATTGTATTGCCCCCATACCATGGTTTATTGCAATTTCTTTCACATTGGCAAAGTTTTGGAGAACAACTCCTCTGTTTCGAGAAGACTTGTACTCTTTCTTTAGGGAAGAACTCTTCCATTTGAAGGAAGTTTGCATTTGTACTTTATAGGATAATATTTCCGTTCTAAGAAAATATTTTTCTAATTTAGTAGAATGCACTTCATATTGGAGGAGTTTTTTTTTTGTTGCGAAGTTTTTACACTTCACTTTTTGGAAAAAGTCACTTTTGCTCTGGCAAGTGAATTTTACTTCATAGTACAGTGGGCCTTCCGAAAAAGGGCTTCAACCTGCTTGAGCCTCCGTAGAGGGTTTTTTTGATTATGCCTCTAGGAAGAGGTCTTTTTTTTGGTTGCACCTCTGGGAAGAGGTCTTTTTGTTTGATTGTGCCTCTGGGAAGAGGTTTTTTTGTTTCTGCCTCTTGGGAGAGGCTTATATCTTTTCCCTGTTCGCTGGGAAGCGGGCGTCCGAAGAGGCCTTTTCACATTTCAACTCGTGTGAAGTTTTATTTCAGATCATGGTGAAATGTGTGCCTCTATGTAGGGTTTTTGCCTGGAAGTATGGAGTTTCCTTCTCTTAGTTGGATTGATTCACGGGGCAGACACGAGTGTTCTATGCCACCGATCAGTCCGCAACTTTCTGTCGAGAAAGAACTCTCTTTTTTTGGTGAGGCCCGCTAGAGGTCTTTTAGTATTTCAACTATGGTGAAATGGGCCTCCGAAGAGGGCTTTTCACATTCCAGCACTTGTAAAGTTTTATTTCAAATCTCGGTGGAATGCGTGCCTCCGAGTATGCCTGGAAGTTTCTTCCTCATGGTTGGCTGGGTTCACGGGGCGGACGCAATTTACTTGGACGTTTATTTACGCAGATTGTCTCAGCTAGTGAACAAGCGCCTTGCCTTCCACTTGGGAAGGTGCCTCCGATCATCGTATGGATTCATGGGGCGGACGCAAGTTACTTGGACGCTTGTCTGCACAAATTATCTCAGCTAGTGAACAAGCGCTTTGCCTTCCAGTTGGGAAGGTGCTCCCGGTCATTGCATACCAATCTTTTTATTTGAGGAAGTTTTCTGGCATGCCCCGTTCGAGGTCTTTATCCTCCGAAGAGTTGTGCCTCCGAAGAGGGCTTGTGCCTCCGAAGAGGTCTTGTGCCTCCGAAGAGGTCTTTGGCTGTTTGATGCTTGCTCGCCCATGTCTCTTTGCCATCTATTCATATCGGCGATCCCCGTTATCTTTTCCAAATACACTTCTCCTTTAATTGCCAACAATTTCTTTTATCCAAAGAAGTATACTTCATAGTTAAGCGAGTTGGTGGGAGGAGACACAGGCTATTTAACTGGATGCTCGTTTGTGCAAACATCCACAATTAGTTAGCAAGGGCCCACTTCCAACAGAATCACTAACTTTTTGCTTGAAGCACTCCTTTCATTGGATTTGAGTATGTAAATTTTGAACGGCTTAGCTTTTTCATGTTGGGTGATGTCAGGGATTGTTTGGTCTTATGATGGGTAAGCTTTGTTTCTATGGCTTGCGTTGTTAAATCGACATTTCAGTAATACAATTGACGTATTTTATATATCGAAATAAAACAAAGCAGTTTATAATAGTAAAGAACACAAGATTTATAGTGCTTCGGCCAAGAACTAGGCCAACATCCACTTTATAGTTCTTATTATTCACTTGCACTGGCTTTACAACGGCTTTCAATACGAGAATCATACATTCATCATTCTTTTACAATATTTCATTAAAGCCTTTAAGTAAAATATGGGAAATGATTGCTGTTCCAAGCTCTTGGAATTGGGTCTCCTTCGACACTTATTAGTTTGAAAGTGCCATCGAGAAGTTTTTTGCTATGGCATATGCCCCTTCCCAGTTCGGCCCAAACACGCCTGTAGGTGTCATAATTATTTTTAAGATTAGATCCCCAACTTCAAAGCTGCGTTGGCGAACTTTGGAATTGAAGTGCCTAGCTATTCTTTGCTGATGAGTCGCAATTATGAGCTCAGCTTCTTCTCTTTTTTCATCGAGGAAGTCAAGGGCTTCAAGTTGCAGTTTTTCATTTTCGGCTTGATTGAAATGGATTCTTCTATGTGAAGGGACCTCTATTTCTACCGTAATCATTGCCTCTGATCCGTATGCCAATGAAAATGGAGTGTGCCCCGTCGCAGTTTTATATGTAGTTCTATATGCCTATAGTGCTAGTGGAAGCTTATCGACCCAACCAGCTTTCGCTTTTTCCAGCTATTTTTTGATGGTCGACTTGATAATTTTGTTTACTGCTTCCACTTGCCCGTTTGCCTGCGGATGAGCTACTGCTGAGAAGCTTTTCTGGATCTTGAATTTCTTACAAAAATCTTGGAACTCTTCACTTTTGAATTGGGTTCCATTATCTATGATTATCTTTTGAGGCACACCATACCTGCAAATGATATTCTTAGTTACAAAGTTTATCATTTTCTTAGAGGTAATTGTAGCTAAGGGTTCAGATTCAACCCATTTAGTAAAATAATCAATAGCAACAATATCTTATCTGATTCCGGATTTTGTAGTTGGCAAAGGCCCGATGAGATCCATTCCCCAAAATAGCAAATGGCCACGGACTGACCATTTGTGTTATTTCAGTGGATGGTGCTCTTGGGATTTTTGCAAATCTCTGGCATCGGTCACAATTTTGGGCGTAACTTGCGGCATCACGATTAATATCTGGCCAAAAATACCCATAACGGAGAATTTTCTTTGCTAAAGTTTGACCACCTGAATGGTCTCCACACTCTCCTCCATGTACCTCAGTTAGAATTGTCTCAGCTTCTTCCTTGTTCACACATCGGAGTAATGGCATTGAGAATCCCCGCCTATACAATCGGCCATCTTGAATTATATATCTGGATCCTTTTCTTAACAACTTCTGCCGTTCTTTTGAGTTTTCTGGTAGAGAGCCGTCGCATAGATATTCCAATATCGGAGTCATCCATGATTCTCGCTCCTGTGATACAGTCATGATCCAGTCAATATCCATTTCATCAATGCTTGGAGTTGACAGGACTTCCACAGGAACTAATCCTAATAATTGAGCTTCACCAGTGCTTGCATACTTTGCGAGGGAATCTGCCTTCATGTTTTCTTCCTGGGTATATGGTTTATCGTATAATGGTACAGGTCATCGAGAAGCTCCCAGGCTCTTGACAAGTAAGCGGGTAGATTTCCCCCTTTGGTTTGGAACTCTTTCCTGACTTGACACACAATAAGCTGTGAATCACTGAAGATCTGCAACATTTTGACATTCAGCTCCTTAGCAATTCTCAAACCGGCAATAAGAGCTTCATACTCTTCTTCATTGTTTGTCGAAGGGATTCCAATCTTAAAGTATAGCACAATGACCGCCCTTCGGGGGTTTCAAGCACAACCCCAGCCCCGGAACAGTAATCGTTTCTTGCGCCATCAACATACAATTTACATCAAATTGGGGAATTACCAGTCACTATTTCCTCACCGTCACCTTTGTCTGTGCATTCTGCGATGAAATCTACCAAAACTTGTCCATTGATTGCTCTCCGGGGATGATAAGTGATGTCATATTGATGGAGTTCAATATTCCACTTCAAAAGGCGACCCGAAGTCTCAGGGCGAAAGCGGACTTGCTTCAGTGGCTGATCAGTGAGGACTTTGATTGGATGAGCTTGAAAATATGGCCTCAATTTTCTTGATGCGATCAGTACACAATAGGCAAGCTTCTCCAACTTTGAATAATTCATTTCCGCCCCAGTAAACCTTTTGCTAATATAGTAGACTGGGTGTTGAATTTTGGCGTCTTCTCACACCAGTGCCGCACTATGGGGCGAGGATTGCTTTAAAGGCTGCAAGAGTTGGACGGCCTAGGAAGGCGTTGTAAGCAGAGAATTCATCAACAATTACAAAAGTCTGCCTTCGAACGACCTTTTTCTGCCCCTCGCCAAATTCCACGAACAGGTCAATAGTCCCAACCGGCTGCCTGGGTTCCCCGATAAACCCAACGATCTTTTGCGATGAGGCTTGAACATCAGCCATTGGGATCTCTATCTGATCAAAAGTCTTCTTGAAAAGAATATTGCAAGAAGCACAACAATCAACAAGTACTCTTCTTACAATAGCTGGCCCAATGCCAGCAGAAATAACTAAGGGATCTATGGTAGGGGCTTCAACACCCATAGAATCCCTGACTCTGAAGATAATGTCATCATTAAAAGTTTTCTACTGCTTCAGAGGTGCAGCATCTTCCAACACGAAAACACTTTCCTCTGCTGGCGCATACTTCAATGCACGAGCGTACCGTTCCATCTCACCCCAGCTTCTGCCAGCTAGGTGAGGTCCTCCTGTAATCACATTAATAACGGGCTCTCTGATTCATGATCTGCTGCCTTTTCACTTGAGCTAGGATGATGAGCAGGAGCCTGTTGTCCTTGAGTTGGCGAAGTTGGGCCATTCTTGTTCCTCCTTACATATTGCTGGAGCTTGTTTTCTTTCAATAGTTCCTCAATCAACCCCTTCAAGTGACGACACTCATTGGTATCATGCGCGGGTTGGTTCTGGAACCGGCAAAACCTTCCATTCTTCTCGGCTTTCTTATTAACGCTTTGCTTATCTGCTGCGGCGATTTCGACCGTGTCTTTGTTTGCAAAATAGATGTTTTCCGGGGTATCTGTCAAAGGGGTGAAGTTGAAGGGAAGAATTTTCTTTCCATCTCCTTGCTTCCTCTGACCATCATTTCCCCTCTTCTGATTGCCAGATTCCTTCCTATTTGGAACAACATTACTATTTCCAGCCCCTATCGATACCACCTTAGCTGGTGCTTGGAGGCTTTCCAGGCGCATGAACTCATCGGCTTTCTTATAAAACTTGTCAAGCGAATTCAGTTCTTTCATTTTCAACCACCTCCCGAATTCACTTGTCTTATCAATAGCCTTCATCAGGTACATCAAAATCATTCTCGACTCTGCGTTGTCTACTTCAGCCAGAGCTATATTGAAGCGATTCAAGAAAGCTCTAATGGATTCTCCAGGATTCTGCTCCAAGCTGGATAACGACATTATATCTTTCGCCTTCGAAGCGTACAATCTGAACTGTTCCTTAAACTTTCAAGTCAAATCAGAAAATTGGTCTATCGACCGGACCGACAGTTTTGCGAACCAGAGTAGAGCAACTCCTTCTAGGTATACCGGAAAATATCGGCATTTGATCTCATCTAAAGCTCTGGCACCAGTCATGTGCCAATCATACTTGTACAGAAATTCATTAGGGTCACTTTTCCCCTTATAAGCCGGTATGGTAGGAGGAACAAACTTCCTAGGAAATTCTGCTTTCAAAATCCTTTTAGTGAATGGAATCTTGCTCGGAGCGAACCCCCATTCTTTTTCGTCTTCCTCCCTTTGCATACTTTCCTTCATGATTTTTCGGACCATCCCTGAGAAATATTCCTCATCATTAAGGGGCTCAGCAGGACAGGCATCGGCCATCTTCTCAGAAGTTAGCCTTGACAGGCGTTCACGGATGGTTGGCTGTTGTCTTGATCCTCCAACATGGGGAGGTGTGTCTTTGGCTGGGCCAGCTGCCCTTTGAGGAACATCTCTTTCTTCCACATCATGAACATTATCAGCAAAGTTTGGTTCGTTATTCACTGGTTTACGGTTAGCCCCAAGCAAAGCGTTCAACCTTTCCAGCATCAAATTGTTTTGGGCTTCCATCTGCTGATATAGCCCAGAAATCGCGACATCCAATTCTGCTCGCGTTACTCCAACAGTTGGAGTTGTTTGACTTAAAGGAGGAGAAGTGGCAGCAGTCTCGCGAACATCGTCGGATCTAACAGACTTGCGCTTTCTTTCAGGAGCCATTGTGTAATAACCTGGATTTTTGAGTATCTATTAATTGACAATTAACTGGGTTAATTATAGAAATACTGATTTTATTGGGAATTAATAAATGAAATTCTTATAATTAGAGACATCTGGATATATATGAATGAATTTAAAATAATAATTATTTAGAAATAATAAATCTGATGGTAAATTAGAATATGTTAATAGATGTGTATAAACTTTATAATATTGAAATGTTTTAATATACACATACAAGTATATAGGTGAGCATATATATTGGTGTGTATATATATGTAAAATAATATGAAAACATTAATTTGAATATAAAATATTTTTGCATAAGACTTGGGTGAAATAAGATTTAATAAAGAATATTATATAAGTAATACATAAGACATATAATACATTTATTTGATTTAAAACATAAGCTACTTATATATATATATAAAAAAAATGTTTACAACATTTCACACTTGTTTATTGATTTAAATTTAAAAGCTTATTTATAAGAAGATAAACATTATTTATATATACACATAAATATACTACATGAATATAATAAATTTATTTAATATTGTCTTTAAACACTTGTAAAACACTTGTAAACTTCTAAAGTCATGATTTCAACATTTGTAAGCCAATTATCTCATAAGTAGACAAGTGGCTTTATTTGATAATTAAAATTTGAAATTTAAGAAAAATATGAAAAAGAGATGTTAACTCCGCCTCGGTTTTAACTCAGCGACTTGAAACGATACCGACCTAGGACTCAAAGAAATGCCGACCTAAGGCTTAACAGGGGTGCCGAC
The DNA here is from genome assembly GCA_030765085.1 of Allium cepa. Lineage (NCBI taxonomy): Eukaryota > Viridiplantae > Streptophyta > Magnoliopsida > Asparagales > Amaryllidaceae > Allium > Allium cepa. The sequence goes on from CM060942.1 coordinate 431,521,454, forward strand.
CTAAGGCCTAAGGGGCATGCCGACCTAACACCTCAACAAGTATGCCTACCTAATACTTTAAAAAGGCTACCGACTCAACATAGATACCGACCTAACAGTCTAGGTAGATTGCCGACTTAACTGGTTGCCGACCTAACTACCTTAACAGGAATGCCGACCTAAGGCCGAAAAGGGATACCGACTTAAGAGAGGCACCGACCCAAGATAGCTACCGACCTAAGTCGCGGCCGACCTATGACCAATGTTAAGTCGGTCATGGCCTAAGAAAAGGAAGGGAAGTTCAATGCAGCTACTTGGCACAGTGGCCTCTTAACTCGTGTACGATCCAGGACTAACCAGTTGGACCGTGACTTACGACTTACCAAGTTAACTCGTCCACGACCTAAAGCCATTGAATATAAGCCCGATGCCATATTGCTGAGAAGAGGTGGTGTTGACTCGGAGGCGACCAAGGACTTGTACAAATGAACTCTTGTGAAGCCATGTAGGGGCCAGATGAAACGGCCACGACCTACCTTAGACCAGTCACGACTTATGACCTAAGGGGGGATTTCCACTATAAATACCAACCTGCCTCAAGCTTGAAGGGGAATTTTGGCTGATCTCTTGAAGCGCCATTACTCTGCTGAATTCTAGACTCACTCAACACTTCAAGTACGAAAGACATCTCAACTAACTTCGAGAGGAAATCTAACACAATCTACATGGATTTAAAGAATTCTTCTACATCAAAGTTCTAGTTGTTTGTCTCATCGGAATTGTAATTGAAGATTGTTGTAAAAGTTGTAATCAATTCAGTAATAAAGAGAGTTAAAGTGGACGTAGGCTAACCCTAAGCCGAACCACTATAAAAACTATTGTTTTTTCTGCTTTTTCTATGATTTCTCTACTTGTTTGTAGTTCCCATGTACACGGGTGGCGCTTTCACTCAACTTCAATCTACACCGGGGTGTTTGCGTCTGATTTTTACGTTAACATTTTTGGTGCTTTCACTGAGAACCCAACTCGGGAAACTTCCACTATTGCTCCGCGAAGGATTTCTTTCAAAACCAGAAGTTTATTGGAAATAATGGCTCCTGAGAGAAAACAAAGTTCTGTAAGATCCGACAATGTTCAAGAGAATACTGCTACCTCTCCTCCTTCAAGTCAAGCAGCTCCAACTATTGGAGTTACACGAGCAGAATTGGACGCCCTAGTTTTGGGATTGAATCAGCAATTGAATGCTCAGAATGCGCAGTTGGAAGCCCAGAATGCCCAGAATGCCCTGATCTTGAGTAATTTGAATGATCTACTAGGGGCAAATCGTCAACCGGTTAATAATGATGGGAACCCTACCGTGGGAGTTCAGGATGTTGAAGGGAACATTTCTCAAAGAGCCGCAGACCCTATGGAAAGGACTCCTCTTCAAGCTGGAGGATCAGGGCTGCAGCCGACCCTCCGTGAACGATTGTCAAGGCAGAATTCAGAGAGAGTGGCTGATGTGTGCCCTCAAGAGCCTCTAAATGATGAGGAGTATTTTTCGGGTATGGTTCATCAAATCATGAAAGAAAGTATGCGAAGAGATGAAGACGAGAAAGAGTGGGGATTTTCTCCTTGCAAAACTCCATTTACTGAAAAGATCTTGAAGGCAGAGTTCCCAAGGAAATTCGTTCCCCCTACTATTCCTGCTTACAAGGGGACGAGTGATCCAAACGAGTTTCTGTATAAGCACGACTGGCACATGACTGGTGCCAGGGCGTCAAATGAAATTAAATGTCGATATTTCTCGGTATATCTCGAAGGTGTGGCTCTATTGTGGTTTACAAAGCTGCCAGTCAGGTCCATTGATCAATTCTCCGATTTGACCAGGAAGTTCAAGGAGCAATTTCGATTGTATGCTTCTAAAGCAAAGGATATAATGTCTCTATCGAGTCTAGAGGAAAATCCAGGAGAATCCATCAGGTCATTTTTGAATCATTTTAACATAGCATTGGCCAAAGTAGATAATGTTGAGCCACGCATGGTCCTAACATACTTGATGAGGGTGATTGACAAATCAAGCGAATTTGGAAAGTGGTTGAAAATGAAGGATCCAAACTCACTTGACAAATTTTACAAGAAAGCAGATGAATTCATGCGCTTGGAGAGCCTCCAAACACCGGCTAAGGTGGTATCAGCGGAAGCCGGGAACAATGGTGCTGCTTCGAATAAGAAAGAACCTAACACTTAGAAAAAGGGAAATGATGGTGGAAAGAAACAAGGAGACGCTAAGAAAGGCCGTTCTTTCAATTTCACACCCTTGACTGATACCCCCACAAACATCTTCTTTGCAACCAAAGATGATGTTAATTATCCGACACCGCCTAAAATGAGAGTTGCGATTAGATGGAAAAAAGTGGAAGGTTCTGTCGGTTCCACAACCAGCCCGGCCATGACACCAACGAATGCCGTCAGTTGAAAGAGGTGATTGAACAACTCTTGAAGGAAAACAAACTCCAGCAGTATGTGAAAAGGAACAGAAATGCCCCGGCTTCGTCAACTCAAGGACAACAAGTTCCTGCTCACCGTCCTGCCTCAAGTGAGAAGGCCGTGGAACATGAATCAGAAAGCCTGTCATCAATATAATAACCGGAGGACCTCACCCAGCAAGCAAAAGCTGGGGCGAGATGGAAAGGTATGCCCGGGACTAGAAGCATGTACCAGTTGAAGAGAATGTTTTTGTCTTAGAGAAGATGCGGCTTTAAAGCAACAAAAGACTTCCACAGATGATATTGTGTTCAGTGCCAGGGATTCTTTGGGTATTGAGGCTCCGACCATAGATCCTTTGGTCATATCCGCTGGTATTGGGCCGGAAACTGTGAGAAGAGTTCTGGTTGATTGTGGAGCTTCATGCAACATCCTCTTCAAGAAGACCTTCGATCAAATGAAAATTCCAATGGCTGACATTCAAGCTTCGTCACTTAAGATTGCTGGGTTTGCTGGAGAACCCAAGCAGCCGATTGGGACCATTGATTTGTTTGTAGAACTCGGAAAGGAACTAAGGAAGGTAGCTCGAAAGCAAACCTTTATAATTGTTGAAGAATTCTCTGCCTACAATACCTTTTTAGGCCGACCAACTCTTGCTGCATTCAAAGCTGTTCTTTCTCCGTGGTGTCTTACTCTAAAATTCCCCACAGATAACGGAGTTGGTGTGATTAAGGGAGATCAAGATGCAGGGCGAGAATGTTACTTTGCAGAGTTGCGTGAATCAAGGAAATGAGAAATGGGAAAAGGTGCGGCAGCTCCAGTCCGCACCAAGGAACCAACCTTGTAGCAATTACAGGGTGGACCCTGCACTGGCGAATGTAGTGGCGCACGAAGAGAGATGGATCCAAGGAAAGCCAGTGCAGGGGAGAATAGGGTAGTACCGGTAGAGGTAACAGTGTCGATGCCTGTTGACCCAAAGGACACGAACAAAGTACTTAATGTGGGTTCGCAGCTCAACATAACAGTTCAGAATGTTCTGATTTCATTTTTGAACGCTAATTTGGATGTATTCGCTTGGACTCATGCTGACATGTGTGGAATATCCCCAGAGATTACAGTACATACTCTGAACATTGATCCAAAGTTCACACCTGTGAAACAGAAGAGAAGGACTCAGGGTCCTGAGAGAACGGCAGCATTAAAAGAAGAAGTGGATCGGCTCATGGAGAATGGTTTCATCATAGAATCTACTTATCCAAATTGGGTATCAAATCCAGTGCTGGTGAAAAAGGCTAATGGAAAGTGGAGAGTATGCATTGATCTTTCAGATCTGAACAAAGCCTGCCCCAAAGACTGTTTCCCGCTGACCAGGATCGATCAGCTGGTGGATGGGACGGCGGGACATGAACTGTTATCTTTTATGGAAGCATACTCCGGATATAACCAGATTATGATGCATGAGCCAGATCAAGAGGACACTAGTTTCATCACAGATGTTGGACTCTACTGCTATAAGGTCATGCCTTTCGGACTCAAGAATGCAGGGGCGACTTACCAAAGGCTTGTTAATGCCATGTTTAAGCCACAGATTGGCAAGACAATGGAAGTTTATGTTGATGATATGCTAGTAAAGTCTAAGAAAGCAGTGGACCATATGGATCACTTGGCATAGATGTTTGCAGTACTCCGCGAGTACAGAATGAAGCTTAATACCCTGAAATGTTCATTTGGAGTGGTGTCCGAAAAGTTTTTGGGTTTCATTGTGAGCGCTAGGGGCATTGAAGCCAATCCAGCTCAGATCACTGCCCTGAGAGAGGTTAAGGCTCCTAGAACGAAGAAGGAATTGCAAAGTCTCAATGGAAAGGTTGCTGCTTTGAGTCGGTTCATTTCCAAAGCTACTGACAAATGCATTCCATTCTTCGATGCTCTGAAGAAAGGAAGGAAAACTTTGAGTGGACTTCTGAATGTCAGAAAGCATTTGATGAGTTGGTTCGTCATATGGAACTGCCTCCGATACTTTCAAAGCCTGACAGTGGTGAAGATCTCTTCGTATATTTGGCAATTTCGTCTCATGCTCTCAGTGCAGTGTTGGTACGGGAAGACGCAAGGATTCAACGCCCAGTCTATTATACCAGGAAAAGATTCACTGGGGCAGAGATGAACTATTCAAGATTAGAAAAGCTCGTCTATTGTCTGTTGATCGCATCAAGAAAATTGAGGCCGTATTTCCAAGCTCATCCCATCAAAGTCCTCACTGATCAACCTCTAAAGCAAGTCCTATTCCGTCCTGAGACTTTGGGCCGTCTTTTGAAATGGAATATCGAACTCAGCCAATATGACATCACTTACCATCCCCGAAAAGCAATCAATGGACAAGCTTTGCCGGACTTCATTGCAGAATGTACGGATAAGGGTGATAGTGAGGAAGAAGTCATTGTTAGCGTCCCAATCCAATGGAAATTATATGTCGATGGCGCAAGGAATGATTACTGTTCCGGAGCAGGGTTTGTCCTTGAAACCCCAGAGGGGCGATCGCTATGTTATGCGCTGCGACTAGAATTCCCTTCGACAAATAATGAAGCTGAATATGAAGCTCTCACCGCTGGTTTAAGGATCGCTAAAGAACTAAACATCAAGGCATTACAAATCTTCAGTGATTCTCAACTTATTGTTTGCCAAATAAAGAAGGAATTTCAAGCTAAAGGAGGGAATCTACCCGCCTATTTATCAAAAGCCTGGGAGCTCCTTCAAGATTTCGACCGTTACTCAATAAACCATATACCCCGCGAAGAGAATATGAAAGCAGATTCTCTTGCAAAGTATTCAAGTACCGGTGAAGCTCAACTACCGGGATTAGTTCCCGTGGAAGTCTTGTCAGCTCCAAGCACATATGAAATGGATGTTGATTGGATTATGAGTGTATCCCAAGAACGAGAATCATGGATGACCCCGATAATTGAATATTTACTCAATGGTTCTTTGCCAGAATGCAAGGGTTATCGTCGTTAACTCTGGGGTGATTCCAAAATGAGTGTAACGAGATAATGCCTTCGGTTGCGTTCGAACCCGGAACCAACTTGTATGGATTGAATGCTTTCGACACATTGTCAGGCGGGCGATGACCATTCTAAGAAATATGTTCTATAAAGGTAATCGTAACCTCAAGCCTCATCAACCGGGAATGGCTAAAACAGGGGATTATGAATGTATCCCAAGGACAAGAATCATGGATGACTCCGATACTTGAATATCTACTCATTGGTTCTTTGCTAGAAAGTTCAAAAGAACGACAGAAGCTGATGAGGAAAGCCTCCAGATATATAGTTCAAGATGGTCGTTTGTACAGACGAGGATTTTCAATGCCATTACTCCGATGTGTGACAAAGGAAGAAGCTAAGACAATTCACACTGAAGTACACAGAGGGGAATGTGGAGATCATACAGGTGGTCAAACTTTAGCAAAGAAAATCCTCCGCTATGGATACTTTTGGCCAGAGATTAATCAGGAAGCTGCTGACTATTCTCGAAAGTGTGATAAATGCCAGAGATTCGCTAAAATTCCTAGAGCACCTTCCACTTAGCTAACACAAATGGTCAGTCCATGGTCGTTTGCTATCTGGGGAATAGATCTTATCGGGCCTTTGTCGCCTGCCAAATCGGGGATTAAATATGCTATCGTTGCTGTTGACTACTTCACTAAATGGGCCGAAGCCAAACCATTGGCTACTACTACCTCTAAGAAAATGATAAGTTTTGTGACTAAAAATATCATTTGCAGGTATGGTGTGCCTCAGAAGATAATCACAGACAATGGTACTCAGTTTGAAAGTGAGGAATTCCAAAATTTCTGCAAACGATTCAAGATCCAAAAAAGCTTCTCAGCAGTGGCTCATCCGCAGGCAAACAGGCAAGTGGAAGCAGTAAATAAAATCATCAAATCAACCATCAAAAAGCAGCTGGAAAAAGCAAAAGGTGGTTGGGTCGATAAGTTACCACTTGCACTATGGGCATACAGGACCACTCACAAAACTGCGACCGGGCATACTCCATTTTCATTGGCATACGGATCAGAAGCGATGATTCCAGTGGAAACTGAAGTCCCCTCACACAGAAGGATCCATTTTGATCAAAATGAGAATGAAAAATTGCAATTGGAAGCACTTGACCTCCTCGATGAAAGAAGAGAAGAGGCAAGGCTTAGAATTGCAGCTCACCAGCAAAGAATAGCCAGGCACTTCAATTCCAAAGTTCGTCAGCGCCGCTTTGAAGTTGGGGACTTAGTCCTGAAGAGGACCATGACAGCCATAGGTGTGTTTGGACCAAACTGGGAAGGGCCATATGTTATTGGAGCAAAACTTCTTGATGGCACATTCAAACTCACAACTGTCGAAGGAGAACCAATCCCAAGAGCTTGGAACAGTAGTCATTTGCGTCCCTATTTTACTTGAAAGCATTGCTGAAATGTTGTAAAAAGAATTATGAATATATGATTCTTGTATTGAAAGCAATTGTAAAGCAAGTGAATAATGAAAAGCTATAAAGAGGATGTAGGCCCAGCTTTTGGCTGAACCACTATAAATCTTGTGTTCTCTACTATTATAAACATCTTTGTTTTATTTCGACATATAAAATACGTTAATTGTGTCACTAAAATGTCGATTTAATAATGCAGGCCATAAAAGCAAAGCTTACCCATCGCAAGACCAAGCGATCTCCAACATCACTCAGCAAGCAAACACTAAGCCATTCAAAATTTCCATACTCAAATCCTACAAAAGAAGTGCTTCGAACAAAAGTTAGCAATGTGGATGGAAGTGGACCATTTCTAACTAACTGCAAATTTTTGAACAAACAAACAACCAGTTAAATAGCCTGTGTCTACCACCACCAACTCGCTTAACTATGAAGTATATTTCTTTCGATAAGAGAAATTATTGGCAACTAAAAAGTGATGACACTTACAAAAGACAACGAGGATCGCCAACATGAATGGATGACAAAGAGACATGGGAGAGCAAGCATCAATCAGCAAAAGACCTCTTCGGAGGCACAAGCCCTCTTCAGAGGCACAACTCTTCGGAGGATAAAGACCTCGAGCGAGCCTAGCCAGAAAAAGAGAGATCTTTCTCGATACAAAGTTGTGGAATGATCGGTCGATACACTCCCGTGAATCCGTCCAACGGAGAGAAAGAAACTCCAAACTTCCAGACAAAAGCCCTACTCAGAGGCACACATTTCACCGAGATTGAAATAAAACTTCCAGGTGATGAAACGTGAAAAGCCCTCTTCGGAGGCCCATTTCACCACAGTTGAAATGCTAAAAGACCTCGAGCGGGCCAAACCAGAAAAAGAGAGATCTTTCTCGATACAAAGTTGCGGAATGATCGGTCGATACACTCCCGCGAATCCGTCCAACCGAGAGAAAGAAACTCCAAACTTCCAGGTAGTAACCGTACTCAGAGGCACACATTTCACCATGATCGGTGATACACTCCCGTGAGACGAAATGTGAAAAGCCCTCTTCGGAGGACCGCTTCCCAGCGAAAAGGGAAAAAATAAAAGCCTCTCCCAAGAGGCAGAAACAAAAAGACCTCTTCCCAGAGGCACAACCAAACAAAAAGACCTCTTCCCAGAGGCAGAAATAAAAAACCTCCTCCTAGAGGCACAATCTAACAGAAAGACCTCTTCGGAGGCACACGTTTCACCGAGATTGAAATAAAACTTCCAAGTGTTGAAACGTGGAAAGCCCTCCTCGGAGGCATAACTCTTTGGAGGCACACATTTCGCCGAGATTGAAATAAAACTTTCAAGTGTTGAAACGTGAAAAAGCCCTCCTCAAAGGTACAACTTTTCAAAAAAGCGTTTCATCAGAAATGCAAAGCAAAGATCAAAGCCCTCCACCGAGGCGTAATAAAAAAAAAAAGGGGAAGCCCTCTTCACAGGCACACTTTAGCTTTCAAAGGAAGATTTGTTCTTCTATTCTTGGAAATACTCTTCCTCAAAAAGAATTAAAGTGTCCTTCAGAGGCCCGCTTTACCACATAGAAGAATTCACTTGGTAAAATGTGTGTATGCACAAAATAAAAAGTGATATCTTCGATGGATAAAGCGTAAAAAATTCATATGGAGGGAGCTGTACTCTATTTTTAACAAGATAATATTCCTCCAAGTATGGAATAATTATTCTCTAGAAAATAAGAGTACAAGTCCCCTCAAAATATAAAATATTGCAACGAGCTTATGGTATAGGGGCAACATGGTATAGCTACATACAACATGGTATAATTACATTGGTAAAATTACGCTCAAACAACATACCACAAGCTCACTGCAATATCATATAAAGAAACTTGTACAAAAGAGTGAATAGTAAATACATTCTCAGATACAGACAGAAGTTTGTACAAACAAAAAGAATCATTTTATTCAACACTGTCAAAATTTTGTACAGGTACAGGTTTCAAAATTAAAAGAAAAAAGAAAAGCGGAGGCCGGTACCCGCACAATCTTCGGCCAGTACATGCGAAAAGCAAAAGGTAAAGATAAATCGAAGCAGGACCCCTTACTTCTTCTTGTTACCACCCTTAGAGCCTTCGCCAGACCTAATAGGTAGCTTTTCAGGACGGCTTGGGAGAGTCGGGGATGAAGGAGAAAGGGTTACTGCCGGATCAACTGTCGTTTCCTCTTCAGAAACAAGAATGCCTTTCCTTCTCTTCTTGGAAGTGGCATGCTTCCTCCTTCTCCTTGAAGAAGACTCACTTCCCGGAGTTACTAGAGCAGATAATTTTATGTTATCAGAAGTGGTTCGCTCCGGAGACTCATTGCCTTCTCCAAGCCCTTCTTCCCCGTGTTCTTGAGAAGCAATAGGATCATCTAAGCCATGAAGAGCTTCTACTTGCTCCTCTTGCGACCCAGGTTGAGTGACGGACGGAGGAGTGACCTGGAGAACCGAAGGAGGAATAATTGGAGGAGGGGAAGCTTGAATGATGCTCGGTGCTTTCTCTACAGAAAAAAAGAAGTTAAAGTCAGTAAAGAGAGGAGATAAAGGCTCATTGAGGTTCAGAAAATAGTCGAGAAGCTCATCGAACTCATAAGAAGCAAATGAGCAGTCTACTTGGGCAAGATTAACAGTTGAGTTACCTGGAGAAGTCGGCTTCCTGATATCAACCTCATAAGCCTGTGCTTCGGCGCTCTCTTCACCTTCATCTCCACCCTGTGTACTCGTAATCTCAGTTGTAACTTTGACCAGGGATGGAGAATGAGAACTGGAGCCAATAATGTCGATTTCGGCCGAAGGAGAAGGCCGGACTGGAATAGTTGAAGTGTTCTTTCCTAAACGTTCCCCTTCGGCCATCTCAGCTCTTAATTTTGCAAGTTGTTCTTTTCCCTTGGCGAGAGCAGCGCGAGCATCATCATCTAAGTAATGCTCCTCAAGAGCTAATTCATCATAGCCAGCACCTTTACCGCCGAGCATGTCAAGTGCGGCCTCCCACACTTCAGGCAGAGTAATTTCGTACTTGGGACCTAGGAAGGCGAGGCTACCGCGCCCCAAGAGGCTATGCAGGTAGAAGTCAAACAGTGTCGAGCTGATGTTGTTCTTCGTTGCCTCATGAGATTCTTCAGCTGCAATTTTACCAGCAACGGCCTCATCACGCTCTCTTTCAGTCTTGGAAAGTTGAAGCTTTAGCATTTGAATTTCCGCTTCCTGAGAGCTGACTTTCTCTCATAGCTCTGTAACCTCAGCTCGATACCTTCATGTTGTTTTCTGCTCAGCTTTAAGTTGTGCCTCGGCATTTCGCTGAGCGGCGTGAGCATCGCGAACTTGCTTTTGAAGTGCTTCTTCTTTTTGGGTATATGTGGTAGAAGAAGTAACAAGCTCTTGTTTAAGTTCCTCAACTTTCGCTTCAAGCTCTTCATTGTAAGTAGTGATGCTCCTCATTTTAGTATCATGCTGATCAAGATCCTTCTGCCATTTGGCCTTATCATTCTCCATAGTAAGCATGGCCTCTATATTCGCACGGTTGACCCTTTGAAGCTCGTCAACAAGCTTTTGCCAGTTCGACATCCTTTCAATATCAAGCCTTACGGCATCGAGATTTCGTAGCATGGCAGGCTTGTCAATAGGGACCAAGTCAAGATCGAACCGCACTCCCTTCAGGCACCAGTGCGGGAACCGGCTTTGTAGAGTAGCCGGGCCTGATCCAACTCGAAGTTTAGGCATGCTGAATATTGTCTGAATGTCCGTCTTCCCGAGAGCAAGGGAGCCAGAAGGAATGTCAAGTGAGACGGGGGCAGTGACCTTTTCAAGAGTTGTAAAAGCATGCTTTTCACCGTGCTGGGCACGCTTGCTTGGATCCTCAACTATGTTGCTTTTTCCCCGATCATCATGCGACTTTCTCTTGTGAGAATCGTCACCTCTCTGGGAAGAATCGTGGCGCTCCTCCCTTTCTTTTCTCTCATAACGCTCTTCTTGAGCCCTCCTCTCCTGGGGCTTTCGGGCGGCTCTCTCTTCATCGGTTTCTCTGTGAACGGGAAGGTAGCGCCTATAATCATATTGGCTATGCTTCCCGTAGCGCTGGAAGTCGTCATAGCAAGAGCCGCTGCGTCCCATCGGAGAATCTGAAATAAAAAAGAGAGACAAGTCTTAAAAGTCTTCAGAGAAAAGAAGCATAACTTTAGAATCTTCCAAGTACAAAGAGTTAGGAGTATAAAAGTGCCGAAGGGTTCTATGTGTGTGTGATGTGCAAGCTACGCGCATCAAACTACAAACCACTCTTTAATTGCGGAGTAATCGTGGGAGTAGTAATTAAAACCAACTCTTGGGTCAACGGAGCTTGTTGCAAAGAAGAAGTTGCTTACACTACTGAAGAAGAAACCCTGGCAGTGACAGGATCGTCTTTAATGATCTCGTGTGAGGTGGCAAAGAGGTCGCTCAACCCTTCGAAAGTGTCGTCCCCGCTTTGCCTAACAGGGCTTGTTTTCCGGGCTTCTTCACCAGACTTCTGTGAACATTGGGGAGATCGCTGAGGCTCCTCTTCCTCAATGACTGGGGCAAGTGTGAGTTTGCCAGATGACCCTGCAACATCGACGGTAGTAGAACATTTCACTAAAGAAGCTTCGAAAGTGGGATCTTTTGGTACGAGTGCATCAGAAGAAACTGGGACATTTGATGCTCTAGCCGGGGAGTCTGGGATCTCATGAGGATGTGTAGAGCGATAGATGTGTAAAAGCCCGTACTGATGCAAAAATTTATCCCTCAACAAAAACTTTGCACTTCTCTCTTCTGCGGCCACAACACTCAGTCTTTCAAAGACTTGCTTATGGATTGGGTCTCTGGAAGGGAGAGGAAGTGCTGAAAAGAGCAAACAACGAGATTAGGAATTGATAGTTCGGATCTCGGAAAAAGTTTGGAAATGGAGAAAATAGAAACAGGTAATCTTACTTCCTGCTCTCCAGATGGCATAAAACTCTAGGGGGCAGCGAGCAAAGAAAAACTGGTTCAAAAATCCATGAACGCTTTCTGTAAGATCAGAAATAAGCTTGCGATTTCTAACACTTCTCACGATAATGAGGGAAGGATTGTCTTTATTATTTGCAAACGAGCATAAGTAGCGAATTTCATCAAAACTTGGCAAGCGATCAAGAGTTCTCCTGAACAAAACACACAACCACATCAAGATGGCATAGCCATTAGGATGAAGTTGAAATGGAGAGATTGTCAACCGCAGGAGAAGGGTTCGGAGGAAGTCGTTGAAAGGAGGAATCGCCCCGCTTAAGCACATTTGACGATTGACTGCAACAAAACCATGAGGAGGACTGTCGGCAGTATCATTTGGTCCTGGAAGTAGAGCATCATTTTCAGCAAAGCCAAACTGAGTACGTAGCTGAATAAACGCTCTCGGATTAAGATAGTCGAAGTTCTCTCTGGAGGGTTCTCTATGGGAATAGCTATCGGAAAGTTCTCTTCACCTTGAGCAACCTCTTCTTCTTCTTGGTGGGAAGTCATTCTACACAAACAACTGGATATTCAAACATGAAGGTGCACGTTTCCTAAAGTATGTGGAGTGTTGTGTAAAATCAATCAAGCAATAAGCAAATGTGACTGGAATAAAAACTAGCAAGTATTTGTCAGTTATAATGTCCAGGGTTCATTGTTTTAATATGCTAGTGTAATGTTGATGCAAACAGATCAGTTCAAGTTAGCGATGCTTTGCATTAATACTTCACTTTAGTTGATTGGTTCACAGCATTTCATACAGTGTGTTTAAGTTTATCACTCTATGTCAAAAAATCTGTCATTTGATGCGGGCTGTCAATGGTAGTATATTCGCCTTGGATTTTGTGATTGTTGTTTGCAGCAGGTTGTTAGCCTATGAGACAATGTGGTCTGTGAAATAGAGCAACAAAGTTAAAACAATCCAGAATTTAAGCAGTTCAGTACAATAGATCAGGTTAAGAATTCAAATTGGAACTATGCTTTTAAGTGAGAATTCGAGTTGGGCATCCAAGTGTTAACTCGGCTGCGACCCAAGGAATCTCTCGCGAGTTAAGATTAGGTTTCTGGTTCCTTAAAGCGGCAGTTCTTTAGGTCGTGAAGAATAGTAAGGAAGAAGGCCCTGGTTCAAAAAAGTGGTGTGAAATTCTCCAAGTGTTAACTCGGCCACGGTTCAAGGGATAACTCGGCCACGGTTTTAGGTTTAACTCGGCCACGGTTTAGGGTTTAACTCGGCCACGGTTTAGGGTTTAACTCGGCCACAGTTCAAGATTAAATCAGTAGAAGATTAGATCGGCAAATTTCTCCCATGGGTTAATTCGGCGACGATTTAAGGGTAAGGGCGGCCAAAGGTTAGGTCACCCAAAATTACTGGGTCGCGTCCAGGTCAGTATCTCATTCCCCTCAACCTGTTAACCCGCTAACTGCTCCATCCACAAAAAACCCTCACTCCATTCACGCTGTCTCATTCATGATATCGGAACATCCACTAAGTCAGTTCAAAATCACCCAAATTCAATGCTTAGCCATCCTAACGCAAATCAAAATCAACTAGCCAGAAGCAGTACACCATCATCTCGTCGATCATTTAGAGCCAAAACCAAGCAAACTCGAGCTCACAAACTGTTGGCGCAATGAGGTTCGTAGTAAATCAACGTGCAAGAGGTAGGTTCGGTTTGAATAGAATTCGTGAATCGATGACAATAAGGGATCAAGAGAAGAGCAGGTTTTACTTACGTGATGAACAACAAAGATTATCGGTGATTGTTTGGAATGTAATCTCCTTTTTGAGCTCGAGAAAGTCTTTAATGGCAGAAGCAAGAGAGTAAGTAATGAGAAGAAAGGAAAGAATATGCGACTTATACTAGAGAGACCTGAAGCGGCGCGTGTGACCAAACTGTTAGGTCGTACACGACCAACCGACCTAAAGAGTGGACGAATTAGAGGATATCGAAGCACACGACCTAACCAGTAGGCGTATACTTCGAGGGGAAATTGTTAACTCCGCCTCTGTTTTGACTCAGCGACTTGAAACGATACCGACCTAAGACTCAAAGAGATGCCGACCTAAGGTGTTAACTCTGCCTCGTCTCATGGGCTACCGACCCAACTGAGTAAGATTTGAGCAGGTCTGCCGACCTAAAAGCTAACAGGGAAGACCGACCTAAAAGCTAACAGTGAAGACCGACCTAAAAGCTAACAGGGAAGACCGACCTAAAAGCTAACAGGTTAGAGGGGCATACCGACCTAACTGCTTAAGGTTTAAAAAGATGCCGATCTAACAGATCCAATAGGTTGCCGACCTAAAGGTTTGAATAGGTTGTCGGCCTAAGGCTTAAATAGGTTGCCGACTTAATGCCTTAAAAGGGGTGCTGACCTAAGAAGCCTACCGACCTAATTTGAATACCGATCTAATTGCTCAGGACAGGAAAAAGTTCGTGACCTATACTTAAGTCGTGACCGACTTACGACCTATGTTAAGTCATTCACGACCCAGACAAATCCGATGTAGCAGCTTCAGGCACTACGCATTATCTCGGCCACGATCTAGGACTTCAACCTGAAACCGGAGACCATGCATAAGAAAGAGAGGAGGCGACCCACAACCTACCTTGTCTCGGCGCCAACTCATGACCTAGCCTAATCCGGAGCAGACCTACGACCTAACTTTAGACCGGACTAAAGTTGCGACCTAACTCCGAGCAAAGCCTACAAATACACGGCCATCACCAACATTAAAAGGACTTTTTTTGGATCAATTTCAAGCGCCATTACTCTGCCGAATTCTAGACGACTTCAACACTTAAAGCTTTTGAGATTCAAAGAACGTCTAAAAGAACTTCATAAAGAAATCATCTACATCCACCATGGATTTGAAGATTTTTGTCAACATCGATGTTTGAGCTACTTGTTCTAAGTCTTTTGTAATTCAAAGTGTATTGTACTTGAGAAGATTTGTATCAACTTGTAACGTGATCATCAATAAAAGTACTTAAAGTGGACGTAGGCTATACCCATAAGCCGAACCACTATAAAATTGCTGTTGTTTACTGCTTTTCCGTTATTACCTGCTTATAATTCTTTCCCGATCTATCGGGTGGTGCTTTCACAACTACACTTCACACACCGGGGTGTTAGCGTTCAAATTTAAGCGTTAACATTTTTGGTGCTTTCACTGAGAATTGAACTCAGGACAGCTGTCATCATTGCTTCGCAGAGATTTGAAGAAAGAATTTCCTTAAAAACCAGAAGTATATCTGAGATTATGGCCCCTGGAAGGAAGAGTAGATCTATCAGGTCTGGAAACATTCAAGAGGGAACCTCCGCTTCCCCTGTACCTAATCAACCCACTCCATCTTTTGGAGTTACGAAAGCGGAGTTGGATGCTGTGATTCTAGGGTTAAACCAGCAGATAAACGCCCAAAATGCACAACTAGAGGCTCAAAGTGCCCAGAACGCTCTGATTCTGAATAAATTGAACGATCTACTTGGGGCAAACAATCAACCAGCTTGTAATGAAAGGAACTGTGCTGGCAACATTCACGATGTTAATGAAAGGAATGCTCCTGAAAGGGCTGCTAGTCCCTTTGAACAGGCGGTTCCTGAGGCTGGTGGATCTAGAACTCGGCATGATGAGGAATATCTTTCTGGAATGGTCCGGCAGATCATGAAAGAAAGTATGCAAAGGGTTGAAGATGAGAAGGAATGGGGTTTCGCTCCAAGTAAAACTCCGTTTACTGAAAAAATCTTGAAGGCGGAATTTCCAAGGAAGTTTGTCCCTCCGACTATTCCAGCTTACAAAGGGACAAGTGATCCGAATGAGTTCTTGTATAAATATGACTGGCATATGACAGGTGCCAGGGCCTCCGACGAAATAAAGTGCCGATATTTCCCCGTATACCTGGAAGGCGTGGCTTTACTGTGGTTCACCAAGTTGCCAGTCCGATCTATCGATCAGTTTTCAGACTTGACCAGAAAATTCAAGGAGCAGTTTAGACTATATGCTTCGAAGGCCAAGGATATCATGTCATTGTCCAGTTTAGAGCAGAATCCTGGTGAGTCTATCAGATCTTTCTTGAACCGTTTCAATATAGCACTGGCTGAGGTGGACAATGCTGAACCACGAATGATATTGACTTATCCGATGAGGGCTATTGATAAGTCAAGCGAATTTGGGAAATGGTTAAATATGAAGGAGCCAACCTCTCTCGAGAAGTTCTACAAAAAAGCAGACGAATTCATTCGCTTGGAAAGTCGTCCTTTGCCAGTAAAGGCAGTGTTGGAAAAAGCTGAAGACAACACTGTCGTTCCACGCAAGAATGAATCGGTGGGGCAAAAAAGGGAGAATAGTAATGGGAAGAAACAGGGTAATCTGAAGAAGCCCCGATCCTTCAAGCCATCAGAATATACTCCATTATCACATACACCGGAGCACATCTACCTGGCCACTAAAGATTCCGTCGACTTCCCTAAACCTATCCCTTTGAGAACTGGGAGAAAAGCCATACAAAGTGGGAAATTCTGCCGCTTCCACAATCAACCAGGTCATGAAACTGATGAATGCCGCCAGCTGAAAAATCTGATTGAAGAGTTGCTAAGAGAAAACAAGTTGCAGCAATTCGTGAAAAAGAATAGCAACAATCCTGCATCGTCGAGTCAGGGGCAGCGGGCTCCTGTTCATCAGCCTGGGGCAGGTGAGAAAGCTACGGGGCATGAATCTGGAAGGCCCGTTATCAATGTCATTTCAGGAGGACCTCACCCAGCTGGCAAGAGTTGGGGTGAGATGGAGAGATATTCCAGGGCTTTGAAATATGCTCCAGCCAAAGGAGACGTCTTTGTTCTAGAAGACACTACGCCCCTTAAACAACAGAAAACTTTCAGTGATGATATTATTTTCAGAGCCAGAGATTCTACAGGTATTGAAGCTCCTACTTTAGATCCCTTGGTCATCTCGGCTGGTATTGGACCAGCCATTGTCAGAAGAGTCCTCATTGACTGCGGAGCATCATGTAATATCCTCTTCAAAAAGACATTTGACCAGATGAAAATCCCTATGATCGATGTGCAAGCCTCATCACAGAAAATCGTTGGCTTCACTGGGGAGCCAAAGCAACCAGTAGGAACCATCGATCTGTTTGTAGAACTTGGGGGAGGAGAAAGGAAAGTGGTCCGAAAGCAAACCTTTGTGATCGTCGATGAATATTCTGCTTATAATGCTTTTCTTGGCCGTCCAACACTCGCAGCATTCAAAGCTATCCTAGCCCCGTGGTGCCTCACTATTAAATTCCCTACTGACAATGGAGTAGGAGTTATAAAAGGAGATCAAAATGCTGCGCGAGAATGCTATTTGACAGAGCTGCGAGAGGCAAGAAAAAGAGAAATGGGAAAGGATGCGGCAACTCTAGTCCGCATCAAGGAACCAGCCTTGTAGCAATTACAGAGCGGACCCTGCACTGGCGAGCACAGCGGGGCACGGAAAGAAATGGATCCCAGAAAAGCCAGTACAGGGGAGAATAGAGTAGTACCGGTGGAAACGACAGTTCCGGTACCTGTTGACCCAAAAGACCCAAATAAGGTGTTGAATGTGGGTTCACAGCTTAATGTGTCAATTCAGAATATCTTGATATCTTTCCTGAAGGCGAATTTGGATGTCTTTGCTTGGACTCATGCCGATATGTGTGGAATATCCCCGGGAGTTGCGGTACACGCTCTGAATATTGACCCAAAGTTTACGCCAGTTAAACAGAAAAGAAGAACCCAAGGTCCAGAAAGGTCAGTAGCATTAAAAGAAGAAGTTGATCGACTCATGGAAAATAACTTCATCAAAGAATCTACATATCCAAATTGGGTTTCAAATCCTGTGTTGGTCAAGAAAGCTAATGGAAAATGGAGAGTGTGCATTGATTTCTCTGATCTAAACAAAGCTTGCCCCAAAGATTGCTTCCCATTACCCAGGATCGATCAACTGGTAGACGGAACTGCGGGACATGAATTGTTATCCTTCATGGATGCCTACTCCGGTTATAACCAAATCATGATGCATGAGCCGGATCAGGAGGATACAAGCTTTATTACAGATGTTGGACTTTATTGCTACAGAGTTATGCCCTTCGGATTGAAAAACGCAGGGGCAACCTACCAAAGACTTGTTAATGCTATGTTCAAACCGCAATTGGGCAAAACTATGGAAGTCTACGTCGACGACATGTTAGTGAAGTCCAGGAAAGCAGCGGATCACATTGAACACTTAGCAGAAATGTTCGCAGTCCTCCGGAAATACAGAATGAAGCTTAACCCCCTGAAATGTACATTTGGAGTCGAATCCGGAAAGTTCTTAGGTTTTATCGTCAGTGCTAGGGGCATTGAGGCTAGTCCAGCTCAAATTACTGCCTTGAAAGAAGTTAAAGCTCCTAGAACAAAGAAGGAATTGCAGAGTCTCAACGGAAAGATCGCCGCCCTGAGTCGGTTCATTTCCAAAGCTACTGATAAATGCATCCCATTCTTCGATGCCCTGAAGAAAGGAAAGAAGAACTTTGAATGGACTCCCGAATGCCAAAAAGCTTTTGAAGAGTTGATCCGTCATATGGAAACGCCTCCGATACTTTCTAGACCAGGCAATGGTGAGGATCTTCTTATATACTTGGCAGTATCATCTCATGCTCTAAGTGCAGCGCTGATACGGGAAGACAAAAGGATTCAACATCCAGTTTACTATATCAGCAAAAGACTCACTGGGGCAGAGCTGAATTACTCCAAGTTGGAAAAACTCGCCTATTGCCTACTAGTTGCATCAAGGAAACTGAGGCAATATTTCCAAGCTCATCCTATCAAAGTGCTCACTGATCAACCTCTAAAGCAAGTCCTATTTCGCCCAGAAACTTCAGGTCGCCTTCTAAAATGGAACATTGAACTCAGTCAATATGACATCACTTATCATCCCCGAAAAGCAATCAACGGACAAGCTTTAGCCGATTTCATTGCAGAATTCACAGAGAAAGATAATGGTGAGGAAAAAGCGATCAATGATTCTCCAATCCAGTGGAAGATGTATGTTGATGGCGCAAGAAATGACTACTGTTCTGGAGCCGGAGTGGTACTTGAAACTCCTGAAGGTCGATCATTATGTTATGCACTAAGACTGGAATTTCCTTCAACAAACAATGAAGCAGAATATGAAGCTCTTATTGCAGGTCTGAAAATCGCTAAAGAGCTAAACATTCGAGCACTACAAATTTTCAGTGATTCCCAGCTTATTGTATGCCAGGTCAAGAAGGAATTTCAAGCAAAAGGTGGAAACCTGCCTTCCTAATTGTCAAAGGCTTGGGAACTCCTATGTGAACTCGATCACTATTCAATAAGCCACATTCCTCGAGAAGAGAATATGAAGGCAGATTCCCTCGCAAAATATTCAAGTTCTGGTGAAGCTCAACTATTGGGATTGGTCCCTGTAGAAGTCCTTTCAGCGCCAAGTATAGACGAGATGGATATAGACTGGATTATGAATGTATCTCAAGAACAAGAGTCATGGATGACTCCAATACTGGATTACCTACTCAGGGGTTCTCTGCCAGAAAACTCGATAGAAAGACGAAAGCTACTAAGGAAGGCCTCTCGCTATGTAATTCAGGATGGCCGATTGTACAGACGGGGATTCTCAATGCCATTGCTTCGATGTGTATCCCAGGAAGAGTCCAAAACAATCCTAGCTGAAGTGCATGGAGGAGAATGTGGTGATCATTCAGGTGGTCAAACATTAGCAAAGAAAATTCTCCGATACGGATATTTTTGGCCGGAAATTAATCGGGATGCTGCAGATTACTCCCGAAAATGTGACAAATGCCAAAGATATGCCAAAATTCCTAGAGCACCTTCTACCGAACTCACACAGATGGTCAGTCCATGGCCATTTGCAATTTGGGGAATGGATCTCATTGGGCCGCTACCAATTGCTAAATCAGGGATTAAATATGCTATTGTTGCAGTTGATTATTTTACTAAGTGGGCTGAAGCTGAACCATTGGCTACTATCACTTCTAAGAAAATTATAAGCTTTGTGACCAAGAATATCATTTGCAGATACGGTGTGCCTCAGAAAATAATCACAGACAATGGTACTCAGTTTGAAAGCGAGGAATTCCAGGATTTTTGTAAACGATTCAAAATCCAGAAAAGCTTTTCGGCAGTAGCTCATCCGCAGGCAAACGGGCAAGTGGAAGCAGTGAACAAGATCATCAAATCAACCATCAAGAAGCAACTCGAAAAAGCAAAAGGTGGTTGGGTCGATAAACTACCACTTGCACTATGGGCATACAGAACTACTCACAAAACTGCAACTGGGCATACTCCTTTTTCGTTGGCATACGGATCGGAAGCAATGATCCCGGTTGAAACAGAGGTCCCTTCACACAGAAGAATCCATTTCAATCAAGCGGAAAATGAAAAGCTGCAACTTGAAGCGCTAGATCTCCTTGATGAAAAAAGAGATGAAGCTAACCTCAGAGTTGCAGCTCATCAGCAAAGGATAGCCAGACATTTCAATTCCAAAGTTCGTCAACGCAGCTTTGAAATTGGAGATCTAGTCCTGAAAAGAATTATGACCGCGACAGGTGTGTTTGGGCCAAATTGGGAAGGACCGTATGTAATAGGTCAGAAACTTCTTGACGGCACATTCAAACTCACCACTGTTGATGGAGATCAAATTCCAAGGGCATGGAACAGCAATCACTTGCGTCCATACTTTACTTGAAAATTTTGTTGAAACATTGTAAAAAGAATTATGAATGTATGATTCTTGTAATTGAAAGCAAATGTGAAACTGATGCAAGTAAATAATGGAAGAATATAAAGTGGATGTAGGCCCGATTTCATGGCCGAACCACTATAAATCTTGTGTTCCTTATTATCATTATATGTTTGCTTTGTTTTCGATATAAAAATACATAAAATGTATTGCTGAAATGTCGATTTAAATTTTTGCAGACAATGGAAATAAAACTTGCGCATGATAAGACCGAGCGATTCTCACCGTCATTCAACAAACAAATTTCAAGTCACAAAGACCCCGAATTCAAATCCTAGATAGGAGATACTTCAATTGAACGGCTAATGATTTCGATAGAAACGAGCCCTTGCTGATAAATTGAGATTGTTTGAACAAACAAACATCCAATTAGGAAGCTAGTGCCCGTTCTCACGAACTTGCCTGGCAATGAAGTACACTTCCTTGGATTAAACAAGCTACTTGCAAGAAAAGGGGAATGAAAACTTAAAAAAAAAAAAAAGGAGAGAGAGGATCGCTGAAAAGGCATAAGCAAGTGAACAGAGGAACAACCAAAGCTACCATCTGCAGTGCAAGTCCTCTTCGGAGGATAAAAGACCTCTAATGGGTCATACGCCACAAAAAAGAAAGTTCTCTACTCAACAAAAAAGATTGGAGGAGTCATGACCCTCCAACCATGAGAGAGTAACTTCCAGGCGATGAAAACCCGCTCTGAGGCACATTTCACCAGGAGTTGAAGTGTTATGACCGCTCTTCGGGATTTCACTTCACCAGAGTTGAAATGCAAACAAAATAAAAGCCCTCTTCGGAGGCCCATTTCACCAGGAGTTGAAGTGTTATGACCGCTCTTCGGGATTTCACTTCACCAGAGTTGAAATGTAAACAAAATAAAAGCCCTCTTCGGAGGCCCATTTCACCAGGAGTTGAAGTGTTATGACCGCTCTTCGGGATTTCACTTCACCAGAGTTGAAATGTAAACAAAACAAAAGCCCTCTTCGGAGGCACATTTCGCCAGGAGTTGAAGTGTAGCAACCGCTCTTCGGAATTTCACTTCACCAAAGTTGAAATGCAAAAACAAAGACCTTCTTGAAAGCCCACGTTTCACCAAGATTGAAATAAAACTTCCAAGCGTTGAAACGTGAAAAGGCTTTCTTCGAAGGCACAACTCTTTGGGGGTACACGTTTCGCCGAGATTGAAATAAAACTTCCAAGTGTTGAAACGTGAAAAATCCCTCCTTAGAGGTACAACCCCCTCCCGGGGACACAATTAAAAAAAAAAAAAAGAGAGAGACCTCTTTGGAAGCACACGTTTCACCAAGATTGAAATAAAACTTCCAAGCGTTGAAACGTGAAAAGGCTTTCTTCGAAGGCACAACTCTTTAGAAGCACACGTTTCACCAAGATTGAAATAAAACTTCCAAGCGTTGAAACGTGAAAAGGCTTTCTTCGAAGGCACAACTCTTTGGGGGTACACGTTTCACCGAGATTGAAATAAAACTTCCAAGTGTTGAAACGTGAAAAATCCCTCCTCAGAGGTACAATTTTGTATAAAAAAAATCCTCATCAAAAGCGTACTTTAACTTTCAAATGGAAAATGATCGTAAAAAGAAAAGAAGTTAAAGTACCCTTCAGAGGTCCGCTTTACCACATAGAGGAATTCACTTGGTAAAATATGCACATAAGCAAAAGAGAAAAGTGATTTCTTCGAACGACAAAGCGTAAAAACTTATACGAAGGGAGTTGTACTCTATAAAAATTTTCTTTAAAGAATAAAATAATTATTCTTTAACAAATAAGAGTGCAAGTCCCCTCGAAGTATAAAATATTGCAACAAGCTTAAGGTATGAGGGCAACATGGTATAGTAGTATAGCTGCATCAGTAAAGTAATACTCAAACAACATACCATAAGCCCGCTGCAATGTTATATAAACAAACTTGTGCAAAAATAAATAGTAAATGCATTCTCAAATTCAAACAGAAGTTTGTACAAACGAAGAATCATTTTATTCAACTATAATGCAGATACAGGTTTTCAAAATAAAAGCGGGGGCCGATACCCGCACAACTCTCGGCCAGTTCATATAAAAGACAAAAAGCTAAAATCTTCACTTCTTCTTCCCTCCTTTGGACCCTTTACCCGGTCGAATGACCAGCTTTCCAGGTCGGCCAGTGGGTATAAGGGAAGTAGGAGAGGTAGGTGTAACCGGTTCAACTTCCGGCTCCTCTTCAGTGGCGGTGATTTTCTTCCCCCTCCTCTTTGATGTCCCACGCTTCTCTCTCCTTTGTGAGGAAGTCTCACTCCCCGGAGTGACAAGTTTTGATAGAACAATGTCGTCAGAAGGAGACCGTTCCGGGGATATGTCACCTCCCTCAGGTCTCTCATCTTTCTGCTCTTGCGAAGCGATGGGATCATCCAAGCCGTGAAGAGCCTCTATTTGTTCCTCCTGTGATCCAGGTTGCGAGGCAGAAGGAGGCACCGCCTGAAGAGATGAAGGAAGGATGACCGGAGGAGTAGAAGTTTGAGCAGTGCTTGGTACTTTCTCTACAGAAGAAAAAAGGTTAAAGTCAGTAAAAAGAGGAGATGAAGGTTCACCAATGAAGTCAGTAAAGAGAGGAGATGAAGGCTCGTCAAGGTTGAGAAAATAGCCAAGGAGCTCGTGAAACTCATGTGAAATAAACGAGTAACCCGCTTGAGCAGAATTGACAGTAGCGAGATTAACAGTGAAGTTACCTGGAGAAGCTGGTTTCCTGATATCGACTTCATAAGCTTGCGCATCAGCGCTCTCTTCACCCTCGTCTCCGCCTTGTGTGCTTGTAATATCAGCGGTAACTTTGGTGGGAGATGCGAGATGGGAACTGGAACCAATAATGTCGACTTCAGACGAAGAAGGTGGCTGGACTAGAGTAGTTGAAGTGGTTTTCCCCAGCTGGTCCCCTTCCGTCACTTCGGTTCTTAGTTTGGCAAGTTGTTCCTTTCCCCTGGCAAGAGCAGCGCGAGCGTCTTCATCAAAATAATGCCTTTCCAGGGCTGACTCGTCATAACCAGCACCTTCAGCACCAAGCATATCGAGGGCGGCCTCCCACACTTCAGCTAAAGTGATCTCATACTTGGGACCAAGAAAGGCGAGGCTTCCACGCCCCAAGACGCTATGCAAGTAGAAGTCGAATAATGTTGAGCCGAAGCTGTTTTTGGTCGCCTCATGAGATTCTTCGGCTGCGATTTTGCCGGCGACAGCCTCATCGCGCTCCCTTTCAGTTTTGGCAAGCTGAAGCTTAAGCATTTGTATCTCCGCCTCCTGGGAGTTGTTTTTCTTTCGAAGCTCAGCAATATCAGAGACATAGCCTTCACTGATTCTTTTTTGTGCCTCGAGCCTATCTTCGGCATCCCTCTGACTGGCATGAGCATCTCTAACTTGTCTGAGAAGCACTTCTTCTTTTTGAGAGTATGAAGTAGAGGAAGCAGCAAGCTCATCTTTCAACTTCTCAACCTTTGCTTCGAGCTCCTCGTTGTAGGAAGTAATGCTCCTCATTTCGGTGTCGTGCTGCTCAAGCACCTTTTGCCACTCAGCCTTATCATTTTCCATGGTGAGCATGGCCTCTAAGTTGGCACGGTTAACTCTTTGAAGCTCATCAACAAGCTTCTGCCAGTTTGAAATCCTCTCGATATCGAGCTTGACTGCATCAAGATTGCGCAACATAGCAGACTTGTCAATGGGGACCAAGTCTTGGTCGAATCTCACACCCTTTAAGCACCATTGTGGAAAACGACTTTGTAAAGTGGCTGGGCCAGGTCCCACTTGAAATTTAGGCATGCTTATTATTGTCTGGATGTCCTCCTTTCCGAGAGCAGGAGAGTCGGAAGTAATGTCGAGAGGGGCAGGGGCAGTAGGCTTTTCGGGAATAGTGGAAGCATGTCTCTCACCATATCGGGCTCGTTTGCCTGAATCTTCAGCTGCATGACCCTTTCCTCGGTCGTCGTGAGATTTCCTTTTGTAAGAGTCGTCACTCCTCTGCAGAGAATCATGGTGCTCATCCCTATCCCTTCTGTCATAACGCTCTTCTTCATCCCTCCTTTCACGAGCCTTTCGAGCAGCCCTCTCTTCGTCAGACTCTCTATAGGAAGGAAAGTAACGCCAATAATCATATTGACCACGCCCCCCGTAGCGTTGGAAATCCTGATAATATGACCCGCCGCGTGTCATTGAAGAATCTGAAATAAGAAAAGATAAGCTTTAGAAATCTTTAAAGTATAAGAAGATAAGTGCATAAATGTGCTGGAAAATCCTAAGTGTTGTGTGATGTGCAAGCTACACGCATTAAGCTACAAACCACTCTTTGGTGCAGAGGTGATGATAGCTTGGGTATGAGGAGTTGATGTTTGTGTTAGTGTTTGTCGAAGAAGAGACGTCGCCTCAATTACAGGAGAGATAGTTTTAGATACGTCATCTCTAAAAAGCTCCTGCGAAGTCACTATTATGTCGCTCAACCCCTCGTAAACATCGTCACCATCATGCTTGGTGGGACTTGTTTTCTCAATTCCTACATCAGCTAATCCCCCGAGAGGCCGTGAAGGTTCTTCTTCTTCCTCGATCGGGGCAAGCACCGTCTTACTGGATGACCCCATAATGTCGGTAGGAGTGGAACACTTCACCAATGAAGCTTCAATATTAGACTCTTTTGATGTGAGTTGTTCGACAGTAACCGGGGCGTCAGGAGTTTTCATCGGAGAATCGGGAACTTCTGTTGGAACTTCATGAGCATGCGTAGAACGAGAAGCGTGTAGAAGCCCGTATTGGTGTAAAAATTCATCCTTCAGCAGAAATTTTATGCTCCTTTCTTCCGCAGCCACGGCACTCAACCTCTCGAAAACTTGTTTATGAATCGGATCTCTAGAAGGGAGAGGAAGTGCTGAAAAGAGCAAAAAATGAAGTTAGCAACTGAAAGTTCGGATCTCGGAAAAAGTTTCAAAAACGAAAAAATGGAAACACTAGTCTTACTTCCTATTCTCCAGATGGCATAAAACCCTGGAGGGCAGCGAGCAAAGAAAAACTGGTTCAAAAATCCATGAACACTTTCAGTGAGATCGGAAAGGAGCTTGCGGTTTCTAGCACTTCTCACAATAATGAGTGAAGGATGATCTTTACTCTTTGTACACGAGCACAGATAACGAATTTCTTCAAAACTCGGTAGGCGATCAAGAGTTCTTCTAAACAAAACACACAACCCCATCAAGATGGCATAACCATTAGGATGAAGTTGAAATGGAGAGATCGTCAACCGGAGAAGAAGAGTTCGAAGGAAGTCATTAAAAGGAGGAATCGCCCCACTTAAGCACATGTGGCGGTTGACTGCAACGAAACCATAGGGAGGATTATCAGCAGTATCATTTGACCCAGGGAATAGGACATCGTTTTCAGCAAAGCCAAATTGAGTGCGCAGCTGAATAAATGTTCTCAAAGATAGAATAGTCGAAGTTCTTTCCGGAGGATTCTCTATCGGAACTGTTGTCGGGAAAGTTTCTTCTTCTTGAGTTACCACTTCTTCTTCTCGATGGGAAGTCATTCTACATAAACAACTGGGTATTCAAACATGAAGGTGCACGTTTCCTAAAGTGTGTGAATTGTTGTGTAGAATCAATCAAGCGGTAAACAAATATAACTGGAATAAAAACTAGCAAACATTTGTTAGTTATGAAATTCAGGGATTATTGTTTTAAGCCTAAATATGCATGTAAGATGTTGATGCAAACAAATCAGTTCAAATTGTTGATACTTTGCATTAATATTTTACTTTAGTCGATTAATTCACAACATTTCATGCAATATATTCATGTCTCTTATCTTGTCTTGACTAATCTGTCATTTGATATGGGCAGTCAATGGCAGTATGTGCGCTTTGGTTTTCTTTGTTTGTCTGTTATTCTCAAC
Source organism: Allium cepa (assembly GCA_030765085.1). Lineage (NCBI taxonomy): Eukaryota > Viridiplantae > Streptophyta > Magnoliopsida > Asparagales > Amaryllidaceae > Allium > Allium cepa. The sequence goes on from CM060942.1 coordinate 431,548,098, forward strand.
AGGTTTACAGCTTAAAAGTGAAAATGATCTGTGAAGTAACACAATGACATTCAAACAAATTTAAGGTTAGGGCAGTTCAAATTTTAATCCCTGTTCAAAGTTTGACCACAATTCAAAGTTTATTCAACTTAGTCCGGTAGTCAAAGTCAAAATGCATAAAGTTGGTCTATGCTCCTAAATGTCAACACGTCTAAAGCCTAAGTACCAACTCGGCTACGTTTTAAAAGTCTTTTACGGGATAAGGCTAGATCGGTAGCGGGTCAGAATCCAAATAGTTTTCCTCTAGTTCGCATGGGGGAGATAAGAAGGCAAGCTCCGAGTCGAAAGGCAGGAATTTCTCCAAGTATTAACTCGGTCACGATCTAAGCTTTAATGTTTAGGTCGGCAGGATTCTTTCAAGCATTATCTCAACCACGATTTAGGGTCGTGTAAAAGCTAGGTCGGTCGAAGGCTAAGCCACCTAAATCCACTAACTCGCCTTCGATCCAACATCCCACAGCATTAAACCCGATAACCCAATAGCCATTCCTTCAACACCCGCTTCTACTCATGCTGTCGAACCACCCAATTGAACGATTCGGAATCGAGCTTGAGGTAGTAAACCGTCTTCATCGCCTCAACGACCAATCTGAAGCCAAAACTTCACAACCTAAGTTTCATCAACTATGAATGGGATGGGATTCATAATGAAGCGTCGTGCAAGGAGGCGATTCGAGTTCGAACAACAAGATATGTGAATCGGCAGTAAGTTACAATCAAGAGGATTACTTACGCAAAGGATAGTGCAGAATATCGGAGATCGATTGAATTGAAATCGCCTTTAGGAATTTAAGAAAATTTTAATGGCGGAGTCAAGAGAGCAGGTAATGAGAAAGAAGAAGGGGATGTGATTTATACCTTGTAGTGAAAGGAACTGAAGCGGCAATTCATCAGCCTAACTTTTGGACCGTGCCCGATCTAACAACGTGCCGACCCAGTGAAGGGACGAGATAAAAGATATCGAAGCATACGACCTAACCATTAGGCGTATACTTCGAGGGGCAAATGTTAACTCTGCCTCGTCTCATGGGCTACCGACCCAACTGAGTAAGATTTGAGCAGGTCTGCCGACCTAAAAGCTAACAGGGAAGACCGACCTAAAAGCTAACAGGGAAGACCGACCTAAAAGCTAACAGGGAAGACCGACCTAAAAGCTAACAGGTTAGAGGGGCATACTGACCTAACTGCTTAAGGTTTAAAAAGATGCCGATCTAACAGATCCAATAGGTTGCCGACCTAAAGGTTTGAATAGGTTGCCGGCCTAAGGCTTAAATAGGTTGCCGACTTAATGCCTTAAAAGGGGTGCTGACCTAAGAAGCCTACCGACCTAATTTGAATACCGATCTAATTGCTCAGGACAGGAAAAAGTTCGTGACCTATACTTAAGTCGTGACCGACTTACGACCTATGTTAAGTCATTCACGACCCAGACAAATCCGATGTAGCAGCTTCAGGCACTACGCATTATCTCGGCCACGATCTAGGACTTCAACCTGAAACCGGAGACCATGCATAAGAAAGAGAGGAGGCGACCCACAACCTACCTTGTCTCGGCGCCAACTCATGACCTAGCCTAATCCGGAGCAGACCTACGACCTAACTTTAGACCGGACTAAAGTTGCGACCTAACTCCGAGCAAAGCCTATAAATACACGGCCATCACCAACATTAAAAGGACTTTTTTTGGATCAATTTCAAGCGCCATTACTCTGCCGAATTCTAGACGACTTCAACACTTAAAGCTTTTGAGATTCAAAGAACGTCTAAAAGAACTTCATAAAGAAATCATCTACATCCACCATGGATTTGAAGATTTTTGTCAACATCGAAGTTTGAGCTACTTGTTCTAAGTCTTTTGTAATTCAAAGTGTATTGTACTTGAGAAGATTTGTATCAACTTGTAACGTGATCATCAATAAAAGTACTTAAAGTGGACGTAGGCTATACCCATAAGCCAAACCACTATAAAATTGTTGTTGTTTACTGCTTTTCCGTTATTACCTGCTTATAATTCTTTCCCGATCTATCGGGTGGTGCTTTCACACCTACACTTCACACACCGGGGTGTTAGCGTTCAAATTTAAGCGTTAACATAAGGCTTAACAGGGGTGCCGACCTATGGCCTAAGGGGCATGCCGACCTAACACCTCAACAAGTATGCCGACCTAATACTTTAAAAAGGCTACCGACTCAACATAGATACCGACCTTACAGTCTAGGGAGATTTCCGACTTAACTGGTTGCCGACCTAACTACCTTATAAGGAATGCCGACCTAAGGCCGAAAAGGGATACCGACTTAAGAGAGGCGCCGACCCAAGATAGCTACCGACCTAAGTCGCGGCCGACCTATGACCAAAGTTAAGTCGGTCACGGCCTAAGCAAAGGAAGGCAAGTTCAATGCAGCTACTTGGCACAGTGGCCTCTTAACTCGTACACGATCCAGGACTTACCGGTTGGACCTTGACTTACGACTTACCAAGTTAACTCGTCCATGACCTAAAGCCACTGAATATAAGCCCGATGCCATATTGCTGAGAAGAGGTGGTGTTGACTCGGAGGCGACCTAGGACTTGTACAAATGAACTCTTGTGAAGCCATGTAGGGGCCAGATGAATCGGCCACGACCTACCTTAGACCGGTCACGACTTACGACCTAAGGGGGTATTTCCCCTATAAATACCAACCTACCTCAAGCATGAAGGGGACCTTTGGTCGATCTCTTGAAGCACCAATACTCTGCTGAATTCTCGACTCACTCAACACTTCAAGTACGAAAGACATCTCAACTAACTTCGAGAAGAAATCTAACAGAATCTACATGGATTTAAAGAATTCTTCTACATCAAAGTTCTAGTTGTTTGTCTCATCGGAATTGTAATTGAAGATTGTTGTAAAAGTTGTAATCAATTCAGTAATAAAGAGAGTTAAAGTGGACGTAGGCTTACCCTAAGCCGAACCACTATAAAAACTGTTGTTTTTTCTGTGATTTCTCTACTTGTTTGTAGTTCCCGTGTACACGGGTGGTGCTTTCACTCAACTTCAATCTACACCGGGGTGTTAGCGTCTGATTTTTACGTTAACAAGAGATTTGTTTTACTTTTCAGTTCAAATCTTCTTTTCTTCATCTCAACTAAAAATAAATTCAAATAGAAAGAAAGAAAAACAAAAAAAAAACTAGAAATTTGAGGAAATGAGACTGAAAACTAAATCTAGGAAAGAAGATTCGACATCTGTTCAAATTTTCAAATGCAATCTGAGAATTTGCAAATCAAAATAAAGATGAAGAACAAGCTTCAGATGCCACAACAAAACAATTCAGATTCAACTAAAGCAAGAAGGAATTCAAACAAGCCTGGAAGCAAGAACATGCTCTCTGTTCACTTCTTCAAAACTGTGAGTAAATTGCTACCCTTAAAAAAAAAGCTAAATTATGTTTGCAAATTTATACTTGTAAGTAAGCGAGTTTGATCTATATTCAGTTTGGATTGCATGCAGTGTATTTTGAAGTGGTTACATGTTTGTTTATCTGATCAAATGGGTTTGTGTATATAGATATAGATGTGCATGTATAAGCTTCGGTATTTTAACCTCTGTTCTAAAGTGTTGTTGAGTAACACGTTTTCTAAAAATTTAAGTATATGATTTTGGTTGCCTGATTAAAATCTGAAAATAAGTATGCTTGTTAGATATGCATTGTTCTATATATATAGATGGACATAAATATGCTTATGCATGTTTGTATTATCAGAGATCTCCTTGTCTTTAGCTTCCAGTGTCTAGTCTATTTTAAAATCCAATTTCTGTTTATCAAATCACTGATAAGATTTGGTATTTAAACAATATTTGTTTGTTTATTTATAAAATAAAGTTTAAAATTTATTTAAGTTGAAATAAGTTTGTATTGACTCTGGGAATCATGAACAATAGAAATGCTTAAGCTAAGTCAAAATTCAAATTTAGTAATTCATGGATTCAGAGTTATAAATCAAATCATCATACCAAAACATGATTTTTTAAAACAAAATCAAATTTTTTAATGCTATATACAAAGTGCAGTTTCCTATTATCTGCATTTTGTATTTTTAAGCATTGCTGCTGCCCCATTTGTTTGGAAGTTTCGTGATTGTTCCTGGGGGTGATGAAGTTATCAGGGATGTTGAGAAAATTATTTGATGGAGTTGTATTTCAGTGTGGAGGAGGTGATTGGAGTTTTGAGTTTGGAACCCTAGTTTTACTAGGTTCAAGTAAATTGATCATTTCGGCATTATTAATTGATCGAGTTCAATGCGATTGTGGGGGATGTTAACTGAAGCGTTGACGGAGAGGTAGCCGGAGTTTCAGACCTGCCGAGGGTCGAGGTTGCAAAGGTGAGGAGTTTTCCAGGTTGGGGTTGATGGAGTTACTGCTGTTCCAGGTTTGGGTGAGAAGCTCGATTTCGAGTTTGAGTTTTTGGTGGCGATGTGATGATCGTGAGCGAGTCTGTGGTTGATCGGTGATGTGTGGAGATCATCAGAGTTGATCGGAGAAGGCGGCGTCGTGGGTGCACATGCACGGTGTATGTTTGAGTACTGGTGATGTATGTTGGGTCGTTACAGTTTTTAGTAGCCTCGGGTTTATCTAGGGTAAATATTGATTTAACTCGAAGCAGATAAGCCTTGGACTCGAAGTTAATTTAGATAGGCTCGGGTAATTATGTTTACAGGTTAAAACAGCAAACAGAAACCTATTCTGTCTAAAAGTTTAAGAGTAAAGTTTTAAGCTGTAAACAAAATTTTAAACTAAGTTTAAATCTGAGTTCAAAGTATTTTGAATTTGAGATTTGAAATAAATTAAGTTTTAAAAATTTAAATCTGGGTTTGGACAACTTTAAGTGTATAAGCATATGTGGCTTTGAATTTGAAATGGAAGTTTTAAAATTTGAAATTTCAAATGTGTTTTGATCTGGGTTTTTAAATCTGGAATTAAATTTGAACTTCAGTTTTGAAAATAAAATAAGTTTAAATTTAAATCATTCAATTATATTGGAAGGTCAAATGATTTGAAGATTATGTAAGTAAAGCTTTTAAGGATTTGAGTTTAAATCTGAAATAAAGGTTCAAGCTGTATTCAGTTTGAAATTTAAAAGTAATTTTTTTCTAAAAATTGAATTTGTATTTAAAATAACCTGGAATGCTTAGGTGTGTTTTTAAATTGATTTGAATTTAAATTGAATTGGAATTTAAATTCTTTTAAACTTATTTTATAAATGGATGTTTCTTTTAACATATGAGATAATAAGGTTTGAATTGTTTTAAAACCTCGTTTAAGTTAAATTTGTATCTTAAGTTTAAAATGAAATTTAAAGTGAAATTTAAAGTAAATTTGAAAATAAAGTGTTTTTAAAATACTTTAAATAAGTAAGAAATGAATCTTAAATTAAGTTAGAACTTAAGAAATTGGATTCATTTAAATTATTAAGTTAATTTAAATGGGTAAATAATTAATTAATAATGTGGATGGTTAATTAAGTAATCAATAATTTTTAAATTTATTAACTAAGATTTGAGATTAATTAATTAAGGTAATTAATCTATAATTAGGATTGTTAAGATTAATTGGTAATTGATTAATTTGTAATTAATATTGGATAATCTGAGTTAATTACTTAAGTGAAGTAATTAAGGATTGTTAATAAAGGTCATTAACTTAAGATTATTTAACAATTAATTAATGTAATTAATTTTTAATAATTAATTAGATTAATTAATTAATGATAATCATTTATTAAATTATTTATGGTTAACTACTTAATAGAAGTAGTTAATAAATTAATTACTTAATGTAATTAATTGGGTTAAGGTGATTTGTTTAGGTTAATTAATTAAGTTTAATTAATTTAAATACTTGATGTGTAACGTTTGCGATTTTTCGTCCATGAAAATCGACATCAATACGTCCACTGTATCAACTGCCGAGCAATCGAAGGCCGGAAAATCGTACCGTTAGGGTTAAAGAAGAAGAAAAAGTAGAAGAAGAAAAGAACAGAACAGAAAGAAACAACAGAACAATATCAGAATCTCACAATTCGCAGTGGAACAACATATAATAGATAAATGAATAATCTTTAAACAAAGAACTATATCAGCTATTACATTACATTACATTTCATTACATCAGAGTGTACAGCAACAAATGACATCAACAGCGGAAAAGAAATACTATATACTATTAATACGCCATGCTATCCAGGTTGCCTCCAGCAACTCCTGAATTCCAGAATATCCTGATAAACCTCAACTCTTGACTGCCCGTGTGGAAATTGGAGGGCACCCAGAGTTTAGGAAGGAAAACAATAAACTCCGAGTCAGTCATGTGACTGGTGTGAGAACTCAAACAGTTTATTTATTTTTTTAAATCAAAATAGAAGAATATTTTTTTAAAAAGTCAATTCGCAATGCTTTTAAAAATGAGACTACCATAAGGCCTCCCGCATACACACACAATGCAAACGCAGAATCACAGGAGATTTCTCCATATGATAGTCAATGATACTTGATACGCATTAAAAAGAAACATTGGATATTATTACTAGTGCATAGTGTATGAAAAATTCATTTCGAAAGTAAAGATATAAATCTTAGCCAGCATAGACATTTCGCACTTATGCATACTATAGCTACCATGTTCAATAGCAGGTTACCGCCACATTCCATGGTAGGTTCTACAACTAAAACCGTACAAGATCGTATTGTTTCTTTGGATTTCCAGCAAATGGTCAGGCCAAAGAACTTCCCATTGCCACATGGAAACGCCTCTGGAATGACGTCCCGAGAACCAAACCGGATCTCTGCCAACACAAGGCCGGGTTACCCCTAACTGGGTAACTACTGACACGAATATGTCATCCCCCAATCGTAACCGATCTATCCGAGGATCCTCGATTTCCAACAACCACAAAATATGCAGCAACAACATAGGTTAAATATCTTGGCTCCATACCATGATACCACCTCTATCCAGAAGGAATGACATACACTAAAGGGGCGCTACCCCCTAATAACCTTGCCGCATCCTTCCTGTTTTAACCATTTCCGAGGTGTGAGGTCCGACGAAGTCTCGTCCACAAAGCCACACTTTATACAAAAGTCGTGCTTTAGGTCAACAAATGATCATAGAAATAATCACCAAGATAAATGATCAAATAAATGATCCTATCACAAATGATCAAACAATGATCATTTCACAGCAACACTCAGCATGCCACACTACCAAATTGGGAGTATATCACTAATAACCTTCAACTATATAACCTCTGAGCTCGTACGTCTCAGAGAAGGATGTTAAGCTAAGAGAATAAATTCTCCGCCACCAACAGAAATATATTTGAAAGAAATCAGCTTTATATCTCAATTTGTAATGTCAGACATACAATCCATACAAGTCTGTTACGGGATCGAACAGAACCGAAGGCACTTCCAAAGAAGTCCTTGCAATCCGGATATTCACTAATCACGACCGGACTTCCCGTCACTAAGGGTGATAAAACCTCTATATCGGAGATCAGCCGATGTAGAGTAACTCGACGGTAATCCTTCCGTTTTCACAAATATCCGTTCTTCAACACCGGTCATCGAATGCAATCCATTACGACGTATCACATATTCGGAATGGGTTATACGACCCCAAGGTCCTTTCCCGGCTAACCCGAATAGTGAGCGCTTATTCAAAAATAAGTGTGGCATTCAAATTCAAACAATCACAACAGATACCTATTTAAAGGTAAATATTGATAGTCGGATTATTTAACTATCAATAGGCATGCTCAACATCACCAAATTCCAAATAATTTCCCAAATTATTTACTTTCCAAAATATCTTTACTAGATATAAAATTTTCCACACTTCAACCATTTGAAAACAAATTTTCAAATCACTTTTCACCTTTATCACTTTTGAAAACAAATTTCAATCATTTTCCTTACGCGGAATTTCTTTCATTTCGACATGGTTCATTTGAACCAATTAAATAAATCCTTACCGATTTATTTTATATTTACGTTCCAAATCCGTAAATTAATTCCCACACTTCAAAAATAAATCAACATTTATTTTTAAACAAATTTCCTTTCTTTTATAAATTCCATAGTGAATTTACATTCCAAAATATTTATGAATATACGATTTCAATTATTCATTTTCAATTTATATTCAAAAGGATAAATTCTCAAAACATTTCATTTCACATTGGAAAAACATTTCCATACTTATTTATTAATAAGTAGTTCACAAATCCATTTATTTTCAATACTTAGAAAATATTCCATATACTTAATATCGAAATTAAGTATATATTTCATTCTTTAAGGAAAACATTCACTTAACACATTTATTTGGGCTAAAACGAATGTTGCGTAAAAAATTGTTACGACAACCCAAAATCACTAGTATAGGGATTCAAAGTTTAAATAGGTATATAAATCCCAATACTATATAAAACATTTCCTTTCGGAAATCATTTACTATAACAACAGTGTTATAGTCCACCATTTCCTTCTTTCTCGAAAACGTCTATTTCAACAATAAATGTTGAAATCTATGGTTTCGATAGTTAATCCATTTTAAAACATCTTTAAAACAATTAACTTCATTTGATAATATTCATTTTTCCAAAACATATTGATTTTGTTCAATAATATATTCACTGTCCAAAATCGTGAATATACTTCCTTTAATAAGCTATAATAATTAACTTATCAAAATAAGTCGTTTTTGGATTTATAAACAATGTCTATAAATTCCATTTCTATATTTTAGAACAACTTCGTTTTATAAATCTCCTTTATTACCAATTCTATTTATATTCCATTTACATGACGAAATCCGGTTTATAAGTAAATTACTTAAAATTCATTTATTCACAAATCCATTCTTTTGTATCAACATTAATTTATAAATCAAAAATTCTTATTTACCGGTTCAAACTTTATTTTAACACTTATAAAAAGCTCGTTTTATAATTTCTATATTTTTAATTTATAAATATCAATTTTATACAACTCTTATATAAATTGTTTATAATAATTCAAAAATCCCAATTTAAACTATTTTATAAATTTATTAACTACTTATCTCAAAAATCAAGTTTTGGTTATATTTCACAAAAATCTTAATTTTTATAACATAAAAATTTATAACGTTTTAATTATTTAAAATGAATCAATTCAAAATTAAATAAAAACATATACTTTCTAAAATCACTTTAAAATCCCTTTCTAAAACCAAAATCATTATTTTAAAACTTCAGAAATGGATCCGATGATGCAGCAGCACAAAATGGTCAATCACGGCATCCAAATATCATATATCAATATGATAATCAACAAATATCAAAATATCTATAAATAAATCAATACAGTTGAGGAATCCAGTTGGATCCCTCCAACCTGCTTCCCTGCATCCACAAACATTAGCACAATACCAATTCCGCTCAAGTACGGAATTATCGCGGTATATGGGATTTATAAAATATTATCCCCTTAATAGACGGCGCAATAGGGTCTCATCCGCTATACAATGCGGGAAATCAACAACTGCAACATATACATATGCCAATATATATATATATATATTACTTTTATTTATAGTACCAATTTCACTGTTTATGAAATATTCGCGGTATATGTTTTTAATAAATAACCTCCGCTTACTAACGGCGCATAATGTCTATTTTAACAATCAATAGATAAAAATCATCATTCAAACATGCATTCAAGAATTTTAAATCTAACTATTTAAAATAAAATCGAAACCGATTCGATTGAGTGAGAAGTTCTCACCTTGATTTCAATTTCGTTTTAGCGATTTATTTCGAATAAAATTAAATGGACGTTTAATTTTACCCGAAATTCTCACTAACTCCAAACGACTCCAATCCTATTCCATAGCGTTGTGCTCGTCCATACGATTCCAACGCAATTGGTTTCACGCGTTTTCGACCTCGTATGAAAAAGATATGGATTTTTAAAAATTACACGATTTTATATAAACAAATTTTACAACTTTTATTTTGTAATTAACCCAAAACAATTCCTGGCCGTGCATCTTAAGCAAAGGAATCAGGACCGTGCGCATCATCTCTCCCTCATCACTCACGTAATTCCTACAGATACTAGCCTCATACGCACAAACCCATATAGGCCGAACTAGGGTTTCACTTTGCGCCACCAACACTCGACTAAAATTCGATCAGGCACCTCCATTTTGAAGAGCATCACACGAGCAAACTTCGGCACAAACCCTATGTAACTCGGCTGCCCCATCCTCCTTGAAAGTCGTGCGCAACTACAAGACTTCTAGCTCGATTAGCCGCCAATCCGAAGCACTAGAAACGATCTTAGCCGTTGGATGTCTAGCTCTTGACGAGCTCTACGAGTTCCATGTTGAAAGTTTGTTGTAATTCTTCACGGATTTGAAGAGATTTGAGGAAGAAGGTGAGAAATTTTCGGCCATTGGTATAAGCTACTGGCGGCTAGGTATTAGGTTTAGGGTTTGAGATATTTTAGAAAAAAAGAAAATAATTAGGTGCTATTTATAGAAGTTTGAACGATACTATTCATTCCGGAATTTCCAAACTCCGATTTATGCGCGTTGACCAGCGTTTCTAGGGTTTATCCCGCGTTGCAGACACAATGGAACAGGTTTCGGAAGCTAATTCGGTCAGCTGTGCGAGTTATGGCAATAAACGTTCGATTTAAAATTAAACCGATTAAACGATTTCCTAGGCGTTTTAGCTTGCACCGGACAAACGGTAAATCCGATTGTCTTGAATTTTGAAACCTTACAATAATATCACATTACGGATCTGATGAAACTAGTTTCGTCGAAATCCGAGTCTTTTTGAAAAATGGCTATTTTAACTCGCCGAATTAAAATTAAAACAATTTCGATGCGTTTCGAGCTGCCACGATCAAACGATAACTCCGATTGCTACGAAAATTGAAATCTGATAATAAATAACTATTACGGATCCAATGGAACTGGTCTCGACCAATTCTGAGACTGTTCGAAAATTGGCTATTTTTCAGTCGATATTTAAATATTAAAATATTCAATTTTCACAGATTAACTCCAAATTCAATTTTAAAAGTTCTATAATATCGTTCAAACTACAACATGATAAAATAAAATTTTACAAATCAATTTTAATCATATTAAACCCAATTTTCAATCATTTCTGTATTTTCAACTATTTAATTATCGATTTAATTATCCAATTAAATCCAATTATTCGAAATAAAATTTATTCGACCTATAAATTTCACTTATTAATATTTAAATTTAATTAAATATTCAAATTTTAATTAATAAAAATTCCGGGTCGTTACAGACTTCCCCCCTTAAAAGAATTTCGTCCTCGAAATTACCAAGTAAGAAAAGTTACAAAATTTATTAACTTTCCAAAATCCATAGTTAAACTTTCCAAATCATACTTAGTTATCTTTCCAAAAACAACTACTATTGTTTAACTTTCAATTCCAAATCAAAGTTATAGTTTTCAAAACTTTCCAAAAATTCCCAAATTTTTCTAACGCCTTAAATTTTCGAAAAAATTCGCCATAGTCTCCTTTGCACGGCTCGATCCGGAAAAAAAATGATAGTATATATATCACAAATATACATCTCATAAAGTGATGAGGCATCCCGCAGGGAAAAAACTGTAAAAGTACGGTATGTAATCCGAGATATGTACCTTATTATATTATTAGCGAGCATATACGGCTAATATAGCGCGAAAGCGAGCTCCAAAAGTGAAGCAAACGCCATCCGCACCTACTAAACACTCAACAACAACATGAGAATCATGCATATATGTAAATAGTATCAATATACAACATATAGCAACATAACAACTACATGTGCCAACATAGCAATGCATTCAATAGAAATAAATGCAACTACCAAATCAATATAAATTTACATCTCATTAACATTTAATGATTTGGTTTTCCAATTAATTCACATTTGATTCATTAACATTGGATTTTATCAACTTTCATTCATATCCAATTTCAATTAGTTTGCATTTACTAATTAAATCCAATTCACATTCAATTCTATTCAAATTTATTTACTTTCAATTTGAATTCAATTTCATAGCTTCCAATTTCGCTAATTCAATTTCATTAACACTTAATGAATTTATATACAATCAATCAACAATCAAATAACAACCAGCTTTTATTCAATACAACCAAATTTATTCACTTTACATTCAATTTGGTTCAACACATTTAATTCCAATTGAATCATATTAAACTGACTTCCATTCAATTTATTCAACTTCCAATAACATTAGCTTTCATTGAATTAACACTTTCATCCATTATCCCACATCAATTTTATTTGCATTCAATTGATTTACATTCAATTCATTAGTTTAATTCAATTGCTAATTCTTTTAACAATATAATGTTGAATTTCTTTCATATAACTCAAGTTCAAATTCTTAATGACTTCACTTTATTAATTCACTTATTAATTTGCTTTGATACCAAAAACCAACTTCATTCAACTTCACTTAAGTTATATTCCATTTCAAACATCTTATCAAATCCAAATCAATTTAATTAACTTTCCTTTTGTTAAATTTCAAATTACATGTCTTTGATGACAACTCAAATTTATTTCAACTTGGATTTTATTGATTTACTTATACTTCCTTTAATTTAACTCCATCCTTTAAGTTAAATTTATTCTATCAAAATTCAATCTGTATAAGTTATCAATTCATTTACCATTCCCATAATATTTTAAATAGGATTCCAGAATCCTTTCAAACTTTCAAAACCATTTTTTGAAATCAATTCAAATTATCTTTTGAATTCCCAAAACCAATTTTCAATCAACTTTCTTTTAAACCATTTGGCAGCAATCCCTCTTTTGGAAACCCGAAATTGAACACCAATGATGTTGCAATCATCATCAGAATTATTTTCCAGCGACCGAAAAGAGTTTAGAGCTTTAATTTCTCCAAAATAATTTTCGAAATTATCAAATCCTTTCAAAACACTTCTTTGGAATTTTATTTTTTTAAGATTATAAATCACATTTATAAATCTTTTACTTATATAATTTCACTTCTTATATATAAGATTATTTCACAAGTGTAAATTATTTTAATTATAATTCATACTTACAATTTGATTGCTTATACAATTCATTTTTTTACAATTGTTGTTTTAATTTAACTTATTCAACAACCAAACAATCAATTCATATACACTTTAAATAATTCTGAAAAATTATTCCTTTATATATAAAATATTATCAAGGTAAAAATTATTTCATTTACACAATTTAAATAATACTATGTCGACATGCCTCGTTTAAGTGTTTAGAAATCCCTATCGATAATATGGCGTCCCATACACCGACCAGAATCCACAAACAGCTCAACGGATAAGCAAACACAATATAAAACAATTTATATTCACTAACAAGTACGCACTCGTATCTATTATTACATTCACACTCATTCTAGAGTACTACTGACTCTATCTCTAATGAGTTAAACCAAACAGAGCCATGGTTGTCACTTAACCATAAGCTCTGATACCAAATGTAACGTTTGCGATTTTTCGTCCACGAAAATCGACATCAATACGTCCACTGTATCAACTGCCGAGCAATCGAAGGCCGGAAAACCATACCGTTAGGGTTAAAGAAGAAGAAAAAGTAGAAGAAGGAAAGAACAGAACAGAAAGAAACAACAGAACAATATCAGAATCTCACAATTCGCAGCGGAACAACATATAATAGATAAATGAATAATCTTTAAACAAAGAACTATATCAGTTATGACATTTCATTACATCAGAGTGTACAACAACAAATGACATCAACAGCGGAAAAGAAATACTATATACAGCTTGCCTCCAGCAACTCCTGAATTCCAGAATATCCTGATAAACCTTAACTCTTGACTGCCCGTGTGGAAATTGGTGGGCACCCAGAGTTTAGGAAGGAAAACAATAAACTCCGAGTCAGTCATGTGACTAGTGTGAGAACTCAAACAGTTTATTTTTTTTTGAAATCAAAATAGAGGAATATTTTTTTTGAAAGTCAATTCGCAATTCTTTTAAAAATGAGACTACCATAAGGCCTCCCGCACACACACACAATGCAAACGCAGAATCGGAGGAGATTTCTCCTTATGATAGTCAAAGATGCTTGATACGCATTAAAAAGAAACATTGGATATTATTACTAGTGCATAGTGTAGGAAAAATGTATTTCGAAAGTAAAGATATAAATCTTAGCCAGCATAGACATTTCGCACTTATGCCTACTATAGCTACCATGTTCAATAGCAGGTTACCGACACATTCCATGGCAGGTTCTACAACTAAAACCGTACAAGATCGTATTGTTTCTTTGGATTTCCAACAAATGGTCAGGCCAAGGAACTTCCCATTTCCACATGGAAACGCCTCTGGAATGACGTCTCGAGAACCAAACCGGATCTCTGCCAACACAAGGCCGGGTTACCCCTAACTGGGTAACTACTGACACGAATATGTCATCTCCCGATGATCCTCGATTTCCAACAACCACAAAATATGCAGCAACAACATACGTTAAATATCTGGGCTCCATACCATGATACCACCTCTATCCAGAAGGAATGACATACACTAAAGGGGCGCTACCCCCTAATAACCTTGCCGCATCCTTCCTGTTTTGACCATTTCCGGGGTGTGAGGTCCGACGAAGTCTCGTCCACAAAGCCACACTTTATACAAAAGCCGTGCTTTAGGTCAACAAATGATCATAGAAATGATCACCAAGATAAATGATCAAATAAATGATCCTATCACAAATGATCAAACAATGATCATTTCACAGCAACACTCAGCATGCCACACTACCAAATTGGGAGTATACCACTAATAACCTTCAACTATATAACCTCTGAGCTCGTACATCTCAGAGAAGGGTGTTAAGCTAAGAGAATAAATTCTCCGCCACCAACAGAAATATATTTGAAATAAATCAGCTTTATATCTCAATTTGTAATGTCAGACATACAATCCATACAAGTCTGTTCCAGGATCGAACAGAACCGAAGGCACTTCCAAAGAAGTCCTTGCAATCTGGATATTCACTAATCACGACCGGACTTCCCGTCACTAAGGGTGATAAAACCTCTATATCGGAGATCAGCCGATGTAGAGTAACTTGACGGTAATCCTTCCATTTTCACAAATATCCGGTCTTCAACACCGGTCATCGAATGCAATCCATTACGACGTATCACATATTCGGAATGGGTTATACGACCCCAAGGTCCTTTCCCGGCTAACCCGAACAGTGAGCGCTTATTCAAAAATAAGTGTGGCATTCAAATTCAAACAATCACAACTGATACCTATTTAAAGGTAAATATTGATAGTCGGATTATTTAACTATCAATAGGCATGCTCAACATCACCAAATTCCAAATAATTTCCCAAATTATTTACTTTCCAAAATATCTTTACTAGATATAAACTTTTCCACACTTCAACCATTTGAAAACAAATTTTCAAATCACTTTTCACCTTTATCACTTTTGAAAACAAATTTCGATCATTTTCCTTACGCGGAATTTCTTTCATTTCAACATGGTTCATTTAAACCAATTAAATAAATCCTTACCGATTTACTTTATATTTACGTTCCAAATCCGTAAATTAATTCCCACACTTCAAAAATATATCAACATTTATTTTTAAACAAATTTCCTTTCTTTTATAAATTCCATAGTGAATTTACAATCCAAAATATTTATGAATATACGATTTCAATTATTCATTTTCAATTTATCTTCAAAAAGATAAACTCTCAAAACATTTCATTTCACATTGGAAAAACATTTCCATACTTATTTATTAATAAGTAGTTCACAAATCCATTTATTTTCAATACTTAGAAAATATTCCATATACTTAATATCGAAATTAAGTATATATTTCATTCTTTAAGGAAAACATTCACTTAACACATTTATTTGGGCTAAAACGAATGTTGCGTAAAACATCGTTACGACAACCGAAAATCACTAGTATAAGGATTCAAAGTCTAAATAGGTATATAGATCCCAATACTATATAAAACATTTCCTTTCGGAAATCATTTACTATAACAACAGTGTTATAGTCCACCATTTCCTTCTTTCTCGAAAACGTCTATTTCAACAATAAATGTTGAAATCTATGGTTTCGATAGTTAATCCATTTTAAAACATCTTTCAAACAATTAACTTCATTTGATAATATTCATTTTTCCAAAACATATCCATTTTGTTTAATAATATATTCACTGTCCAAAATCGTGAATATACTTCCTTTAATAAGCTATAATAATTAACTTATCAAAATAAGTCGTTTTCGGATTTATAAACAATGTCTATAAATTCCATTTCTATATTTTAGAAAAAATTCGTTTTATAAATCTCCTTTATTACCCAATTCTATTTATATTCCATTTACATGTCGAAATCCGGTTTATAAGTAAATTACTTATAATTCATTTATTCACAAATCCATTCTTTTATATCAACATTAATTTATAAATCAAAAATTCTTATTTACCGGTTCAAACTTTATTTTAACACTCATAAAAAGCTCGTTTTATAATTTCTATATTTTTAATTTTAAATATCAATTTTATAAAACTCTTATATAAATTGTTTATAATAATTCAAAAATCCCAATTTAAACTATTTTATAAATTTATTAACTACTTATCTCAAAAATCACCTTTTGATTATATTTCACAAAAATCTTAATTTTTATAACATAAAAATTTATAATGTTTTAATTATTTAAAATGAATCAATTCAAAATTAAATAAAAACATATACTTTCGAAAATCACTTTAAAATCCCTTTTTAAAACCAAAATCATTATTTTAAAACTTCAGAAATGGATCCGATGATGCAGCAGCACCAAATGGTCAATCACGACATCCAAATATCATATATCAATATGATAATCAACAAATATCAAAATATCTGTAAATAAATCAATACAGTTGAGGAATCCAGTTGGATCCCTCCAACCTGCTTCCCTGCATCCACAAACATTAGCACAATACCAATTCCGCTCCAGTACGGAATTATCGCGGTATATGGGATTTATAAAATATTGTCCGCTTAATAGACGGCGCAATAGGGTTTCATCCACTATACAACGTGGGAAATCAACAACTGCAATATATACATATGCCAATATATATATATTGCTATTATTTATAATACCAATTTCACTGTTTATGAAATATTCGCGGTATATGTTTTTAATAAATAACCTCCGCTTACTAACGGCGCATAATGTCTATTTTAACAATCAATAGATAACAATCATTATTCAAACATGCATTAAAGAATTTTAAATCTAACTATTTAAAATAAAATCGAAACCGATTCGATTGAGTGAGAAGTTCTCACCTTGATTTCAATTTCGTTTTAGCGATTTATTTCGAATAAAATTAAACGGACGTTTAATTTTACCCGAAATTCTCACTAACTCCAAACGACTCCAATCCATTTCCATAGCGTAGTGCTCGTCCATACGATTCCAACACAACTTGTTTCGCGCGTTTTCGACCTCGTATGAAAAAGATATGAATTTTTAAAGATTACACGATTTTATATAAACAAATTTTACAACTTTTATTTTGTAATTAACCCAAAACAATTCCTGGCCGTGCATCTCAAGCAAAGGAATCAGGACCGTGCGCATCATCTCTCCTTCATCACTCAAGTAATTCCTACAGATACTAGCCGCATACGCACAAACCCATATAGGCCGAACTAGGGTTTCACTTTGCGCCACCAACACTCGACTAAAATTCGATCAGGCACCTCCATTTTGAAGAGCATCACACGAGCAAACTTCGGCCCAAAACCTATGCAACTCGGTTGCCCCACCCTCCTTGAAAGTCGGCGGAACTACAGGACTTCTAGCTCGATTTGCCGCTAATCCGAAGCACTAGAAACGATCTTAGCCGTTGGATGTCTAGCTCTTGATGAATTCTACGAGTTCCATGTTGAAAGTTTGTTGTAATTCTTCACGGATTTGAAGAGATTTGAGGAAGAAGGTGAGAAATTTTCGGCCATTGGTATAAGCTACTGGTGGCTAGGTATTAGGTTTAGGGTTTGAGATATTTTAGAAAAAAAGAAAATAATAGGGTGCTATTTATAGAAGTTTGAACGACACTATTCATTCCGGAATTTCCAAACTCCGATTTATGCGCGGTGACCAGCGTTTCTAGGGTTTATCCCGCGTTCCGGACATAATGGAACAGGTTTCGAAAGCTAATTCGGTCATCTGTGTAACGACCCAGAATTTTGAACAATTTAATTTGAAAATATTTAAGTAATTTTAAATATTTGAATGATGGTTTGAATTGAATTTCAAATTATCAGAATGAATTTGGCGATTAAATTATAGAATTTAATCTATTGAGAGTTGAATAAAAATTTGAATCTTCGATTTTAAGCCAATTAAAAATATTTCAAAGGCTTGTAAAATTCATATTGATAATACTGAAGATAATAGAAGCTTCAGAATTGAATTTGAAAGTGAATTGTACAGTTTTGAAATTTTAATCGTTTGAATCGATATTTAAAAATAGCCGTCCGAGGCACAATCTCGGAATCCGACGAAACCAGTTCCATTGGGTCCGTAATATTAAATTATTGTCGGGTTTCAAATTTCGTATTTTTCGGAGTTTATATGTGAGCACACGGTGAGTAAACGCATTGAAATAAAATCGAATTCAATTTAAATTTAAATTTAAATCGAGTCAAACATCTGCACGTTCTACCTTCTCTCACGCCTAAAATCACGCCACTGAAATCACGAACGAGATCGTGCAAACATAACTCTACCTCTGCAAAATCACGTAATTCTGTTCCCTCTTCCTCCTTATTAACTACTAACGGTTCAAAGAGAAATCAAATGGCCGAAGCCAATTCTCGTTCTCCCCCTTCCTCTCTTCAGATTCAAATAAAAAAATAAGTCGACTTCGTTCTTTTAAATAATGGCTGAATCCCTAATTCAAAATCGCGCACGCGCGCGTAGGTGGAGCGTGGTTCGCGAGATGGCGGCGCTGTCGTGGTGAGGCGTCGAGGCAGGCGGCGTCGATTGGGGTGCGCGACATGGTGGGTACTCGCGTGGATGGGTGTGGCAGATGTAGCTCGCGGCAAGCTCGATTACAAGGCGCGGTGGCGATTTGGGATGGCGGCGCACGATGGATTGGTGGCGCGCGTGTTCGTTCGTGGGGTTGGGAATTCGAGGCCGAGACATGGAGATGGCCTTAGTCGAATTGCAGTAAGTTTTTTTTTTATTTGTTTTTGTTCAATTTGATTTAAATATGAAAAAAAATATACAGTAAAATATATATGCAGATTTTTAATTTATAAATATACAGAAAAAAAAAATAGTTATAGTAAAGAAATTTGTTTAACCGGCAAATCAATTATTTTGGTGAGATAATTTATTAAAGTAAATTTAGTTTAAATCTGAATTTTTGCTAAACAAATTATTTAAATGAAATTGATTTTAATACATTAATTTAGAGTAAAATAATTAGTTGATTTAATTTATAAAAAGGAATTTAGTTCAATTGAAAATTTCTAGTTAGAATTATTTTAAAAGTAAAATAATTAGTTAAAATAAATTATTAAACAAGAAATTGGTTTAAATAAAACTATTGATTTATTTAAAAAAATCAAGAACGAAAAATGGTTATTAATTTGTTCGAATATTAATAAATTGTGGAAAACAAGTTGAATTGGAAGTGGATGGCAAACGGGAATAAAGGTGAGAACTTCTCACTCAAAAGGATTTATTTAAATTTTAAATAGTTAGATTTAAAATTTGTTGATTGAATGATTGTTGGCTTGAATGATGATTGTTATATATGTATATTGGATGTGAGTAGACCCTATACGCCGTTAGTAAGCGGAGGTTATTTATTACACACATATACCGCGATATTCCACCTCGAAGTGGAATTGGTATTATATTATAGTATATAGCAATATATATATATTGGCATATGTATATATTGCAGTTGATTGATTTCCCGCATTTGTATAGCGGATGAGACCCTATTGCGCCGTTAGTAAGCGGATAATATTTTATAAAATCCCATATACCGCGATATTCCGTCTTGAAACGGAATTGGTATTGTGCTAATGTCTGTGGATGCAGGGAAACAGGTTGGAGGGATCCAACTGGATTCCTCACAAATATTTGTTTGATTCATATATTGTGATATTTGATTGTTTATCATGGATGATATATGATATTAGAAAGTCGTGATTGACTATTTGATGTGTTGCATCATCGGATCCAATTTTTTACGTTTAAAAATAACGATTTTTATTTTTAAAAGGGATTTCTAAAGTGACTTTTGAAAGTATACGTTTATAAAATATTTTTTGGAATTGATTCATCTTAAATAAGTAAACGTTATAATTTTAATATTATAAAAATTATGATTTTTGAGAAATTCAGTTAAAAGTTGATTTTTGAAATTATGAGATTAATGATTTTATAAAATAGTTTAAACTGGGATTTCTGAATTTATTATAAAAAGTTTAAAAATAGGATTTATGAAGTTTGATTATTTTACAAATCGAAATGATGAATTATAAAGGAGTTCAAAGACGTTTTTTAAAAGAATAATATAAATTGATCCATATAAAATATTTATAAATTTAGAATATCTTGAATTATAAAACGAGCTTTTATAAGTGATAGAATGATTTGTAGATGAATTCCATAAAGGAATGAAATCTATAGGATTATAACGGTAAAGTTATAAATGGAAATTTGAATATTTTATAAATCGAAATGGTGAAATTATAAATGAGTTTAAAGACGTTTTAAAATAGTAATATAAATTGTTTTATATTAAAAGATTTATGAATTGATATTTATAAATTAAGAATATTAGAAGTGTAAAACGAGCTTTTACAAGAATTAGAATGAATTGTAAATGAATTTCATAAATGAATGAAATTTATAGAATTATAACGGTGAAGTTATAAATGGAATTTTATAAACAGTAGGTTTATAAAATTTGTAAAGTTATTTAAAAGAATAGATTTTTGATAAATAAATGAATCTTATAAATTATAAGATTTATAATTATGAAGTTTAAAGGAACGATTTTGTAAACAAATAAATTATAAGTATTTGACTTATAATATGAATTTTTAGTATATCATTGAGATATAAAAATTGAATAGGATTAATAATGGAAATTTGTAAAAGGAAGTATTGTAAAATAAATAGAAATGGAATTTATAAACATTATTTTATAAATCTGCAACGACTTATTTTGATAAGGAATTGTTGTAATTTGTTAATGGAATTATATTCATGTTTTAGACAGTGAATAATCCTTTAAAAAAAATTGAATAGAAATGATGAAATTGGTTAACAAGTATATTCACGTTTTTGAATAGTGAATAATATGTTAAAGAAAATGTTTTGGATGTGATGTTTTAAATAGAATTAAAATGATCTAAAGATGTTTTAAAAAGTATTAACTATCGAAACCATAGATTTCAACATTCATTGTTGAAATAGACGTTTTCGAGAAATGGAAGGAAATAGTAGATTATAACACTGTTGTTATAATAGATGATTTCCGAAAGGAAATGTTTTGTGTAGTATTGGGATTTATATATCTATTTTGATTTCAAATCCCTATATTAGTGATTTTGGGTTGTCATAACGATGTTTTACGCAACATTCGTTTGGCCCAAATAAATATGATTAAGTGAATGATTTCCTTAAAGAATGAAATATATACTTATTTTCGGTTAGAGTATATTAAATATTTTCTAAGTGTAGAAAATAAAAAGGCTTGTGAATTACTTATAAATAAATAAGTATGGAAATGTTTTTCCAATATTAAGTGAATATTTTGAATTTATCTTTTTGAAGATAAATTGAAAATGAATATTAGAAATCGAATGGAAATCGTATATTCATAAATATTTTGGAATGTAAATTCAATATAGAATTTATAAATGAAATTGGAAATTGGTTTTAAAAATAAATATTGATTTATTTTTGAAGAATGGAAAATATATATATATCTTGTAAAGATATTTTTGGAAAATAATAATTTGGAAAATTATTTGGAATCTGGTGATGTTGTGCATATCTATTGATAGTTCAATAACCGACTATCAATATTTACCTTTAAATAGGTATTTGTTGTGATTTGTTTGAATTTAAATGCCACACTTATTTTTGAATAAGCGCTCACTATTCGGGTTAACCGGGAAAGGACCATGGGGTCGTATAACCCATTCCGAATATGTGATACGTCGTTGTGAATTGCATTTGAAGATCGGTGTTGAAGACCCGGCATTTGCGAGAGCGATAGGATGACCTGTCGATTGTCTCTGCACTGAGTTGCAACGGTATAGAGACTCCCTAAGTGATGGGAAATCCGATCAGGATTGTGAATATCCGGATTGCAAGGACTTCTTTGTAAGTGCCTTCGGTTTTGTTCGAGCCCGGAACAGACATGTATGGATTGTATGTCTGACGTTACAAATTGAGATATAAAGCAGATTTCATTCAAATATATTTCTGTTGGTGGCAGAGAATTTATTCTTTTAGCTTAACACCCTTCTCTGAGACGTATGAGCTCAAAGGTTATGTAGTTGAATGTTATCAGCGATATATTCCCAATTTGGTAATGTGACATGCTGAGTGTTGCTGTAAATGATCATTGTGTTGATTATTTGTGATAGGATCGTTATTTGATCGTCTATCCTGGTGATCATTTCTATGATCATTTGTTGACCCAAAGCATGGCTTTTGTATAAAGTATGTTTTTGTGGACGTGACTTCGTCGAACCTCACACCTCAGGAATGGTCAAAACAGGAAAGATGCAGCAAGGTTATGAGGGGTAGTGCCCTTTAGGATATGTGCATTTCCTTCTGGAAAAGGGTGGTATCATGGTATGGAGCCCAGATACTTACTCATGTTGAAAACACTTTGTTATGATTGTGTGAATTGATTACGAGCGCTCGGTGAAAAGGTCCCAAAGGACCGGGGGATGGCATATTCGGTCAGTTGTTACTCAGTTAGGGGTAACCCGGCCTTGTGTTGGTAGAGATCCGGTTTGGTTCTCGAGGATGTCCATCCGGAGGCATTCTCATGTGGCAATGGGATGTTCCTTGGCCTGATCATTCATTGGAAATCCAAAGAAACAATACGAGACTTGTACGGTTTTAGTTGTATAACCTGCTATGGAATGTGGCGGTAACCTGCTATTGAACATAGTTAGCTATAGTAGGCGTACGATAATGGTGGTATGTTGGCTAAGATTTATATTGTACTTTCGAAATGAATTTTTCTCTACACTATGCACTAGTAATAGTATCAAATGTTCTTTTAAATGCGTATCAAGCATCTTTGACTATCATAAGGAGAAATCTCCTCCGATTCTGCGTTTGCATTGTGTGTGTGTGCGGGAGGCCTTATGGTAGTCTCATTTTTAAAAGCATTGCGAATTGACTTTAAAAATATTCCTCTATTTTGATTTTAAAGATAAATAAACTGTTTTGACTTCTCACACCAGTCACATGACTGACTCAGAGTTTATTGTTTTCCTTCCTAAACTCTGTGTGCCCACCAATTTCCACACGGGCAGTCAAGAGTTAGGTTTATCAGGATATTCTGGATATTCTGGAATTGCTGGAGGCAAGCTGGATGGCATGGCGTATTACTAGTTTATATAGTATTCCTTTTTCCGCTGCACTGTTTGTTGTTGTTGTTTGTTGTTGTACACTCTGATGTAATGAAATGAAATGTATGAAATGTAATAACTGATATAATTCTTTGTTAAAAGATTATTCATTTATTTATTATATGTTTTTTCGTTGCGAATTGTGAGATTCTGATGTTGTTCTGTTATTTCTTTCAGTTCTATTTTCTGTTTTCTATTCCGTTCTATTTTCTATGTTCTTTTCTCTCTATTTTCTTATCTTTTCTCTATCCTTTCTCTCTTCTTCTGTCTCTTTCTTTTTCTTAAAACATTGATAATTCGTATTTCTGTTCATCTTGAGTTAATCTATGGAGATTAGTGTATATTCAAGGAGTACGGATTTACGGGTCTTCACAATCTGTGCGAGTTATGGCAATAAACGTTCGATTTAAAATTAAACCGATTAAACGATTTCCTAGGCGTTTTAGCTTGCACCGGACAAACGGTAAATCCGATTGACTTGAATTTTGAAACCTTACAATAATATCACATTATGGATCCGATGAAACTGGTTTCGTCTAAATCCGAGATTTTTTGAAAAATGGCTATTTTAACTCGCCAAATTAAAATTAAAACAATTTCGATGCGTTTCGAGCTGCCACGATCAAACGGTAACTCCGATTGCTACGAAAATTGAAATCCCATAATAACTAACTATTATGGATCCAATGGAACTGGTCTCGACCAATTCTGAGACTTTTCGAAAATTGGCTATTTTTCAGTCGATAATTAAATATTAAAATATTCCATTTTCACAGATTACTCCAAATTCAATTTTAAAAGTTCTATAATATCGTTCTAATTCCAACATGATAAAATAAAATTTTACAAATCAATTTTAATCATATTAAACCCAATTTTCAATTATTTCTGTATTTTCAACTATTTAATTATCGATTTAATTATCCAATTAAATCCAATTATTCAAAATAAAATTTATTCGACCTATAAATTTCACTTATTAATATTCAAATTTAATTAAATATTCAAATTTTAATTAATAAAAATTCTGGGTCGTTACATGATGATTGATGAATAATTACTTAATGTAATTAATGGGATTGTAATTACTTAGGGATGTAATTAATTGATATTTACTAGATGTAATTAAAGATGTTTTAACAGTGGAAGTAATTTGGATTTAATTGCTTTGTAATTAATCAAGGGATTAATTAGGGAACAAATTAAGGGTTAATTTATTCAATGAAGTAATTAAGGTAGTTAAATTCTGGATGTTATTAATCAAGGGTGATTAATAATTATGGTTAATAATTAATTAACGAAGTAATTAAAGGTTAATACTGTATTTGGTTAAGGATAAATTAAATTGTGAAATTAATTATGGGGTAAATAGAATGATATGGGAAGCCTTTGGTTAATTTTTGTCCCTAATATGTGGTTGGTGATGCTATGTGATAAGATATGTTTAATTTAAACTGTGATGATGTGGTTTTCTTTTGATGATGAATTACTTTGATACACTGTTGTCCCATTTTTGGTCAAAACTGGAATATCAATGTTGTGTGCGTTTCCACCACGACCGGAACAAGAAGTAGCAAGCAAGCGTATATAAGTCTGGGATTTCACTCATGATTCAAGTACAAAGGTTCATTCGGTAAAGCAAGGCAAGAGTTTGTTCGACACTACACTCCCCGAGTTCATCCGGTAATAAGCGTCATCTGGTAGTTAAAACCCCTCGCTTTCGTCCGGTAGTTCAAGTGTATGAGTTCGTTCGGTATTCGAACGACCCATGGCTCATTCGGCATTCTCAAATATGAAGGCTCATTCGGCATTCCCAACACAAGGGATCATTCGGCATTCTCAGTATAGGATCCATTCGGTAGTACCGAGACCGAACCAACTCCACTTCCCTTCCCACCGAATCAACTACAGCCGAAGCTCCATCTTTCACCACCCACTACCGGTCCAACTTTTCCACTAAACTAATGCCGAATCGAGCCCCACAGAATCAAGCACCGGACCACCCTCACCGGATGGTTTCCCACCGATCCAAGCCTCACAGAATCAAGCACCAGACCAACCATCACCGGATGTCTCCCCACCGAACCAGAGCATGTCGAACCAAAGTTGCCGGTCCAGATTGCATCAGCCCAGGCCCACCAGCAGCTATAAACATCCTAGACCCCTGCCCCCAACCTCACTCTATAAATAGAGGGGCAGGGGTACAACAATGGCAGACAAGTTTGAGAGCTCAAGCACGGATAGAACTTTCAAACAACATTCACATACTTGTATACAAAGCTTTGTACTTGTAATCTGAAGAGAAAAAGGAGAATACCATATAAAGTGGACGTAGGCACGTTCTGGCCGAACCACTATAAATCTGTGTGTCTTTTACAGTTTAGTCCCTGCTTTTTACATATTTGCATAAATCACCCAAACCACTAAGAACAACATGTAATCAACTAAATCGTACGGCTTTGAGGTGTTTGCCCATTTTTTGCGCAAACATTTTGGTGCTTTCACTGAGAGGATCTAGCGCCCGCTATATCGGATAGAAGTTTGGATTTGGGAGACAATGGCTAGGCTAAATAGTAAAAGGCAAAGGGCCGAGAGAAGAAAAACAGAAGGAAGTCAGCAAGCATCCTCCGGAGCTGAGGAAGGACCGGCTACGATCTACATAACCCGGGACGAAATGGAAGCCATAACAAATTCACTGCAAGAGAGGTTGTTGAAGAGTCAACAGGAGATGATGCAGACTTTCATGGAGCAAAGGAGAGCTGCAGGGACCCAGAACTTAGGAACAGCTACAGCGGCGGTGGATGCAGGACAAGGAGCTAGGGTTATGGAACCCAATGGAGGACAGGATGCAGAGCCAGAGGGCAATCGACAAGGGCTTGGGGACAGGCCCGCAGGATCCAACACAGGAGGACCTTTGGAAAGAGTTCAACAGGCTAGAACTAAAGTTGCTGCTAGCGAGCCACATGAAGAGTATGTACCGGAATTCCCTCGGGGGCAACCCCCGACAGACAACGCTGGATTGGTGGATATAATCAGGAAGACTGTGCGAGGTGGTTTGACCAACGG
Source organism: Allium cepa (assembly GCA_030765085.1). NCBI lineage: Eukaryota > Viridiplantae > Streptophyta > Magnoliopsida > Asparagales > Amaryllidaceae > Allium > Allium cepa. The sequence goes on from CM060942.1 coordinate 431,575,014, forward strand.
GGACTTGGAAGGGGTAAACAGGAGTCCGTTCGCTCGGGAAATAAGGATGACTCAGAATCCACCTAAGTTCAAGCTACCTAGCATGGAGGTATACGACGGCAAGGCAGACCCTACAGATCACCTGATGAGGTACACCAGACACATGTAGGTGCTAGGGGCATCGGGGGAAGTGATGGCTCGATGCTTCCCTTTGTACTTAACGGACTTAGCTGCGATGTGGTTTAGGCAGATGGGAGAAGGATCTATCAGGACTTGGAGGGAATTGGTGGAAAGGTTTTTGGGACAGTTTCGAGTTCATGTCAAGAGACCGAAGAACGTGATGACATTAACATCGGTGAAGCAAAGGACCGATGAATCGCTTAGAGCCTTTCTAACTCGATTCAGTGCCGCAGTTGCTTCGTTGGATCGACCCGATCCATCGATGGTTTTAATGGAAGCAGTATCAGGAGTCAGGGAGAACTCGGATTTCAAGTTATCTCTGATACGAGATCCCCCATGGGATCTCGACGAATTCTTTCACAAGGCAGAAAGGTTCCTTCGGCAAGAAGATGCGAGTACGGATTTAAAGTTAAAAAAGGTTAATGCAATTGAGGTTGGAGGACCATCCAGCAAAGGTTTGGATAAAGACAAAGGAAAAAGGAAGTTGGACGATGATTCTAGAAATGCTAGGAAGCAATGGAAGGATCCAAAGTTTCCCACATACACAGGATTGAAAGAGACGCTGGAGCGGATATACCTGGATACTCAGAATCGCCTTCCCTACCGGAGGCCGGCTAGGAGAGAACCAACAGAACGGGAAAGAACATCAGGAAGGCACTGTCTCTTACATGATTTGGATGGACACGACACCAACAGCTGCAGGCACCTAAAGGACATAATTGAGGAGCATGTAAGGAATGGACAGCTGCCACAATATGTTGGACCTCGGAATGCAACGACGGGGCAGGAGAAACCGCCGCCTACCTCAAGCTATGATGGCGGGAGGCCCAGGAATGATGGTCGGTTGATCATCCATTGACCAGGTTATTATGAAATAAGTGGCAAACTATTGGCAAGCAACCAAGTCATTTACACATGTAGGGGGACGGAGATAGCCCCTAGGCATGCTCTGAATGATGATAAACTGCAATGTTATGGTTTGTGAAACTTATCTTTTGCTTTTGGATTGGACACTGCTTTTCTTTTGGGTTTTCAGTTTTGGAGCTTGGATTGAGCTCCTAGTTTTTCTTGCTTTTTGATTTGGATTTTCCTTTGAATGATTGTTTTCGATTTTGGATTTTGATTGGATTTTTATTCTGGTTTTCTGGCTTTGATTTGGATTTTGGATGTGGATTTTGGATTTGATTTCGATTGGATTTTTATCTGATTTTTGATAAACGGTCGTAGGGTATGGATTATGCCTGGCAAGGGGTGAGTCGCTTCGCCCGAACATGGTAAATTGACTCATTCAGGTCGTCGAGTATGGACTATGCTCGGCAAGGGTCCGGAGTGACCAGGATTCGGCCTAGGACTTAGGCCCTGTATTATCAATTGTTATTTTCAGGTCGTTGAGTATGGACTATGCTCCACAAGGGTCCGGAGAGACCAGGATTCGGCTTAGGACATAAGCCATGGCATTACACAGCGTCCAGGGACACTAGACCAAGGTCGTCAAGTGTGGATTACGCTTGGCAAGAACCCGGAGAGGTTAACACAGCGTCCAGGGACACTGGACTAACGTCGTCAAGTGTGGATTACGCTTGGCAAGAACCCGGAGAGGTTAACACAGCATCCAGGGACACTGGACCAAGGTCCTCAAGTGTGGATTACGTTTGGCAAGAACCCGGAGAGGTTAGCTCAACGTCCAGGGACACCGGACCAAGGTCGTCAAGTATAGATTGCGCTTGGCAAGAACCCGGAGAGGCTAGCTTAACATCCAAGGAGACTGGATCACGGCCGTCAGGTGTAGATTGCGCTTGGCAGGTGCCCGGAGAGATCCTGGATTCGGTTATTGGCTATTGGATAAGAACGGTTTGGGGCTCGGTTGTCGAGTTCGGATGGACATGGAATTGGCTTAAGCTTTGGTTATTGGATTTGGAACTGGATATCGACTCGGAGCAGTCAAGGATGATATTCTCTGGCAATATGGTTATGACTTTGGATAATGGATTCGAAACTATTCAAAACACGCCTTATTATCACAAGGCATGTTTTGGGGACAAAGTGTTATCCCATTTTTGGTCAAAACTGGAATATCAATGTTGTGTGCGTTTCCACCACGACCGGAACAAGTAGAAGCAAGCAAGCGTATATAAGTCTGGGATTTCACTCATGATTCAAGTACAAAGGTTCATTTGGTAAAGCAAGGCAAGAGTGCGTTCGACACTACACTCCCCGAGTTCATCCGGTAATAAGCGTCATCTGGTACTTAAAACCCCTCGCTTTCGTCCGGTAGTTAAAGTGTATGAGTTCGTTCGGTGTTAACCCAGTTTCCTCTACGAGTTAAGGAGTCTACGAGATAAGGATCTACGACTTAAGGCCTCTACGAGTTAAGGAGTCTACGAGATAAGGATCTACAACTTAAGGCCTCTACGAGTTAAGGAGTCTACGAGATAAGGATCTACGACTTAAGGCCTCTACGAGTTAAGGAGTCTACGAGATAAGGATCTACGACTTATGGCCTTCACAACCTAAGAGCATTACGGCCTAACGACCTAAGGTCTGCACAATCTTACTAGTTAAGGATGGCACGACTTAAGGAAGTTTACGACTTAAGAAATTACAACCTAAATGACCCAAGGGAGTAACGGTCCAACAACCTAAAGGGACTATGACTTAACGACTCAAGGGACGAGGAGTTAAGACGACTACACCTAAGTCGTGACGGACTTACGACCTTTGCTAGGTCGTTCACGACCTAAGGCTACAGAGGCAAATTCAATACTGCACCATGATTCGTTAACTCCAGTTAAGCCACAAGCCGAGAATCAGTTTAGGTCGGTCACGACCTACGACCTATGGTAAGTCGTACACGACTTAAGACTACGAAGTTAAGGTTCAATGCCACATAGCTTATGAGAGGACCGGTTGACTCATTTGCGACTTAGGACTTGTGATATATCCAGGGTTCAGCAAGGATGCCTTTAAGAAGTCTCGACCCAGCATTTAAGTGGCAACTGACCCACGACTTAGTTTAAGTCGTCCACGACCCAACTTAGGTCGGTGGCGACTTAGGACTTGGTAATGTTTCCTGCCTAGAATTCTCTATAAATATAGTGTCATATCCAACTTTCAAGGGACTTTTTTTTGGGCTCATTTTCTTCAAACGCCGTTACTCTGCTGCATTCCAAATCAATCCAATCCAACACTTGAAGCTCTCAAGACATTAAGAACGCTACAAACAACTTCAAGAAGAGATCACATACATCCAACATGGATTCGAAAACTCTCATCTTCATCGAAGTTTAAGCTACTTGTTCTAAGTCTCTTGTAATTCAAAGTGTATTGTATTTGGGAAGAATTGTATCATCTTGTAACGAGATTATTAATAAAAGTACTTAAAGTGGACGTAGGCTATACCCTTAAGCCGAACCATTATAAAATTGTTGTTGTTTACCGCTTTTCTGCTATTATCTGCTTGTAATCTGTTCCCGAGTCGTCGGGTGGTGCTTTCACAACTGCAACTCATACACCGGGGTGTTAGCGTTAACATTTTTGGTGCTTTCACTGAGAATTGAACTCAGGCAAGTTATCATCATTGCTTCACAGAGGTTTGTAGAGAGAATTTCCCTGAAAACCAGAAGTCTATCCGAAATAATGGCTCCTGGAAGGAAGAGTAGATCTGTCAGATCTGGGAATATTCAAGAGGGAACCTCCGCTTCTCCTGTACCTAATCAACCCACTCCGTCTGCTGGGGTTACGAAAGCGGAGTTGGATGCTGTAATATTAGGGCTGAACCAGCAGATAAACGCCCAGAATGCACAATTAGAGGCTCAGAGTGCCCAAAATGCTCTAATTCTGAATAAGTTGAATGATTTGCTCGGGGCAAACAATCAACCGGCTGGTAATGGAAGGAATTATGCTGGCAACATTCATGATGCTAATGAAAGGAATGCTCCAGAAAGGGCTGCCAGTCCCTTTGAGCAAACGCTTCCTGAGGTTGGTGGTTCTGGAACTCGACATGATGAGGAGTATCTTTCTGGAATGATCCGGCAAATCATGAGAGAAAGTATGCAAAGGGTTGAAGATGAGAAAGAATGGGGTTTCGCCCCAAGTAAAACTCCATTTACTGAGAAAATCTTAAAGGCGGAATTTCCAAGGAAGTTTGTCCCTCCAACTATCCCAGCTTACAAAGGGACAAGTGATCCGAATGAATTCTTGTATAAATATGATTGGCACATGACAGGTACCAGAGCCTCAGACGAGATAAAGTGCCGATATTTCCCCGTATACCTTGAAGGTGTGGCTCTACTGTGGTTCACCAAGTTGCCAGTCCGATCTATTGATCAGTTTTCAGACTTGACCCGAAAGTTCAAGGAACAGTTTAGACTATATGCTTCAAAGGCCAAGGACATCATGTCGTTGTCAAGTATAGAACAGAATCCTGGTGAATCTATCACATCTTTCTTGAACCGCTTTAATATAGCGCTGGCAGAGGTGGACAATGCTGAACCGCGAATGATATTGACTTATCTGATGAGGGCTATTGATAAGTCGAGCGAATTTGGGAAATGGCTAAACATGAAGGAGCCAACCTCCCTCGAAAAGTTCTACAAAAAGGCAGATGAATTCATACGCCTGGAAAGCCGTCCTGTACCGGTGAAGGCAGTGTCGGAAAAAGCTGAAGATAACACTGTTGCTCCACGCAAGAATGAATCTGTAGGGCAAAAAAGGGAAAATAACAATGGGAAGAAACAGAGTAATCTGAAGAAGCCCCAATCCTTCAAGCCATCAGAGTATACTCCTTTATCAGATACGCCGGAGCATATCTACCTTGCCATTAAAGATTCTGTTGACCTCCCTAAACCTATCCCTTTGAGGACCGGAAAAAAGGCTATACAAAGTGGGAAGTTCTGCCGCTTCCATAATCAACCCGGTCGTGAGACCGATGAATGCCGCCAGTTGAAAAATCTGATTGAAGAATTGCTAAGAGAAAACAAGCTGCAGCAATTCGTGAAAAAGAATAGCAACAATCCTGCATCGTCAAGTCAGGGGCAACAGGCTCCTGTTCATCAGCCTAGGATAGGTGAGAAAGCTACGGGGCATGAATCTGGAAGGCCCATTATCAATGTCATTACAGGAGGACCTCACCCAGCTGGCAAGAGCTGGGGTGAGATGGAGAGATATACCAGGGCTTTGAAATACGTTCCAGCCGAAGAAGACGTCTTTGTTTTAGAAGACACTACGCCCCTGAAACAACAGAAAACTTTCAGTGATGATATTATATTCAGAGCCAGAGATTCCTCAGGTATCGAAGCTCCTACCCTAGATCCCTTGGTCATCTCAGCTGGTATCGGACCGGCCATTGTCAGAAGAGTTCTCATTGACTGCGGAGCATCATGTAATATCCTCTTCAAGAAGACATTCGACCAAATGAAAATCCCTATGGTCGATGTACAAGCCTCATCGCAGAAGATCGCTGGCTTCACCGGGGAGCCAAAGCAGCCAATAGGAACTATCGATCTGCTTGTAGAACTTGGGGAAGGAGAAAGGAAAGTAGTCCGCAAGCAAACATTTGTGATTGTCGATGAATTTTCTGCTTATAATGCTTTCCTTGGCCGTCCAACGCTCGCAGCGTTCAAAGCTATCCTAGCCCCGTGGTGCCTCACTATTAAATTTCCTACAGACAATGGAGTAGGAGTTATAAAAGGGGATCAAAATGCTGCGCGAGAGTGCTATTTGACAGAGTTGCGAGAGTCAAGAAAAAGGGAAATGGGAAAGGATGCGGCCACCCCGGTCCGCATCAAAGAGCCAGCCTTGTAGCAATTACGGGGCGGACCCTGCACTGGCGAGCATAGCGGGGCACGGAAAGAGATGGATCCCAGAAAAGCCAGTGCAGGGGAGAATAGAGTGGTGTCGGTTGAAACGACGGTACCGGTACCTGTTGACCCGAAGGACCCAAATAAGGTGTTGAATGTGGGTTCACAACTTAATGTGTCAATTCAGAATATCTTGATATCTTTCTTGAAAGCAAATCTGGATGTCTTCGCTTGGACTCATGCTGATATGTGTGGAATATCTCCAGAAGTTGCAGTACACGCTCTGAATATTGACCCAAAGTTTACACCAGTAAAACAGAAAAGAAGAACCCAAGGTCCAGAAAGGTCAGCAGCATTAAAAGAGGAAATTGATCGACTCATGGAAAAAAACTTCATCAAAGAATCTACATATCCGAATTGGGTTTCAAATCCTGTGTTGGTTAAGAAAGCTAATGGAAAATGGAGAGTGTGCATCGATTTTTCAGATCTGAACAAGGCCTGCCCCAAAGATTGCTTTCCTTTACCCAGGATCGATCAACTGGTAGATGGAACAGCGGGACATGAATTGTTATCTTTCATGGATGCCTACTCCGGATATAACCAGATCATGATGCATGAACCGGATCAGGAGGACACGAGCTTTATCACCGATGTTGGTCTTTATTGCTACAGAGTTATGCCCTTCAGATTGAAGAATGCAGGGGCAACCTACCAAAGACTTGTTAATGCTATGTTCAAACCGCAATTGGGCAAAACTATGGAAGTCTACGTCGACGACATGTTAGTAAAGTCTAAGAAAGCAACAGATCACATTGAACACTTGGCAGAAATGTTCGCAGTCCTCCGGAAATACAGAATGAAGCTTAACCCTCTGAAATGCACATTTGGGGTCGAGTCCGGAAAGTTCTTAGGGTTTATCGTCAGCGCTAGGGGCATTGAGGCTAGTCCAGCTCAAATTACTGCCTTGAAAGAAGTCAAAGCTCCTAGAACAAAGAAGGAATTGCAAAGTCTCAATGGAAAAGTTGCCGCCTTGAGTCGGTTCATTTCCAAAGCCACAGATAAATGCATCCCATTCTTTGACGCCCTAAAGGAAGGAAAGAAAAACATCAATTGGACTCCCGAATGCCAAAAAGCCTTTGATGAATTGATTCGCCATATGGAGACGCCTCCAATACTTTCTAGGCCTGGCGATGGCGAGGATCTTCTTATATACTTGGCAGTATCATCACACGCTTTAAGTGCAGCGCTGATACGGGAAGACAAAAGGATTCAACATCCAGTTTACTATATCAGCAAAAGACTCACTGGGGCAGAGATGAATTACTCTAAGTTGGAAAAACTCGCCTATTGCTTACTAATTGCGTCTAGGAAATTGAGGCAATATTTTCAAGCTCATCCTAACAGAGTCCTCACTGATCAACCTTTAAAGCAAGTCCTGTTTCGCCCTGAAACTTCGGGTCGTCTTCTAAAGTGGAATATTGAACTCAGTCAGTATGACATCACTTATCATCCCCGGAAAGCAATCAATGGACAAGCTTTAGCGGATTTCATTGCAGAATTTACAGATAAGGGTAACAGTGAGGAAGAAACGTTCGACAATTCCCCTATCCAGTGGAAGTTATATGTCTATGGTGCAAGAAATGATTACTGTTCTGGAGCCGGAGTTGTACTTGAGACTCCTGAAGGTTGGTCATTATGCTATGCACTAAGATTGGAATTTCCTTCAACAAACAATGAAGCAGAATATGAAGCTCTTATCGCAGGACTGAAAATCGCTAAAGAACTAAACATACGAGCGTTACAGATCTTTAGTGATTCTCAGCTTATTGTATGCCAAGTCAAGAAGGAATATCAAACGAAAGGGGGAAACCTGCCCGCTTACTTGTCAAAGGCTTGGGAACTTCTGTGTGAGCTCGATCACTATTCAATAAGCCACATTCCTCGGGAAGAGAATATGAAGGCAGATTCCCTCGCAAAGTATTCAATTTCTAGTGAAGTTCAAATATTGTGATTGGTCCCCGTAGAAGTCCTTTCAGCACCAAGTATAGACGAGATGGATATTGACTGGATTATGAATGTATCTCAAGAACAAGAGTCATGGATGACTCCAATACTGGACTACCTACTCAGAGGTTCTCTGCCAGAAAATTCGATAGAGAGACGGAAGCTACTAAGGAAAGCCTCTCGCTATGTAATTCAGGATGGCCGATTATACAGACGGGGATTCTCAATGCCATTGCTTCGATGTGTATCCAGGGAAGAGTCCAAAACAATCCTAGCTGAGGTACATGGAGGAGAATGTGGTGATCATTCAGGTGGTCAAACATTAGCAAAGAAAATTCTCCGATACGGATATTTTTGGCCAGAAATTAATCATGATGCTGCAAGCTATTCCCGAAAGTGTGACAGATGCCAAAGATTTGCCAAAATTCCTAGAGCACCTTCAACTGAACTCACACAAATGGTCAGTCCATGGCCATTTGCAATTTGGGGAATGGATCTCATTGGGCCGCTACCGACTGCCAAATCAGGGATTAAATATGCTATTGTTGCAGTTGATTATTTTACTAAATGGGCTGAAGCTGAACCATTGGCTACTATCACCTCTAAGAAGATGATAAGTTTCGTGACCAAGAATATCATTTGCAGGTATGGTGTGCCTCAGAAAATAATCACAGACAATGGTACTCAGTTTGAAAGCGAGGAATTCCAAGATTTTTGCAGGCGATTCAAAATCCAGAAAAGCTTTTCAGCAGTTGCTCATCCGCAGGCAAACGGGCAAGTGGAAGCAGTAAACAAGATCATCAAATCAACCATCAAAAAGCAACTTGAAAAAGCAAAAGGTGGTTGGGTCGATAAGCTACCACTTGCACTATGGGCATACAGAACCACTCACAAAACTGCGACTGGACACACTCCTTTCTCATTAGCATACGGGTCGGAAGCAATGATCCCGGTAGAAACAGAGGTTCCTTCACACAGAAGGATCCATTTCAACCAAGCAGAGAACGAAAGGCTACAGCTTGAAGCGCTAGACTTCCTTGATGAAAAAAGAGATGAGGCTAATCTCAGAATTGCAGCTCATCAGCAAAGAATAGCCAGACATTTTAATTCCAAAGTTCGCCAACGCAGCTTTGAGATTGGAGACCTAGTCCTGAAGAGAATTATGACAGCGACAGGTGTGTTTGGGCCAAATTGGGAAGGACCGTATGTAATAGGTCAGAAGCTTCTTGACGGCACATTCAAACTCACTACTGTTGATGGAGATCAAATTCCAAGGGCATGGAACAGCAACCATTTGCGTCCATACTTTACTTGAAAATTTTGTTGAAATATTGTAAAAAGAATTATGAATGTATGATTCTTGTAATTGAAAGCAATTGTAAAGCTGATGCAAGTAAATAATCAAAGAATATAAAGTGGATGTAGGCCCAATTTCCTGGCCGAACCACTATAAATCTTGTGTTCCTTATTATTATTACATGTTTGCTTTATTTGCGATATGAAAAGTACATAGAATGTATTGCTGAAATGTCGATTTAAACTTTTGCAGACAGTGGAAATGAAACTTGCACATAAAAAGACCGAGTGATTCTCGCCAAATTTCAAGTCACAAAAGCCCCGAATTCAAATCCTAGATAGGAAGTACTTCAATTGAACGGCCTATGATTTCGACAGAAACGGGTCTTTGCTAATAAATTGAGATCGTTTGAACAAACAAACGTCCAATTAAGAAGCTAGTGCTCGTTCTCACGAAATTGCCTGACAATGAAGCGTACTTCCTTGGATTAAACAAGTTACTTAAAAAGAAAAAAAAAAGGAGGCAGAGGATCATTGAAAAGGCATAAGCAAGTGAACAGAGGAACAACCAAAGCCATCATCGGCAGCACAAGTCCTCTTCGGAGACACAACTCTTCGGAGGATAAAGACCTCTAATGGGTCATACGCCACAAAAAAGAAAGTTCTCTACTCAACAAAAAAGATTGGAGGAGTCATGACCCTCCAACCATGAGAGAGTAACTTCCAGGCGATGAAAACCCTCTCTGAGGCACATTTGACCAGGAGTTGAAGTGTTATGACCGCTCTTCGAGATTTCACTTCACCAGAGTTGAAATGCAAACAAAAATAAAAGCCCTCTTCGGAGGCACATTTCACCAGGAGTTGAAGTGTTATAACCGCTCTACGAGATTTCACTTCACCAGAGTTGAAATGTAAACAAAATAAAAGCCCTCTTCGGAGGCACATTTCGCCAGGAGTTGAAGTGTAACAACCGCTCTTCGGAATTTCACTTCACCAAAGTTGAAATGCAGAGACAAAATAAAGAACTTCCTGAAAGCCCACGTTTCACCAAGATTGAAATAAAACTTCCAAGTGTTGAAACGTGAAAAGGCTTTCTTCAAAGGCACAACTCTTTGGAGGTACACGTTTCACCAAGATTGAAATAAAACTTCCAGGTGTTGAAACGTGAAAAATCCCTCCTTAGAGGTACAACCCCCTCCCGGGGACACAATTCAAAGGAAAGACCTCTTCAAGGGCACAATCAAGAAGAAAGACCTCTTCGGAAGCCCACGTTTCACCAAGATTGAAATAAAACTTCCAAGTGTTGAAACGTGAAAAGGCTTTCTTCAAAGGCACAACTCTTTGGAGGTACACGTTTCACCGAGATTGAAATAAAACTTCCAAGTGTTGAAACGTGAAAAATCCCTCCTCAGAGGTACAACTTTGTATATATATAAAAAAAAAAAGAAGTTAAAGTGCCCTTCAGAGTTCCGCTTTACCACATAGAAGAATTCACTTGGTAAAATATGCACATAAGTAAAAGAAAAAAGTGATTTCTTTGAACGACAAAGCGTAGAAACTTATACGAAGGGAGTTGTACTCTACAAAAATTTTCTTTAAAAAGAATAAAATAATTATTCTTTAGCAAATAAGAGTGCAAGTCCCCTCGAAGTATAAAATATTGCAGCAAGCTTAAGGTATGGGGGCAACATGGTATAATAGTATAGCTGCATCAGTAAAGTAATACTCAAACAACATACCATAAGCCCGCTGCAATATCATATAAATAAACTTGTGCAAAAATGAATAATAAATGCATTCAAACAGAAGTCTGTACAAACAAAGGATCATTTTATTCAATTGAAACGCAGGTACAGGTTTCAAAATAAAGAAAAGCGGGGGTCGGTACCCGCACAATTCTCGACCAGTACATACAAAAGGCAAAAAGCTAAAATGTTCACTTCTTTTTACTACCTTTGGACCCTTTTCCCGGCCGAATGATTAGCTTTTCAGGCCGGTCAGTTGGCACAAGGGAAGAAGGAGGGGTAGGTGCAGCTGGTCCAACTTCTGGCTCCCCTTCAGTAACAGTGATTATCTTCCCCCTCCTCTTTGACGTTCCGTGCTTTTTCCTCCTCTTTGAGGAAGACTCACTTCCCGGAGTGGCAAGTTTAGACAAAGTTATGTCATCAGAAGGGGTCCGCTCCGGAGATATCTCACCTCCCTCAAGTCCCTCGTCTCTATGCTCTTGCGAAGCGATGGGATCGTCTAAACCGTGAAGGGCTTCTATTTGTTCCTCTTGCGACCCGGGCTGAGAAGCAGAAGGAGAAGCCACCTGGAGAGACGGAGGAGGGATAACCGGAGGAGGAGAAATCTGAGCGGTGCTTGATACTTTCTCTGTAGAAGAAAAGAGGTTAAAGTCAGTAAAGAGAGGAGATGAAGGCTCATCAAGGTTGAGAAAATAGTCAAGGAGCTCATTAAACCCATGTGAAATAAATGAGCAATCCACTTGAGCGAAATTTACAGTGGAATTACCTGCAGAAGTTGTTTTTATTACGTCAATTTCATAGTCCGGGGCTTCAGCACTCTCTTGCGATTCATCTGTAACTTGAGTAATTTTGGCCCCGGTATCAGTTTGAGCAGGGATCGGTACATAAGAGCTAGAGCCAATAATGCCAGCATCGGCCGAAGTTGAAGGAGGGACAGGAACAGTCAAATTTGTTTCTTTTTCTTGATGCTCTTCCCCCACTATTTCAACCCGCGATCTGGCGAGTTGCTCCTTCCCTCTGGCAAGGGCTGCGCGAGCCTCAAAGTCTAAGTAGTGCACCTCCAACTCCTCTTCAGTGTACCCGGCCCCTTTAAACATATCTAGTGCGGCCTCCCACACTTCGGCCAGGGTAATCTCATACTTGGGGCCCAGGAATGCAAGACTGCCACACCCTAATATACATTGCAAGTAGAAATCAAATAATGTCGAGCCAATATCAGCTTTGGTGGCTTCATGGGCCTCTTCAGCTGTAATTCTACCCGCAACAGCCTCATCCCGCTCTCTCTCGACTTTGGATAACTGGGCTTTCAATTTTTCAATCTCTGCAGCCTGAAGGCAAGTTTGTCCTCGTAACTGAGTAATGTCAGTACGCTGGCCCTCTATAATCTGCTCCAACTCATCAGCCTTGGCCTCAGCATCCCTTTGCGCGGCATGAGCATCCCGCACCTGTTGAAGAAGCACACTCTCCCTTTGAGAATAAGAAGTGGAAGAAGTAGCAAGCTCCTCTTTAAGTTTCCCAACTTCTGCCTCAAGTTTCTCATTATAATCGGCGATACTCCTCATTTCTGCATCATGTTGTTTAAGGATCTTTTGCCATTCAGTTTTGTCGTTCTCCATGGTAAGCATAGCTTCGAGATTGGCCCTATTCACCCTTTGGAGCTCATCAACGAGTTTCTGCCAAGATGACATCCTCTCAATATCGGTTCTGACTGCATCAAGGTTCCGTAGCATAGCACTTTTATCTATGGGAACCAGATCGAGGTCAAAGCGAACTCCTTTTAAACACCAATTAGGAAATCGGCGTTGAAGAGTGGCTGGACCTGGTCCAACATGGTAAGATGGCCTATTGATGATTGCTTGGATATCAGTAGGGGAAGGGGCAGGAGATTGAGAAGAAGTAGGAGCAGTAATCTTCTCTGAAGGCACAGGCATTGGCTCCTCAATAACTTTGGCTCGTTTGCTCGAGTCATCAGTTGTGTGACTCTTCCCTCTATCATCATGAGATTTGCGTTTAAGGGAGTCACTCTCTCTGTGGGAGGAATCATGTCGACTATCTGGTCTTCCAAAGCGTTCTTCATAATCACGTCTTTCCCGAGCCTTCCGGGCTGCCCTTTCTTCATCAGTCTCTCTATGAACAGGAGGATAGGATTGATAGCCATACTGGCTGCGTTTTCCATATCGCTGAAAGTCATCATAGTACGAGCTGCCTCGCCTCATTGGTAAACCTAAAATTTAAAAAGAAGAAATAAAACTTGAGAATCCTTCAAACGTTAAAAAAAAAGAGAGAGCATAAAAGTGCCAGGAATTCTAAGTGTGTGTGATGTGCAAACTATGCGCATCAATCTACGAACCACTCTTTAATTGGGGAGTAGTTGTGGGTGTAATAGATAGCGTCAACTCTTGAGTCGACGGCGACTGTTGCAAAGTAGAAGTAGCTTCAACTACTGATGAAGAAATCCCGGCAGTGATATGATCTTCTTTAAAGATCTCTTGTGAAGTAGCAAAAAGGTCGCTCAGTCCTTCGAAAGTATCGTCCCTGCTCTGCTTAACGGGACTGGATTTCTCAGCTTTTTCACCAGATTCTTGTGAATGATGGGAAGATCCCTGAGGCTCTTCTTCCTCGATAACCGGGGCAAGTTTGTCAGATGGCCCCGCAGCATCAACAGAAGTGGAACACTTCACTAGCGAAGCCTCAGGAGCAGGTCCTTTAGATATGGATGTGCTAGTAGAAACTGAGGCATCCAACACTCTAGCTGGGGAGTCTGGAGTTTCATGAGGACGCGTAGAACGAGAAGTATGCAAAAGTCCGTACTGATGCAAAAACTCATCTTTCAACAGAAATTGAATATCTCTCTCCTCAACCGGCACGGCCTTAAGCCTCTCAAAAGTCGACTTGTGACTGGGATTCCTAGAGGGAGGAGGCAGCGCTGAAAATAAAAAGAAGCAGAGTTAACACTTAGCAGGTCAGTCTCACAAAGGCCAGATAACAAACGAAGCAAGGATGGGTGATCTTACTTCCTTCCCTCCACAGAGCATAAAACCCCGGGGGGCAACGAACGAAGAAGAACTGGGTTAGAAACCCGTGAGTAGTGTCAGGAAGGCCAACAATTAATTTGCGGTTTCGGACGCTTCTCACAACAGTAATAGAAGGATGATCTTTGGTCCGGGTAAAGGAGCATAAGTAACAAATTTCATCAAAGCTCGGAAGTCGATCAAGTGTTCTCCTAAATAGCACACACAACCCCATTAGAATGGCGTAGCCATTGGGGTGTAGTTGGGATGGAGCAATGGCCAATTGATGAAGAAGTTGTTGGAAAAAGTCATTGAAAGGAGGAACGCCCCCACTTAGGCACATTTGTCGGTTAACTGTCACAAAGCCAGAAGGTGCTATGTCAGCAGTGTTACTTCTCTCAGGAAGAATGGCATCTGATTCAGCAATGCCAAACTGAGCACACAGCTGGCGAAAAACTTTATATGATAGTGTAGTAGGAACTCTTTCGGGAGGATTAACTAGTGGAGCTGGAAGAACAGTTGCCTCTCCCGTCTGAACTGTTGCATCTTCTTCCTGAGAAGTCATTCTACACAAGCAACTGGATATTCAAATATGAAGGTGCACGTTTCCTAAAAGTGTGAAGTGTCGTGCAAAACTGATAAAAATAACAAGTAAATATAACTGGAATTAAACTGGTCGACGATTGATCGACTACGGTAATTTCAGAACTTGTTAATTTAAAGTTCAAGCATAATATTAGTGCAGGCTGGTCAGTTTCAATTGACTATTTCAGTGTTGCTTTAATATTCTACTTGAAATCGATAGCACTTCGTTCACACAATTTATTTAAGTTAATTATCCGTTATTAACTAATCTGTCATTTGATGTAGGCGGTCGATGGTAGTATATTCGTCCCAATTTTCTGTAAATATCATATTAAACAGATTGTTAACCCACAAGTTAAAGTAATCTGTAAAAGAATGCAGCAAAGTTCAACAGTTCAAAATCCATGCAATAGTTCAAGGTCTAAGCAGAGTTTAAAAATGCAAGTGCTGAGTCGTAGACGACTCAAGAGCTAAGTCGTAAACGACTCAAGTGATAACTCGGCAACAACTTAAGTGCTAACTCGTCTACGAGTTAAGAATTTTTCCTTCGGGTTAAGTTAAGTCGTTGGTTCTCTGGTTGACTCATCCACGACCTAAAGGACTATGAGGAGAGACAGGATAGGTCGCTTCGCTTTTGAGTCGTTGATGCCTTGAGTCGGTAGTCCTTTGAATCGTGAGTCATAAGAGAGAGACAAGACTTCAAGTCAGAAAGATACGAATTCTTCTAAGTCTTAACTCAGTTACGACCTAAAACTCATGCCTCAACTAGACGAATAACCTTATCTCCACTCCTAAACCCATAAACCGTCTCACCCCTAAACCGATGAACCCACTAACTATTATCTCGTCTTCTCCAAACCCCTAACAGCCTAAAAAAAAATATATAATATATTGAAACCCATTATCTTCACCTCGCGAATTATCCAAAACCTAATCAAACTTCCTCGAGCTCACCAGCAATCGATCGTGATGAAGCGTGGTATAAGGAACTGGATTAAAGTTGTCAATAAGGAGTCCAGATTCGCAAGTTAATGGCTATCGCGGAATCAAATGAACTGCGGATTTACTTACGCGATGCGATGATGAGGATTATAGGGACTGAATCAACGATAGGATGAACTGGTTGAATTTGTTTCCGAAAGCTCGAGGACGTGTTAATGGCAGAAATAGCTCAGGGGTAAGTAATGAGAAGAAGGAAATAGGAGGAACGACCCAAGCATTTTATACCTCAGGGAAGTGGAACTCGAATCGACACACCCGGGTTATGATGAGTCGAAGCACACGACTTACGACTTAAGGCATGTGCTTCGAGGGGCAAGTGTTAACCCAGTTTCCTCTACGAGTTAAGGAGTCTACGAGATAAGGATCTACGACTTAAGGCCTCTACGAGTTAAGGAGTCTACGAGATAAGGATCTACGACTTAAGGCCTCTACGAGTTAAGGAGTCTACGAGATAAGGATCTACGACTTAAGGCCTTCATAACCTAAGAGCATTACGGCCTAACGACCTAAGGTCTGCACAATCTTACTAGTTAAGGATGGCACGACTTAAGGAAGTTTACGACTTAAGAAATTACAACCTAAATGACCCAAGGGAGTAACGGTCCAACAACCTAAAGGGACTATGACTTAACGACTCAAGGGACGAGGAGTTAAGACGACTACACCTAAGTCGTGATGGACTTACGACCTTTGCTAGGTCGTTCACGACCTAAGGCTACAGAGGCAAATTCAATACTGCACAATGATTCGTTAACTCCAGTTAAGCCACAAGCCGAGAATAAGTTTAGGTCGGTCATGACCTACGACCTATGGTAAGTCGTACACGACTTAAGACTACGAAGTTAAGGTTCAATGCCACATAGCTTATGAGAGGACCGGTTGACTCATTTGCGACTTAGGACTTGTGATATATCCAGGGTTCAGCAAGGATGCCTTTAAGAAGTCTCGACCCAGCATTTAAGTGGCAACTGACCCACGACTTAGTTTAAGTCGTCCACGACCCAACTTAGGTCGGTGACGACTTAGGACTTGGTAATGTTTCCTGCCTAGAATTCTCTATAAATATAGTGCCATATCCAACTTTCAAGGGACTTTTTTTTGGGCTCATTTTCTTCAAACGCCGTTACTCTGCTGCATTCCAAATCAATCCAATCCAACACTTGAAGCTCTCAAGACATTAAGAACGCTACAAACAACTTCAAGAAGAGATCACATACATCCAACATGGATTCGAAAACTCTCATCTTCATCGAAGTTTAAGCTACTTGTTCTAAGTCTCTTGTAATTCAAAGTGTATTGTATTTGGGAAGAATTGTATCAGCTTGTAACGAGATTATTAATAAAAGTACTTAAAGTGGACGTAGGCTATACCCTTAAGCCGAACCACTATAAAATTGTTGTTGTTTACCGCTTTTCTGCTATTATCTGCTTGTAATCTGTTCCCGAGTCGTCGGGTGGTGCTTTCACAACTGCAACTCATACACCGGGGTGTTAGCGTTCAAATTTTAGCGTTAACATTCGGTATTCGAACTCCCTATGGCTCATTCGGCATTCTCAAATATGAAGGCTCATTCGGCATTCCCAACACAAGGGATCATTCGGCATTCTCAGTATAGGATCCATTCGGTAGTACCGAGACCGAACCAACTCCACTTCCCTTCCCACCGAATCAACTACAACCGAAGCTCCATCTTTCACCACCCACTACCGGTCCAACTTCTCCACTAAACCAATGCCGAACCGAGCCCCACAGAATCAAGCACCGGACCACCCTCACCGGATGGCTTTCCATCGATCCAAGCCTCACAGAATCAAGCACCAACCAACCATCATCGGATGTCTCCCCACCGAACCAGAGCATGCCGAACCAAAGTTGCCGGTCCAAATTGCATCAGCCGAGGCCCACCAGCAGCTTTAAACAGCCTAGACCCCTGCCCCCAACCTCACTCTATAAATAGAGGGGCAGGGGTACAACAATGGCAGACAAGTTTGAGAGCTCAAGCACGGATAGAACTTTCAAACAACATTCATATACTTGTATACAAAGCTTTGTACTTGTAATCTGAAGAGAAAAAGGAGAATACCATATAAAGTGGACGTAGGCACGTTCTTGCCGAACCACTGTAAATCTGTGTGTCTTTTACAGTTTAGTCCCTGCTTTTTAAATATTTGCATAAATCACCCAAATCACTAAGAACAACATGTAATCAACTAAATCGTACGGCTTTGAGTTGTTTGTCCATTTTTTGCGCAAACACCTGTATTTAAAAAATTGAATTGGATAACTTGGATTAAGATGACATTGGATTCGAAGAGACCGGAGTCGGGTATTGGTTAATACCCGAAGCCACTTCGATTCTTTATAAAATTGATATGTGGAAACCAATGTGCTGATTTGAGTGATTTGAGCGTATTAGACCATTTAATCTAAGTTTGGCACTTAGAAATTGATGTGTGAAATGAGTAAGGTCTATAATAGTTTATGAAATTGTAAATTGATAAGTTACCCCGGGTTTCTATAAGTTGTGTGCTTTGGTTTGCCTTGTTGAATGGATTTACTCACGCTGGTTTCCAGCCTGATCCGGGTGTTACTTTGATGTAATGCTCGGGTCAGACCGAGTATTACAGCTTTTCAGGTAAGGACGTTCTGGTGCTCAGGACGGCAGAAGCGTATGGAGTGGGTCCTGATATAGTATTGTTGTTATCTGGACAAGTTGTTAAACTATCAAGTTTGTAAGGGATATTGTAACTCTGATGTATATAAAATGTAAATTGACAGATACAGTTTTCTTTATATAACTGTTATTATTATTTGCTATTATATTTTATCCGCTGCGAATGTGAGATTGTGTGTTTCTTTTCTGTTCTTCTTCTATCTCTTTCTTCTTTTTCTTTCTTCTTTTCACTAACTATCTGGAAATTTCGGGATCGAAAATTCCGGGTCGTCACATTTGGTATCAGAGCTGAAGGTTAAGCGAGAACCTTTGCTCTGGTGGGATTACTCATTAAGGATAGGGTAAGTGGTACCCTAGAATGAGTTGAGTGTATATATATATGAGAGAGCGTACTTGTTATTTTCTTATATAAAGGATTTTAAATGATTTCAAAAGTAAATGAATCTTATATAAGAAATAGATTATCTATTATATTAAGGAAATTGGTTGTAGTATTAATTAAATTAAAAGTTATATTAAGAATCAAATTAAGAAGTAATAGAATGCAACCAAATTGAAATTGGAATTAAATAAAAATAAGTTTGAAATGGATTCAAACTAAAATTGAAATCTTGAATTGGAGAAGAGTTTTAAAATAAGATAATTATAATTGGAAATGATAAATAAAGAGGGAGTTACTTAATGAAATGACTGGGATAAGTAATTTATAGGACAATTACTTAATGAAGGTAATTAAGAAATAAGCTAATTACCGAATATAATTAATTGGAATTAATTAAGGACGTAATTAATTAATGCATTTGAATGAAATGGTCCTATTTCAAATAAGAGTTGTTTGAAAATTTAAAGAAATTTGTTTTGAATGAAAAAAACCAAAGGTGGTTTAAAGTTTTAAAGTATAACTTGGTATGTAAAAGAAATTAATATGTGTATATGTGGATATGCATAATATCAAAGGTGGTTTGAGTTAAACTCTAAATATTGAGTTTTAAATTGGGAATGAGATGTGAAAAACCCAAAGTGATAAGTTTTTGAACTTATAGATGGGAAAGAACTTTGAAAATTTGAAAAGGAAGTTCAAATTGGGTAAGATTTACTAGGTTAAGTGAATTGAGCTTAACTTGAGGAAGAGTTAAATAAGTTGGAATGATCAACCTGAATTGAAAATTTCAAGATGAAATTGAAATTTGACTTGGGAAGTTAAATGGTTAATCTGAACGGGGAGTTCGTGTGATCTCAAATGGGTTTGAGATCTGGAATTTGGAATTTGGTGAATGTTTTAAAATGGAATTTTGAAATTTGGACTCAGAATGGAATTGTTTAAAAACTTTAAGGGAAAATTGATTTAAAGGAATTAAATCAACATTTGAAGTTAGTCCAAGTTGATTTGAATAATTTGGAATGCTAATTAAAGATTGAATAGTTTTAAATTCAAATGAAATTTGAATTTAATTTGGGAGGAAATCAAGAATAATTCAACTTGATTTGGAAATGAAATTTGAAATTGGGATTAATTTAAACTGGAGTTGAAATGGATTGGAATTGAAGCGGGTTCAATTGAATGGATATTAGTCCATAGTGATTGGAATAACTTGGGATTGTAATTAAAGTTGAATATGTTTAAAACCAAATGGAATTTGATTTAAATTTGAAAAGGAATTGAGAATTAATTCAACTTGAATTGGGGTTGAATCAATTTTAAAGGAAATTGAAGTTATTTAAATTGGAATTGGGTCAATTTAAATGGAAATGTAAATTTAAATTGAATTAATGAGAATGGAGATTGGAAAGTGAACAGTTTTGACTCTGGACTATTTTTAATATATATTATTTTAATATAAACCTATTTTTCCAAGATATTCATTATATAAACAACCTTTCTTTTAAAAGCCAAATTATCTTATACTTGTTTTACAATTATTTTTGAAACTGCTTAACAATTTTCTAACTATTTTATAAACTAATTACTATTTTCAACTACTAATTGCTATTTTATAGCTATTTTGCAATTATTTAAAATTTCTATGACTACTTAACTATTTTCCAATTATTTTACAATTACTGAACTAATTTACAGCTATTTTACAAACTAGTAATTATTTTTCAACTACTTATCTATTTTTTTTAACTTTTCAAGCTATTTTCTAAATTTAAACTGTTATTGGTTAAATACCCAATCGAGATAAGAATTTAAGGAATAATCCGAATGGATTTAAGTAATTGTGAGTAAGTGAATAAAAATTAAGGTGAATGTGAATAGAAATAGAATTGATTTAGCTAATAACCAATAAAGATAAATACGTAGGGTGTACGTATGTTATTCTATTCGCATAGTAATTTGATCCAGATTCGAGCACAGAATTTCGAGATAATATGTCGATCCGAGTAGGGATTTTTCACTCGATTTTTGACGGCGAACCTGGATATGGATTGTTGATTGGTTCTGGATATTCTGTATCGTAGTTAAGCTATGCAAGGAGAATGACGGTTTCTAATCAAGAAACCAGATCTGTGTCCGCACTAGGAAGTCGGGTGGACGATACTAGTTCGAAAGTGAACTTGTGTGATCGAGTGAGCGATCAGATTGGTATAGCGTACGAATGGTATGTGTATATCGTACGGATTTGAAAGAAATTGATATTGAAAGGAGTAATCAAATTTGAATATTTGATTTTGAGTAAACAAAGTTAATTATCTTTGTTTTATAAAATGAAACTCCCCTTGATGAATCTTTTGCCAGAACAAAATGGTTTTTGAAAATGTTTGAAGTATAAAAGGGATTTTATACAGGTTTAAAGTGATCCAAAGTTTTTAAAATTACATACACCTGTATATATATATATATATATATATATATATATATATAAAGGATCTTATAAGGATTTTGGAAAAGGTTTTGGGAACCTTTGGATTTGGAAAAGGCTTTTGATTTTCGGTAAAATCAATATGAGAATTTGGAAAGCCTAGTTTGAGAATTATCGATTTTGGAATAATCGATTTTGTGTAAAGGAGCTTTGTATGAGATCATACTAGGTGTATGATTTAAAGATACTATATGTGTATAGTATAAAATGTTTTGATGATGCTCTGGGGAAAAAGGCGCTCCCTTGGAATGGACTTCTCAGGAGTACCACAGGGTGGTGCTGCCTTGAGCCCCAAGGAGGGTTCTAAAGTTGATCCTGTGAGGAGTCCGGACAAAACTAGTTCCTGAGGATTATGAGTAGAGTATACCATAGCGAAAGTCGTGTGTGCCGCTGAGAGCCAACAGTTACATGGACTTTTGCTGCAACGGCAACGTAACCCAGGATGTAACTGCGATCTATGGTATGACATAGCGAAAGTCATGTGTGCCACTGAGAGCCAACAGTCTGCGTTTGATTTTATATCGGTAGGCTGCGACCTATGTAGAAGTGGAGAAGTTTCATTTTGACAGCAAAATCAGAGGCCGCGGAGAGCCTGCAGTTACATGGACTTTTGTTGCGATGGCAACGTAACCCTGGGTGTAACTGTGATCTGTTGTGTGGGATCCATGGCGTAATCGAGAGGCCGCGGAGAGCCTGCAGTTACATGGACTTTTGCTACGATGGCAACGTAACCCAGGGTGTAACTGTGACCATGGATGGGGGTGATGATTTCCAGAGCATTCTCACCAAAGATATATCCTCTATTTTCAAAAACTGTTTTCTATATTTTAAGCAAAATTATTTTCCAATTATTTTCACTGGATGTTGAAAATGAGTCTGCTAAGTATTTATAGATTTTCAGTCTTACGCCTGATCAACGTATGACCGAATTTCTATGAGAACAAGAACGGACTTATTAAAACATCGAGTTATAAAAAGTATTTTTATAAAAACTATTTTATAATATTATGTATATTTTAAAAAGTGTTTTTAAGGCATTTCAAAAAAAAAAATCTAACAATAAGCATTTTAATAAATTCTGGCTTCGTTTCTTTTCGAGGACGAAAAGATTCAAAGGGGGGAGGAATGTAATAACCCAGATTTTTGAGTATCTATTAATTGACAATTAACTGGGTTAATTATAGAAATACTGATTTTATTGGGAATTAACAAATGAAATTCTGATAATTAGAGATATCTGGATATATATGAATGAATTTAAAATAATAATTATTTAGAAATAATAAATCTGATGGTAAATTAGAATATGTTAATAGATGTGTATAAACTTTATAATATTGAAATGTTTTAATATACACATACAAGTATATAGGTGAGCATATATATTGGTGTGTGTATATGTAAAATAATATGAAAACATAATTTGAATATAAAATATTTTTGCATAAGACTTGGGTGAAATAAGATTTAATAAAGAATATTATATAAGTAATACATAAGACATATAATACATTTATTTGATTTAAAACATAAGCTATTTATGTATATAAAATAAAATGTTTACAACATTTCACACTTGTATATTGATTTAAATTTAAAAGCTTATTTATAAGAAGATAAACATTATTTATATATACACATAAATATACTACATGAATATAATAAATTTATTTAATATTGTCTTTAAACACTTGTAAAACACTTGTAAACTTCTAGAGTCATGATTTCAACATTTGTAAGCCAATTAGCTCATAAGTAGAAAAGTGGCTTTATTTGATAATTAAAATTTGAAATTTAAGAAAAATATGAAAAAGAGATTTCTTTTACTTTTCAGTTCAAATCTTCTTTTCCTCATCTCAACTAAAAATAAATTCAATTAGAAAGAAAGAAAAAAAAACTGGAAATCTGAGGAAATGAGACTGAAAACTAAATCTAGGAAAGAAGATTAAACATCTGTTCAAATTTTCAAATGCAATCTGAGAATTTGCAAATCAAAATGAAGATGAACAACAAGCTTCAGATGCCACAACCAAACAATTCAGATTCAACTAAAGCAAGAAGGAATTCAAACAAGCCTGGAAGCAAGAACATGCTATCTGTTCACTGCGTCCAAACTGTGAGTAAATTGCTACCCTTAAAAAAAAGCTAAATTCTGTTTGCAAATTTATACTTGTAAGTAAGAGAGTTTGATCTATATTCAGTTTGGATTGCATGCAGTGTATTTTGAAGTGGTTACATGTTTGTTTATCTGATCAAATGGGTTTGTGTATATAGATATAGATGTGCATGTATAAGCTTCAGTATTTTAACCTCTGTTCTAAAGTGTTG
The DNA here is from genome assembly GCA_030765085.1 of Allium cepa. Lineage (NCBI taxonomy): Eukaryota > Viridiplantae > Streptophyta > Magnoliopsida > Asparagales > Amaryllidaceae > Allium > Allium cepa. The sequence continues at coordinate 431,598,481 of CM060942.1, forward strand.
TTGAGTAACAAGTTTTCTAAAAATTTAAGTATATGATATTGGTTGCCTGATTAAAATCTGAAAATAAGTATGATTGTTAGATATGCATTTTTCTATATATATATAGGTGGACATAACTATGCTTATGCATGTTTGTATATCAGAGATCTCCCTGTCTTTAGCATCCAGTGTCTATTCTATTTTAAAATCCAATTTCTGTTTATCAAATCACTGATAAGATTTGGTATTTAAAAAATATTTGTTTGTTTATTTATAAAATAAAGTTTAAAATTTATTTAAGTTGAAATAAGTTTGTATTGACTCTGGGAATCATGAATAATAGATGTGCTTAAGCTAAGTCAAAATTCAAATTTAGTAATTCATGGATTCAGAGTTATAAATCAAATCATCATACCAAAACATGATTTTTTAAAACAAAATCAAAATTTTTAATGCTATATACAAAGTGCAGTTCCCTATTCTCTGCATTTTGTATTTTTAAGCATCGCTGCTGCCCTATTTGTCTGGAAGTGTCGTGATTGTTCCTGGGGGTGATGAAGTTATCAGGGATGTTGAGAAAATTATTTGATGGAGTTGTATTTCAGTGTGGAGGAGGTGATTGGAGTTTTGAGTTTGGAACCCTAGTTTTACTGGGTTCGAGTAAATTGATCATTTTGGCATTATTAATTGATCGAGTTCAACGCGATTGTGGGGGATGTTAACTGAAGCGTTGACGGAGAGGTAGCCAGAGTTTGAGACCTGCCGATGGTCGAGGTTGCAAAGGCGAGGAGTTTTCCAGGTTGGGTTTGATGGAGTTACTGCTGTTCCAGGTTTGGGTGAGAAGCTCGATTTCGAGTTTGAGTTTTTGGTGGCAATGTGATGATCGTGAACGAGTCTGTGGTTGATCGGTGATGTGTGGAGATCATCAGAGTTGATCGGAGAAGGCGGCGTCATGGGTGCACATGCACGGTGTATGTTTGAGTACTGGTGACTTATGTTGGGTGGTTACAGTTTTTAGTAGCCTCTGGTTTATCTAGGGTAAATATTGATTTAACTCGAAGCAGATAAGCCTTGGACTCGAAGTTAATTTAGAGACGCTCGAGTAATTATGTTTACAGGTTAAAACAGCAAACAGAAACCTGTTCTGTCTAAAAGTTTAAGAGTAAAGTTTTAAACTGTAAACAAAATTTTAAACTAAGTTTAAATCTAAATTTAAATCTGAGTTCAAAGTATTTTGAATTTGAGATTTGAAATAAAATAAGTTTTAAAAATTTAAATCTGGTTTTGGACAATTTTAATTGTATAAGCATACGTGGCTTTGAATTTGAAATGGAAGTTTTAAAATTTGAAATTTAAAATGAGTTTAGATCTGGGTTTTTAAATCTGGAATTAAATTTGAACTTCCATTTTGAAAATAAAATAAGTTTAAATTTAAATCATTCAATTATATTGGAAGGCCAAATGATTTGAAGATTATGTAAGTAAAGCTTTCAAGGATTTGAGTTTAAATCTGAAATAAAGGTTCAAGCTGTATTTCAGTTTGAAATTTAAAAGTAATTTTTTTTTTGAAATTGAATTTGTATTTAAAATAACCAGGAATGTTTACGTGTGTTTTTAAATTGATTTGAATTTAAATTGATTTGGAATTTAAATTGTTTTAAACTTATTTTATAAGTGGATGTTTCTTTTAACATATGAGATAATAAGGTTTGAATTGTTTTAAAACCTCGTTTAAGTTAAATTTGTATCTTAAGTTTAAAATGAAATTTAAAGTGAAATTTAAAGTAAATTTGAAAACAAAGTGCTTTTAAAATACTTTAAATAAGTAAGAAATGAATCTTAAATTAAGTTAGAACTTAAGAAATTGGATTCATTTAAATTATTAAGTTAATTTAAATGGGTAAATAATTAATTAATAATGTGGATGGTTAATTAAGTAATCAATAATTTTTAAATTGATTAACTAAGATTTGAGATTAATTAATTAAGGTTAATTAATCTATAATTAGGAATTGTTAAGATTAATTAGTAATTAATTAATTTGTAATTAATATTGGATAATCTGAGTTAATTACTTAAGTGAAGTAATTAAGGATTGTTAATAAAGGTCATTAACTTAAGATTATTTAACAATTAATTAATGTAATTAATTTTTAATAATTAATTAGATTAATTAATTAATGATAATCATTTGTGAAATTATTTATGGTTAATTACTTAATAGAAGTAATTAATAAATTAATTACTTAATGTAATTAATTGGGTTAAGGAGATTTGTTTAGGTTAATTAATTAAGTTTAATTAATTTAAATACTTGATGATTGATGAATAATTACTTAATGTAGTTAATGGGATTGTAATTACTTAGGGATGTAATTAATTGATATTTACTGTATGTAATTAAAGATGTTTTAATAATGGAAGTAATTTGGATTTAATTACTTTGTAATTAATCAAGGGATTAATTAGGGAATAAATTAAGGGTTAATTTATTCAATGAAGTAATTAAGGGTAGTTAAATTCTAGATGTTATTAATCAAGGGTTACTAATAATTATGGTTAATAATTAATTAACGAAGTAATTAAAGGTTAATTACTGTATTTGGTTGAGGACAAATTAATTTGTGAAATTAATTAAGGGGTAAATATAATGATACGGGAAGCCTTTGGTTAATTGTTGTCCCTAATATGTGGTTCGTGATGCTATGTGATAAGATATGTTTAATTTAAACTGTGATGATGTGGTTTTCTTTTGATGATGAATTACTTTGACATCCTGTATTTAAAAAATTGAATTGGATAACTTGGATTTAGATGACATTGGATTCGAAGAGACCGGAGTCGGGTATTAGTTAATACCCGAAGCCACTTCGATTCTTTATAAAATTGATATGTAGAAATCAATGTGCTGATTTGAGTGATTTGAGTGTATTAGACCATTTAATCTAAGTTTGGCACTTAGAAATTGCTGTGTGAAATGAGTAAGGTCTATAATAGTTTGTGAAATTGTAAATTGATAAGTTACCCCGGGTTTCTATAAGTTGTGTGCTTTGGTTTGCCTTTTTAAATGGATCTACTCACGCTGGTTTCGAGCCTGACTCGGGTGTTACTTTGATGTAATGCTCGGGTCAGACCGAGTATTACAGCTTTTCAGGTAAGGACGTTCTGGAGCTCAGGAGGAGAGCTAGACGGCAGGAGCGTATGGGGTGGGTCCTGATATAGTATTGTTGTTATCTGGACAAGTTCTTAAACTATGCAGTTTGTAAGGGATATTGTAACTCTGATGTATATAGAATGTAAATTGACAAATACAGTTTTCTTTGTATAACTGTTATTATTATTTTCTATTATATTTTATCCATTGCGAATGTGAGATTGTGTGTTTCTTTTCTGTTCTTCTTCTATCGCTTTCTTATTTCTCTTTCTTCTTTTCACTAACTATCTGGAAATTTCGGGATCGAAAATTCCGGGTCGTCACACATTGTTTCTGACAAACTTCTTGTTTTTAGAGTGATCCTTTCCCTAAATTTCTGCGAAGCTATGATGAAAGTATCCTCAGTTCAATTCTCAGTGAAAGCACCAAAAATGTTAACGTAAAAATCTGATGCTAACACCCCGGTGCAAGTAAAGCAAGTGTGAAAGCTCTACCCGATGATACGGGAATCAGAAATAAGCAGCAAAAAATCAGAAAAATAATAAAAGACACTGTTTTTATAGTGGTTCGGACAGTAGTCAAGCCTACGTCCACTTTATATCTCTTTATTACTGACTCAAGTACAACTTATACAACTTTCTTCCATTACAACACACTTTAGACTAGTAGTTCAAACTTTGATGGAGAATAATCTTCTGAATCCATGTTGAATGATGTAGATTTTCTCTTGAAGTTTGTCGTAGTGTCCTTGGTGTTTGGAGTGCTTGAAGTGCTGTTTTAGTTGAGAAAATGACAGAGTATCTGCGCTTCGAGAATGAGCCAAAAGATCCCTCGAACGTTGGATCTCACGCTGTATTTATATGAGTTTCCTGGTCATAAGTCGTAGGTCGAAAGCGGCGACTTAAATTAAGTCGTGGATCGAAGGCCGCAACTTAAAGTAGGTCGTGGGTCGAAGGTCGCAACTTAAAGTAGGTCGTAGGTCGAAGGTCGCGACCTAAAGGAAACGAGCTACAGCCATTCTAGTTGCACTTGGCTCCTCCTGAGCGGGTTAGCAGGTTGCACGCGACCTAGGATGGGTCGTTGATCTCTTCTAGGTGAATGGAGCGACCTAGAAGAATGTCATAAGATGCAGCGACTTATGGAGTTGCCTCGGCCTTGTTTAGGTCGTGTGCGACCTTATGAAGAGTCATGCGGTCTTGTACTGCCTTAACCCGTTAGGTTATAGATCGCTGACTCGTTAAGTCGCTGGACCAGTAAGTCGCTTGGCCCATTTAGGTAGTTAGGTCGGGGCCGCTCTAAATCGTTCTATGTCTTAACTCGTGGACCGTTGATCTTCTTGGTTCGCTTGGACTGCTTCACTCTTAGGTGGCAGGGTACTTGTTTGTTAGGTCGCTGTGTTTCCTAGCTCGGTCATATGTTAGGTCGTTCTACCGTTCCACCTGTTAAGTCGTTGCACCTTTTAGGTCGTGCCACCTTTAGGTCGTTAAGTCGCTTACTTCTCTAATTCGTTAGGTTGCCTACCCCCTTAAGTAGTTAATTCGTCCCATTTCTTAGGTCGGTAGGTCACTGCCTGTTAGGTCGCTAACTCGCTTCATACTTTAGGTCGCTGTGCTTATGTAAGTCGCTGGGTCGCTCCAACTAGTAAACCTCTTTAGGTCGCTTCGGTTGTTGAGTCGCTAGGTCGCATAATAAAGGATTTAACAGTATGCATAAACTTTTAAGTTGTCCAGGAAATAGGTTAATAATTAACCCTTGAAAACTATGATAAGATAGTTGTTGGAGGTAACCAATAGGTTCATAGTTACCCTTGAAAACTATGTATAAAGGACTGTTGGCAAGGGCTAATTAGTTTATAGCGAACCCATGAAAACTATATTCAAAGTAGGAATTGACATCAGTTAATGGTTCCTAATCAACTTGTGAAAAATAAGATAACAAGGATGTTAGTAAAAGAATCAGTAGGTTCATAGTCAACCCATGAAAACTAAGATGAGAAGAGAGTTGCTGGATAAATCCATAGGTTCCTAGTCAACCCATGAAAACTAAATAAGAGGATTAGTTATTAGAATGACTAATAGGATCAGTAGATCGATGAACTAATTAAGTTTATTATCGCAGGACCCTATAGTTTCTTAGTGACTTCATAAAAACAATGGAGTAGTACATGGTGTCCATGATAATGGAAAAGGTTATTAGTAAACCCATGAATATTTATAGGTTAATAGGGACCCTAGAAACTATAATTACGGTAGGGTATCCATCTAAAATGGGGATGTGAAATCCAGATGTTTATATGAATGCATATCATCATAATGTTTTGAAATGTACATTTTTAAACATTGTGGATCCAAGAGCACAGCATATGGTTTTATAAAGGTTTTAGGATACTAGTGAGGGGAGAACCCGTTACACTAACAGAAGGGTCTCACTAGATTTTAAAAATGATTGAGATGTTAGATTATTATTCATACCAGGCTTTATGTATGACTCGAAGTTTTGTTTTCCCCTTAAACTCTCGAGTACTCAATTGTTTTTGAATAGTTTGAGGTTTAGGGTTTTTAGTTTCCTTCTTAGATGAATTAATCTTTCGGAGGAGGCCAAGAGGCAATTAGTTATTTAGAGTTATCTTTTTCCGCTATGTATTGATGCAAATGCAGATTTATTAGCCTTCTTATATACTCTAATCAACCAAGAGGACATCTTCATATGTCATTCTTGGTGTATGTGTAATAATTTTATTTTTTTGAACGTGGTTAATGTTTTGGGATGATATAATGAACATGAAATGTTTTGAATGGAATATGGAAATATGTTAATGAATTGTTAATTTTTTTCCATATTCTTGTGATCTGTATATCAATGAATCTAGCACCGCTATATTTGATCGTCGAAGATTAATAACCATGGATGAGTGCAGCATCCGTAGCCGTTAATTTTAGGCCTCCAAGATGGGGGATGTTACACACTTAGTCTCATCGGTCTTCCTAAGCAACCTGAGTGCCCACAAATTATTGGTTTTTAAGAATGGGTTTCCCATCGCAATTAAGACATTCTGCAACCTCGAAACATAGACATTACATCTTCTTCTCAACAACCTCGACATGAAGCAGAAGACGATGAAACTCATGAATTAAATATTAATGTGCCTCCTAAACAGCTTTCATCACATTATCCCGAAATCAAAGCAAACTCAATCGCCGTTTAGCTAATGTTGGGAAAAATGTTTCCAAGACAAACAAAAAGCTAAACTTCATAAAAGGTTTTCTGAATAAAATTTCGGAAAGAAATGTCTTCCTCCAGATCCACTTCAATGAGTGTTCTTGAAAATCCGGCACCGTTTACTTGGACATCCTCGGAGGATGAAGAAGAGGAAGAAGAATAAGCTAGTGACGATTGGTTTGGTAAGTTTTCATAATTATCTAAACATAACTCTATTTTTTATGACTACTTTCGTTTAAATACAAATTTATGTACAATACATTGTGCTCCTACGATGTTTTAACTCGTGACAATATGTTTATTGTTATCTTGTGTGGTTAGGGAATGTTTCTATCTTGTTTTCTGACATGGCGTTTAGAAACTTTTTGATGTATATGTGTTTATGATGTTTTCTGAAGTAAATATTATCATGTTTTTTATATGCAATGTCTTTTTATGTTTATATGAGATACTATTGTGTGTCTATGAGAAATGTCTACATATTTATGATATTTTTGTGAGAAATGCGGATTATAGATCTTAAGGCTAGAGGGGGGTTGGAGAGTGTTGTGTGGTTTTTCTAAATCTTTTTGAATCTTATGTAATTTACTCATCAACAAATGCAATTCACAAACACATATATAATTACAGAATCAGACACAGATACAAATACTAAATAAAACAGTAAAGGAAAGGACACACCAGGATTTTATACTGGTTTGGTGTTATCCTACATCCATTCCTGCAAAATTGTACGGATTTCTTTTCAAAATAATCCCCCAGATTACACCCTCAGTTTCAAGACTACGAGGTACACCTTCCAGTAATCAAATCCGGGGCAAACTCTCTTGATTTAACCAGGCCACAAGATCACCTAATCGATTTCCGGGACAACGATCACACCCAATTGATTTCAAGGCTCAGCCACACCTTCTACTCAATAGTTTGATTTACAAATGATCCTATAATTCTGAATAACACCGAGAAGTTATGGAGAGAGTGGCAGAGAATCAAACAAGGGATAATCAAGTTTGAATCCCTTGGTATTTCGGTAGAGCATAGTTTTGGATTATTTAGAATAAATGAGGAAGATGAAGAGGAGAGAAACTAATTTAAAATCTGGTTAAAAATTCGTATAGAACTTACTAGTATTTATAGAGAACAACAGCCATATCTATTCGTGAAAGGATACGACGAATAGTCACTTGTTTTGAAAATTTGAAATGAAATTAACGGGCCCCATGTCGACATGGGGGGATGGGGTAGATGGACGTCGACATGATCTAGGCAAAATTGGTGATTTTGATTTTCTTATTAAAATTGGTTTTTATAATTTGTTAAAACAATTTCTAAACTTTGTAAATATGTTTGAATATGGTTTAAACATATAAAAGTAATTTTTAATAATCTTAATTTATAAAGTGATTTAAAATCTGAGTATATAAATAATTTAAAGCTAAATATTTAAGACAAAGATGCTTTAAAAACAAGGATAATTTTGAAATCAAAATATAAAAAAACGATGAAAATAGTTTTGAGGCTAAAATATTTAAAAGAAGAGAGATGTCTTTTTGAAAAAGAGGTTTTGAAAACATTTAAAATAAGAGATATAATTTTTAAAATCATTTACAAAAAATTTGTGGATATCAAAATATGACTACTATATGTTCCACTAGATATTTTCGTTGGTTCCATCCCACTAGAGTTCCATCCCTTTAACAGACTCGAAGTGGATTCATTCCATGAATAAGTTTCGAATAAAGATTTAAGTGCTTTTAAGAAGTTTTAACACAATTCTAGACTCAATACTTATCTTTTATTATTGAAACCTTGAACTCTTGATATTTTGATACTCACGAGTCTTCAATCTGGATGTCTTCAATCTCTATACTGTATAGTCTTCATTCTAGGTACCTGCATGGTTATATCCTCCATATTCATTTATCTAAACTATAATGTTAGTATTTATATTTCATCACAAGTTGTAAGGTTGTTGTCATCAAAACCATCATCTCAAGGACTAACATTCTCCCCCTTTTTGATGATGTCAAGCTATGTTTATAAAATATACTTCGCCTTCACAATAACTCCCCCTAAACCTAATAACTCTATTTTATATTTCTCCCCCTTTGTCATCAACAAAATACTATGCCCAAAATGATATAACTCTTCCTTTGTCTTATTAGAGTACCTGTGAAAAATTATGATACAGTATATATAAAATAACATGATGTGACAACACGTAAATTTTTGATATTTAGAATTGGAATATTTAATTGATTTTAAATAGTTCAAAGTAAATTTTTAACTTAGATTTCAAATATCACTATTTATTGGGTGATTTAATTATTAAATTTAATTATCGAGATTAGGTAAAATATTGAATCTTGATTTTTAAGCCCACTGAAAATAATTTGAAGGCTTGTAAAAGTTATATTGATAATACAGAAGAGAATAGAAGTGTTAAAATCGAATTTAACAATGATTTGTTCATTTTTGAAATTTTGCCATTTTAAATTGAATTTAAAATAGCCTTCCGAAGCATAGTATCGGAATTTGACGAAACTTGTTCCATTGAATCCGTAATATTGAATTATTGTCGGATTCCAAATTTCGTGGCGTTTGGAGTGGTCGTGTGAACGTACGATATATAAACGCACTGGGATTTTTATTGGGAGTCCATATGAAAACCTGGATTCAAAAAGCATGTGTTACTTCCTTTAATACGCTTCGTCGTTAATAAAGGAAATTTGTCGTTCAGGAGAATGTTTTAAGAATATGATAAAATAAAATATTCATATAAAAGAAAAATCAAACATAGTCAAATCTTCCTTCATACGCCTCCCTTTCTTTTATTTCCAAGCCGAATCCTTCTAGTTCAATCACGCCCTTTCTCTCTAATCTATTCGAACAATTTTTAAACTAAAAGAAATGGCCGCTTGCTTTCTTCTTCAATTAATTGAATTTGACGCCCGATAATAAAACAAAGCACTGAAGAGTGTCGCGACAATTTTTTTGTTTCTCTCTGTCGATCGAGTTTGAGAGAGAGATGCGACATCGATTGATTTAGGGTTGCGAGCAGGCGCAGCGGCTAGGGGCGCTCGACTAGCATGCAAGGGAAAGGGGCGTTACACAGGCGAGCGAGAATGGTGTTAGGCGTCGATGTCAAGCTTGCGAGATGTTCTAACTAAGGCGACATCCCGATCGAGGCCGCGAGTTGAAGAAGGGGATGTGCGACAGTCATTGGAGGTTGTGAACGAGCTTGGTGAGTAGTCGGCATCATCAGGTGAGGTTTGTTTTCAATACAAAAATCTGTTAGCCGTGTTGTTTTTATATAAAAAAAGAAGCAATTAGGGTACTTAAAATTTTGAATGCTGAAACAAAAAAATTATTTATAAGGTTTGAAAAAAATAAAATAAAATATGTATGTAAAAGGGAAATTACTGCTATTAATTACGATAATCGGAGAAGGTTAGCTTATATTGATAAAGTTTGGAGAAAAATAGGAATTCTGGAAAATTGTTATAGAATAATGTTTTATAGTGATTTAACTTGTTTATCAACCAAATTAACTTTTTATTTACTAGAAATAACTTGTTAAAGGGAAATTAGTTTAAGTAAAATTCTTAGCAAATTGAGTCAATAAATGATAATAAATTATTCGATTTAGTTGAAATGCTAATGAATTTATTTAAGGAAAATTTGTTAAAAACGATAACTTTTAAAATAAGAATCACTAGTTAGTTAAATTTACCAAATGGAAATTTAGATTGCTCAATTGACTCGAATATTAATGAAACATCTAATGTTTTTACAAGGTCAGAAATCGTGGAATCAAATCGAGTATGTAGTGGATTGCAAAATAAAAGGTGAGTTAACCTCACTCAGTTAGATTTAAATTTAAGTTTAAATGATTAAATTTAAATAATTGGTCAAATGGTTGAATTGATTAATGTGTTATATTATAGTATATACTACATCTTGGGATGTTTGATTTATATTGTGCTATGGTATGGTATATTTTGGAATTGGCATATTATATTGTGCTAACATCTGTGGATGTAGGGAAAACAGGTTGGAGGGATCCAACTGGATCCCTCAGCATTTATTTAAATTATTTAATACCCTCTGTTGTGAGTATTTGATATTCTATGATGAATTATATTGGAATATTGAATGCTATGGTTTGATTGGATATAATTGGGTATAATGAACTACCAAAAATATATAAATTGGAATTTTTTGAAAGAAAATAAAAGTAGTGAAATTATAAGTAAAACAATTATAGAAATTTGAATAAAATTTAAGAATGAATTGGAAAAGAAATAAAGTGACCTTAAAATTCTAAGAAATAAATCTTGAGTATAGAAAGGGAAATTTTGAATAATATGAAGATTAATGAATTTTAAACTTCAGTGTTATTATTTAAAAGAGAAAAACATTTATTTAAAATTAAGATTTAAATTATTTAAGACGAATAAAGAAGAAATTGGGAAAAATCTGAAATTTGTATATTTCCGTTAAGAGATTTAAAATCAAATAGAAATAATAATAAGAATAAGAATAATAAAATCCATAATTAATGAATTTTGGAAATGAACTGAGTAAGTAAAGAAATTTATTTAAAAGGGAGTAAATTGGAAATCAATTTGGAAAATTGATTTAAGTGATTGAGATTTGAAATTCTCCCTGAATAACCAAGTCCGTTTTCAAAGTAAATTTTTAAATATAAGTTAAAAGTTCTAAAGTTGTTTTAGAAAGCAAGTTTGAAAAATTTATTATTTCTAATATTTAAATTCTAAAAGTAAGTATTTTCTTTAATCTATTGTGGTAGTAATTATTTAAAAAGTGACTTAGTATTTTGTTTTTAAAAGTGAAAATCTAGTTTTATATTTTACTAAATAACCTTATTTTCAAATATTCATATAGTATGTATTTTTAACAAATTATTGAAGTAGTTTTACCTTAAATGTTTTAAATTATATCTCAAAGTAAAGTGTTTTTAAATTATTTTATTAATCCAGTTTTGTGCTTGGTGATTTTAGTGGAGATAGAAAATATTTGGGAAAGTTTATTCTAAAAAGAAAGATGATTTAAAACTGTTTTCAAAAGGTTGAAAATAGAAATATATCTTATGAAGATATTTTTGGAGATTAATAAATAATTTGGGAAATTATTTATTGGTTGATGATGTTTGTGAATATTAATTGATAGTTAATCACCGACTATCAATATTGGACAAATGCGCTGATCGTTTCGAAGAGATCGGGATGGAGATTTATTTCTCGAAAACCACTTCGATCCGGTTTGTACGTTTCGTCTAAACGAGTTTGGATTCGAAGTTGGAGCAGTAAAGGGCAAGGGCTAGTTGCTACTAATCTTAAGGATATTTCCAAAATGGATGTAGTAGGAATAGTGACTTCGGTTCCGTTCGAACCCAGAATGGACTTGTATGGATGAAAGCTTGCGAAACATCGTCAGGTGGACGATGGGCATTCTATGGGATATGTTCTAAAAAGGTAACGCTTAGCCTCAAGCCTCATCAAATGGGAATGACTGAAAATCAGGGGTTGTGTAGCAAGGCTAGGTGGGTAGCACCCAAGCAGGGTGAGGTCATCCCGGCCTAGATGTCCCTTTTATTTCGGCTTAGTGGGCGGTTGTTGATCCCAACTACGGGGTGACCTCACTCGGGATTATCCAGTAAGGGGTAGTCCCGGTCTTGTGTTGCAGGGGTGCGGGCGTACTCCTCGGTACTGTGATCTAGGCCACGTACTGTGATAGGTGGTACCCCAGTGCCTAGTCTTTAGTTGGAAATCCATTCTCCCTACGAGCCTTGTACGAGTTTTGTTTGTATTACCCACTATGTGGCTAGTAGCTGGAATTTAACATTTTCGGCTTTTTTATAAGTATTTGTGTATTGACCGTATTATAATATCAGAGGATTTCTATAAAAAGCGTTTTAGCTATCGTAAGATAAAATCCCTACATGTTTATTTGCGGCGTGGTCATACGAGATGCTTTTGTTTTCAAAGGATTTTTGAAACTTTGACAATCGGTTGAGTCTGATTTTCTCACACCGGTATTCCAGACTGACTCGGGTGTTAGTTAACTGTAATGCCCGGGTGAGACCGAGTATTATAGGATACAGGATTTGATGCTGTGGAGCTTAGGAGACGAGCTGATGACGATACGTACTTTCGTACTTGTTTATATATATATATATATATATATATATATTCCGCTGTGTTGGGTAGCTGTGTTTCCAGTTGTATGTTATTGTTGTTGAACTATGATTGATGTACTCTGATGATGTAATATATAAACAGGGATAATTTGATTTTTGAGTAAAGATTATTTATTGTCTATTATATTTTATTCCGCTGCGATGGTTAGATTCTGTTGTTGTTTTCTATTTTCTTCTTCTACCTCTTCATCTTTAACCCAAATTGTTCATATTTCTGTACCACTTGAGTTGATTTAGGAAGAATAGTGTTAATTTAAGGGGTACGGATTTGCGGACCATTACACTTGGTATCAGAGCTTAGGTTGGTGATAACCTTGGCTCTGGTGGGAAATTACTCAAATAGAGTCCGTAGCACTCTAGAATGAGTTTGAGCGTATTAATAGATATGAGTGCGTATTTGTTAGTGAACATAAATTGTTTTAATATTGTGTTAATTGGTTTATTGAGTGGCATATGAACCTTCGTCGATACCGTCTCCACAACTGTATTGAAGGGGTTTCTAAACACTTGAATAGAACAATCAACACGGTATTGTTTCAAATACAGGTGATTGAAATAATTTTACCCCAAAATATATTTTGATATAAATAAAAGTTTTTTTAAACTATTTTAGCTAATATATGGTTGCGTGGATGTTAGGAAGAATAATATTAAAGTATTATCATTGTTAAGTGAAAATTTAACTAGAATTTGAAAATACAACAAAAGTTTAAGGGAATAAATTCATTATAAAATGAAATTTATAAATATGAATTATAAATGTAATTTATAAATTGAAATATAATCAAATAAGAATTTGTATGAGCATAAGATACACAAATGAATTATAGTTAAAAATAATTTAAGTAGGGTTTGGAAATTTAAATCCCGGATATTTGGAAGTATTTGAAGATAAATGATAGCATTTTTTGTTTTAGAGGTATTTCTAAAAGGAAATTTGTTTTAAACGAATTTTGGAAGTGATATAGCATTGAAATCACTTGGATTATTGGAAAAAAAATTTGATGATGACGGCCGCATCATCAGTATTCATTTTTGAATTTCTAAGTGATGATTGCTGCCAAATTGAGTTGTTCAGAAAAGCTAGTTGTTTTGAAATTCCAAAGGGAATTTGTTGGGAATAAGACCAGGATTGGTTTAAATTTTTGAGAAATGTGATTTGAGATGTTGAAGATTTCAAAATGATTTGAAACAAAAGCTGGGAGTTTAAAAATCCTGATGAGATAGCTATAAGCTTATAAATAAAGATAATTTTAAAATAAGGAAGAAATATAAGCTTTGAATGTTAGAAATTTAAATTTAAGGTGAAAGGTTAAAAATGGAATTAACTTGGATTGGGGAATAAAATTTAACTGGATTGAAATTAATTGAATATGTTGAAAATAATATCCAGTTGTATTCGAATTTAAGTTGAAATCGAATTGAGTTAAACAAATCTTATTTAAAATAAAAGAAGGATATATTCAAGCCTATAATGAATGTAATCATGTAAATAAAAAGTTGTGACTTATAAAATTTGAAAAGTGGGATAGAAAACCCAAAATAAATATTTTGATGAATTGAAAAATAAAATAAAAATCAAAACATGAATTATAAATTAATTTGAACTTAAGAAAATTAAATGAAGAGATTTTGAGATTAAATCAAGTTCCAGATTATAAGTTGGGGAAAAACTATTTAGATAATAAACTAGACAATGAAATATGTAATGGAACCTATTGTAGTTAAATAGAAGCTGATTTGGTGAGATAATAATGAAGTTTGAAAATAAAAATCAAGTTATAAATCCAATTCGACCTGGATCGATTGTGAAGTAAGTGTAATTGAATTGTGGTTAATAAATTGGATGGTAAATTAAAAGTGAATGGTAGAATCAGAACTTGAGTTATTAATTAAAATTTGACTTAAAATGTTAACGAATTAAATATAGTTGGAAATGTGTCGAATAAAGGAAAATGAAATGTGATTAAAATAGTGATGGTTTGAATTGCAAATAAAATACAAATAGGTGGAAATAAATTGGAAATGGCCATGTAATCAGTTGAATGAATTGAACCTGGAAAAGTTAAATTTTATAATAACTAATCAAAAGAAATTATAGATTTAAAATGAGATTTAACTGAGATAGAATTAAGTTGAATGGAAGAGAAAAATTTACTCGTAAGATGAAATGAGCTTAAGTATAAAATTGAAGTAAATTAACTTAAGCTAATGGAGGAGAGTTGAATTGAAATCAACTTACACTAAGTTTAATAATATTGGATTGGTTTTAAATCAAGTGAAAATAAATTTTAATCGAAATAAAATTCAATGACTTATAGATAATATTTAAGGAAATGAAATTTCATAATGGATTGAGTGAATAAAATAATTATGTTGAATAAATAAATGGATGAGTAAATAAATGGATGGAATAAATAAGAATCAAATGGAAGCGAACTTAATTTTGAAGTGGAATAAATTGAGTAAATTAACTAAAGCTTGGGTTGAATTAATTCGGGAATGGTTAGTAATATGTAAGCTTGGAATGGGTCGAGCTAAATAAATGGTCGTGAATGAATTAAATTAAAAAAAAGAAAAAAAAATTGGTAATGAAGATGAACCTAAGTGTTAATGGTTTTGAATGATCTAGTTTGGTTAATAAAATGAAATGCATGTGAATGGATTCAAATTTAAAATGCAATGGAAATGAGAATATATGGATTGTGAATAAATTTAAAAATGGAATAGAATTAAGTATAAATTGAGCTGAAATCAATTTAAATTGATTATAAAACATAAGTACTTATTTATTCACATAGATCTCATCAAATTACAAAGAATAAATTGTCATTGGATGTAAATGGAAGTAATTAAAATTCTATGAATTGATAGGAGAAAAATAAATTGATTTTGAGAGCAATTGGATTAAATATGAGTTCGGTTTGCTTAAAAATAAATTAAATGCAAGAGATTAAGTTTTAAACCATTCAAATTGATGAACTTATATACGAATGGATTGAAAACCGTTCAAATTGAATGAAAATGGTTATAAATTAATTGGAACAGTGGAATTAGTATGAAAACTGTATAAGTTTCTTACGGAAAAATGTTTGGTGTGAATTTCTTTTAGAATTCATGTGTTTAACTATTGCAAATAAGTGAAATATCGATAAAACTTTATATATATGGCACTTACATGTTTAAATTGAGTAAGTACAGGTTCAGGGAAGCCGTTGGGCTGGATTTGATTGCGTGAAATGCTAAATAAATAAGCTGTTTGCTTAAAAATGCTAATAAGGTACGCCTACGCAATAAAAATAGGAAATATGAACTGTTTTTTTGGTTTTTCCGACCGTGTGGGTCAATGTATATATATTTATCTCTTTTGTCAAATTGCAAAAGCTCCACCGTATGAAGGAGACTCTGCCAAAAATTTTCAGAAATTTTGGGAGCTAGAAAAATTTTGAAAATTTTTGGAAAATTTTGTTAACGACAAAACGGTTTCAAATTGGAAATTGAAATAAATCAGTAAATGAGACTAATATAAAATAATGACATAAATTAGTTATAAATGGAAAATAAAATTCAAATATTCAAAGTTGACGATAAATTAAATTCATATGGAAATGAAAGAATCAATTTGAAAAGAAATAGATAAACTAGAATGGTGAAATGAAAATAAATAAATAAAGGAGAATATATAATGTTTATACTAATTTAAGAAGGAATGATGAATTCTTAAATGAAAAATTGATACTACAAATATAATCTAAGTTAATATTAGAATGAATAAATACCGACATTTTGTATGAAAGTTGATATGATGTTTTTGGAATATTGTGATTGAAAATTATTGCTAAGCAGGATATGCAGGTATTATAAAGAGAAAGGAAAATTGGTTTTGATTTCAGACGATAAAAATTGAATTGCCGGAGCAAAAAGGTATGTGTTTATATTTTGTGAAATTTGATTGGGTTTTTGGATCTAGCACTTGGCGATTTGTTTTCTTTTGGAATTTGGTAGCCCGTGGAGGCCTTTTGTAGTTGTACCGAGCTAGCTGTGCAAAGGTGACGCTGGCGAAATTTTTCGGAAATTTAGGGAGTTAGAAAATTTTTGACAAAATTTTGATAACTCAAAATTTAGTTTTGAATTATAATTTGAATGACTGTATAAATAGAGTTGTTTGGGAACTATGGAAAAGTTTGGGAAGTTAATAAGAATAATAATGGGTCTTTTATAAGAAGATAGTTGGTAAGATGTTGACGGGGAAAAAGTAAACGGGTATTGGATCATTCTTCCTAACTAGTAATTTCGGGGACTAAATTCTTTTAAGGGGGAGGAATGGGACGTCCTGTAAATTTTTTATATTTGAAATTGGAATATTTAATTGCTTTTAAATATTTAAAAGTAAATTTTTAACTTAGATTTCAAATATCACTATTTATTGGGTGATTTAATTATTAAATTTAATTATCGAGATTGGGTAAAATATTGAATCTTGATTTTTAAGCCTGTTGAAAATAATTTGAAGGCTTGTAAATGTTATATTGATAACACTGAAGAGAATAGAAGTGTTAAAACTGAATTTAACAATGATTTGTTCAGTTTTTAAATTTTACCGTTTAAAATTGAATTTAAAATAGCCTTTCGAGACACAGTCTCGGAATTTGACGAAACCAGCTCTATTGAATCCGTAGTATTGAATTATTATCGGATTCCAATTTTCGTGGCGTTTGGAGTGGTCGTGTGAACGTACGACATATAAACGCACTGGAATTTTTATTGGGAGTCTAATATGAAAAACTGGATTCAAAAAGCACGTGTTACTTCCTTTAATACGCTTCGTCGTTAATAAAGAAAATTTGTCGTTCAGGGGAATATTTTAAAAATAGGATAAAATAAAAGATTCATATAAAAGAAAAATCAAACATAGTCAAATCTTCCTTCATACGCCTCCCTCTCTTTTATTTCCAAGCTGAATCCTTCTAGTTCAATCACGCCCTTTCTCTCTGATCTATTCGAATGATTCTTAAACTAAAAAAAATTGGCCGCTTGCTTTCTTCATCAATTAATCGAATTCGACTCTCGATAATTAAAAAAAAGCACTGAAGAGAGTCGCGACAGTTTTTTTTGTTTCTCTCTGTCGATCGAGTTTGAGAGAGAGATGCGGCATCGATTGATTTAGGGTTGCGAGCAGGCGCGACGGCTAGGGGTGCTCGACTGGCAAGCAAGGGAAAGGGGCGACAAAGGCGAGCGAGAATGGTGTTAGGCGGCGATGTCAAGCTTGCGAGATGTTCGAACTAAGGCGATGTCGCGATCCGAGGCCACGAGTTGAAGAAGGGGATATGCGACAGTCATTGGAGGTTGTGAATGAGCTTGGTGAGTAGTCGGCATCATCAGGTGAGGTTTGTTTTCGATTCAGAAATTTGTTGGCTGTGTTGTTTTATATATAAAAAAAAAGCAATTAGGGTACTTAAAATTTCGAATGCTGAAACATAAAATTTATTTATAAGGTTTGAAAAAAATAAAATAAAATATGCATGTAAAAGGGAAATTACTGCTATTAATTACGGTAATCGAGGAAGGTTAGCTTATATTGATAAAGTTTAGAGAAAAATAGGAATTCTGGAAAATTGGTATAGAATAATATTTTATAGTGATTTAACTTGTTTATCAACCAAATTAACTTTTTATTTACTAGAAATAACTTGTTAAAGGGAAATTAGTTTAAGTAAAATTCTTAGCAAATTAAGTCAATAAATGATATAAATTGTTCGATTTAGTTGAAATGTTAATGAATTTATTTAAGGAATTTTTTTAAAAAATGAGAACTTTTAAAAAGAATCACTAGTTAGTTAAATTTACCAAATGGAAATTTAGATTGCTCAATTGACTCGAATATTAATGAAACATCTAATGTTTTTACAAGGTCAAAAATCGTGGAATCAAATCGAGTATGAAGTGGATTGCAAAATAAAAGGTTAGTTAACCTCACTCAGCTAGATTTAAATTTAAATTTAAATTTAAATGATTAAATTTAAATAATTGGTTGAATGGTTGAATTGATTGATGTGTTATATTATAGTATATACTACATCTTCGAATGTTCGATTTATATTGTGCTATAGTATGGTATATTTTGGAATTGGCATATTATATTGTGCTTACATCTGTGGATGCAGGAAAAACAGGTTGGAGGGATCCAGCTGGATCCCTCAACATTTATTTAAATTATTTAACACCTTATGTTGTGATTATTTGATATTCTATGATGAATTGTATTGGAATATTGAATGCTATGGTTTGATTGGATATAATTAGGTATAATGAATTGCCAAAAATATATAAATTGGATTTTTTTGAAAGAAAATAAAAGTAGTGAAATTGCAAGTAAAATAATTATAGAAATTTGAATGAAATTTAAGAATGAATTGGAAAAGAAATAAAGTGACTTTAAAATTATAAGAAATAAATCTTGAGTATAGAAAGGGAAATTTTGAATAATTAGAAGATTAATGAATTTTAAACTTCAGTGTTATTATTTAAAAGTGCAAAACATTTAATTAAATTTAAGATTTAAATTATTTAAGAAGAATAAAGAAGAAATTGGGAAAATCTGAAATTTGTATATTTCAGTTAAGAGATTTAAAATCAAATAGAAATAATAATAATAATAATAAGAATAATAAAATCCATAATTAATGAATTTTGGAAATGAACCGAGTAAGTAAAGAAATTTATTCAATGGGAGTAAATTGGAAATCAATTTGGAAAATTGATTTAAGTGATTGAGATTTGAAATTCTCCCTGAATAACCAAGTACGTTTTCAAAGTAAATTTTTAAATGTAAATTAAAAGTTTAAAGTTGTTTTAAAAAGCAAGTTTGGAAAATTTATTATTTCTAATATTCAAATTCTAAAAGTAAGTATTTTCTTTGATCTATTATGGTAGTAATTATTTAAAAAGTGAGTTAGTATTTTGTTTTTAAAAGTAAAAATCTAGTTTTATATTTTATTAAATGACCTTATTTTCAAATATTCATATATTATGTATTTTTAACAAATTATTGAAGTAGTTTTACCTTAAATGTTTTAAATCATATCTCAAAGTAAAGTGTTTTTAAATTATTTTAAACATCTAGTTTTGTGCTTGGTGATTTCAGTGGAGATAGAAAATATTTGGGAAAGTTTATTCTGAAAAGAAAGATGATTTGAAACTGTTTTCAAAGGGTTGAAAATAGAAATATATCTTGTGAATATATTTTTGGAGATTAATAAATAATTTAGGGAATTATTTATTGGTTGATGATGTTTGTGAATATTAATTGATAGTTAAATCACTGACTATCAATATTAGACAAATGCGCTGATCGTTTCGAAGAGACCGGGATCGAGATTTATTTCTCGAAAACCACTTCGATCCGGTTTGTACATTTCGTAGAAAACGAGTTTGGATTCGAAGTTGGAGCAGTGAAGGGCAAGGGCTAGTCGCTACTAATCCTGAGGATATTTCCAAAATGGATGTAGTAGGAATAGTGCCTTCGGTTCCGTTCGAACCCGGAATGGACTTGTATGGACGAATGCTTGAGAAACATCGTCAGGTGGACGATGGGCATTCTATGGGATATGTTCTAAAAAGGTTACGCTTAGCCTCAAGCCTCATCAAATTGGAATGACTGAAAATCAGGGGTTATGCAGCAAGGCTAGGTGGGTAGCACCCAAGCAGGGTGAGGTCATCCCTGCCTAGAAGTCCCTTTTATTTTGGCTTAGTAGGCGGTTGCTGATCCCAACCGCGGGGTGATCTCACTCAGGATTATCCAGTAAGGGGCAGTCCCAGTCTTGTGCTGCAAGGGAGCGGGCTTACTCCTCGGTACTGTGATCTAGGCCATGTATTGTGACAGATGGTACCCCAGTGCCTAGTCATTAGTTGGTAATCCATTCTCCCTACGAGCCCTGTACAAGTTTTGTTTGTATTACCCACTCTGTGGCTTGTAGCTGGAATTTAATAGATGTAACAATTTCGGCTATTTTATAACTATTTGTATATAGACCATATTATAATATCAGAGGATTTCTATAAAAAGTGTTTTAGCTATCGTAAGGTAAAAATCCGACATGTTTATTTGTGGTGTGGTCTTACGAGATGCTTTTGTTTTCAAAGGATTTTTGAATCTTTAACAATCAATTGAGTGTGATTTTCTCACGCTGGTATTCCAGACCGACTCGGGTGTTATTTAACTGTAATGCTCGGGTCAGACCGAGTATTATAGGATACAGGATTTGATGCTGTGGAGCTCAGGAGACGAGCTGGATGATGATATGTACTTCCGTACTTGTATATATATATATATCTGTGTGTGTATGTATTCCGCTGTGTTGAGTAGATGTGTTTCCAGTTGTATGTTATTGTTGTTGAACTGTGATTGATGTACTCTGATGGTGTAATATATAAACAGGGATAATTTGATTTTTGAGTAAATATGATTTATTATCTATTATATTTTATTCCGCTGCGATGGTTAGATTCTGTTGTTGTTTTCTATTTTCTGCTTCTACCTCTTCTTCTTTAATCCAAATGGTTCGTATTTCTGTACCACTTGAGTTGATTTAGGTAGAATAGTGTTAACTTAAGGGGTACGGATTTGCGGGCCGTTACACATGAGCTAATAATAAAGACATGATAAATATGAAAGTTTACACCTAATATATACTATGTTTCATGTAATGTTATACATATCATTCAAACCAAATAAATTTTAATCAAAGAAAATCGATTCAAATCAAAACAAACAATTCAAAAAAAAGCAATTCAAATCATAAGGAGATCAAAAATTTTTAAGAACTTCAACCCATTCAAAAACAAGCAATTCAAAAAGATTTTAACAAGATTTGGGTAACAAACAAAATCATTTTCAGAATTGTAAAAAAGGCTAAGAACATGTTTCTCTTCAAGAAGAGCATTGATTTCATATGTAGAGAAATCGCTAAAGATGGCATACATTTCCATATGAACTTTTCTGTAATTAGCATAACTTATATAAGCCTTGATTGCGTCCAAATAATTATAGAGATACTCTTTAATGGTTTATGACAGCCTCATTATGGATGGAGTGCTTGAAGAAGCCATTTTTGAAGAGAGTGCAAAGTTCGAAAGCGTAAAAGAGAGTTTGAATTTTGAAATGAGAGTGAAAAGGCATGATAAGATAATGGAAATAAATAGATATTCAATAGTCATGCTCTCTGGTCATGCGGTACCTTTCAAGAACATTGGATTTTGTGAAAAGGTGGAGGCAAGTTCAAAGATTTGAATTCATGTGTAGGACAATGTCGACATGGGTCAGAGAATTCATGTGACTTATCTTTTCTTATATGCTTTAATATATATATACACACACACACAGATACATATGTATATATTATTTTTAATGTCTATATGTTTTTTGAAGTAATTTTTTAAATATGGTAATAGTTTTTAACAAAAAATATTATTATATTAAAATAAAAAATATAATAATAATAATAAATTTATAATTCAAATAACACATAATTTCAAAAACAATCAAGAAATCAAATAATTTTAAGCAAAATAATTTCAACCAATATATTGTAAATGAGTACCTTTTTCTAGATTCGTATCTCCGAGACCAACAGAATCATGAATAGACGTAAAGCACATATTTGAATTTTCCGTCTTCTGATCATCATCGCTTGAGGACGAGTCTGATTCGTCTAGTGTTGCGGTATATGCTCTTTTCCTTTTCTTTGTATAATCATTGCTTGTAGGATTTGTTTTGCTTATCAGGATGCAGACATTCTCTTTTTAGATGGCCTGGTTCATCATAGTTGAAACATTGGACGTGATTTGGTACTTCATTACGATTTCTAGAATTCCTGTAATCATTCTTTTTGAAGTTGTTCGTCTTTCTGTATT
Source organism: Allium cepa (assembly GCA_030765085.1). Classification (NCBI taxonomy): domain Eukaryota; kingdom Viridiplantae; phylum Streptophyta; class Magnoliopsida; order Asparagales; family Amaryllidaceae; genus Allium; species Allium cepa. The sequence continues at coordinate 431,620,968 of CM060942.1, forward strand.
TCAGAAACTTCTAAAAGTTCCTTGTCATGAAAGTTATTTCTTCATCATCGTCACTTCCCTAGTCTGATCCATCTGTTAATGCGTTGAATGCAATTGACTTCTTTTTGAATACCTTGCTATCTCTTCTCCCTTGCATATGTACTTCAAATGACATTAGATTTCCAATCAATTCTTGAATCTTTAAAGTGCTGATAGCATTTGCTTCTTCGATTGCAAGAGTTTTCTGATCCCATTCCGGAGTAAGAGAATTTAGAATTTTTCTGACTTGATCTTCTTTGGAAAAACTTTTTCCCAATGATATTAGAGAATGCACAATATCCTGAAATCAACTATACTTATCTGAAATAGACTCATTATAATTCATTTTGAATAATTAAAACTGATTTGTGAGTATGGGTATTTTGGTCTTTTTGACTATGATTGTACCTTCTTGAGTAACTTGCAAAGTTTTCTAAATATCATATGCAGACTTACAAATAGATACTCTATTGAATTCGTTCCTATCAAGTGAACAAAATGAAATATTCATGGATTTGGAATTATTTTGTGCAATAGCCTTTTTCTCAGTAGTCCATTGTGCAAAACTAGCCGTGGATTCAAAATATTCAGTTTGTGTGATATTTCAGGCGTCAAATCCTATTGACTATAAATATATGTTCATTCTACATGCCCAATATGCATAGTTACTGCCATTAAAGAGTGGTGGTCTGGCAGTAAACCGACCTTCTAAAAATCAATTAGTGATAGTGTTAACAAAATCAGTGTTGGTAGCGATTTTTCAAAAATATTTCAAAATTCAGATTATGAAAACTTTGAAAACCTTTCTCCGATAGCAAATATGAGAAACAAGGATTATAGATCTTAAGGCGGGAATAACACTATAAGGGGGGTGAATAGTGTTATGTGGATTTTCTAAATCTTTTTGAATCTTATGTAATTTATTCACCAAAAAGGCAATTCACAAACACAGATATAATCGCAGAATCAGCGCATATGCAAATATTAAATAAAAACAGTAAAGGAAAGAACACACAAGGATTTTATGTTGGTTCGGAGTTACCCTACATCTAGTCCCGCACAATTGTACGGATTTCTTTTCAAAATAATCTCCCAGATTACACCCTCGTCTTCAAGGCCACGAGGTACACACCTGTATTCAAGTCCCAGACAAACTCTCTTGATTTAACAGGGCCACAAGATCACCTAATCAATTTCCGAGGAAACGATAGCACCTAATTGATTTCATGGTCAATGTGACGCCCCACCTCTATACCCACGCTAGCCAAGAACACTACGGTGTAGTGTTGTCAACTAGCACGGAGAATAAGGCTGTTGAGGAGCGACCATCCGTGTAATTGCTTTGTGCGAACACCGATATGTCAGATAGTAAAAACATGCTTTTAATTTCAGAAGAGAATCCGGCATGCCGATGCAAACTCAAAGCTACCACACGGTGGCTATAATAGTCTAGGACAAATATAAACTAATAACACAGATAAATATAAATGCGGAACACAGATAAATCAGAAAATCTCATATATATATAACTGATGTCAGTTACAATACGTTTACACGGTACATGTGATACAACTACAACAGTCGACTCAGGAAGTTACATATACAAGTACATTAACGTATTTAATATACATGAACACATATCTTCCAATACAATTTTACAGACTACTACAAATAACGACGACTACTCCAAAAGATATGAAAGAACTTCATAGCTCTAGCAGCAACCCAAAGCAGAATATCTACAACCTGAAATACTCGGTCTGACCCGAGTATTAGATTCAAAAGAAAATAATACTCGGGTCAGTCTAATTCAAACTCAGTTATTAGTGCAGAGAAGCAATAATAATTAAATAATGAATAGACGACAGTAATTAAACCAAATCAGTATGCAATTCATAATATTGAATTGAAACGAACAAAACAGTTCAAAACATTTAAATATCAGTTAAAATATTAAGTCGAGTAGGGCTGCAGTACACGCACGCGTGCACTGCCTCGCCACTACAGAATATGGAATACGCAAAAAGATCCATCAGTCAAAACAAAAAGAATATCATACACGCCATACCGTGTGGCTGCAGTTCACGCTTGCGTGCACTGCCTTGCCACTATAGTGATGATGTACTCAACCGAATACCGTGTGGCTGCAGTTCACGCTTGCGTGCACTGCCGTGCCACTACAGTGATGATGTACCCATAAGATCAACGAACCAAAATCCGTGGAGGTCTAATTATCAACGTCACAATGCAACTACAGTTGCAACTAGGTACAAAGATAAGGTCAATGCATCTGCCAACCACACATAAATTATGTGAAGGCAATACTCCAACGATTGCAAAAGTGCACCTTGAAGCAAAGTCGAGAATAAGGAGCACAGCAGAAGGCAAGGGACAGTAATGAAAAACCTCATCCAAGTGAATTGAGGTGGATAACTGTCTCAAGCAACAGCAGCCGAACAAGTTCGAGTAAGGCAGAGTAATGCCAAAGTAGTTAAGAAAAGATGACAACAAACTGCAGCCGTGGATCCAGATACAACAATCAAACAAATGCAGCAGGGGTGAGGTTGCACAGTGTAAAATGTTTGCAGATTAACTGCCACCAAGTAAATGTAGTAACACTGCAAATTCGAGAAGGTAGCAAGCTACTACGAAATGCAAGAAGGTCAAGTCTCAGACTCAACACAACTGCAGCACCAAAGCGTGAAGCAAGGGTACAGGTACAAAATAGAAGGGGTGAGGGCACCGGGGTATGGCACCACTGCACTCAACACAAGGACAGACTGCAACTATATTGCAGCACCACAAGGTCAAAAAAAAAACAATGGTTCAAACATGAGACGAACCAAAGAAATGCATCTGATGGTAAGAGAATGACTACAAGCAACTGAAATGTACTTGTACAAAAAAAAAAAATGGATAGTACAAACTCGACTAGAGGCCGTGAACACAAGTGCAACAGGTCAGAGATTAATAAATGAAGTCTCTAACCAAAATAAGGCCGCAAGAAGCTTCAATTCAAATCAGTAATGAAGACCCAAAGAAGAACCAGGGCAATGCAACCAAGAAACAAGTGACATGCAGATATCACAAGGTCACAAATGTTGGTTTGAAAGTAAAGACACAAAGGTAATTCAAAGGAGACTAAATGCACTGTGTTGTGAGAACAACAATATATGCTGACCAATAAACACAGAATGAAAGGCTACAGAAATGCCAAAATACCAACAGCACATGAAGGTAACAAGGAACACTAATCCAGACACAATGAACACAGTATCAATATGATGAACCAAGCAGTCAAGCCATATTTTGGCAAAAATGCAACTGATCAGAGATGGCACCTGGAATATCAGGCAACATTCAAAAGAAATAATTTCAGAGATGTTCAAAGCCCAAAACGAAGTACACAACCAAGCACGAAGTACAAACTGCAACTGCGACACACAGTGCCACAACCAAAACAATAGTGCATCACTGACCATATCAGTCATTGGACAGTACAGATGCAATTATGCAAAAATGAAATCTGCAATTGTAGAAGGAGAGGAACAATATGTAATGGATCAGAAACATCAAAAATACACTGTAAACATGACAGTGCCAGCTTCAAAAGTATACACATGAAGGTTGCACTGCAACAGATAGGGAAACAAACATATGCAGCAGCTCAAGTGATGCCCATGAATGCAACCGTGAAACTACTACCTCAAATCATAAAAATCAAGTCAGAATCTGATATCATGAGCTACTGACCAGATACACAGAAAACAAAGAACGAAATCAATGATTCAAAACCTCGGGATTGCAAAGTTATAAACTGCAAATTCTTGTTTATGGCAAGTTATGGAAACACATTCACAAAATTATGTGACTAAAGTCAAGTGCAAAACAGATCAGGTGGCCTCCATTTCAACTGTGATGTGATAACCACGCATGGCCGGAGGTAAATATTCAAAGAATCAAACCAAATCACATTTCAAAATCACGTAAATAAAGAAAAATAGAGAAGTCGACATTATTCAAACGAAAACAAATGGCCGATAACACAAAATCACGTATACGAGAAATTGAATTAGATGTGAGTAATTTAAAATTACTCACCATGTCGACGAATTTAGGGGAAGCCGAGCACGAGAGCATCGATCGACGCAGCCACGAGCAAGCGAAGGAAGACGAACGACAAATGCAAAGGGGCCGCCATTAATTTTCTCGCGTGTTGCTTTAACTAGGGTTCGAAAAATGAAAGAGGGGATCGGGTTAAAGAAATGAAGAGAGGGACGGGATTAATTTTAATCACGGCATATAATAATTAAGTGGGCCGAACGATTTTTTTAAAGCCCAAAAAAAATAAAAATGGACCACTATTATTTTCAAAGCCCACAATTCCTTTTAATCCATTTATAAAAGAATTTTTATTCAAATTTAAAAATTCAAACGGAAATTTGGGTCAATATTAATCTTTTAAATTGTCGATTATAATTCGACACGAATATCGGGTTGTTACAGACTCCCCTCCTTAAAGAAATTGCGTCCTCGCAATCTTAAGGAATACATGGACGAAAGGTAACAACCATAAAAGCATATTATCACAAGATGATGAACTTTGAAATAGGAAGTTCACCATAAAGAGCATGAAAGAGTAAGCTTGAACGTGTTTGCTCGATGAATTCTCAAGATTCATGATCAGGGTAGAGAACAAATTTCTCACCCAAAATTAAGGATGCCAAATATTTAAGAGTGAAATCAACAGCCACGAGCACTAGATCATGAGTGGCATATCTAGTCTCAATAGTTATTAATGATTTAGAAACACAAGAGACAGCACGTTCTCTTATGCAAGAGAATGTCATGCAACCCAATACGATTAGTACTGGTACAAAAGATAAAGTATCGGTTCCCCTCGGGAATCGCAAGAATAGAAGCATCGGAGGGAAATTACCTCTCCCGAAAAGCTGAAACTTTCAAATTTTTCAATTTACTTTATGTAATTATCTGTTTCAGAAAAATTTACATTTTTCAATTCAATTTACTATGTCTGATTGTCTCATCAAAGCGTTTAAGAAATTCCTATCGATAACGTTGATCAAGCGCATCGACCAGAATTCTTAAAGCACTCAATGGGCAATAAAATCACAAAATCATCTTTTAATTTCATAAAAGAAATTCTCAGCAAAATCTATTTATCAAATAGATATTCAGAAAACACAAAACTGGATAAATGCAATTATCGGCAATGTTCAATTATCAATTAGATAATTAGAATAAGGAAACCACAAAACAGCAATATCTAATTATCGATACGATAATTAGAAAACAGCAAAATCTAACTATTAACAAAGATAATTAGAAAACAAAATTTTCCAATCGCAAAATTGCAAATATATAATTATCCAAAACGAGAATCGGAAATCTCAAATATCTGATTATCACAAACGATAAATCAGAAATCACAAATATCTGATTATCAAAAACGATAATCAGAAACAACAAGATCATCAGAAACGATAATCAATTCGAAAAATATTTAATTATCACAGACGATAATTAAAAATCACAAATATCTGATTATCACAAACGACAATCAGAAACACAGATATCTGATTATCAAAAACGATAATCAGAAACACAAGATATTCAATTAACAAGTCCGGAATTAACCGAAATAGCAAACACACATGTCCCATAAACACGAGTTCTACTAAATCGTTTAATTCACTTCATCGTTTCCTTGAAAGTGCAAAATTGTGTATTTTAAAATAACATTTCACGTTCTCAAACGGATAAGTCCGGAATTAAACGAATCAGTAAAAGAAAGGGGTCATAGTCCTCGATTTTGCTGAATCGTTTAAATCGCTTCCTCATTCTTTTGAAAGCGTAAACTGTAAAAGTTTTGAAAATAATTTTTATTTTTATTTTAAAACAATTTGGAAAATAACAAAAAAATTTAAAACACGTGATTAAAACAGCAACATCAGTCGCAATTGGCAACAAAATATAATACCAACGAATTTTCATTCGTTAAAAATGTCACAAGAATCTTCTCAAAGTTAGAAAGGGGTATCATACCCTAAACTTGTATTCATAACAAGTCAATGACACACAAATTCACCAATACACAAAAATTGATAAAACATATCAATAGAAACCACGAAAATTGGTGAAGCACAAATTCCAGAAGACTACACAAGAAATCCAGAAATCACTAAATGAGAGTATGAAAACTCAAACGGGAGTATGGAAACTCACCTACACGTGAGCATGAAAACTCACCTACACGTGAGCGTGAAAACTCACCTACACGTGTAATACAAAGCAAGACGTTATGTAAAAGAACATCAACAAGAGATAAATCGATGTCACAAGAATCTTCTCAAAGATCCAAAGAAGGCGTCATACCCAAAACTTGTACTCATAACAAGTCAATAACACTAGAATTCACCAATGCTCAAAAGCTAGAAAATCATAACAATGAAAGTCATGAAAGTAGGTGAAACATAAATTCCAGAAATCAACACACGAAATCTAGAAAACCATAAAAAGGGAAAGAGTAAGAGAAAGAGGCCTATCACATGACGGTCCGAAGACCATGGGGCGCTACCCCAGATGTGTGAGTCGGAATCACACTGATTGAGGTATAGGCTAACCAAAAAGCAAAAAGGTATGTGTGAATGGAATCACACAAGTGGTATCTAGCCTAACTTCACAGGTAAAAAGGTATGTGTGAGTGGAATCACACAAGTGGTGTCTAGTCTAACCTCCCAAACAAAAAGAGATGTGTGAGTCGAAATCACACCGACGAGGCCTAATCTATCATCGCCGACAAAGAGATATGTGTGAGTCAAAATCACACCGACGAGGCCTAAGCTATCCACGCCGACAAGGAAATATGTGTGAGTCAAAATCACACCGACGAGGCCTAAACCATCCACGCCGATAAAGAGATATGTGTGAGTCAAAATCACACCGACGAGGCCTAATCTATCATCGCCGACAAAGAGATATGTGTGAGTCAAAATCACACCGACGAGGCCTAAACTATCCACGCCGATAAAGAGATATGTGTGAGTCAAAATCACACCGACGAGGCCTAAACTATCCACGCCGACAAAGAAACATGTGTGAGTCAAAATCACACCGACGAGGCCTAAACTATCCACGCCGACAAGGAAATGTGTGTGAGTCAAAATCACACCGACGAGGCCTAAACCATCCACGCCGATAAAGAGATATGTGTGAGTCAAAATCACACCGACGAGGCCTAAACTATCCACGCCGACAAAGAAACATCGCTCAATCGCTAGTCTAAATCATCAGAATGATCGTCATGATCAACGAGAAGTGTCAATTACACTAAGCTAGTGAATATAAAAGTTTAGCTTCATGTCCCATAACCACTAGCTTAACTCAAATATTTACGAACAAACTGTAAATCTTCACTAGAAAATTGTCACAAGAGGTTCAATCGAACAAGTCCAAAAATTAACCGACGAAGTAAACGCAAGTGTTTCATACCACTTGTTTTACTAAGTCGTTTAATTAGATTTCTCATACGAGTGAAATAAAGATTTGCATATACTAGTAGATTGGAAAACAGTTTAAGAAAAGAGTTTTGTAGTAAAATAGTTTTGAAATTGTTTAAAGAAAAAGTGTTTAGATATTTACTACTAATATAGAAAACCTTTATATTTTTAAAGTGACAAATCACAAAAATGATTGTAGAAACAATCAATCACAAGAATTCACGTACGAAGACGTGAATAGAATCCAAAGTAATCGATACCGAATTCTTCAAAAGTAGGTTCACAAAAATCCCGAAGAAAACATCATCAAAGTTGCTAATAAATGATAGCAACAAATCGGGAAAATAATCAAGAATCGATTAAATTTGGAAACCAAATCAATACACTAAAATTCACATTCGAAGATGTGAATAAAATCCAAAGAATTTGATTCCAAATCCATCAAAGTGGAAATACTCAAAAATTCCGGAAAATAGAAGTTATCAAAGTCAACAAGGTGATAACGACTAATCGGAAAAGAAGAATCGATTAACAATTGGAAAAGCAAAGCAAATCGAGCATAAATGCATAAGTGACTTCAACAAAAGTGAAAATCAATTCAATGTCGAAGTCGACAAGTAATGGCCACAGTCGAGTGCAAATCAACATTATCGCCATCAAAAACGGAACTTGAGTTCGTAAAGTAAACAGAGGTAGAAGCCAAAATACTTCCACGAAATCAAAATCAAATGCATATGAATAAGCGTTAGGAATTCATACCTAACAATAAAAATAATCATAAGCAAAGATGAGAGATAAAACATAGACAAGTAGCTGTAACACATGTTCCATCTAAGTTATATTTTATATTATGTCCATAAACCCCAGGCTCTGATACCAAGCTGTGACGCCCCACCTCTATACCCACGCTAGCCAAGAACACTACGGTGTAGTGTTGTCAACTAGCACGGAGAATAAGGCTGTTGAGGAGCGACCATCCGTGTAATTGTTTTGTGCGAACACCGATATGTCAGATAGTAAAAACATGCTTTTAATTTCAGAAGAGAATCCGGCATGCCGATGCAAACTCAAAGCTACCACACGGTGGCTATAATAGTCTAGGACAAATATAAACTAATAACACAGATAAATATAAATGCGGAACACAGATAAATCAGAAAATCTCATATATATATAACTGATGTCAGTTACAATACGTTTACACGGTACATGTGATACAACTACAACAGTCGACTCAGGAAGTTACATATACAAGTACATTAACGTATTTAATATACATGAACACATATCTTCCAATACAATTTTACAGACTACTACAAATAACGACGACTACTCCAAAAGATATGAAAGAACTTCATAGCTCTAGCAGCAACCCAAAGCAGAATATCTACAACCTGAAATACTCGGTCTGACCCGAGTATTAGATTCAAAAGAAAATAATACTCGGGTCAGTCTAATTCAAACTCAGTTATTAGTGCAGAGAAGCAATAATAATTAAATAATGAATAGACGACAGTAATTAAACCAAATCAGTATGCAATTCATAATATTGAATTGAAACGAACAAAACAGTTCAAAACATTTAAATATCAGTTAAAATATTAAGTCGAGTAGGGCTGCAGTACACGCACGCGTGCACTGCCTCGCCACTACAGAATATGGAATACGCAAAAAGATCCATAAAGTCAAAACAAAAAGAATATCATACACGCCATACCGTGTGGCTGCAGTTCACGCTTGCGTGCACTGCCTTGCCACTATAGTGATGATGTACTCAACCGAATACCGTGTGGCTGCAGTTCACGCTTGCGTGCACTGCCGTGCCACTACAGTGATGATGTACCCATAAGATCAACGAACCAAAATCCGTGGAGGTCTAATTATCAACGTCACAATGCAACTACAGTTGCAACTAGGTACAAAGATAAGGTCAATGCATCTGCCAACCACACATAAATTATGTGAAGGCAATACTCCAACGATTGCAAAAGTGCACCTTGAAGCAAAGTCGAGAATAAGGAGCACAGCAGAAGGCAAGGGACAGTAATGAAAAACCTCATCCAAGTGAATTGAGGTGGATAACTGTCTCAAGCAACAGCAGCCGAACAAGTTCGAGTAAGGCAGAGTAATGCCAAAGTAGTTAAGAAAAGATGACAACAAACTGCAGCCGTGGATCCAGATACAACAATCAAACAAATGCAGCAGGGGTGAGGTTGCACAGTGTAAAATGTTTGCAGATTAACTGCCACCAAGTAAATGTAGTAACACTGCAAATTCGAGAAGGTAGCAAGCTACTACGAAATGCAAGAAGGTCAAGTCTCAGACTCAACACAACTGCAGCACCAAAGCGTGAAGCAAGGGTACAGGTACAAAATAGAAGGGGTGAGGGCACCGGGGTATGGCACCACTGCACTCAACACAAGGACAGACTGCAACTATATTGCAGCACCACAAGGTCAAAAAAAAAACAATGGTTCAAACATGAGACGAACCAAAGAAATGCATCTGATGGTAAGAGAATGACTACAAGCAACTGAAATGTACTTGTACAAAAAAAAAACTGGATAGTACAAACTCGACTAGAGGCCGTGAACACAAGTGCAACAGGTCAGAGATTAATAAATGAAGTCTCTAACCAAAATAAGGCCGCAAGAAGCTTCAATTCAAATCAGTAATGAAGACCCAAAGAAGAACCAGGGCAATGCAACCAAGAAACAAGTGACATGCAGATATCACAAGGTCACAAATGTTGGTTTGAAAGTAAAGACACAAAGGTAATTCAAAGGAGACTAAATGCACTGTGTTGTGAGAACAACAATATATGCTGACCAATAAACACAGAATGAAAGGCTACAGAAATGCCAAAATACCAACAGCACATGAAGGTAACAAGGAACACTAATCCAGACACAATGAACACAGTATCAATATGATGAACCAAGCAGTCAAGCCATATTTTGGCAAAAATGCAACTGATCAGAGATGGCACCTGGAATATCAGGCAACATTCAAAAGAAATAATTTCAGAGATGTTCAAAGCCCAAAACGAAGTACACAACCAAGCACGAAGTACAAACTGCAACTGCGACACACAGTGCCACAACCAAAACAATAGTGCATCACTGACCATATCAGTCATTGGACAGTACAGATGCAATTATGCAAAAATGAAATCTGCAATTGTAGAAGGAGAGGAACAATATGTAATGGATCAGAAACATCAAAAATACACTGTAAACATGACAGTGCCAGCTTCAAAAGTATACACATGAAGGTTGCACTGCAACAGATAGGGAAACAAACATATGCAGCAGCTCAAGTGATGCCCATGAATGCAACCGTGAAACTACTACCTCAAATCATAAAAATCAAGTCAGAATCTGATATCATGAGCTACTGACCAGATACACAGAAAACAAAGAACGAAATCAATGATTCAAAACCTCGGGATTGCAAAGTTATAAACTGCAAATTCTTGTTTATGGCAAGTTATGGAAACACATTCACAAAATTATGTGACTAAAGTCAAGTGCAAAACAGATAAGGTGGCCTCCATTTCAACTGTGATGTGATAACCACGCATGGCCGGAGGTAAATATTCAAAGAATCAAACCAAATCACATTTCAAAATCACGTAAATAAAGAAAAACAGAGAAGTCGACATTATTCAAACGAAAACAAATGGCCGATAACACAAAATCACGTATACGAGAAATTGAATTAGATGTGAGTAATTTAAAATTACTCACCATGTCGACGAATTTAGGGGAAGCCGAGCACGAGAGCATCGATCGACGCAGCCACGAGCAAGCGAAGGAAGACGAACGACAAATGCAAAGGGGCCGCCATTAATTTTCTCGCGTGTTGCTTTAACTAGGGTTCGAAAAATGAAAGAGGGGATCGGGTTAAAGAAATGAAGAGAGGGACGGGATTAATTTTAATCACGGCATATAATAATTAAGTGGGCCGAACGATTTTTTTAAAGCCCAAAAAAAATAAAAATGGACCACTATTATTTTCAAAGCCCACAATTCCTTTTAATCCATTTATAAAAGAATTTTTATTCAAATTTAAAAATTCAAACGGAAATTTGGGTCAATATTAATCTTTTAAATTGTCGATTATAATTCGACACGAATATCGGGTTGTTACAGTCAACCTCACCTTTTACTCAACAGTTTGATTTCAAATGATCCTATAACTCTGAATAGCATTGGATCTTATGGAGAAAGTGGTAGACAATCAAACAAGAGATAATTGAGTTAACTCACTTGGTATTTTGGTACTGTATAGTTTTGGATTCTTTAGAATAAATAAGGAAGATGAAGAGGAGAGAAAATAATTGAAAATCTGGTCAAAAATTCGTTTAGAACTTACTGGTATTTATCGAGATCAACATCCATATCTATTCGTGAAAGGATACGACGAATAGACACTTCTTTTGAAAATTTGAAATTTGAAATTAACGGTAACCATGTCGACATAGAGGTTGGAAGGATGTCGACATGCTCTAGGCAAAATTGGTGATTTTGATGTTCTTATTAAAATTGGTTTCTATAATTTGTTAAAACAATTTCTAAACTTTGTAAATATATTTGAATATAGTTTAAACATATAAAAGTGATTTTTTATATGATCTTAATTTATATAGTCAACTAAAATCTGAGTATATAAATAGTTTAAACTAAATATTTAAAACAAGAGTTGGTTTAAAACGAAGGATAATTTTGAAATCAAAGTATAAAAATGATAAAAATAGTTTTGAGGCTAAAATATTTATAACAAGAGAGATGACTTTTTGAAAAGAAGGTTTTGAAAACATTTAAAATAAGAGATATATTTTTGAAAAGCATTTTCATAAAATTAGTGGATATAGAAAAAGGACCACTAGATGTTCCACTAGATATTATCATAGGTTCCATCCCTCTAGGGTTCCATCCCTTTAACATACTCGAAGTGGATTCCATTCCACGAATAAATTTCGAATAAAGATGTAAGTGCTTTCAAGAAGTTTTAACATAATTCTAGACTCAATACATATCTAGTACTATCGAAATCTTGAACTCTTGATATCTTGCTACTCATGAGTCTTCAATCTTGATGTCTTCAATCTCTATACTGTATAGTCTTCATTATTGGTACCTACATGGTTATATCCTGCATATTCATATATATCTAAACTATAATGTTAGTATTTTTATTTTATAACAAGATCTGAGTTTGTTGTCGTCAAAACCATCATCTCAAGGACTACCCATTTCTCGTATCAACTAGTAATTTTCCTTTTTTGGTGACAAAAGGGGAGAATAAGATTGATAGTCAGAGTATCCAGTCATAGGGGGAAAAATTAGTCTCTATATTTAAAGCATACATAGTTGTGATAAGGGGAGTATTCAATTTGGGGAAAAAAAATTAATCTCCATATTTAAAACGTACATAGTTGCCATCATCAATAGGGGGAGAATGTTAGAACCTTGAATTTTGTTGTTTTGATTTTGACAACTATATAAGTAAATATTAATGAACTAATGGAGTTTGAAGGTGAAGATAATCAAAAACATATAAAGACCAAATTCCAGACTGTTGCTGCAACGTATTGTTAAATATAGAGTCTGAGTCTAGATGCAGATAAATCTTAAAATCTCTACGACGGGGTATAAACATACACACATAACAAAAGAATTGGCAAAACAAATGAACTACACAAAAACATTTGCATTCAGCCATTTGAACGATCCATTTCAGCCGATTGAATGTTGTACATGTACAAAAATAAATAATAAATTCACCCGGCTGACTTACAATATTAAGACGGCCAAATTCTGTCTATTTTGCTCAAATTTCTTATTTTTTCAAACTTTACTTGATGTAGCTGGCTGGAATATTTAATTCAGACGGCTAAAGCTTTATTATGGCCTGTTTTTGAAAAGATACTTCTCTTCCATGCATAGTACAACTCTTGATTCGGAAGATACATTTGTAACTCTTCATGGTTTCTCTTCATGAATGTATAAAACCTTTTAATTCCTATAAATAGCAAAGAAATTCTATATCTTGTTACTCAAATTTTCTACTTCTTAATTCTATTTATTCTTTCTATTTACACTCAAACGCTTTCTATGCACAAACACTCTGTTGATCACTTATATATTCGAGTTTATTCTTTTATGATTAAATAAATTTCCTTTCTACACCAAAAACACGATATACCATAAAAGAGAAGATTATAGGAAGGTTGTACTCTAAAGACTTAATTGTGCTATTCAAAGTGCATAATCAGTTAGATATTTTTTATTATTGAAGTCATATTCGGTTACTCAGGCGGTTAAAAGTCTTGCTCTATTACTTAGGAGGTTGAATCTTATTTGGTTGCTCAGGCAGTGTAATACATATTCCTCCGGTTAAGAGTTGGCTGATAGTTGAATTCCAGAAGGAGTTTGAGACTAAACGTAGAACATGAAAGTCGAACCAGTATAAAAATTCCTGGTGTCATTTACTTTACTTCTTTAATTTTATACTTGCATTCTATGTAAGTAGATAGATTGTTTAATATTCCATATTATACGATCCATAGTCACTTTCAACCCCCACTAAAATCATCCAAAGTTGAAAAATCTACGATATGGTCTCTGCAATTGTCTTTGCATAGGAAGTCTACTAGGTTGTCCCTTTCTTCAATCAACATCCAAAAGAGTGTGATTAATTCTTGGTTCTTTTCCAAAAGCTCATCGTACCGAAGGCCTGCCCTCTTCAATCGTGGGGCGGCTTCTTGGTCATTAAAGGACGCGAACACTGCGATACTCTTATTAAGCATATAGTACTTGTCAGAGAGTGCATTATGTTTTTTTAATTGCTTATCTAAATTTTTATACAAGCTTTTTGTTTCTATTTATTTTCTTCCAAGACTTGTTTTACAAAGTTGGATAGATTTTCTTTATTCAAAATAAAAAGATGTCAACTATTATTATCTTAGAAGTTAAAGCCATTTGGACAAAGAATCCCATACCTAAAAAATGAGAATGGAAGTTTATGGTGTCTGCTTTTTCTCCCCTTGATCTCCAGCATCAATATCGGCAGCTTCTTTGTAAAGATCAAAAGGTTCAGGAAGTTCAGTTTGGTTTCCTTCATGGGTGGCCATTAGGATCTTGGTTAACTTTTTTCGAAGCCGCAAAAATGTTCTCCACATTCCCTCCATAGGAACCAGCATTATCACTACCACTACCATCTACACCCTGAATTTTGCCCCTATTGTTAGGATCATTGTCATCACCATTGTCATTTCCGCCTTCATCCACAATGATTTCACCATCATCATTTTCCTCATCAAAATCAGAATCTCCTTCTGTATATAGGACTTCAAAAGATAAAAGTTTGGCAGCGTCAATCTCTTCTCTTTCGGGGACTTTAATTCGTTGCTCCATTTCTTTGACTTCATCCATGAATCTTTTCACTAGAGCGGAATTTAGTGAGGGGAAGCTTAAGTCTAGACATTTTTTCAACGTTTTCAGCATAAGCAAGCATCAAAGCATCCTCATAAGAATTCATGTTGATGTCATTAAAGGATGTGTTTAGAAATTTTGACACCTTTCGCTTAGCTTCAGAGATAGTATTAATGCCCATTTTCAAAGAGTTTTTCCTTCCCCATCCTCTTCTCGAGAGAAGATTGTTTAGCAACCATCCGAGCCTTCTCTTCCTTCGACTTTTTAAAGCCATTTTTAAAGCTAAATTCTAATCGACTAAGAGTTTACTTTCCTCCCTTTCCTCAAAGATACTAGATTCTACTTGAGCAAGGGAATCCCCTAACCTTTCTTGTTCTTTCACTGCATTATCTTTGGCAGTAGAAAGGGAAGTAATTTGGTTATTCAAATTTAAGATTTCCTCTTGAAGCTTGGATGTCCCAGCGAAAGATTTTGAAGCACTTTCTTGAAGAGAGTACCCGCTTTTAGAAATCTAAAAGGAAAAGTATTACATGGGTAAAATTCGGTAAGAAATAGTAATGAAAAGGGCGAATAATACAAAACATACTATAATTTATTGCACTATTAAAGATCGACATTGTCTTGCTAGATCCACTACTGAAGAAGGTGCTGAAAGGAGATAAATGGTGGAAAATTCATGACAGACTGTGCCATTTATTCGATAGCAATAGAGGAATCGGTGATGTGGATTTAGAAGGATTCAACTCCGGCGGTGGAGTTAAATTGCTTAAATCCTCTTGTATTTGTTCAATAATGGTAGGAGAGTTAGACACGAGGGTACTGGACATGAAATCATCCATGGAAGGAACTGCTCTAGGTGGATCATATATCGATAATAGAACCGTCCAAAGCCTTGCTTACATTAGTAGAACAATTCTCTTTAGAAGGAATAAAAGACTGGTCATAACCAGTTTTAGCTTTCTTAAGAGAGGGACTTGCTGCAGTACTCTCGCTCAACTTTCATTTGGCAATGATCCTCGACCTGGCGATGGCTCGGTCAAATCCAATGCATTAGATTCAGAAGATGGGGGACCGAATCTTTTATGATCAATTCAACCAAGGGAGAAGGTACTAAAAAATACAAAAAGTATAAGTTAGGAAAGCAGTCTAAGGAGTAACACAACTAAAAATTGCATGTACTACGCATGAGCTTACCAGGATAATCCGGACAAATTGGATAGATGGGAGAGAAATTTGTAGGATCACCTAGAGAGAGAAAACACTTGCTCTTGGAGCGAGAGTTCACTGACCTATGGATATGAGGGAATCTTTTTTGAGATTGCTTGGTGTTAACAGAGAAAGCTAAGACCCAATACTTCCTGAAGCAGCGACCAATGGCTTCATGATTATCTTTCCCTTGTCGTTAAGTTCTTTAGGAGCAGGGCCGAATAAGAAAATGTAATTCGGTAAAAGGAAATAATTTAATAAATATGAAAATAATAGTCAACTTACGAGGAGAAGAGATGACTCCACTAATGTTTAGAAAACATTTGTTGCCGCCAAATATCCTTTTGACCATGTCGAAACATTGTTGAATAGAAAGTTAAAAAGAACAAAATAGAGAAGCATCAGTAACACCTTTCGAAGGAGTCGAAGGGATGCAACGGCCAAAGATTAGAAGTGGCAAATCCTTTCGAAGGGGTTGAAAGGGTCGAAAGCACCCTTCCGCTTCAATAAACACCTTCTGAAGTAGGTGCTTCCATAGGCTTGAAGACCTTTCGAAGGAGTTAAAGAAGCTGCTTTCGAAGATAATGCATAACAACCTTTCATATGCACGCCAAACCTTTCGAGACTAAAGGTTATGTTAGAACCTTGTACCTTGATTTTTTGACCTTGACAATTATATACTTGTATATTATATGAACTAACCATATTTATAGGAGAATATACTATTCTACTTGACAATAGATTAAACGCCAAAAATTTAATGAGAAATTTCCAATTTTATAATTGATTTGTCTACAGTCTAATTTAGTAGTTAATCATTGTTTAAATCACTCCTAGCTGGTATATACATGCACACATGATCTTAAAATTATTTTCAAATCATATGCAGAAAATAAAAGTAGTTTAAATTAAGTTCGTTGTCAAAATGCTTTTCAAAGAGTGTAAAATATGAAAGAAACACTCACTTTAGTTAACTGTCTAGGTATGCTAAGTTGACTGAAAAACTATGCATGTGCACAAGTGCACATGAAGGTTCAATCAACTGAACCACCCCATTCAGTCGACTTAACTATATGTCTTTTCAAAATTAAAATTTGAATTTTTTTGAACATTCGAAAGACTGAAAATTCTTTAATCGACTGAATATTCATAGTGGATTCTTTTTTTAGATGGTCACTTCCATTTAACGAATAGTAACAACCCTTAATTCAAGAGTTGTTTCCGTATCTTTTGATCGTAACTCTTCACGAAGAATTGTATCTTTTATTCTCTATATATAGCCTTGAACTTAGTTGTTTCAATAACTGAATTGTCTAATTCTAATATAATATCCTTATTATCTAAAACTCTGCCATTTGCTTTCAAGTTCTAATCGCTCAGAATTTCAAGTATAAATTCATTTGTGACTAAATAACATCCAGTCTTCAGGAACTACACTATATACCACAAAGGAGAAGATTATTGGAAGGGTGTGCTCTGAAGATTTATCCATGCTATCAAAAGAGCACAATCGATTAAAAAGACTTTCTGCATTATTGAGGTTTTGTTCGGTTTCTCAAGCGGTAGAAGTCCTCTTGAGTTGTCTAGGCGGTAGAAGGTTTGTTCGGTTTCTCATGTAGTGTAATACCTATTCCTCGAGGTTATGAGAGGGTTGACAGTTAAGTTCCAAAAGGAGCCTGGGACTGGACGTAAAACGGGAGTTCGAAACCGTATAAAAATCCCTCGTGTCATTTACTTTACTACTTACTTTTTATATCCTTATTCTGCACTAGTAGACAACTTGGATTTTTTTTCCATATTACGATCCTTAGCATCACTTTCATTTTGTATTAGAGCAAGGCCATCATATAACTACAACACTATTATTTGATACAAAACTGACGTGGAAAACAAAATAACATTAGTCCTGTTAATGGTCAATCCATTGCATGACCATCACTACTTAATGGTTTGAATTACAATTATTGGTCAACTCAAATGAGAATTTTTATGCAAGCAAATTGATATAATACTTGGAATATCACTCAAATTGAATACACTATACCCTCTACACCATTTGCAAAATGGTCAAACACATAAAAGTTAGAGTGTACATCGAATGTAAAAGTCTTGAATATGTTATTTTGCGCTTTAGATAAAAATGAATTTAATGGAGTTAGCATGTGTACAACTGCTTATGAAATATGGAGAACTCTTAAAGTCTTACATGAAGGAACTTACAAAGTTAAACAAAGCAAGATTTCTATGCTCAAAAATCAGTTCCACAATTTCAAAATGAGACCAAATGAAACTATAAATGACATGTATTCTAGATTCGAGGATATATATCATTCACTATTGTCATTAAGAGAAAAAATTATAGATTCTGATATCGTCTCACTAATTCTAAACTCTTTAATGGGTGAATAGGAACAAAAAGTTTTAGCTGGTGAAGAAGCTAATGACATTTCTACCATCAGACCTGAAGAGTTAACTGGAAATCTCACGTCATATAAAGTTAATTTACAAGCAAAATGAGATCAAGCCCAAGACAGAAAGAATATTGCCTTCAAAGCCGAATAAGAAGATTCAGATTCAGTTGAAAATGATACTACATTGATCGCAAAGAATTTCAAAAGTTTCTTTAACTTTAAAAAGATTAAGAAGTTTGGAAACAATAAGAGAGAAAATTATAGTAAACCACTAGTCTCGAATCTAGAATGTTATGAATGTCATAAGAAGGGCCACATGAGGAAAGACTATCCAGATAGAAAGAAAGACAGATTCAAGAGTAAGAAGGACAAGTATTTAAAAATAAGAAGGCATTCTATGTTACATGGGATGATTCAACAACATCTTAACAATCAGACAGTGATACAGACATCGATTCTGAACTAGACAAAGTTTGCTTTATGGTTTTAAGTAACTATGTAAATGATTTAACTTTTGATGATTAATTGATATAAATTTATAATTGTTAGACAAATTCAAAGAATTTAAAAGTAAGTATAAATATGCATTAGAAAAACTCAACATAACTGAAATAGAAGTAGATTTGCTAAGAGATGTAAAGAAAATCCTAGAAGAAAAACTTTTTAATACACAAGAATTTTTGTCTACTATTTCTTCTTAACTCACTATGTTATCAAATGAAGTAGAAGTGCAAAAAGAAAAGAATATGACAATAGCTTCAAAAAATAATGATTTAAAATTAAATATCAAAATTCTTGAATTGAGAAACACCGGTCTTAAAACTGAGTTAGAAAATATAACTAATTTTAATAAAGGAAGAGAAAATCTTTCTAAATTTATAAGTAATTCTCAAACAACTACTAATAAGAATGGATTAGGATATATTAATTCTTCAAAATCAATTTCGAAGAAGAATAGTATATCATATAAAAATTTAATTTGCATGATAATTTTATAAAAGCAAAAACCAAAGAAAAATGTTCTCTTTTAAAAGAAAGAAATTGGTAAACAAAAATACTACAAAAATTTGGGTACCAAAAATCAATGATAATTTAATCATAAATATGTGTATAAAATCTTTTATAAATTCTGTTCATAAAAATAAATATTTTACTTATAAAGGGAATTCTAAACCCTTTTGGGTTTTGCTTCCTATGATCTTACTCTTAGGATCCTAATAAAAGTTAGGTACGAACGTCATTAATTTTTTTGTATGTACTGACAAAGAAAAGAGGAACATGGATACTAGACAATTGTTACTCAAGACATATGACAGGAAATAAAGATATGCTGACCAACATTATCTACTCGGATGAATGATATAACTATCACATTTGGAGAAAATTCCAAAGGCTACATCATTGGTAAAGGTAACGTGAGTAGTGATGGCACATCTAACTTAGCTCTTATTACAAATGTTTTGTTAGTTAAAATTTTAAAATTTTAAAATTTAATTTACTAATCATAAGTCAACTATGTGATAAAGATTTTAATATAACTTCAAAACAACATTTTTTTATCAAAATAACAATCTTATTTTTGAAGTAAGCAGAGAAAGAAATATTCGTATATTAAATATGAAAATTGATCATTACACAAATATGTGTCTAGTTGCCGCAGATAATGATCCTTAGTTAAGGCACAAAAGATTTTGTCACCTGAATTTTAAAGCTATCAACAAATTATCTGAAAATAATTTAGTTAAAGGTCTACCAAAAATGAATTTCAAAGTAAAAATATATCTATGACGCTTGTTGATTTGGAAAATTAACAAAATCTTTGTTTAAATCAAAGAAAATAATTTCTACATTTCAATCCCTTGAGTTATTACATTCGGGTCTTTTTGGACCAACTCAAGTTCAGTCAATAGATCATAATAGGTATGTTCTTGTAATATTAGATGATTTTTCAAGATAAACCTGGATAATAATTCTGAAAAATAAAAGCGATACATCTAAAATTTTTAAAATATTTGCTAAAAGAATTAAAAATATCAAGAACTTAAAAATTAAAAATGTCCAAAGCGATCATGATGGTGAATTCGAAAAGGTATCTTTTGAAAATTACTGCAATAAGAAAGGATTTGTTCATAGTTTTTTATTTCCTAGAACTTCGCAAAAAATGGAGTTGTAGAAAGGAAAAATATAATACTTTAAGAATGTGCTAGAACTTTATTAAATGGAAGTACTATACCAAAACATTCATGGGCTGATGCTGTAGTAGCAATTTATTATGTTTTAAATAGAGTTTCCATTAGACCATTAACTAAACATACACCGTATAAGCTTTTTAATGGAAGAAAACCTAACATATCATATTTTAACGTTTTTGGTTCAAAATGTTTAACATTGAATACAAAAGATAAGCTTGGTAAATTCGATCCAAAATCTGATGAAGGAATATTCATTGGATATTCGGAATGAAGCAAAGCTTATAGAATTTATAATAAAAGAACTAAAGTAGTCGAGAAAAACTTCATGTGTCATTGGGTGAAAATTTCACAGTTAAGCATAAAATAGAAGACGAAGAAATTATTTCTAAATCAAATGACTTAGACGGTGATATTGAAAATATTAAAAATAATATGGATAATAATTTAGAAAATAATAATGATATAAGATCTCCACCAAGACTTCTAAAAAATCACCCGGCTGATAATATCAATGGACAAATAAATACAAATGTAAGATCATGAAATAAACTAAATCAACTGGGTCACGTAGTTTTCTTTCAAATATTAAACACAAAAATGCTAAAGAAGCTTCAACTGATGATTACTGGATTATGGCTATGTAAGAAGAATTAAATCAATTTGAACGTAATAATATTTGGGACTTGGATCCTAGACCAAATGGCCAATCGTTATCGGTATAAAATGGATTTTCAAAAATAAAGCTGATGAGCAAGGAAATATTATTAGAAATAAAGCTAGACTAGTTGCTTAAGGTTATAATCTAGAAGAAGTAATAGGCTATGATGAAACATTTGCACCTGTAGCTCGTCTAGAAGTTGTATGTATTTATTAGCTTACGCATGTTTTAATAATTTTACACTATATCAAATGGATGTTACGAGTGCTTTCTTATATGGTTTTATAAAAGAAAATGTATATGTAGAACAACCATCTTTAATCGCTCATGAAAATATCCAGATCATGTTTACAAATTAAAAAAGTCTTTATATGGTTTAAAACAGGCATCTCGTGCTTGGTAGGACATCTTAAAAGTAATTTAATTTATTCTTCTTTTAAAATTGGAAAAGTATATCTAACTTTGTTTATAAAACAAGATAAGAATGATATTTTAATAATTCAAATCTATGTATATGAGAATATTTTTTGTTCCACAAACGAAAAATTATAATTATGTCTAGAATACTCAGAAATTATGACAAGAGAATTCCAAATGTCTCACATGGGAGAACATTCATATTTTTTTGGTTAACAAATTAAAAAATTAAAAAATGGAATTCTTATTAATCATAAAAAGTACTATAATAATCTCAAAAAATGATTTTCTATGGGAAATACTTCTGCTAATCCAACTCCTATGAGTACTACATCACATCTGGATAGAGATGAAAATGGCAAAAGTGTTTACCAGGAACTAAATCGTTGTATGATTAGTTCATTACTATTTTTAGCTGCTAGTCAACTAGACATAATGATGAGTGCATACTTATGTGCAAGCTTTCATGCAAATCCTAGAGAATCAATTTGTAGGCTGTGAAGCGAATTTTGTGATACTTAAGCAAGACTATAGACTACGGTCTCTTTTATCCAAAGAATGTCCTTTTGAATTAGTATCTTATAATGATGCTGATTTTGGAGGATGTCGAACGGATTGAAAAATCACTTGTATTACTTGTTACTTTATTGGACGATTTTTAGTATCGTGGTTTAGGAAGAAACAAAATTGTGTTTCAATTTCGACATATGACGCAGAATAAATCTCTACTGTTTTGGCATGCGCTTTAGTAATCTACATGCATCAAATATTATCAGATTTTGGAATAAATCTTTCTAATTCAACAATATGTTGTGATAGTACAAGTGCAATAAATTTATCGAGAAACCCAATAAATCATTCTATAACTAAACACATAGATATCAAACATCATTTTCTTTGAGATAATATAGAAAAAGGCAATATTTGATAAGAATTTTGTTAAAAATGAAGCTATTGGCTTTTAAACTTAGGTCACTGGTAAGAAAATTGTATGTATTTCCATTTTGTTATATTGTTTCTTGTTATATCAACTATTACCTACCTCATATCACATGTACGGTTATTATTTCTCATCTTTATTTAGCTCTTTTTTTCCTTGGCGACAAACGATCAATTATTTTGCTTCTCAAATTTCCTTTACCTAAAAATAGTGCATTCTCTTATGTATAAAGGCTACACTTTTCAAAAAAAAAATTCTTCATCATTTCTTCCACTAAAAATTCTTAATTCAATAACTTTTTAAACTTCTCTTTGCAAGTGCCATAATGTTTTCACAAGAAGAAGCACATCATTTTTCCATTGTATTCAGCATTTCCACTTTCGAATGTCAATGAATTCAAACAAATCCACTAATGTGCATATATACCAGTTAAGATTGCACTGTCTCCTACACATCATGCTAGATATACACCACAGTGGAAATGAATTAAGCGCAACTTACATTTTGATTCTCCATCCACGAAAAATCAAATTGGTGATGTTCATCAATACCAAAGAGAGACTCTAGAACTGCAATGTGAATTGTACTATAAAGAGAAAGTGAATGCTAAATGCTTAATCTTTCTTGAACAAGTCGCTTTGAAGTTTTACAGGTCTTCATCAAAACAGTGCGTGAACCAACCATTGCCACAACGTAGTCAAGTCCCACTGAATACTTGGGAATGAAGCCCTCAACATGCGCATGTGTCACCAAACTCCTAGGAGCGTAATAATATATGGCAATTATCCAACCACTACAGGAAATAATGAAGGTTGAACCACAATCTGACGATTAACAATCCTTTAAAAATTAGGATTTCGTGTATATTAGTAATTTTTTTATGCATTATATGTTTTTCTAATAATGTATTTATTTATTGTCCAATAGATTACATTTATAAAATTAATAACTCTATATAATATTTAGTTTTCAATAGAAAAATCTTTTGCTAATAAGTCATTATATCAAAAATGAATAGTTTTTGTAGATTGAAACAGATCAATCAATCGACTGAAATTTCAAAATAAACTTTTTAATATCCCAATTCAATCGACTAGTATATCATTTTCAGTCGACCAAAAATCTATATTTTTGGCAAAATATTATGGGATAAAGTTTTCTACACAACAGCCGACTGAATTGAAATTTAAGTCGACTAAATATTTTTATATACATATTATTTTATAAATTTCAATTGACTGCCCATTCAAATTCAATCGGTTGAATTTGTCAAAATTGGCTAGAAAACTTATGGGATGGAATTTCATTCAAATAAGTCGACGACCCCACCAATTTTAGTTAACTGAATTATATATTTTTTGTTTCTTAAACATATGAATATAGAATTCCAAACCCACCTTTTCAACCACCCTATATATTCATCTTCTTCATTTGAAGCCCTTCCTCATTTCAGGCAACTAAACCCTAGCCCCCACTATATTTCAAATCAATTTTAAATGCTTCAATTCAATCCATTCCATTGGCCTCAAGAACCAAGACAGCTAAAGAATCTTCCACCGAACCATCAAAGAATCAAATTAAATCATGGCTATACAACGACATTGCAGTTACTCTATTCAACAACATGAAAAGCTCAAGGACCTTTGATGGCTCCTTCGTCAAATTTCCCGACTTCAATGCTTACACCATTTTCGAAACTTCCAAAGCTAGCGGGCTTGATAACTAGATTGGTTTTGATGCGAATAATGTCAAAATCTATCCCCTCCTCATCAAGAAGTTCTTTGTAAACTTGAACTTGGATTACCAAGATCCAAGAAATAAAGATGACCACATTTGGACACTGTTTTGCGGTGTCCTCATTAATCTCTCTCTTTCAATGGATCGACCATATTCTCCGATGTCCACCGAAGGAGTCGATATCAACGATATTGGCGTCGATATGGACAATCGAAATGAAGTCTCTCATAGATTTCTCTCCGGTGATGTGACCGTTCTTAAATCTGTCACCTTACAATCTAAAGTCCGCATCCTTCGTCGTGCTCTCATCCGATCTAATCAAGCTCGTACCAGAGTTACGAGAAGGTCTATAAAAGAGACTTTCAAGCAATCTATGCCATCTACTCCTCTCAACAAGCGAATAGGGTTAAAGTCATTCTTGACGAATTTCCTAACCGTCAACCACAAGAGAAGTTATAAAACCATCTTCCATGGAGTCTATATAATGTGCTTTATCATGAATTTTGAAGTCACCGTACTGGATGCGGACTTCATCACCGTTGGTGAGCTAAATTCAAAGCCTTTAAGTCTTATGAGTTTTCCCAAACGCCCTCCAACTCAAGTAATCATTAGCTTCCAACAATATTCGGCAAACTAGGCACAATGGTTTCCACAACCTCCTGAATAACATATTGTCTCCTCCTCCACTCAATCTTCCCGTCACATCGAGGAGGAAGTAGAAGACAACGAGATTCAAAAGCTATACAGTGACTTTCCTCCTAGGCCAGGCTTAGTCACTCTCTCATGGAATTAATGTAAGCTTAATGCTGATTGGTCACCATCGAGAAAAACGTAGTCAAGGTTAACAAGAAGGTCAAATCCATCAAGGGCTTCTCAAACAAAACATAGGAGAAGATCTCTTACACCGGCTCTACTTCTAGAAGTATTACCAAAAAGCCCACTCCTTTCACTTGGACTACAACCAAGAAGGAAGAAGAGCAAGAGGAAGAATCTGAGAGTGAGGAAGCTTAGTTCTCTTTATCTTATCTTATTGCATATCCATTTCGTTGTTATTTTGTCACAATGCACATTCGTTTTTGTTCGTCTAATATGTTGGTTTGATAATATTTGTAACATGTTATGTTGTTCAGTATCTATTTTATGTTGTCCCTTTAAATATAAACTATCTCTCATTATCAAGATTAATTATTTATGTTCTTTCTTGTTACTACTCTTTACCATGTTATCAAATTATTCCATTTTTGGTGTCAAAGGGACAGAAGTGTAAAATATGCAGATGTTCAGCGGATAGATCATTTATTCAGGGGGGTTAAAATTGCTTCGATAAATTTTTGATTTTTGAACTTAAATAGTTGTCATCATCAAAAAGGGGGAGAATGTTTGACCTTGTATTTTGATGTTTTTATCTTGATAACTATATAAGTATATATTATATGAACTAATCATATTTGTGGGAGAAGATACTATTCTACTCGACAATAGATTGAAGACCAAGAATTCAAAGAGAAGTTTCAAATTTTATAAATTGTTTGTGTATAGTCTAGTTTAGTAGTTAATCGTTGTTAAAATCTCTCCTAGGTGGTATATGCATGCACACATGATTTTAAAATAATTTCCAAATCATATACACACAATAAAAATAGTTTATATTAAGTTCATTATCTAAAAGCTTTTCAAAAGCATTAAATATGGCAGAAACACTAATTTCAATCGACTGAATGGGTATGCTCAGTCGACTGAAAACATATGCGCGTGCACAAGTGCACTCGAAGGTTCAGTCAACTAAACCACCCCAATTAGTTGACTGAACTATATGCCTTTTCAAAATTTAAATTTAATTTTTAAAATTTTTGAACATCCAGAAGATTGAATTTTTTTCGGTCGACTGAATATTCATAACAGCTATTTTTCTGAAAGTCGCTTCCATTTAATGAACAGAAACAACCCTTAACTCAAGAGTTGTTTCTGTATCATTTGACCATAATTCTTCATAAAGAATTGCATCTTCTTAACTCTATGTATAGCCTTGAATTCAGTTGTTTCAATAAATTAATTCTGTTATTCTGTTCTAATTTCTTATCATCTAAAACTTTGCCATTTGCTTTCTAAAACATCTTCTAGTCACTCACACATTCAAGCACAAATTTATTTGCGACTAAAATAACTTCTAGTCTTCATGAAGTACACTATATAGCTCAAAGGAGAAGATTATAGGAAGGGTGTACTCTAAGGACTTATATGTGCTATCAAAAGACCACAATCAGTCCAATTTTTTTTATGTATTATTGAAGTCCTACTTGGTTGCTCAGATGGCAGAACTCCTATTTAGTTGTCTAGACAGTAGAAGTCATGTTTGTTTGCTCAGGCGGTGTAATACCTATTTCTCTGGGTTAAGTGATGGTTGATGGTTAAATTCCAGAAGGAGTCTAGGACTGGATGTAGAATGGGAGTTCAAACTAGTATAAAAATCCCTGGTTTCATTTACTTTACCACTTACATTTTATATCCTTATTCCGCACTAGTAGATAACTTAGATTATGTTCGATATCATGATTTCCTTCATTCAAATTTCCTAGAAGCATATCATGATCGGAATAACCCTTTAAAAGTCAAACCAAGCCTTTCGAACTAGTAGAATCAATTAATATCCAGGGAAGGTTCCACATCAAGTCGTAAGCATATGTTTGGAAGCTATAAACAACATCGAAATGATCACTAGTTCAACAACTTCAAAGCCCCTGGGAATAACTCATCGACAGAGTAGAAAGCTCTTACAAAGCAATATGAAGAAGTGAAGGCACAACCACCCCTTTCGACGAAGATGGAGGCATTTGAGCCCATTCGAAAGCATTGCAAAGGGAAGTGCAAGTGTCGAAGGACTCGAAAGGCATTTGAAGCCACCTTTTGACCAGTTCGAAAGCATTGGAGCCGACCTGCATCTATAAATAAGACCTAATAGGTCTAGTTTTGGGGATCCGAACTCAGTCAACCAACTCTTGTATTTTATTAATTCTTCTAAATTGTAAACCCTTTACTGTAAATTGAATTGGGGAAAGTTGATAAATAAAGGCTTTGTTGAGTTAATAAGGGAAAGTCTTCAATATTCTTAATTACTTAGCTGTTTCAGAAGTTTTATTAGTTCTAACACTGGTTTCTACGCGTCGACTCCATTGGAAGACTTCTTCCGACTTGATCGAAATCCTAGCAGCTTGAAAGAAATCTAATCCAAGACTCTAAGTTGTCTTTCATTGGACTTTTACCTTCAAGTGGATAGAAACTTTGACTAAAGCTAGTTTTTCCTTTATTCCAAATTCGAAACCCAAGTCACATAAGAGTCCAACTTTCGACAGGGTCGAAACCATTCAAGATAAACTATACCCTTAAATCGTAAGCCATCTTTTAGGCTTTCGTAAACGCTTCCAAAGGATATATGATCTATTTTATTCAGTTTAAAATTCTACCAAGAGGGAGGTTTAGGCTTTCAACCAAGTTGAAAGGTCAATAAAAAAGAAAATACATAATAAGGACATGTTCAAATGGTAATCCTAAGGAGGTATTCACACCTTAGCTCTCTCCAACAAATCAAAAGAGATCTTAAGGACTAACCTTTCAACTTTGGGGTGTTGAAAAGTTTTCTTATTAACAACATCTAACAGAAAAGAACTATATCTCCCCGTCTTTGAATTTATTCACTCCCTCTGGAATTTGTTTCTTGAGGGAAAGCTCTAAAATATGGCTATTTAGGTTGTAAATTTGACCAAGCATGCTAAATAATTAGGAATTTTAGTGTTTAGTGAAGGAATGCCTGATTCCAAAGCCATAAGTTCTAAAGAGATAAGATATGTGTAGACATATAGCGATAATTGAATAGGTACAATGCCAAGATGACTTAGGAATCTAGATGAGAAAACTAAAAATGGAATAAAGCATTCATGTCAGATGTGAATGGTAATATAAGGAAAGTATCCTTTGGGTGATTCTGAATAGTATTGCTATCACCTAGAGTAATTGCTTCTACTCATGTAATTCCAAAGTCGTTAAGAATGGCATCGACTTTATCATGAGAAGATATCAGAGAATGCTTAAAGATGGCTTCAACCATTTTCGGTGAAGATTCTGCTTCTGGAGCTATCTCCTTTTTAGATTTATTGGAAATCTTTTTGAAACCCATGATCCTGTTAGGTAAGGTCATTTCATTTAAATTTATAATTTATTTCATTATTAGCACCTTCCGAAGATGTCGAAAATCCATTATAATGATTCAAGTATCCACTAAGGTGTTTGATTCCATATCTTCGAAAAATTGTTAAAATTAATTTGAATTATGGAATTTGTTGAGCTTTTGATAATATCAAAGGGGTGGATGGAATAGAAACATTGGAACGTATCGATTTTATTGGGATCCGAAGGTCGGCATTCTTACGTCCACTGTATCAAATGCCACGCAATCGAATGCCGGAAAACCGAACTACTATGGTTAAAAAGAAGAGGTAGAAGAAAAGGATAGAAGAAGTAAGGAAACAGAACATAAACAATATCAAAATCTCACATATTGCAGCGGAACAACATATAATAGATAAATGAATAATCTTTAAAACAAAGAACTATCTCGGTTATTACATTACATTACATCATTATCAGAGTGTACAACAACAATATACAACACAACTAAACAATGGACAGTTATACAAACGTGTCCTTACAAGTGAATTTACAGCGGAAAGATAATATCATATACAAGTAGTACGTCTCGCCATCCAGCTCGCCGCTGGAGCTCCATAGCACTTCTGAATCCAGAATGACTTGATAACCTGACTCTAGGCTGCCCGTGTGGAAAATTATGGGCACCCAGAGTTTTGGAAGAGAACAATAAACTCCAGGTTAGTCATGGGGCTGATGTGAGAACTCAAAACAATTATTTATCTTTAAAATAACAAATACAAAGGAAGTGAAAAATATCCACGATGCTTTTGGAAAATGAAACTACCATAAGGCCTCCCCGCACACACACAATGCAAACGCAGAATTGGAGGAGATTTCTCCTTATGATAGTCAAACATGGTTGATACGCAATTTTCTTTGATATTATTACTATAAGTGCAAAGTGTGGAAAACCTTTCAAAAGTATAATATTAATCTTAGCCAGCATAGGTACCATTATATTATGCCTGCTATAGCTACCTCCTTAGGAGGCAGGTTATACAATTGCAATCATAAAGGGCTCATATTGTTTCTTTGGATTTCAAATAAATGGTCAGGCTAAGGAACTTCCTACTTCCACGTGGGTATGCCTCCCGCGGGACGTCCCGAGAAATTAACCAGCTCTCTGCCAACACAAGGTCGGGTTACCTTTTTAACTAGGTAACTACTACACGAATATGCCACCCCCGGTCCTTTGGGACCTTTATCCGAGGGCCCTCGATCACAAAGCAACAACCACACAGAAAATGAGATTGGAGCAACCACATAGGTTAAGCATCAGGGCTCCATACCTGACACCAACCTTTTCCAGAAGGAAATGGCATACCCTAATGGGCGCGACCCTTATAACCTTGCTGCATGTTCCTGTTTTGACCGTTTCCGGGGTGTGAGGTCCGACGAAGTCTCATCCACAAAGCTACGCTTTTTCACAAAGCCTCGCTTTGATCAACAAATGATCAATAAATAATCATCACACAGCAACTCTCAGCATGTCACATTACCAAATTGGGAATATATCGCTGATAACCTTCAACTACAAAACCTCTGAGCTCATACGTCTCTAAGAAGGTGTTAACTAAAAGAATGAATTCTCCGCCACCAACAGAAATGAATTTGAAAGAAATCTGCTTTATATCTCAAAATGTAATGTCAGACACGTAACCATACAAGTCTGCTCCGGGTTCGTACAGAACCGAAGGCACTTCCAAAGAAGCCTTTGCAATCCGGGTATTCACAATCCTGATCGAATTTTCCATCACAAAGGAAATCTCCATATAGTAGCTAAGGGTGCAGAGACAATCGATAGGTCATCCTATCATTTTCACAAATACCCGGTCTTCAACACCGGTCTTCAATGCTATCCATTACGTCGTATCACTATTTGGAATGCGTAGTCCGAGTAACGAGCGCAATAATTTAAAAATAAGTGTAGAATTCAATTTCAACCAATTCACAACAAATAGTGCATTAAGGGTCAATATTGATAGTCGGTTATTTAACTATCCATCAATATTCACAACATCACCCGATTTCATATAATTTCCCAAATTATTTATTTTCAAAACTATCTTTACAAGATATAGTCTCCACACTTCAACCATTGAAAACAAATTTCAAATCAATTTTCACCTTTACAACTTTTGAAATTAAATTTCAAATCATTTTCCTTAAGCGGAAAATACTTACAAATAGTTATTCATTTTCATTGGTAATCTGCCGAGTTCAAATATTTTAAAATAATTGAAAATTTCTTATCCAAAAATATATCTGGAAAACACTTTTAAATAAACTATTTTTCTTTAAACACTTTACTTAAAATATTAGTTATAAAATATTATACCTATATTATATAAACTTAAACCCAAACTAAGTTTTCAAAATAAAATTAGTAAATAGAGTATAACTATTTAAATAACTATTTTCTAAAACAATTACTGGTTAAATCTTAGAAATAATCATTTCTATAAACAATTTAATAAATCTTTACTTAAAGGATTTAAAATAATTTAAGAGGTAAATTTCTTCAAAGTATCCTTTTCAAAACCAATACTAGAATTTTATATACATGAACAATATATATTTTCAAAGCTATTCAGAAATTTTATTTGGCTTTCCAGGGAGGATACGCTTTCATTTCAAAATGGTTCATTCATACCAATTAAATAAATCCTTATCGATTTATTAAATTTACATTCCAAATCCTTAAATTTATTTCCACGCTTTTGAAAATAAATCAATTTTTATTTTTAAAACAAATTTCCCTTATAAATTTCCATTGTGAATTTACATTCCCAAATATTCACTTTTTATACGATTTTTCAAATCGATTTCAATTATTCACTTTCAACACCAAAATCAGTTTTTAATTGATTTCCAAAAAAACCAAATCAAATTCCATATTGATTTTCCAAGAAATTACACTAAGTGAATTTCATTCAAATTTCAAATTGAAATCAATTTCTACTAAACCCCAAATCAATTCCAAATTGATTCCAAATTCATTTCAAAACACCAAATAAATTTCCAAATGGATTTCCAAAAGATCTGTTTTCAATTTCCAAAATCAATTCCCTAATGGATTTCTAAATATATTTCTTTTCAAAATAATTTCCTTTTTAAATAATACAAATTCTTTTATTTTCCAGCTCTTTAAAATCCATATTTTGAATAAATTTTCAGCCTTTGAATAATATTATCGAAAATCCATTTATTACGCTATTTTTCGATATTTTGGAATTTTATTCAACAAGATAAAAATAAAACTTTATCATTTAAAAAAAAATTCCTTCCTTCAAATTCATATGATTCTCAAAAATAAATTTAATTATAAAGTTTCAACTTAAATTTCGAAAATTCACAATTTACTTATTTTCGGTATCTAATGATACCAATTTCTATTCGGCTAAAATTTACCCTTTAACGATTTAAATCACAAAGATAATCACGCATATTATAAATAGATCAACACACAATATTGAAACAAATTCAATCATTTGAGGAATCTAGTAGGATCCCTCCAACCTGTTTCCTTGCATCCTCAGATGTTAGCACAATACCAATATCGTTTCAAGACAGGATATCACGGTATATGGGATTTATAAAATATTATCCGCTATTATGCGGCACAATAGGGTCTCATCCGCTATATAATGCGGGAAATAAACTCCAAGTAAATATATAATACCAATTCCATTCAAGTAGGAATTATTGCGGTATGTGTGTTTAATAAATAACATCCGCTTAATATACGACGTATAGGGTCTATTTCAATATAATTGATAATAACTATCATCCAATCACACAATCAAGCAATTTTAAATCTAACTATTTAAAATTTAAATCGAAACAGATTCGATTGAGTGAGAAGTTCTCACCTTGAGTTTCCGATAACAGTTGTAGCGTTTGTTACGAATGAAATTAAACACGCGTTTAATTTTACCCTAAATTATCACTAGCTCCAAACGACTCCAAACAAGCTCCATTGCGTAGTGCTCGACAACACGATTCCAACGCAACTTGTTTCGCGCAATTCCGGCATCGTGTGAAAAAGATATCATTTTTTAAACTTCGTACAAATTTAAAATGTAAACAATTTACATTCTCTTTATATTTTTAAAACTAGATGCAATCTGGACTGCTCGTTTTCACCTTGGAAATCAAGGCCACACGTGACTCCATCTTCCTCGTTCGTTACTTCCTGATACTCGAACCCAATAGCCGCCCTCCATCTCGAATTTTCGTACGCCCACCAATCGACTTCAGGTTGATCAACTACTTCCAAGTTGAAGGCATGAACGCCACAGACCACCGCCATGAACCCCACTCAACTCGATTAGCCCCCTTCTAGAAAAACGTGCACGAATGGCCTGAATTCAAGGCAAAAATTCCACCATCACGTCGCTCCGATGATCATCATCACCGTATGGATCTATAGTTCTCATCTTCCCCTTCATCTTTGCAATTGACAACTTTCTCTATTTCATGATGGATTTTGAGAGATTAAGGGAAGAAAATCAGAAAATTTCAGCCATTGATATTTTGATTAGCCGGCGGCTAGGGTTTTGGAGGATAGGGTTGCAAATGAAATGAGGAAGGGTTCCTTTTATAGAAATTTCAACGAAAACACTATTCACTCGATTTTCCGAACTCCAAATCTCGCGCGGTGACCGACGTTACTATGGTTTACCGTGCGTTTCAGACACAATGGAATAGGTATAGAGAGCCAATTCGATCATCTGTGCGAGTTACGGAAATAAACAATCAATTTTAAATTAAATCGATTAAACTGATTTCTATGTGTTTTGGCTTTCCCGGGACAAACCGTAAGTCC
The DNA here is from genome assembly GCA_030765085.1 of Allium cepa. Taxonomy (NCBI): domain Eukaryota; kingdom Viridiplantae; phylum Streptophyta; class Magnoliopsida; order Asparagales; family Amaryllidaceae; genus Allium; species Allium cepa. The sequence goes on from CM060942.1 coordinate 431,654,537, forward strand.
GATTGACACGAAATTTGAAACCTTACTATAATTTGACATTCCGGATCCGATGAAACTGGTTTCGTCGAAATCCGAGACTGTTTGAAAAATGACTATTTTCACTAGTCGATTAAATATTAAAATATTCAATTTTCACAAATTAACTTTTAATTTAATTCTAAAAGTTCACAAACATTGTTCTAACTCCAATATGATTTAATATAACTTTACAAATAATTTTTAATCACATTAAATGCAATTCCTAATTATTTACGCAATTTCAAATATTAAATTATCCGGTTAAATCTAAATATTCGAAAAATAAATTATTCGACTTACAAATTTTACTTGTTGATATTTAAAATCAATCAAATATCTGAATTTCAAATGAAAGAAATTCTGGGTCATTACAATCTTCCCCCCTTAAAAGAATTTCGTTCTCGAAATTACCAAGTATGAAAAATGCCCCAATTTCATTTAAATGTTTAACTTTTCCAAAATCCATAGTTAAACCTCTTACAAAACATCATTAATATTTTCAAATCCATATATAGTTATCTTTCAAAACCAACTATATGGTTTAACCTTTAACTTCAAATCAAAACTTAGTTTTCACAAAAAAAAAATTTGCAAAATTTCCCGAAAATTTTCTAATGCTTTAAATTTTCAGAAAATTTAACCATAACCTCCTTTGTACGGAGGAGCTTTCACAATATCACAATAGATATATATATACATCGACCCACACGGTCGAAAAACAGAAAAACATTTCATATTTTCTATTTTTATTGCGTAGGCGTACCTTTTTAGCATTTTTAAACAAAGCAGTTATTTATTTAGCATTTTGCGCAACCAAATCCCGCTAACGGTAGCCTCGGTACCTGTACTTACTCAATATAAACACGTAAGTTACATATATAAGAAGTTATTAACATTTTACTCTTTTAAACAACTACAACACATGGATATTAAAAGAAATGCATACTAAACAAGGTTTATAAGCAACTTTTAAAATTTCGACATTACTTGTAATTTTTTATAACCAATTTATATACAACGACATTCAATTATTCATTTTCAATTAGTTTACATTCAGTAATTTACATTCAAGTTGGTTAACTTCCACATTCAGATTTAATTACATAGTTTTCAATTTTATTCATTCAATTGCATATGAAATTATATTCAATCAACTAACAATAATCTAACAACCAATGTATATCCAACACAACCAAATTAATTTAATTCACTACGTTTGTATTCAATTTGGTTTAAAATTAAATTGACTTCCATTCAATTATTCAATTTCCAATTACATTAGCTTTTAATGAATTAACACTTACACCCATTATTTCATATCAATTCATTTACAATAGATTGATTAACATTCAATCCATTTATTAATTCAACCTCTAATTCATTTAACCACTAAAGTTGAATTTCATTTATATAACTCAAGTTCACATTCATTTAATTCACTTTATTAATTTGCTTCGATACCAAAATCAACTTCACTCAACATCACTTAAGTTATATTCCATTTCAAACATCATTTGTTTAACTTAACTTAAATTTCCATTTCAACAACATATCCAATCCAGTTAAAATCCAATTCAAATTCCAACTCCAAATTAAATTCTATTTAACTTTTACCAAAGTCAATTTTTACCACTTATTCAGATTCATACCTCGTTTTGCTTAACAAAGTTGTTTAACCATTTTAATAATTGGTTTTACTTACAACTTCACATTTAATAAGTAATACAACTTATTATTCAACTTCCAAATCTGATTTAATTTATTTAATTTCCTTTAGTTAAATTTCAAATCATAGATTTTATCATACTAATTCAAATTTATTTCAACTTTACCAAAGCTAAAATTTATTATCTCATATTATAAATTCAAAACTCATTTCACTTGTATGTATCAATTACAACTTGGATTTTAATTTCAAATCTGTTTATCACAACAAAACTTCAATTTCAATTTACTATGGTAGCAAATCCATCACAGGGAAACTCGAAAATGATACTAATGATGTTGTAGTCATCACCCTTATTATTCCCCAGCAGTAGTAGTAAATTCAGTGCTTTAAATTCTTTTAAAATTTGCCTTTTATTTATAAATCTCATTTATAAATCTTGCTTATATAATTTCACTATTTAACTTTACTTATACAAGACAATTGTAAATCATTTCAATATAATTCTATACTTATACAATTGTTGCTTTTATATAATTTATTCTTTCACAATTGTTGTTTTGATTCAGATTATTTGAACAACTTTGATTCACTTATATATTTTCTTACATTTTTAACAATCAAACAATTCATTTTACATACACTTTGATAATTCTAAAAAATTATTCCTTTATATATATAAAATATAATCGAGGTAAAATTATTTCATTACCCAATTTAAAACCATACTATGTCGGTTTATCTCGTTTAAGAGTTTAGAAACCCCTATCGATACAGCTAGCTAGACTGCACCGACCGGAATCTATAAAAAATCAACTGATAAGTCAACACGATACAAAACAATTTCATATTCACTAACAAATATGCGCTCATATCTATTATTACACTCATGCTCATTCTAGAGTACTGCTGACACTATCTCTAATGAGTAATTCCCAACAGAGCCAATGTTGCCACTTCACCATATGCTTTGATACCACATTATAATGTATCGGTTTTATCAGGATCCGCAGGTCGGCATTCTTATGTCCACTGTATCAAATGTCGCGCAATCGAATGCCAGAAAACCGAACTGTTATGGTTAAAAAGAAGTGGTAGAAGAAAAAGATAGAAGAAGTAAGGAAAAAGAATAGAAACAATATCAGAATCTCACATATCGCAGCGAAAAACATATAATAGATAAATGAATAATCTTTAAGACAAAGAACTATCTCAGTTATTACATTACATTACATCATTATCAGAGTGTACAACAACAATATACAACACAACTAAACAATGGACAGTTATACAAACGTGTCCTTACAAGTGAATTTACAGCGTAAAGATAATATCATATACAAGTAGTACGTCTCGCCATCCAGCTCGCCACTTGAGCTCCATAGCACTTCTGAATCTAGAATGACCTGATAACCTGAATCTAGGCTGCCCGTGTGGATAATTATGGGCACCCAGACTTTAGGAAGAGAACAATAAACTACCGGCCAGTCATGAGACTGGTGTGAGAACTCAAAACAGTTATTTATCTTTAAAACAACAACAACAAGGGAAGTGAAAAATATCTGCAATGCTTTTGGAAAATGAAACTACCATAAGGACTCCCCGCACACATATAATGGAAACGCAGAATTGGAGGAGATTTCTCCTTATAATAGTCAAACATGCTTGATACGCAAATTTTCTTTGATATTATTACTATAAGTGAAAAGTGTAGAAAACCTTTCGAAAGTATAATATTAATCTTAGGCAACATAGGTACCATTATATTATGCCCACTATAGCTACCTCCCGAGGAGGCAGGTTATACAATTGCAATAGTAAAGGGCTCGTATTGTTTCTTTGGATTTCCAACAAATGGTCAGGCTAAGGAACTTCCTACTGCCACATGGGTACGCCTCTGCCGGGACGTCCCGAGAACTTAACCAGCTCTCTGCCAACACAAGGCCGGGTTACCTTTGTAACTAGGTAACTACTACACGAATATGCCACCCACCGGTCCTTTGGGACCTTTATCCGAGGGCCCTCCATCAAAAAGCAACAACCACACAGAAAATGAGATTGGAGCAACCACATAGGTTAAGCATCAGGCTCCATACCTAACACCACCCTTTTTTAGAAGGAAATGACATACCCTAAAGGGCGCGCCCACATAACCTTGCCACATATTCCTGTTTTGACCATTTCCGGGGTGTGAGGTCCGACGTAGTCTCGTCCACAAAGCTACGCTTTTTCACAAAGCCACGCTTTGATCAACAAATGATCAATAAATAATCATCACACAGCAACACTCAGCATGCCACATTACCAAATTGGGAATATATCACCGATAACCTTCAACTGCAAAACCTATGAGCTCGTACGTCTCAAAGAAGGCTGTTAACTAAGTGAATAAATTCTCCGCCACATACAGAAATGTATTTGAAAGAAATCTACTTTATATCTCAAAATATAATGTAATACACGTAACCATACAAGTCTGTTCCGGGTTCGAACAGAACCGAAGGCACTTCCAAAGAAGCCCTTGCAATCCGGGTATTCACAATCCCGATCGAATTTCCCATCACAAAAGAAATCTCCATACTGTAGCTAACGGTGCAGAGACAATCGATAGGTCATCCTATCATTTTCACAAATACCCGATCTCCAACACCGGTCTTCAATGATATCCATTAGGTCGTATCACTACTTGGAATGGGTAGTCCGAATAACGAGCGCAATAATTTAAAAATAAGTGTAGCATTCAATTTCAACCAATTTACAACAAATAGCCCTTTAAGGGTCAATATTGATAGTCAGTTATTTAACTATCCATCAATATTCACAACATCACCCGATTTCAAATAATTTCCTAAATTATTTATTTTCAAAAATATCTTTACGAGATATAATCTCCACACTTCAACCATTTAAAAAAAAATTCAAATCAATTTTCACCTTTACAACATTTGAAATTAAATTTCAAAACATTTTGCTTAAGCGGAAAACACTTACAAATAGTTATTCATTTTCACTGGAAATTTGCCGGGTTCAAATATTTTAAAATAATTGAAAATTTCTTATCCAAAAGTATATCTGGAAAACACTTTTAAATAAACTATTTTTCTTTAAACACTTCACTTAAAATATTAGTTATAAAATATTACGCCTATATTATATAAACTTAAACCCAAAATAATTTTTCAAAATTAAATTAGTAAATAGAGTATAACTATTTAAATAACTGTTTTTTAAAACAATTACTGGTTAAATCTTAGAAATAATCATTTCTATAAACAATTTAATAAATCTTTACTTAAAGGATTTAAAATAATTTAATAGGTAAATTTCTTCAAAGTATCCTTTTCAAAACCAATACCAAAATTTTATATACATGAATAATATATTTTTTCAAAGCTATTCAGAAATTTTATTCGGCTTTCCAGGGAGGACACACTTTCATTTCAAAATGGTTCATTCAAACCAATTAAATAAATCCTTATCGATTCATTAAATTTACGTTCCAAATCCGTAAATTTACTTCCACACTTTTAAAAATAAATCAATGTTTATTTTTAAAACAAATTTCCCTTATAAATTTCCATTGTGAATTTACATTCCCAAATATTCACTTTTTATACGATTTTTCAAATCTATTTCAATTATTCACTTTCAACACCAAAATCAGTTTTCAATTGATTTCCAAAAACACCAAATCAAATTCCATATTGATTTTCCAAGAAATAACACTAAGTGAATTTCATTCAAATTTCAAATTGAAATCAGTTTCTACTAAACCCCAAATCAATTTCCAAATTGATTCCAAATTCATTTCAAAACACCAAATAAATTTCCAAATGGATTTTCCAAAAGATCTATTTTCAATTTCCAAAATCAATTCCCAAATGGATTTCTAAATTTATTTCTTTTCAAATAATTTCCTTTTTAAAGAATACAAATTCTTTTATTTTCCAACTCTTTAAATTCCATATTTTGAATAAATTTTCAACCTTTGAATAATAATATCGAAAATCTATTTATTACGCCCTTCTACCATATTTTGTAATTTTATTCAATAAGATAAAAATAAAACTTTATCATTTTAAAAAAATTCCTTCCTTCGAATTTATATGATTCTCGAAAATAAATTTAATTATAAGTTTTCAACTTAAATTTCGAAAATTCACAATTTACTTATTTTCGGTATGTAACGATACCAATTTATATTCGGCTAAAATTTAGCCTTTAACGATTTCAATCATAAAGATAATCACGCAGATTATAAATAGATCAAAACACAACATTGAAACAAATTCAATCATTTGAGGAATCCAGTTAGATCCCGCCAACCTGTTTCCTGCATCCACAGATGTTAGCACAATACCAATCCCGTTTCAAGACGGGATATCGCGGTATATGGGATTTATAAAATATTATCCGCTATTATGCGGCGCAATAGGGTCTCATCCGCTATATAATGCGGGTAATCAACTCCAAGTACATATATAACACAAATTCCATTCAAGTTGGAATTATCGCCGTTTATGTGTTTAATAAATAACATCCGCTTAATATGCGGCGTATAGGGTCTATTTCAATACAACAGATAATAACTAACAACCAATCACACAATCAAGCAATTTTAAATCTAACTATTTAAAATTTAAATCGAAACATATTCGATTGAGTGAGAAGTTCTCACCTTGAGTTTTCGATAACAGTTGCAGCGTTTGTTTCGAATAAAATTAAACACGCTTTTAATTTTACCCAAAATTATCACTAGCTCCAAACAACTCCAAACTAGCTCCATTGCGTAGTGCTCAACAATACGATTCCAACGCAACTTGTTTCACGCAATTCCGACCTCGTATGAACAAGATATCGTATTTTAAACATCGTACAAATTTAAAATATAAACAATTTACATTCTCTTTTTATTTTTAAACCTAGATTCAATCTGGACCGTTCGTTTTCACCTTGGAAATCAAGGCCGCACGCGATTCCATCTTCCTCGTTCGTTACTTCCTGATACTCGAACTCAATAGTCGCCCTCCATCTCGAATTTTCGTACGCCCACCGATCGACTTCAGGTCGATCAACTACTTCCAGGACGAAGGCACGAACGCCACACACCACCGCCCTGAACCCCATTCAACTCGGTCCGCCCCCTTCTAGAAAAACATGCCCGAACGGCCTATCTTCAAGGCAAAAATTCCATCACCACGTCGCTTCGATGATCATCATCACCGTATGGATCTATAGTTCTCATCTTCCTCTTCATCTTTGCACTTGACAACTTTCTCTATTTCATGATGGATTTTAAGAGATTGAGGGAAGAAAATCAGAAAATTTCATCCATTGATATTGTTAATGTAAAAATCTAACGCTAACACCCCGGTATAAGTAGAGTAAGTATGAAAGCACCACCCGTTTGCATGGGAATTAGAGTATAAGCAGAGAAATCACAGAAAAGCAGTAAAAGACAGCAATTTTATAGTGGTTTGGCTTAAGATTAAGCCTACGTCCACTTTAAACTCTTTTATTGATGATTTGATTACAATCCTTTACAATTTCCTTCAATTACAATTCACTTCAAAAGACAAGTAGCTAGAAAAACTTCGATGCAGGAGAGTTCTCCAAATTCATGATTGAATATGTCGAATCCCTGTTTGAAGTTGATTGAAGCGTCTTGTGAGTTTCAAATGTTGGAGTAAGGCTCGGCTTTGAAAATGGCAGAGTCTTATTGCTTTGAAGAAAATGATACCCCCCACCAAAAGTCCTCTTCATGTTGGAGCTTAGGGTTTATTTATAGAGAATTTTGGACAGGCCCTAGGTCGTGAGCGACCTAAGGAAGTGTGGGTGACATAAAGAAGGTCGTAGGTAGTTGGCGAGCTAAAGACATACGAGTTACGACCTAAATGGTCTGCACTTGTCCATATAAACCATAGGGTAGGACTTAGCGACTTATAGGGAATCGGCATAGTCCTTTCGCCAAGTATTAGGTCGTAAACGACCTAAAATAGGTTATCAAATCATTAGGTCGTTGCCGCTCTAACTCTTTAGGTCGCAGGGAAGTTAAGCCGTTAGGTCGTTAACCTTTAGGTCATTAGGTCGCTCTATTTACTCAAGCTGCTGGGTCGTTAACCTTTAGGTCGTTAGGTCTCTCTATTTACTCAAGCTGCTAGGTCGTTAACCTTTAGGTTGTTGGGTCGTCTCATCTTCTTTAGGTCGGGCTATAGTTAGGTCGTCCACCTTTAGGTCGGGCTACTTTTAGGTCGTGCCAATTTTAGGTTGGGCTATTTTTAGGTCGCTCGAAAGTAGAGTTAACACTTGCCCCTCAAAGTACATTCCTAGGTCGTAGATCGTGTGCTTCGACCTAGCCTTACTAAGTTGCAGGCGACCTAAGAGATAGCTTAGTCTACACATCTATTTGCTTCTGCCCTATATAGTCGTTAGCTCGTTTCTTCCCCCTTTCCTAATTGCTTCCCTAACCCTTTCTGTCATTAGCGATTTCTCGAGTTTCCAAAGGCAAATCTGCTCCAATTAGGCCGTCGATCCATCTCTACTCCACATCGTGTAAGTAAATTCAACTTTTATCCAACCATGATCGCCTTCGAACCACGAATCCCCATTTTATGATTCAATCCAACTTCGTGCGCCTCGCGTCACTTTTGATCGCGTTGAGTTATTCTGTTGTTGCGATTCATGGGACCAAAGCAGTGAGATGGATTTGAGAAGATTCGAATCGGAATTGGGTGAGCTGGTGGTATGAATGGATAACAGGCTTAATTGAGAGGATGATGGATCGACGTTATTGAGGTGATAACGGGTATTGGGTTGGAGAAGGATCAGTGGGTTGAGAAGAGATAATGTGAAATTCTCGCGACCTAGCTGATTTGCACGGTTGTCGAATTGACCGACCTAAGAATCTCTACGACCTTAATTGCACACGACCTAACTTTTTAGGTCGTGTTTGTTTCTTGACGACTTAGGACTTAGTCTGATTTGCACTGTCTTGATGCGAGGCTTTATGACTTAGCTTTTAGGTCGTGTAGACGACTTAAAACTTGAACAATTCTTCATTACCAAGTTACTCCTCGCGACTTAAAATCACATCGACCTTCTGGTTAGGTCGTGGACGACCTAAGACTTGATCGCATATTCCTTGCATTCTGTAACCATACAACCTAGGACCTGAACAACTTGAAGGCTTCAAAATTTTGCAAGAACTTGATCGCGCTTTTAATTTTTGAACTTTGAACGGCCGAGATAACTAGCATGACTTTGCTGTGCTTACTTAATCAGATTATATCAAACTTTAATGCTAATAACCTGTTAAATATAACATTTGCAGAAAACTAGGGCGAATATACTGCCACTGATTGCCCACATCAAATGACAGATTAGTCGATAAAATATAATCAACTTAAAGAAATCGTGCGAAATGCTGCGAATCAACGAATTCAAGTGAAGTAGTAAAGCGATATTAATCAACTAGAGCTGATTTTTTTTGCATCAATACTGCACTTGAATTTGGACAAGCCCTGAAATTTTTTCATGTTTATTAATTTAATTTCAGTCATGTTTTCTTGTCACTCTACTAGTTTTGCACAACGCTTCACACATTAAGGAAACGTGCACCTTCACATTTGAATATCCGGCTGCTTATGTAGAATGTCTTCTCATCAAGAAGAAGGAGCAGTACCAACTGGAGAGGCCCTCCCGATGGCTGGTCCACTGGTCAACCCACCAGAAAGAACTCCAACTACCCCGAGTTACCGGGTGTTCAACCAGTTACGCGCCCAATTTGGGATTGTAGAAGAAGATGCTATACTCCCTGGGCCAAATGATTTTGCTGACAATCCTCCCTTTGGGTTTATTGCCGTTAACCGCCAAATGTGCCTTTGTGGAGCCATTCCTCCTTTCAACAATTTTCTCCAACAAATCCTTCGCCGATTGGCTATTTCTCCTTTTCAATTGCACCCCAACGGCTATGCCATTTTAATGGGATTATGCGTTCTCTTCAGAAGGACGCTTGACCGCCTCCCAAGCTTTGAAGAAATGTGCTATTTATGCACATTTGCAAGAAACAAAGACCATCCTTCCATTATGTATGTGAGGAGCGCCAGAAAACGCAAGCTTATCACTTATCTCTCTGATAGCGCTCATGGTTTCCTTAACCAGTTCTTCTTTGTCCGTTGCCTCCAACGATTTTACGCTATCTGGAGAGTAGGGGGTAAGATAACTTATCCCAATTCTTTCCTTTTCTGAGATTTGCGAGATCCAAATCGCTAAATGTTAACCTCGCTCTCTACTTTTGCAGTTCTTCCTCCTCCTTGTAGAGATCCAAGCCACAAGCAGACTTTTGAGAGGCTTAACGCTGTGGCGGCCGAGGAGAGAAGTATCAAGTTTTTGCTAAGAGACGAGTTCCTTCATCAGTTCGGACTCTTACACCCTTCCCGCTCTACTCAGCCTTACGAAGTTCCTGATTCTTCGGCCGAGGCACCGGATGCCCCAGTTTCTGTTGAGGAGCCTACACTGAAAGATCCTGCTCCTGAGGCTTCTCTGGTGAAGTGCTCTACTTCTATTGATGTCGTGGGGTCATCTGGAAAAATTGCACTTGCCCCGGTCATTGAAGAAGAAGAGCCTCGAGAGTCTCCCCAACATTCAGGGAAGTCTGGTGATGGAGAAGCCGGGAAATCAAGTCTTGCCAAGCAGAGCGGGGATGACACTTTTGAAGGGTTGAGCGACCTGTTTATCACCTCACAGGAGCTCTTTAAAGATGATCCTATTACCACTAGGGTTTCTTCTTCAGTAGTTGAAGCAACTTCTATTTTGCAAAAGATTCCATCGACTCAAGAGTTGACGTTAGCTACCACACCCATCATTTCTTGCAACCGAGGAGTGGTACACACATTTAGGATTTTTCAGCAGTTATATGTAACTATATGCGCTTTTACTTCCAGGATTTTAAAGTTTTTCCTCTTTCTCATTTTCAGGTTCTCAAATGGGGCATAGCGGTTCCTATTATGACGACTTTCAACAGTACGGAAGGCGTGGTCAGTATGATTATAGGCGCTATCTTCCCACCCACAGGGAGACTGATGAAGAGAGAGCTGCTCGAAAGGCTCAGGAGAGAAGAGCGTATGAAGAAAGGTACGGAAGAAGGGATGAGCAACATGACTCTTCTCGTAGAGGCGATGACTCTCATAAAATAAAAATTTATGATGATAGAGGAAAGAGTCATGACATCGGAGACCCAAGCAAGCGGGCCAGGTTTGATGAAAAGACCGCATCTGCAACTTTAGAAAAAGCCGCTGCTCTCGCTTCTCTTAAAATTCCTTAAAAGTCTCATGCCCTTGAAGGAGCCGACATTCAGACACTTCTCGGCAGACCCTCTTACCAATTTGAGAGAGGTCCACCAACCCTTCAAAGTCGGTTCCCGCATTGGTGCTTAAAGGGAGTCCGCTTTGACCTTGACTTGGTTCCCATCGACAAAGAGGCCATGCTACAAAATCTTGACACTGTTAAACTTGATATTGAGAGAATGTCAGCGTGGAAAAAGCTCGTCGATGAGCTTCAGAGGGTGAACCGGGCCAACCTTGAAGCTACTGACGATGGAGAACGACAAGTCTGAATGGCAGAAAATTCTTGATCAGCACAACACCGAGATGAAAACATTGCTGAGTACAACGAAAAGCTTGAGGTGGAGGTCGATAAACTTAAGCACGAGCTCGCCACTTCATCCACCTCTTATACTCAAAAGGAAGAAGTGCTTCAGAAGCAAGTTCGAGATGCTCATGCCGCTCAACGGTATGTCGAAACCCGACTTGAAGCTACGCAGAAGACGGTAGAAAAATATTGCGCTGACTTTGTAAAGTTACGGGAGAAAGCTAACTCCCAGGACTTAGAAATCATGAGGCTGAAAGCTCAATTTGATGACTGATAAAGAACGTGATGAGGCCATGGCTGGAAAGAAAGCCGCTGAACAATCTCATGAAGAGACAAAAGCCAACATCAGCTCTATTCTGTTTGATTTTTATGTCCAAAGCGTCTTGGGGCGTGACAGCCTTGCATTTTTGGGGCCTAAGTATGAAATCACTTTTGCTAAAGTGTGGGAGGCTGTACTGGATATGCTCAAAGGTTCTGGTTATTACGAAGATGAACTTGAGGCGCATTACTTTTATGACGAAGCCCGTGCTGCTCTTGCCAGAGGAAAGGAGCAGCTTGCTAAAGTACTAGCCGAAACGATGGGAGGGGAGCATCCAGAGAAAGAAGCACCTTTAACTGTCCCTGTCCCTCCTTCGACTTCGGCCGACATTGATATCATGGGCTCCGTTTCCCATTCTCCGCCCACGGCTAAAGTCATAACTGAAATTACAAGTGCATAGGGTGGAGATGAAGGCGAAGAAAGCACTGAAGCACAAGCTTATGAAATTGACGTTAGAAAGCCAACTTCTCTAGGTAACCTTAACGCTGATCTTGCTCAAGTAAACTGCTTATTTGCTTCATATGAATTTGATGAGCTTCTTTATTATTTCCTTAATCTCAACGAGCCTTTATCTCCTCTCTTTACTGACTTTAACTTCTTCTCTTCTGTAGAGGAAGTGCCGAGCATTGTTCAGACTTCCCCTCCTCCAGTTATTCCTCCCCTGTCTCTGCAAGTCACTCCTCCTTCTGCCTTTCAACCGGGATCACAAGAGGAGCAAATAGAAGCTCTCCAAGACTTGGACGATCCCATCGCTTCTCAAGAACATAGGGGAGAAGAAACTAAGGAGGGCAAAAAGACTCCGGAACTAATTGGCTCCAACGATATGCCGTTGGCCACACTTTTTACTCCAGGAACCAGTCTTCTCCTACGAAAAGGGGGAAACGCGGAGTCTCAAAGAAGAAAGAAGCTTCAGCTGGCGAGGAGAAAACAAAAACAAGTCCGATCATCCCCCCTTCTCCTTCTTCTCCTACTGTTTCAAGCCGGCGCAGGAAGTTTGTCATTCGGCCAGGTGCAGGCTCAAAAGGTGGAGGGAAGAAGAAATGATGGCTTTGGTCCTGTGCTTTTTATCTCACTCTTTGCTTTTTTGCTCATATATAAGCTTGTGTTGACTGGAGACTGTGCGGGTACCAGTCCCCGCTTTCTTTTACTTTCAAACCGGCATATGTACAAAATTCTCATAGTATGGAATGAAATGGTTCTTTTACTTATACAAATTTCTGTCTGTATCTGAGAACGCTTTTACTTTTTGTTTTCATGCAAGTTTCTTTATCCTCTTTATGTGAGATTGCAGTAAACCTATGGTATGTTTATTGAGCATTGTTTTCATTTTCTTGATGACTATACTGTATTGCCCCCATACCATGGTTTATTGCAATCTCTTTCACATGGCAAAGTTTCGGAGGACAAATCTTCTGTTTCGAGAAGACTTGTGCTCCTTCTTTAGAGAACAACTCTTCCATTTTGAGGAAGTTTGCATGTGTACTTTATAGGATAATATTTCCGTTCTAAGGAAATATTTTTCTAATTTAGTAGAATGCACTTCATATTGGAGGAGTTTTTCTCCTTTTGTTGCGAAGTTTTTACACTTCACTTTTTGAAAAAAGTCACTTTTGCTTTGGAAAGTGAATTTCACTTCATAGTACAGTGGGCCTTCCGAAAAAGGGCTTCAACCTGCTTGAACCTTCGAAGAGAGTTTTTTGTTTGATTGTGCCTCTGGGAAGAGGTCTTTTTGTTTGGTTGCGCCTCTGGGAAGAGGTATTTTTGTTTATTATGCCTCTGGGAAGAGGTCTTTTTCTTCTGCCTCTTGGAAGAGGCTTTTATTTTTTCCCTGTTTGCTGGGAAGCGGGACTCCGAAGAGAGCTTTTCACATTTCGACTCGTGTGAAGTGTTATTTCAGATCACGGTGAAATGTGTGCCTCTGAGTAGGGCTTTTGCCTGGAAGTTTGGAGCTTCTTTCTCTTAGTTGGATGGATTCAAGGGGCGGACACAAGTGTCTGTGCAACCGATCAGTCCGCAGCTTTCTGTCGAGAAAGACTCTCTTTTTATGGCGTGGCCCACTCGAGGTCTTTTAGCATTTCAACTATGGTGAAATGGGCCTCCGAAGAGGGCTTTTCACATTCCAGCACCTGTGAATTTTTATTTCAAATCTCGGTCGAATGCGTGCCTCCAAGTATACCTGGAAGTTTCTTCCTCATGGTTGGCCGGATTCACGGGGCGTACGCAAGTTACTTGGACGCTTATTTGCGCAGATTGTCTCATCTAGTGAACAAGCGCCTTGCCTTCCACTTGGGAAGGTGCCTCCGATCATCGTATGGATTCACGGGGCGGACGCAAGTTACTTGGACGCTTGTCTACGAAAACTGTCTCAGCTAGTGAACAAGCGCCTTGCCTTCATTCGGGAAGGTGCTCCCGGTCATTCCATACCAATCATTTTTGTTGAGAGAGCCTTCTGGCATGCCCTGTTTGAGATCTTTATCCTCCGAAGAGTTGTGCCTCCGAAGAGGGCTTGTGCCTCCGAAGAGGTCTTTTGTTGTCTGATGCTTGCTCGCCCATGTCTCTTTGCCATCTATTCATATCGGCGATTCCCGTTATCTTTTCCAAATACACTTCCCTTTTAGTTGCCAACAATTTCCTTTATCCAAAGAAATATACTTCATAGTTAAGCGAGTTGGTGGTGGCAGACACAGGCTATTTAACTGGATGCTCGTTTGTACAAACATCCACAGTTGGTTAGCAAGGGCCCACTTCCAAAAAAATCACTAACTTTTGTCTAAAGCACTTCTTTTGTAGGATTTGAGTACGGAAATTTTGAACGGCTTAGCGTTTGCTTGTTGGGTGATGTCCAGGATTGCCTGGTCTTGCGAGGGGTAAGCTTTGTTTCTATGGCCAGCATTATTAAATCGACATTTTAGTAACACAATTGACGTATTTTATATGTCGAAATAAAACAGAGCAGTTTAAAATAGTAAAGAACAAGAGATTTATAGTGGTTCGGCCAAGAACTGGGCCTACATCCACTTTATAGTTCTTATAATTCACTTGCACTGGCTTTACAACGGCTTTCAATACAAGAATCATACATTCATCATTCTTTTACAATATTTCATTAAAGCCTTTAAGTAAAATATGGGCGCAAATGATTGATGTTCAAAGCTCTTGGAATTGGGTCTCCTTCGACAGTTACAAGTTTGAATGTGCCATGAAGAAGTTTCTGGCCTATAACATACGGCCATTCCCAGTTTGGTCCAAGCACACCTGTAGGTGTCATAATTCTTTTTAGGATTAGATCCCCAACTTCAAAGCTGCGTCGGCGAACATTGGAATTAAAATGCCTGGCTATTCTTTGCTGATGAGCCACAATTCTGAGCTCAGCTTCTTCCCATTTTTCATCAAGGAAGTGAAGGGCTTCAAGTTGCAGCTTTTCATTTTCGGTTTGATTGAAGTGGATTCTTCTATGCGAAGGGACTTCTGTTTCCACTGGAATCATTGCTTCCGATCCATATGCCAATGAAAATGGTGTGTGTCCAGTCGCAGTTTTGTGGGTAGTTCTTTATGCCCATAGTGCTAGTGGCAGCTTATCAACCCAACCAGCTTTTGCTTTTTCTAGATGCTTTTTGATGGTTGACTTGATAATTTTATTCACTGCTTCCACTTGCCCGTTTTCCTGCGGATGAGCCACTGCTGAGAAACTTTTCTGGATCTTGAATTTCTTGCAAAAATCTTGGAACTCTTTACTTTCAAATTGGGTTCCATTGTCTGTGATTATCTTTTGAGGCACACCGTACCTGCAAATGATACTCTTAGTTACAAAGTTTATCATTTTCTTAGAGGTAATAGTAGCTAAGGGTTTAGATTCAGCCCATTTAGTAAAATAATCAACAGCAACTATAGCATATCTGATTCTGGATTTTGCAGTTGGCAAAGGCCCGATGAGATCTATTCCCCAAATAGCAAATGGCCACGAACTGACCATCTGTGTTATCTCAGTGGAAGGTGCACTTGGGATTTTTGCAAATCCCTGGCATCGGTCACATTTTCGGGCGTAACTCGCGGCATCACGATTAGTACCTGGCCAAAAATATCCATAACGGAGAATTTTCTTTGCTAAATTTGACCTCTTGAATGGTCTCCACACTCTCCTCCGTGTACCTCAGTTAGAATTGTCCTAGCTTCTTCCTTGGCCACACATCGGAGTAATGGCATTGAGAATCCCCGTCTATACAATCGGCCATCTTGAATTACAAATCTGGATGCTTTTCTTAACAACTTCTGCCGTTCTCTCGAGCTTTCTGGTAGAGAGCCGTCGCGCGGGTATTCCAATATCGGAGTCATCCATGATTCTCGCTCTTGTGATATAGTCATGATCCAATCAATATCCATTTCATCAATGCTTGGAGTTGACAGGACTTCCACATGAACTAATCCAAATAATTGAGCTTCACCAGTGCTTGCATACTTTGAGAGGGAATCTGCCTTCATGTTTTCTTCCCGAGGTATATGGTTTATCGTATAACGGTCCATGTCCTCGAGAAGCTCCCAGGCTTTTGACAAGTAAGCAGGCAGATTTCCTCATTTGGTTTGAAACTCTTTCCCGACTTGACGCACAATAAGCTGTGAATCACTGAAGATCTGCAATGCCTTGATGTTCTGTTCTTTAGCAATCTTCAGGCCAGCAACGAGAGCTTCATATTTTGGCTCATTATTAGTCGAAGGAAATTCTAATCTTAATGCATAACACAGTGACCGTCCTTCAGCGGTTTCATGTCACGACCCGAACTCGGTGTCCGACAAACAACATCAAATTCGTTTCGCGGGAGCTTGGACACCTTTAAATGATAAATAACACAGCGGAAATAAAAGATGATATCACTGATATAACATGAATACTGTTAACTCCCTTCTGCAAACGACCTATAGATCAAAAAGCTGCGACCTAAAAGACGGCACGACCTAAAGGACAACGCAACCTAGCGACCTAAAAGTTTAACGACCTAGAGGATAGAGCAACTTAGCGGTCTAACGAAGCAAGCGACCTAAAGTAGCGGAGGTTAGCGACCTACGGGTAGTTGCGACCTAAAGGAAGACTCACTCTAACCAACCAACGACCTAAGGGGACTCAGCAACCTAAAGTCTTCAGCGACCTAGCGCCTTCATTACTCAGCGACCTAAAGTCTTCAGCGACCTAGCGCCTTCATTACTCAGCGATCAAAAGGCCAGAGCGACCTAAAGATCATATCAGCCTAAAGAGGCCGCGACCTAACAGAATGGCTCGACCTAAGATAGGTCGCCCACAACCTAAGGTAGGTCGTTCCCGACCTAGGGACAGTGTATCAGAAGGCCGCCCTTTTCTATACTGCCACCAATAAGGTCGCTTACGACCTAGGACTTGTCGAAACGAGCTCGTGCATTCTTATGAAAGAAGGGGGAGGAGCCAGTGCTTCTTAGGGCGCCTACGACCTACGACCTTGCTTAGGTCAGTCGCGACCTACGACCTAACTCCGAGCAAAGCCTATAAATACGCCCCTAGCTCCAACTAGCAAAAGACCTTTTGGCTCATTCTCTTCAAGCGCCGTTACTCTGCCGAATTCCAGACGACTTCAAAGCTTTTTAGATCCAACAAACTTCTAAAGGAACTCCATGAAGGAATCATCCACATTCACCATGGATTTGAAGATGATTGTCAACATCAAAGCTTGAGCTACTTGTTTCACATACCCTATCACTTGAAGTGTGTTGTAATTGAAAGATCTTGTAAAGAATTGTAATCAAACTAGTGATAAAAAGATTAAAGTGGACGTAGGCTGGATTATAAGCCGAACCACTATAAATACTGTGTCTCTTACCGTTTTTCGACATACTTTCTGCTTATTTCTATTTCCCGTACAAACGGGTGGTGCTTTCACAATCACATCTTATACACCAGGGTGTTAGCGTTTAAATTTTTTCGTTAACATTTTGGTGCTTTCACTGAGAATTGAACTCAGGACATCTATCATCATTGTTTCAGAAAGATTTGTAGATAGAGTTTCTTTAAGAACCAGAAGTCTATCCGAAATCATGGCTCCTGGAAGGAAAAGTAAATCTGTGAGATCTGCAAACATTCGAGAGGGAACCTCCACTTCCCCAACACCAAATCAAGCCACTCCAGCTGTTGGAGTTTCAAAAGCGGAATTGGACGCTGCTATCTTTGGGTTGAATCAGCAAATAAATGCCCAGAACGCGCAATTGGAAGCTCAGAATGCTCAGAATGCTCTGATTCTGAATAGGTTAAACGATCTGCTCGGGGCAAACCGTCAACCTGCGAATAATGAAAGGAACTTTGTCGGTAATGTCCATGATGCTGAAACTAGAAACATTCCCGAAAGGGCTGCTAGCCCCTTTGAACAGACATTGCCTGAGGCTGGAGGATCCAGAAATAGGAATGACGAAGAATATCTTTCTGGTATGGTTCGACAGATTATGAAAGAAAGTATGCAAAGGGTCGAAGATGAGAAAGAGTGGGGTTTCGCTCCGAGCAAGACTCCGTTTACTGAAAAGATCCTAAAAGCTGAATTCCCAAGGAAGTTCGTCCCTCCGACCATTCCAGCTTACAAAGGGACAAGTGATCCAAATGAGTTCCTGTACAAATATGATTGGCACATGACAGGTGCCAGAGCTTCTGACGAGATAAAATGCCGCTATTTTCCTGTGTATTTGGAAGGGGTAGCTCTGCTTTGGTTCACAAAACTACCTGTCCGGTCCATCGATCAGTTTTCAGACCTAACCAGGAAATTTAAAGAGCAATTTAGGCTATATGCTTCAAAGGCAAAAGACATCATGTCGTTATCCGGTTTGGAACAGAATCCGGGGGAAACTATCAAGTCTTTTTTAAATCGCTTTAATATAGCGTTAGCTGAGGTGGATAATGCAGAACCCCGCATGGTCTTGACCTATTTGATGAGAGCTATTGATAAGTCAAGTGAATTCGGAAAGTGGCTGAACATGAAGGAGCCAAATTCTCTGGAAAAGTTCTACAAAAAGGCGGATGAATTCATGCGTTTGGAAAGCCGTCCTGTCCCGGCAAAGGCAACAGTAGAGAAAGCTGAAGACAACACTGCTGCGCCACGTAAGAATGGATCTGTGGGACAGAAAAGAGAAAATAATGATGGAAGGAAACAACACAATTCAAAGAAGCCTCGATCCTTCAAGCCATCAGAATATACTCCTTTGTTAGAGACACCAGAGCGCATCTACCTGGCTACAAAAGATTCTTTTGAGTATCCCAAACCTCCTGTTCTCAGAACCGGAAGGAAAGCTGTGCAAAGTGGGAAGTTCTGTCGCTTCCATAATCAGCCTGGTCATGACACAGACGACTGCCGTCAATTGAAAAATATAATCGAAGAATTGCTAAGAGAAAATAAGCTGCAGCAATTTGTGAAGAAGAGTAGTAATGATCCTGCTTCGTCAAGTCAGGGGCAACAAGCTCTTGCTCATCAGCCCAGGACAAATGAGAAGGCCGCAGGACATGAATCTGGAAGGCCAGTTATTAATGTCATCACAGGAGGACCCCACCCAGCAGGCAGAAGCTGGGGTGAAATGGAGAGGTACACTCGAGCTCTGAAACATATGCCAACTGAAGAGAATGTCTTTGTTTTAGAGGACTCTACACCCCTGAAACAACAAAGGACTTTTAATGATGATATTGTGTTCAGGGCTAGAGATTCCACGGGCATTGAGGCCCCTACTTTGGACCCGTTAGTCATCTCGGCCGGTATTGGACCGGCTATTGTCAGAAGAGTTCTTATTGATTGCGGCGCATCTTGCAACATCCTCTTCAAGAAAACGTTTGACCAGATGAGAATCCCGATGGCGGATGTGCAAGCCTCATCTCAGAAGATTGTTGGCTTCACTGGGGAGCCAAAGCAACCAGTAGGAACCATTGACTTGCTTGTGGAACTCGGAGAAGGAGAAAGAAAAGTAGTTCGCAAGCAGACTTTTGTGATAGTAGATGAATTTTCTGCTTATAATGCTTTCTTTGGTCGACCTATTCTTGCTGCATTCAAAGCTGTCCTTGCCCCATGGTTTCTTACTATTAAATTCCCTACAGACAATGGGGTAGGAGTTATTAAAGGAGACCAGAACGCTGGGCGAGAATGTTATATGACAGAGCTGCGAGAAACAAGGAAGAGAGAAATGGGGAAAGATGCGGCAACCCCAATCCGCATCAAAACACCAACCCTATAGCAACTACAGGGCGGACCCTGCACTGGCGAGCATAGCGGGGCACGAAAAGTGATGGATCCTAGAAAGGCCAGTGCGGGGGAGAGTAGGGTGGTACCAGCAGAAACAACGATACCGGTGCCCGTTGATCTGAAGGACCCAAACAAGGTGCTGAATGTGGGTTCACAACTTAATGTGTCAGTTCAGAATGCCTTGATATCTTTTTTGAAAGCAAACCTGGATGTTTTCGCTTGGACCCATGCCGATATGTGCGGAATATCCCCAGAAGTTGCGGTACATGCTCTGAATATTGACCCAAAGTTCACGCCAGTAAAGCAGAAAAGAAGAATCCAAGGTCTAGAAAGGTCGACAGCATTGAAAGAGGAAGTTGACCGGCTCATGGAGAATAATTTCATCAGAGAATCTACCTATCCAAATTGGGTTTCAAATCCAGTGCTAGTTAAGAAAGCCAATGGTAAATGGAGAGTGTGCATCGACTTTTCAGATCTAAACAAGGCCTGTCCCAAGGACTGCTTCCCATTACCCAGGATCGATCAACTGGTAGATGGAACAGCGGGTCATGAATTGTTGTCTTTTATGGATGCCTACTCCGGATATAATCAGATCATGATGCATGAGCCAGATCAGGAGGACACAAGCTTTATCACCGATGTCGGTCTTTACTGTTACAGAGTTATGCCCTTTGGGTTGAAGAATGCGGGGGCAACATACCAAAGACTGGTAAATGCTATGTTCAAACCGCAGTTGGGAAAGACTATGGAAGTTTACGTTGATGACATGCTAGTAAAATCTAAGAAAGCAGTGGATCACATCGAACACTTAGCAGAAATGTTCGCAATTCTCCGAAGATACGGAATGAAGCTTAACCCTTTAAAATGTTCTTTCGGGGTAGAATCTGGGAAGTTCTTGGGTTTCATCGTGAGCGCTAGGGGCATTGAAGCTAGTCCAGCTCAAATCACTGCTCTAAAAGAAGTCAAAGCTCCTAAAACAAAGAGGGAATTGCAAAGTCTCAATGGAAAAATTGCCGCCTTAAGTCGGTTCATATCCAAAGCTACTGATAAATGCATTCCATTCTTCGACGCTCTAAAGAAAGGAAAGAAAAACTTTGACTGGACTCCCGAATGCCAGAAAGCTTTTGAAGAATTGATTCAACATATGGAAACGCCTCCAATACTTTCCAGGCCCGGCGATGGCGAGGATCTTCTTATATACTTGGCAGTTTCATCTCATGCTTTAAGTGCAGCGCTGGTACGGGAAGACAAAAGGATTCAACATCCAGTTTACTATATCAGCAAAAGACTCACTGGGGCAGAAATGAATTACTCCAAGTTGGAAAAACTCGCCTATTGTCTATTGATTGCCTCAAGAAAGTTGAGGCAATATTTCCAGGCTCATCCTATCAAAGTCCTCACTGATCAACCTTTAAAGCAAGTCTTGTTTCGCCCTGAGACTTCGGGCCGCCTTTTAAAGTGGAATATTGAATTGAGCCAATATGACATCACTTATCATCCTAGAAAAGCGATCAACGGACAAGCTTTGGCAGATTTTATTGCAGAATTTACAGACAAGGGTAACAGCGAGGAAGAAACAATCGAGAACTCCCCAACCCAATGGAAGTTATTTGTAGATGGCGCAAGAAATGATTACTGTTCAGGTGCTGGAATTGTTCTTGAAACTCCTGAAGGCCGGTCATTATGCTATGCGCTAAGATTAGAATTTCCTTCAACAAACAATGAAGCAGAATATGAAGCTCTGATCGCTGGTTTGAAAATTGCTAAAGAACTAAACATTCGAGCGTTACAGATCTTCAGTGATTCGCAGCTTATAGTATGTCAAGTCAAGAAGGAGTTTCAAACGAAAGGAGGAAATCTGCCCGCTTATGTGTCAAAGGCTTGGGAACTTTTATGTGAATTCGACCATTACACGATAAGTCATATTCCTCGAGAAGAAAACATGAAAGCAGATTCTCTCGCAAAATACTCAAGTTCTGGCGAAGCCCAATCCTTAGGGTTAGTTCCAGTGGAAGTTTTGTCAAATCCGAGCATTGATGAAATGGATATCGATTGGGTTATGAGTATGTCGCAAGAGCAAGAATCATGGATGACTCCAGTAACAAAGTATCTACTCAACGGCTCTTTACCAGAAAACTCTAAAGAACGACAAAAGCTACTGAGAAAAGCTTCTCGATATATAATCCAGGATGGTCAATTATACAGACGAGGATTCTCAATGCCATTGCTTCGATGTGTATCCAAAGAAGAAGCCAAAATAATCCTATCAGAGGTACATGGAGGAGAATGTGGGGATCATTCAGGTGGTCAAACTTTAGCAAAGAAAATTCTCCGATATGGATATTTTTGGCCAGAAATTAATCGAGATGCTGCAGATTACTCTCGAAAATGTGACAGATGTCAAAGATTTGCCAAAATTCCTAGAGCACCTTCTACTGAGCTCACACAAATGACCAGTCCGTGGCCGTTTGCGATTTGGGGAATAGATTTGATCGGACCTTTACCAACCGCCAAATCTGGAATCAAATATGCCATTGTTGCTGTAGATTATTTCACTAAATGGGCTGAAGCTGAACCATTGGCAACTATCACCTCCAAAAAGATGATAAATTTTGTGACTAAGAATATCATTTGCAGATACGGTGTGCCTCAGAAAATAATCACAGACAATGGTACTCAGTTTGAAAGCGAGGAATTCCAGGATTTTTGCAAGCGATTCAAAATCCAGAAAAGCTTTTCGGAAGTAGCTCATCCGCAGGCAAACGGGCAAGTGGAAGCAGTGAACAAGATCATCAAATCAACCATCAAAAAGCAACTCGAAAGAGCAAAAGGTGGTTGGGTCGATAAACTACCGCTTGCACTATGGGCATACAGAACTACTCACAAAACTGCAACTGGGCATACTCCTTTTTCGTTAGCATACGGATCGGAAGCAATGATCCCGGTTGAAACAGAGGTCCCTTCACACAGAAGAATCCATTTCAATCAAGCAGAAAATGAAAAGCTGCAACTTGAAGCGCTGGATCTCCTTGATGAAAAAAGAGATGAAGCTAACCTCAGAGTTGCAGCTCATCAGCAAAGGATAGCCAGACATTTCAATTCCAAAGTTCGTCAACGCAGCTTTGAAATTGGAGATCTAGTCCTAAAAAGAATTATGACAGCGACAGGTGTGTTTGGGCCAAATTGGGAAGGACCGTATGTGATAGGTCAGAAACTTCTTGACGGCACATTCAAGCTCACCACAGTTGATGGAGATCAAATTCCAAGGGCATGGAACAGCAATCACTTGCGTCCATACTTTACTTGAAAATTTTGTTGAAACATTGTAAAAAGAATTATGAATGTATGATTCCTGTAATTGAAAGCAATTGTGAAACTGATGCAAGTAAATAATGAAAGAATATAAAGTGGATGTAGGCCCAATTTCATGGCCGAACCACTATAAACCTTGTGTTCCTTATTATCATTATATGTTTGCTTTGTTTTCGATATAAAAATACACAAAATGTATTGCTGAAATATCGATTTAAATTTTTGCAGACAGTGGAGATAAAACTTGCGCATAATAAGACCGAGCGATTCTCACCATCATTCAACAAACAAATTTCAAGTCACAAAGACCCCGAATTCAAATCCTAGATAGGAAATGCTTCAATTGAACGGCTAATGATTTCGATAGGAACGAGCCCTTGCTGATAAATTGAGATTGTTTAAACAAACAAACATCCAATTAGGAAGCTAGTGCCCGTTCTCACGAACTTGCCTGGCAATGAAGTACACTTCCTTGGATTAAACAAGCCACTTGTGAAAAAAAAGGGGATCGCTGAAAAGGCATAAGCAAGTGAACAGAGGAACAACCAAAGCTACCATCAGCGCCACAAGTCCTCTTCGGAGGCACAACTCTTCGGATAATAAAAGACCTCTAATGGGTCATATGCCACAAAAAAGAAAGTTCTCTACTCAACAAAAAAGATTGGAGGAGTCATGACCCTCCAACCATGAGAGAGTAACTTCCAGGCGATGAAAACCCTCTCTGAGGCCCATTTCACCAGGAGTTGAAGTGTTATAACCGCTCTTCGGGATTTCACTTCACCAGAGTTGAAATGTAAACAAAATAAAAGCCCTCTTCGGAGGCCCATTTCACCAGGAGTTGAAGTGTTATAACCGCTCTTCGGGATTTCACTTCACCAGAGTTGAAATGTAAACAAAATAAAAGCCCTCTTCGGAGGCCCATTTCGCCAGGAGTTGAAGTGTAGCAGCCGCTCTTCGGAATTTCACTTCACCAAAGTTGAAATGTAAAAACAAAGACCTTCTTGAAAGCACACGTTTCACCGAGATTGAAATAAAACTTCCAAGTGTTGAAACGTGAAAAGGCTTTCTTCAAAGGCACAACTCTTTGGGGGTACACGTTTCACCAAGATTGAAATAAAACTTCCAAGTGTTGGAACGTGAGAAATCCCTCCTCAGAGGTACAACCCCCTCCCGGGAACACAATTAAGAAAAAAGACCTCTTTGGAAACCCACGTTTCACCGAGATTGAAATAAAACTTCCAAGTGTTGAAACGTGAAAAGGATTTCTAAAGCATAACTCTTTGGAGGTACACGTTTCACCGAGATTGAAATAAAACTTCCAAAGTGTTGAAACGTAAAAAAAATCCCTCCTCAGAGGTACAACTTTCTATAAAAAAAAAAATCCTCATCAAAAGCGTACTTTAACTTTCAAAGGAAAAGTAATTTGCCTACTGTGGGAAATGATCGTAAAAAGAAAAGAAGTTAAAGTACCCTTGAGAGGTCCGCTTTACCACATAGAGGAATTCACTTGATGAGATATGCACATAAGCAAAAGAAAAAAGTGATTTCTTCGAACGACCAAGCGTAAAAACTTATACGAAGGGAGTTGTACTCTATAAAATTTTCTTTAAAGAATAAAATAATTATTCTTTAGCAAATAAGAGTGTAAGTCCCCTCGAGGTATAGAATATTGCAGCATACTTATGGAATGGGGGCAATATAGTATAATTACACACAATATGGTATAACTAAACCAGCAAAAGGTAACGCTCAAGTAACATACCATAAGCTCGCTGCAATATCAAATAAACTCATGCCAAAACAAATAACAAATGTATTCTTTAATTCAAACAAAAGTTTGTACAAACGAGGAATCATTTTATTCAAGGAATCATTTTATTCAATTACAACGCAGGTACAGGTTTCAAAATAAAGAAAAGCGGGGGCCGGTACCCGCACAATTCTCGGCCAGTACATGCAAAACACAAAAAAACTAGAAACTGAAGATCTTCACTTCTTTTTGCTGCCTTTAGACCCTTTACCCGGCCGAATGATCAGCTTTTCAGGTCGACCAGTGGGTATAAGGGAGGAAGGAGAGGTAGGCGCAGCTGGCCCAACTTCTGGCTCCTCTTCAGTGGCAGTGATTATCTTCCCTCTCCTCCTTGATGCTCCTTGCTTCCTTCTCCTCTTTGAGGAAGACTCACTTCCTGGAGTGGCAAGTTTAGATAAAGTTATATCGTCAGAAGGAGTCCGCTCCGGAGATATGTCACCTCCCTCAAGTCCCTCATCTTTTTGCTCTTGCGAAGCAACGGGATCATCCAGGCCATGGAGAGCTTCTATTTGTTCTTCTTGTGACCCAGGTTGAGAAGCAGAGGGAGGCGCCACTTGAAGAGATGGAGGAAGGATCACCGGGGGAGAAGAAGCTTGAGTTTGACTCGGTGCTTTCTCTACAAAGGAGAAAAAACTTAAAATATCAGTATCTTTCGAAAAGAGAGGGGATGACGGCTCATCAAAAGTCGGGAATTCATTGACATTTGAAAAATAATCAAGAAGATCGTCAAGTTCACAAGGAGCGAACGAGCAGTTCACCACTTGAGCTGGTCCGGTGTCAAGTTTACCTGGGGTAGTTGGATCTCTGAGGCTGATTTCATATCGCTGTGCTTCGTTGCTTTCACCACCTTCATCCCCGCCTTGTGCACCTGTAGTTTCAGTTACTGTCTTAGTTGCAGGCGGAGTAGAGGAGCTAGAACCCGTGATGTCAACCACAGGAGAAACTGGAGGATGGACAGAGGAAATAAGCGTTAATTCCTTTCCAGAACATTCCTCTTCCGCCATTCCAGTTCTCATCCTGGCAAGTTGTTCTCGCCCCTTCGCAAGAGCAGCGCGAGCTCCCTCATCCAGGTAACGCGCCTCAAAATCTTCATCGCCATACCCGGCGTCTTTAAACATGTTAAGAGCAGCTTCCCACACCTCGGCCAGGGTGATTTCATACTTAGGACCAAGAAAAGAGAGGCTGCCGCGTCCCAAGACACAATGTAAATAAAAATCGAATAAAGTCGAATTGATATCGTTTTCCATGGTCTGAGCAGTTTCTTCGGCTGCAATTTTGCCAGCCATGGCCTCATCTCGATCTTTTTCGGTCTGAGCAAGTTGGGCTTTTAGCGCTTCAATCTCCATGTCCCGGGCGCTCAGTTTATTCTGCAGCTGGGTGACATCAGTGCGGTGGTTCTCTACAGCTTGTTCCAACCTCTCAGCTTTAGCTTCAGCGTCCCTCTGGCTGGCGTGCGCATCTCGCACTTGTTTTTGCAATACCTCTTCTCTTTGGGTGTAAGTATTAGTAGAAGAGGCAAGATCATCTTTGAGCTGCTTTACTTCAGCTTCGAGTTTTTCATTGTATTCGGCTATCTCCTTCATCTCAGTGTTGTGTTGATCAAGAATCTTCTGCCATTCTGATTTGTCATTTTCCATGGTCAGCATTGCTTCGATGTTAGCCCGATTAACTCTTTGAAGTTCATCAACCAGCTTTTGCCATCCAGACATTCTATCGATATCAAGCTTGACAGCATCGAGATTTCTGTACATAGCTTCTTTGTCGATGGGGACCAAATCAAGGTCGAAGCGTACCCCCCTCAAACACCAGTTCGGGAATCGGCTCTGCAAAGTCGGGGGGCCCCTTTCAACATGGTATGAAGGCCTGTTGAGAAGTGTTTGGATGGCACTTCCTTCAAGAGCAGGAGATTTGGAAGGGATGTCAATAGAAACTGAGGCACCAGGTCTCTCAGATGTCACGGGCACGTGCTCCTCGCCAAGTTTGGTCCGCTTTCTCGAATCCTCAATATGGCTCTTCCCCCTATCATCGTGCGTTTTACGTTTATGGGAATCATCATCCCTTGGGAAAGATTCATGTCGCGTGCCCGCTCCCTTATGACGTTCTTCATACCTTCTCCTCTCTTCAGCTTTTCGCGCAGCTCTCTGCTCATTGGTCTCTCTGGGATCGGTATAGTATTGCTTGTAATCATAGCTGCCACGCCCTCCATAGCGTCGAAAGTCTTTGTAATAAGAACCGCTGCCGCTGCGCCCCATAGAGGAATCTGAAAAGGCAAAAATAGCAAGTCTTAGAAACTTCCGGAGAAAAGAAGTTAAATGTGAACAAATGCCAAAAAATCCTAAGTGTTGTGTGATGTGCAAGCTACGCGCATTAAGCTACAAACCACTCATTGGTGTAGAGGTGATGATAGCTTGGGTATGAGGAGTTGGTGTTTGTGTTGGTGTTAGTCGAAGAAGGGACGTCGCCTCAACTATAGGAGAGATAGTTTTAGACACGTCATCTCTAAAAAGCTCCTGTGAGGTCACTATTATGTCGCTCAACCCATCATAAACATCGTCACCATCATGCTCGGTGAGACTTGTTTTCTCAATTCCTACATCAGCTAATCCCCCGAGAGGCTGTGAAGGTTCTTCTTCTTCCTCGATCGGGGCAAGCACCGTCTTACTGGATGACCCCATAATGTCGGTAGAAGTGGAACACTTCACCAATGAAGCTTCAATATTAGACTCTTTTGATGCGAGTTGTTCGACAGTAACCGGGGCGTCAGGAGTTTTCGTCGGGGAATCGGGAACTTCTGTTGGAACTTCATGAGCATGCGTAGAACGAGAAGCATGTAGAAGCCCGTATTGGTGTAAAAATTCATCCTTCAGCAGAAATTTTATGCTCCTTTCTTCCGCAGCCACGGCACTCAACCTCTCGAAAACTTGTTTATGAATCGGATCTCTAGAAGGGAGAGGAAGTGCTGAAAAGAGCAAAGAATGAAGTTAGCAACTGAAAGTTCGGATCTCGGAAAAAGTTTCAAAAACGAAAAAATGGAAACACTAGTCTTACTTCCTATTCTCCAGATGGCATAAAAACCTGGAGGGCAACGAGCATAAAAGAACTGAGTCAAAAACCCGTGTGCACTCTCGGGCAAATCTAAAATGAGTTTGCGATTTCTCGCACCTCTCACAAGAATGATAGAAGGATGGTCTTTATTTTTCGCAAATGTGCATAAATAGCAGATTTCCTCAAAGCTAGGGAGGCGATCAAGCGTCTTCCTGAATAGCACGCCCAACCCCATCAAGATGGCATAACCATTGGGGTGCAGTTGAAAGGGAGATATAGTTAACCGAAGAAGGGTTTGTCGAAGAAATTCGTTAAAAGGAGGAATCGCTCCGCTTGAGCACATTTGGCGATTAACGGCAACAAAACCGTGAGGTGGTCGGTCAGCAAAGTCATTAGGTCCGGGAAGTAGAGCATCTGCTTCGGCAATGCCAAACTGGATGCATAATTGGCGAAAAGCCTTGTGGTTCAGAGTGGTTGGCATTCTCTCTGGAGGATCGATCAATTGGTTAGCAACTGGAAAAATCTCCCCAGTTTGTCCTGCTTCTTCTAGTTGAGAAGTCATTCTACACAAGGAACTGGATATTCAAATGTGAAGGTGCACGTTTCCTAAAAGTATGAAGTGTTGTGTAGCAACTAATAAAATAACAAGTAAATATAACTGAAATCAAACTAATTGATGAATGTCAATTATAGAGCTTCAGAACTTGTTATTATAAGGGCAAGTACAGTATTGAGGCAAATAAGTCAGCTTTAGTTGATTACTTTAACACTGCTTTAATACTTCACTTGAACTTGTTAATTCACAACATTTCATTCACATAAATTCATGTAAGCTAATTGTTTCTTGTTTACTAATCTGTCGTTTGATGTGGGCAGTCAACGACAGTATGTTCGTCCTATTTTTCTGCAAATACTGTATTTAACAAGTTGACAGGTTCAAAGGTTAAAATAATCTGCAAAGAAGTACAACAAAATTCATATCCATGCAACTTAGTCAAATTTTTTATGGAAATTTTTACAAGTCCTAGGTCGCCCAACGACCTAGTATAGGTCGAAGCTCTTATTAGGTCGCACTATGCAAGCTAAAAGGTCCATAACAATGCAAATCTGTTCAAAGTTCAAACTCGGCAGCGACCTATCCAAGTGCAAACCATCCAAGTGCAAACCATCCAAGTGCAAACCATCCAAGTGCTAGGTCGGCAACAACCTAACTTCTATGCCACAGGAATTTAAGTCCTAGGTCGGCCGCAGCCAAACCAACCCAGCAGTTCAAACTTAAGGCAATGCGCTTTCGCTTAAGTCCTAGGTCGCAAAAGCCCTAGGTAGCAAGGTTTTATAGGTCGCACAGGTTCATGGGTTAGTTCGGGCATGATTTTAAGCAAGTTCCAGATCAAACTTAAAAAACTCGCTTCCCTCTGCACTTTCTTCCCCCATAACCCATTAACCCGTTATCACTCACGTGCTACCACACCATCCTCCCTGGTAACCCATTAACCCGCTAGCACCTCAAAGCCTTCTTCATTTCTTCCCCAGTTGTAAGTCGGCCGGTTCGAAGTACTGCAATTCCCCATTATCCTCCTACATCATCACGAATTATCCAAAAATCCAATCCAAAACACCCCAAATTCATCATAAACCTGACGCGCTAGCATATTCACAGGGATCGCGGCAAAAAACTCAATAAAAATTGATCTAATCATAGTTTGTTTAAAAAAAAAACAGTGCATGAAATTGCATTAGGAACAAAGAATGCAACGCCTGCGATTTGATGGTAATCGAGTTATGATAAGGTTCACTTACGTAATCTGGTGATAGGATAATTGATGATGAAGTTGTTGGAGTTGTATTTGAAGGCTCAAAGGTTTGTTAATGGCGGAATGGAGGCTAAAGCAGATAGTGAGAAGAAGGAGCGACCTAGGTTATTTATATTCCAGAGTAACAAAACACGAACCGGTGCCACGGACCTAACCTCTTCCTTAGGTCGGATGCGACCTAGCAATCCTTCAGAGCACGAGTTAAGAAAGTCGAAGCACACGACCTATGGTTTAGTCGTATACTTCGAGGGGCAAATGTTAACTCCCTTCTGCAAACGACCTATAGATCAAAAAGCTGCGACCTAAAAGACGGCACGACCTAAAGGACAACGCAACCTAGCGACCTAAAAGTTTAACGACCTAGAGGATAGAGCAACTTAGCGGTCTAACGAAGCAAGCGACCTAAAGTAGCGGAGGTTAGCGACCTACGGGTAGTTGCGACCTAAAGGAAGACTCACTCTAACCAACCAACGACCTAAGGGGACTCAGCAACCTAAAGTCTTCAGCGACCTAGCGCCTTCATTACTCAGCGACCTAAAGTCTTCAGCGACCTAGCGCCTTCATTACTCAGCGATCAAAAGGCCAGAGCGACCTAAAGATCATATCAGCCTAAAGAGGCCGCGACCTAACAGAATGGCTCGACCTAAGATAGGTCGCCCACAACCTAAGGTAGGTCGTTCCCGACCTAGGGACAGTGTATCAGAAGGCCGCCCTTTTCTATACTGCCACCAATAAGGTCGCTTACGACCTAGGACTTGTCGAAACGAGCTCGTGCATTCTTATGAAAGAAGGGGGAGGAGCCAGTGCTTCTTAGGGCGCCTACGACCTACGACCTTGCTTAGGTCAGTCGCGACCTACGACCTAACTCCGAGCAAAGCCTATAAATACGCCCCTAGCTCCAACTAGCAAAAGACCTTTTGGCTCATTCTCTTCAAGCGCCGTTACTCTGCCGAATTCCAGACGACTTCAAAGCTTTTTAGATCCAACAAACTTCTAAAGGAACTCCATGAAGGAATCATCCACATTCACCATGGATTTGAAGATGATTGTCAACATCAAAGCTTGAGCTACTTGTTTCACATACCCTATCACTTGAAGTGTGTTGTAATTGAAAGATCTTGTAAAGAATTGTAATCAAACTAGTGATAAAAAGATTAAAGTGGACGTAGGCTGGATTATAAGCCGAACCACTATAAATACTGTGTCTCTTACCGTTTTTCGACATACTTTCTGCTTATTTCTATTTCCCGTACAAACGGGTGGTGCTTTCACAATCACATCTTATACACCAGGGTGTTAGCGTTTAAATTTTTTCGTTAACAAATACAATATTCGATAAGTCAGTTTGATACAATGATAATCATCAACATCAGAGAATATACAACACAAAATACAACGAACATGATACAATATGAAATAAGTCTTTTCAGAATATCCAATACTGCAACTCTGATCCAAAAAGCTCCAAAACTCCAAGCTCGATTCACCATCAAGATAGCACTAAGCAAGTCTCGTCTATATCCAAAAACTGAACTAGCTCCAAATAATCCACTGAACCTAATTATCTGAAAAACCAAACTCTAGACTGCCCGTGTGGAAAAATTTTGAGCACCCAGAGTTTAGGAAATAAACAATAAACTCTGGGTCAGTCGTAGGACTGGTGTGAGCAAAAAAAATAGTTTATCTTTAAAAAAAACAAACAAAGAAATATTTTAAAATAGATTCGCAATTCCTTTTAGAAAGGAGACTACCATAAGGCCTCCCGCACACACACACAATGCAAACGTAGAATCGGAGAAGATTTCTCCTTATGATAGTCAAAGATGCTTGATACGCATTAAAAAGAAACTTTTGATATTATTACTAGTGCATAGTGTAGGAAAAACATTTTGAAAGTAAAGATATAAATCCTAGCCAACATAGACATTTCGAACTATGCCTACTATAGCTACCATCCAAACAGTGGGGCGCCACCATAAGTAGATGACAGGTAATACAACTAATACCGTACAAGGCTCGTATTGGATGAATGGATTTTTCCAACAAATGGTCAGGCCAAGGAACTTCCCATCGACACATGGAAACGCCTCTGGAAGGATGCCCCGAGAACCCAACTGGATCTCTGCCAAACAAGGCCGGCTACCCCCCTTCCCGGGGAATATACAAAACCTCGGATATGCCACTCCCGGTCCTTTGGGACCTTTAAATGAGAGCTCTCTAACCAACAAAATCACACAGTAAATAATATAGTGTGTCCACATGAGTAAGTATCTGGGCTCCATTCCATGATACTACCCTTTTCCAGAAGGAATGGTCATACCCTAGGGAAGCTATCCCTGAAAAACTTGCCGCACAATTCCTGCTTCAACCATTACCGGTTTGTGAGGCTCGACGAAGTCTCTTCCACAAAGCTACGCTTTTTACAAAAGCCACGCTTTGATCAACAAATGATCAGCAACACTCAGCATGCCACATTACCAAGTTGGGATTATATTGCTGATAACCTTCAACTACATAACCTCTGAGCTCGTACGTCTCAGAGAAGGGTGTTAATGCTAAGAGAATAAGTTCTCCGCCACCTACAGAAATGTATTTGAAAGAAATTTGCTTTATATCTCAAAATGTAATGTCAGACATACAATCCATTCAAGTCTGTTCTGGGTTCGAACAGAACCAAAGGCACTTCCAAAGAAGCCCTTGCAATCCGGGTATTCACAATCCCGATCGGACTTCCCATCATTTAGGAAATCTCTATACCGTAGCTACTCGGTGCAGAGACAATCGATAGGTCCTCCTATCGCTCTCGCAAATACCCGGTCCTCACCACCGGTCTTCAAATGCTATCCATAACGACATATCACATATTCGGAATGGAATATACGACCCAAAGGTCCTTTCCCGGCTAACCCGAATAGTGAGCGCAACATTTAAAACATATGGATATGGGATTTCAATTAAGTCACAACTTAATAATTCCAAAATTTCTTTCAAATGGTTTAAACCAATTACATTTCAAATCTTTTAAACAAAAAGATTTATTTCACAAAGTTCACTCAGTTTCACAAAGATTCATTTACGGATTTCAAAATAATTTCCGTTTCAATTGGATTAACTCATTTAGATCTTTAAATCAAAGATTTATCTCATAGCTTTCAAAACTTGTTTCCAAAGATTCATTCATAACTTGGAAAATCATTTTCGATTCAAACTTGAAATCTCTTTAATATAAATTGGAAGTTCATTACTCATATGAAAGCTTTTTATCACTTAGAAACAATAGTTTTATTTTGGAAAAAACCCCGACTCCATTTGTATAAGTTACAATCTTTGGGTTAATTCAAAATCCCGAAAAAAACAATGCTTTAAAAACGGTTTAAACCCGTATAACTTGTAAAGTCCTTTTTAAATCATAAATACTGAATATAGAATTCAATTTTAGATTTCTGAATTTCAATCTAAATCCGATTACTCAAATTTCAAATCTTTATTAGTTATTCAAAAATAACTTTTATTCTCAAAACAGCTTTTCAAAAGCTTTTCATATTAAACTTAATTTATTTCAAAAAATATTTGAATTTAAAATTCAAATTCAACCTTATCTAAAAATCCGTGACTTAACCGATTTCCACGTGAAATCCATATTTGTGTGTTTATAGTGTGGTCTAGGGGTTTAACACAATAGTGCAACATCATTCAATCATCACAGATCAAATACGACAATATATCCGATAAACGATATAAACTATAACGCTTATCTTCATTCATGGATCACAGATATACATATAACATGTAATGAATTACATCACAGATAATTAATTACAATACAGATCACAATACGAATCAGGATATAACACAAAGCATCACATGTCAGGGATATTACACAATTCATCATCCAATCAAATCCAAACATCCCTAAATAGGGTCAATTAAATTATCTGATTAATTTAAATCAGATTAATTTCTATGAGTAAATTCGCTAGTCATAGTAAATTAATAATCAATTAATTTCAAAACATTTAATAAATTATCTTTTAATGAAATCATTAATTAACTCTTCATTAATAATTAATCCTTAATTTATTATCTTTAAATAAATTTGCAATAACTAAGTAATTACTCCTTAATTAATAAATCTTTAAACCTTAATTAAGTAATTAAATCTTTAATTATTTATTTAATTAACCCAAACTGTTAATTAATTTAAATAATAAATTATCCATTTTAATTAACTTAATTTACAAATTAATTCATATTCCTTTTCAAATTATTAAATTAATAAATTATTTTGAAATCCATTATTAAGTCTTAATTACTAAATGTACAAATCAATTTGAACACTAAATTGTTTTTTAAATATATTTAATTACAAATTGTAAATCATTCTTAATTTCTTTTCAAAATCATTAATTTATAAACATTTTTTTTACCTTTATTATCATTTGATAATCTTCTTTATACTTTGGAAATCAATCTATTATAGTTACAAAAAGTTTAAATGTTAATTAACTTAAATTCTTATTTTAAATTTAATTATTTAAAATATTAATTAGATTATTAAGTATCAACTTAGATTATTAAAATAAATCATAAGCCTTTTTTTCAATATAGTCAAGATTCATTGCCTTAAAATCTGTTGATAGCAAAGGTTACACTTTTGTTTCGGTCCAAACTCATATTCATAGTAACCCGAGCAAATCCAGGCAACTCGGTCCAAGCCCGTGTATTTCCCCACTTTCCCCGAGCGTCCATGTACCCTTTTCTTCTTCTTCTTTTTTTTTTCTTTTTTTTCCCCAGGTTCTAAGTACCTAACCCAAAATGGTCCAGATATACTCGCACACGCGAGTACGAACTCGAAGCAGCCACCCCTCCTACTCGAGAATCAACCCGATAAGCTTCATCTTCCCCAAAACATTTCCACTGATACGCACAGTAACTTGTGCACGTGCCCAGGCGATTGGATGGTCGCCGACCATCACCGAGACTTCCAGCACATCACCGTCGATCACCACGAGCATTCCAACCTCACCGATGTTCGAATTCAAAAGCGAATCAAAATCGAGCTCTCTCACCACCAAACCAAACCAACCTAGAACCCAACCCGCATCGAAAATTCACATTCGCCCCGGCGCTCACGGCGATCAGAAACCGCGCCCCTCTGACCATAGCACCTCCTCCCATCCACGCAGCGTTCACCCTAGTCACGACGGCTTCCGATCACCCCCAGATTTCCCAATTGCCTCGCGAAGGTAGTCGACAAGTTTGAACACTTCAACCCTAAAGTGCTCTAGTCCCCTCAATTCTTGCAACAAAAAAATTTTGTTTCATTTTTCCTAGAACCATTGATGGCCGTGCTTGCCTCATGCCAAATTTTACCATTCGAAATTTCTTCAGGCACCAGAACTCGATCAAAAAGCATTTCCAGTTCGACTACGAATTGCTAATAAAATACTTAACTAAAAAAAAATCCCATTATTGTTTTAAAAATCTGATTTTTGAAGGTAGATTTAGATTATATAAGTGAATCAACAATTTATCATATTCAAATTTCAACATGATGATGTATATTGACTGTAAAACAAGATTCCCAGGGTTATTAACAAGTTAATTTAACTTAAATGAATCTTTTTAAATCATGAATATGTACCATATCAAACCATTTTAACACCAAGTCCCACTAATAAGTAGAATCAGAGAAAATGATTTTCTTTTTGAAGTTGTTTTTAGAGCCTGTATGTTACAGTGGCATATGCATACAGTCATACATCACATAAATATGCATTCAAACAAGCTACAATTTTTTTCCATCTCATTCATCATCACTTAAACACAATTAAAATAGGAGATTGAGTTTTAAAGAAAATTTGCTCACCTTGAAACAAATGGGAACAGAGAGTTGTTGTTTGGAAGCTGCAATATTGATTTTTCCTTTTTCTGTTTCTTTTTTTTACTTGCTTTGTTTCCTTTGAACTTGAATGATATTGCTTATATTTTTTTTTTCTTCTGGTTTTGTTAAGTCTAATGAACGAACAAAGGTGAGAATAAATGCATATACAAAGGAGTATGCAGTATATTATTTGTACAAAAGGCATGCTGTAGAGGCTTGCATTAATTGCCATGGTATGTTGCATTAATTACTTTGTACTTTAGGTTTTCATTTGCAAGCTATTACCATACTCTGTCTACAGCCTAGCTTACTTGTTGAGTTCGACTGTTATGGTTTGTTAGGGTGTACTTTATCTACTTTGTTTTGGTAACATTTGTTTCTCAACCTATATGCCTATTCATATTTGCTTGTATAATCATATATGGGTCTGGTTCCTTCCTTTGTTGCAAGCTTACAGATGTATTTTCTCTTCAAGTGTTCATACCTGAATATATATATTGTTTATTTCTTCTTACCAGCTAGATTTTATATTCTTGTTGTAATGTTGTCTTGTTATTTTCCTTAGTTATGTTGCTTTAGAATATATGCGAAGTCCTATATTTTACTTCCATCTATAATTTATCTTATTTATATTTGTTTATGTTTGATAGATATTTATTTTACTTTGTGTACATATTATAAAAGTTATTAAGTTATGTTATTATAATTGAACAAATTTGTTTACTTGATATTTTGTAATTTATATTATAATTATATTTCTAACTTAAGTATTAAATTTATGACACATATTTTATTCTACACACTTATATTCTATATTAATAAGTAGTTTCTTTAAACATTTTATTTCTAATCCAATTCAATTATATTTATAATAAGTTTCAAATCCAATTTATAAAATAAATAAGGGTACATATCTTATCAAAATTAAAAAATTCAAACAAATCCATAATTTAATCCAAAAATTCAATTGAAATTAGAAATTTAAATTCGTCTTTAAAACTGGGATCGTTACAGACTTCCCCCCTTAAAAGGAATTTCGTCCTCGAAATTCGCCAGAGAGAGATAACAAAGATAGATAAAAGATAGAGGAATGTCTTTCCATATCAAACTAGATATCAATTCTGGATTTGGCTTACCAAATCAGAATATTAACAGTAGATGTGAGAACAACTCAATCAACTACGAAACAATTGGGTTATCTGATCTACGAAGTATACATGGGTATTGGTTAGTTCGAAGGGATAACTAACCATTTGTAGATTATATCGAAATCCAATAAAACAAATAAAAATAGATTCGATTACGATTTCAGATTCAAGATTTAATTCATATACGATTTGCTGAGAAATACAACTAATGATAGTTCCAGTGTCGAACAAAATTCGAAAAATTTAATCGTAAATGAGAAGATTACCTTATAAAATTTCTTTTCCTAAATCAACATGTTGAGGTTGAAGAATTGTCTCTGATTGCATAAACTTTCTTTACTAAAGTCTGCATCTTTGCTGGACAATTGTTGATCCTATGTCCCGGCTTGCGGCATTTATAGCATCCTGTAGATTCCTGATCTGGCCTCATAAATGGCTCTCTCATTCCTGGCTTCCAAGAATTCTTACATTTATCCGAGTAGTGACCTTTCTCCAAGCAATTGAGACAAGTAACATCCTTCTTCGTTTTCTTCTGTATATTCTTCTTTCCTTCATTTTTCCTCGATTTCTTTCCGCCAAACTTCCTTTTTCTCCAATTCAGATTACTTGCATCTACATTCTCCTCTGGATCTTTTTGCTTTTCTAGAGTATCATATCTATAGCCCATATCAATAAATTCAGAAAAAGATTCCTTTACGTGAGTAGTCATCCGTTCCTGAAACTCCTTTTTCATTCCTCGAATAAACTTTTCATTCTTGTTTAACGGTGTATTCACCAATTCTGGACCAAATCGAGATAATTCAATAAATTTGTTTAAGTATTCCTCAAATGATAAACTTCCTTGCTCTAAATCCATTAACTCCTCGTACACTCTAGAGATACCAGCAGACGACGTATATCGCTGCTCAAACACTTCCTTGAAACGACTCCAAGTAAATTCATCTGCCGACTCATCCATGGTAACAGTTTCCCACCGAACTAAAGCCTCTTCCTGGAGTTGCCTAGAAGCTATCAATCGCATCTGATCATCTTCTAACTTTAGTCCTTTGAAAATCTTTTCAAACGATCGAATCCATGCTTGTGCTTCGATAACGGTTTCTTTGCCAGTGAACGACTTTCCACCTAGTCTAGAAAAACTTCGATATAAATCAGCCAAATTCAATTGAGATTGAATAGGAATATCTGTCGTTGTAGGGTTTTGACCAGTTAAAGTGGTACTTTCCTGTCTCCTATTTCTTCCTGTTCTTCCACTCATTCTTACTATCTGTAAACAGCAAGAAATCCGATTTAGGCATTCAGACGAAATATCTCAGAGAATAGCAACAGATAAAGAAAATAGATTAAGAAATTTGGGTTTTTGGTTCCACTGGTTGTACTCATTCTAGGGTATACTTCATCCTATCTCTAATGAGCCATCTAAGGTGTTACACTCCGTAGCTAAAGTTCTTACACAACCTTCAGCTCTGATACCAATCGGTCACGACCCGAACTCGACGTCCGACAAACAACATCAAATTCATTTCGCGAGAGCTTGCAACACCATTAAATGACAAATAACACAGCGGAAATAAAAGATGATATCACTGATATAACATGAATACAATATCCGATAAGTCAATTTGATACAATGATAATCATCAACATCAGAGAATATACAACACAAAATACAGCGGAACATGATACAATATGAAATAAGTCTTTTCAGAATATCCAATACTACAACTCTGATCCAAAAAGCTCCAAAACTCCTAGCTCGATTCACCGTCAAGATAGCTCTAAGCAAGTCTCGTCCATATCCAAAAACTTAACTAGCTCCAGATAATCCACTGAACCTAATTATCTGAAAAACCAAACTCTAGACTGCCCGTGTGGAAAAATTTTGAGCACTCAGAGTTTAGGAAATAAACAATAAACTTTGGGTCAGTCGTGGGACTGGTGTGAGCAAACAAAATAGTTATCTTTAAAAAAAACAAAGAAATATTTTAAAATAGATTCGCAATGCTTTTTAGAAATGAGACAACCATAAGGCCTCCCGCACACACACACAATGCAAACGCAGAATCGGAGGAGATTTCTCCTTATGATAGTCAAAGATGCATGATACGCATTAAAAAGAAACTTTTGGTATTATTACTAGTGCATAGTGTAGGAAAAACATTTCAAAAGTAAAGATATAAATCTTAGCCAACATAGACATTTCGAACTATGCCTACTATAGCTACCATCCAAACAGTGGGGCGCCACCATAAGTAGATGGCAGGTAATACAACTAATACCGTACAAGGCTCGTATTGGATGAATGGATTTTTCCAACAAATGGTCAGGCGAAGAAACTTCCCATTGCCACATGGAAACGCCCCTGGAAGGACGCCCCGAGAACCCAACTGAATCTCTGCCAAACAAGGCCGGCTACCCCCCTTCCCGGGGAATATACAAAACCTCATATATGCCACTCCCGGTCCTTTGGGACCTTTAAACGAGAGCTCTCTAACCAACAACATCACACAGTAAATAATATAGTGTGTCCACATGAGTAAGTATCCGGGCTCCATTCCATGATACTACCCTTTTCTAGAAGGAATGGTCATACCCTAGGGAAGCTATCCCTGAAAAACTTGCCGCACAATTCCTGTTTCGACCATTACCGGTTTGTGAGGCTCGATGAAGTCTCGTCCACAAAGCTATGCTTTTTAGAAAAGGCACGCTTTGATCAACAAATGATTAGCAACACTCAGCATGCCACATTACCAAGTTGGGAATATATCGCTGATAACCTTCAACTACATAACCTCTGAGCTCGTACTTCTCCGAGAAGGGTGTTAATGCTAAGAGAATAAATTCTCCGCCACCAACAGAAATGTATTTGAAAGAAATTTGCTTTATATCTCAAAATGTAATGTCAGACATACAATCCATTCAAGTCTGTTCTGGGTTCGAACAGAACCGAAGGCACTTCCAAAGAAGCCCTTGCAATCCGGGTATTCACAATCCTGATCGAACTTCCCATCACTTAGGAAATCTCTATACCGTAGCCACTCGGTGCAGAGACAATCGATAGGTCCTCCTATCACTATCGTAAATACCCCGGTCTTCACCACTGGTCTTCAAATGCTATCCATAACGACGTATCACATATTCGGAATGGGTTATACGACCCAAAGGTCCTTTCCCGGCTAACCCGAATAGTGAGCGCAACATTTAAAACGTATGGATATGGGATTTCAATTAAGTCACAACTTAATAATTCCAAACTTTCTTTCAAATGGTTTAAACCAATTACCATTTCAAATCTTTTAAACAAAAAGATTTATTTCACAAAGTTCACTCAGTTTCACAAAGATTCATTTATGGATTTCAAAACAATTCCGTTTCAATTGGATTAACTCATTTAAATCTTTAATCAAAGATTTATCTCATAGCTTTTAAAACTTGTTTCCAAAGATTCATTCATAACTTGGAAAATCATTTTCGATTCAAACTTGAAATCTCTTTAATATAAATTGGAAGTTCATTACTCATATGAAAGCTTTTTATCACTTAGAAACAATAGTTCTATTTTGGAAAAAACCCCGGTTCCATTTGTATAAGTTACAATCTTTGGGTTAATTCAAAATCCCAAAAAAACAATGCTTTAAAAATGGTTTAAACCCGTATAACTTGTAAAGTCCTTTTTAAACCATAAATACTGAATATAGAATTCAATTTCAGTTTTTTAAATTTCAATCTAAATCCGATTATTTAAATTCCAAATCTTTATTAGTTATTCAAAAATAAATTTTGTTCTCAAAACAGCTTTTCAAAAGCTTTTCATATTAAACTTAATTTATTTCGAAAAATATTTGAATTTAAAATTCGAATTCGAACTTATTTAAAAATCTTTGACTTAACCGATTTCCACGTGAAATCCATATTTGTGTGTGTATAGTGTGGTCCAGGGGTTTAACACAATAGTGCAACATCATTCAATCGTCACAGATCAAATACGACAATATATCCGATAAGCGATAAAAAAAATAATGCTTGTCTTCATTCACGGATCACAGATATACATATCACAGGTAATGAATTACATCACAGATAATTAATTACATTACAGATCACAATACGAATCAGGATATAACACAAAGCATCACATGTCAGGGATATCAAACAATTCATCATCCAATCAAATCCAAACATCCCTAAATAGGGTCAATTAAATTATCTGATTAATTTAAATCACATTAATTTCTATGAGTAAATTGGCTAGTCATAGTAAATTAATAATCAATTAATTTCAAAACATTTAATAAATTATCTTTTAATGAAATCACTAATTAACACTTCATTAATAATTAATCCTTAATTTATTATCTTTAAATAAATTTGCAATAACTAAGTAAC
Source organism: Allium cepa (assembly GCA_030765085.1). Taxonomy (NCBI): domain Eukaryota; kingdom Viridiplantae; phylum Streptophyta; class Magnoliopsida; order Asparagales; family Amaryllidaceae; genus Allium; species Allium cepa. Next base: position 431,695,815 of record CM060942.1, read on the forward strand.
TACTCCTTAATTAATAAATCTTTAAACCTTAATTAAGTAATTAAATCTTTAATTATTTATTTAATTAACCCAAACCATTAATTAATTTAAATAATAAATTATCCATTTTAATTAACTTAATTTACAAATTAATTAATATTCCTTTTCAAATTATTAAATTAATAAATTATTTTGAAATCAATTATTAAGTCTTAATTACTAAATTTACAAATCAATTTGAACACTCAATTGTTTTATAAATCAATTTAATTACAAATTGTAAATCATTCTTAATTTCTTTTCAAAATCATTAATTTATAAACATTTTTTTTACCTTTATTATCATTTGATAATCTTCTTTTTACTTTGGAAATCAATCTATTATAGTTATAAAAAGTTTAAATGTTAATTAACTTAAATTCTTATTTTAAATTTAATTATGTAAAATATTAATTAGATTATTAAGTATCAACTTAGTTTATTAAAATTAATCATAAGCCTTTTTTTCAATATAGTCAAGATTCATTGCCTTAAAATCTGTTGATAGCAAAGGTTACACTTTTATTTCGGTCCAAACTCATATTCATAGTAACTCGAGCAAATCCAGGCAACTCGGTCCAAGCCCGTGTATTTCCCCACTTTCCCCGAGCGTCCCTGTACCCTTTTCTTCTTCTTCTTCTTCTTTTTTCTTTTTTTTCCTAGGTTCTAACTACCTAACCCAAAATAGTCCAGATATACTCGCGCACGCGAGTACGAACTCGAAGCAGCAACCCCTCCTACTCGAGGATCAACCCGATAAGCTTCATCTTCCCCAAAACATTTCCACGGATACGCACAGTAACTTGTGCACGTGCCCAGGCGATTGGATGGTCGCCGACCATCACCGAGACTTCCAGCACATCACCGTCGATCACCACGAGAATTCCAACCTCACCGATGTTCGAATTCAAAAGAGAATCAAAATCGAGCTCTCTCACCACCAAACCAAACCAACCTAGAACCCAACCCGCATCGAAAATTTACGTTCGCCCCGGCGCTCACGGCGATCAGAAACCGCGCCCCTCTGACCATAGCACCTCCTCCCATCCACGCAGCGTTCACCCTAGTCGCGATGGCTTCCGATCCCCCCCCCCCCAGATTTCCCAATTGCCTCGCGAAGGTAGTCGACAAGTTTGAACACTTAAACCCTAAAGTGCTCTCGTCCCCTCAATTCTTGCAACAAAAAAAATTTTTTTCATTTTCCCTAGAACCACTGATGGCCGTGCTTGCCTCATGCCAAATTTTACCATTCGAAATTTCTTCAGGCACCACAACTCGATCAAAAAGCATTTCCAGTTCGACTACGAATTGCTAATAAAATACTTAACTAAAAAATCCCATTCTTGTTTTAAAAATCTGATTTTTGAAGGTAGATTTAGATTATATAAGTGAATCAGCAATTTGTCGTATTCAAATTTCAACATGATGATGTATATTGACTGTAAAACAAGATTCCCAGGGTTATTAACAAGTTAATTTAACTTAAATGAATCTTTTTAAATCATGAATATGTACCATATCAAACCATTTTAACACCAAGTCCTACTAATAAGTTGAATCAGAGAAAATGATTTTCTTTTTGAAGTTGTTTTTAGAGCCTGTATGTTACAGTGGCATATGCATACAGTCATACATCACATAAATATGCATTCAAACAAGCTACAATTTTTTTCCATCTCATTCATCATCACTTAAACACAATTAAAATAGGAGATTGAGTTTTAAAGAAAATTTGCTCACCTTGAGACAAATGGGAATAGAGAATTGTTGTTTGGAAGCTGCAATATTGATTTTTCCTTTTTCTATTTCTTTTTTTTACTTGCTTTGTTTCCTTTGAACTTGAATGATATTGCTTATATTATTTTTTTTCTTCTGGTCTTGTTAAGTCTAATGAACGAACAAAGGTGAGAATAAATGCATATACAAAGGAGTATGCAGTATATTATTTGTACAAAAAGCATGCTGTAGAGGCTTGCATTAATTGCCTTGGTATGTTGCGTTAATGACTTTGTACTTTAGTTTTTCATTTGCAAGCTATTACCATACTTTGTCTATAGCGAAGCTTACTTGTTGAGTTCGGCTGTTATGGTATGTTAGGGTGTACTTTATCTACTTTGTTTTGTTTACATTTGTTTCTTAGCCTATATGCCTATTCATATTTGCTTGTATAATCACATATGGGTATGGTTCCTTCCTTTGTTGCAAGCTTACAGATGTATTTTCGCTTCAAGTGTTCATACCTGAATATATATATTGTTTGTTTCTTCTTACCAGCTAGATTTTATATTCTTGTTGTAATGTTGTCTTGTTATTTTCCTTAGTTATGTTGCTTTATAATATATGTGAAGTCCTATATTTTACTTCCATCTATAATTTATCTTATTTATATTTGTTTATGTTTGATAGATATTTATTTTACTTTGTGTACATATTATAAAAGTTATTTGAGTTATGTTATTATAATTGAACAAATTTGTTTACTTGATATTTTGTAATTTATCTTATAATTATATTTCTAACTTAAGTATTAAATTTATAACACATATTTTATTCTATACACTTATATTCTATATTAATAAGTAGTTTCTTTAAACATTTTATTTCTAATCCAATTCAATTATATTTATAATAAGTTTCAAATCCAATTTATAAAATAAATAAGTATACATATCTTATCAAAATTGAAAAATTCAAACAAATCCATAATTTAATCCAAAAATTCAATTGAAATTAGAAATTTAAATTCGTCTTTAAAATTGGGATCGTTACATTTCAAGCACAACCCCAGCCCCGGAACAGTAATCGTTTCTTGCTCCATCGACATACAATTTCCATAGAATTGGGGAATTATCGGTTACCACCTCCTCACTATCACCTTTGTCTGTACATTCTGCGATGAAGTCTGCCAAAGCTTGTCCATTGATTGCTTTCCGGGGATGATAAGTTATGTCATATCGACTGAGCTCAATATTCCACTACAAAAGACGACCCGAAGTCTCAGGACGAAACAGGACTTGCTTCAAGGGCTGATCGGTGAGGACCTTGATGGGATGAGCTTGGAAATATGGCCTTAATTTTCTTGATGCAATCAGTAGACAATAAGTGAGCTTTTCCAACTTTGAATAATTCAATTCTGCCCCGGTGAATCTCTTGGTGATGTAGTAGACCGGGCGCTGAATTTTCGCATCCTCCCGTAACAAAGCTGCACTGAGGGCATGAGACGAGATTGCCAAATATACAAAAAGATCTTCACCATTGTCAGGCTTAGAAAGTATAAGAGGTGTTTCCATATGACGAATCAGCTCATCGAAAGCTTTCTGGCATTCAGGAGTGCAGTCAAAGTTTTTTCTTCCTTTCTTTAAAGCATCAAAGAATGGAACGCATTTATCAATAGCTTTGGAAATGAACCGACTCAAGGCAGTAACTTTTCCATTGAGACTTTGCAATTCCTTCTTCGTTCTAGGAGCTTTGACTTCTCTTAAGGCAGTTATCTGAGCGGGATTAGGTTCAATGCCCCTTGCAATCACAATGAAACCAAAAAACTTTCCAGATTCTACCCCAAATGAACACTTCAAAGGATTAAGCTTCATACCATACTTTCGGAGGATTGAGAACATCTCTGCCAAGTGATCCATGTGGTCCACTGCTTTCTTTGATTTTACCAGCATATCATCGACATAAACTTCCATAGTCTTGCCAATCTGCAGTTTAAACATGGCATTAACAAGTCTTTGGTAAGTTGCCCCTGCATTCTTAAATCCGAAAGGCATGACTCTGTAGCAGTAAAGACCAACATCGGTGATAAAGCTTGTGTCCTCCTGATCTGGCTCATGCATCATGATCTGGTCATATCCGGAGTAGGCATCCATAAAAGATAGCAATTCATGCCCTGCCGTTCCATCCACCAACTGGTCAATCCTGGGTAACGAGAAGCAGTCTTTGGGGCAGGCTTTGTTTGGATCTGAAAAGTCAATGCACACTCTCCATTTTCCATTAGCTTTTTTAACCAATACAGGATTTGAGACCCAATTCGTGTAAGTAGATTCCGTGATAAAACCATTTTCCATGAGCCGATCAACTTCTTCTTTCAATGCTGCTGACCTTTCAAGACCTTGAGTTCTTTTTTTCTGCTTTACCGGTGTAAACATTGGATCAATATTCAAGGTATGCAATGCAATTTCTGGAGATATTCCACACATATCAACATGAGTCCAACCAAATACATCCAGATTTGCTTTCAAAAGTGATATCAAAACATTTTTAATCGTTGCATTAAGCTGCGAACCCACATTCAACACTTTGTTCAGGTCTTTCGGGTCAACAGGTACCGGTACTGTCACTTCAACTGGTACGACTCTGTTCTCCCCTGCACTGGCTTTCCTGGGATCCATCTCTATTCGTGCACCGCTATGTTCGCCTGTGCAGGGTCCATCTTGTAATTGCTACAAGGTTGATTCTTTGATGCGGACTGGGGCCGCCGCATCTTTTCCCATTTCTCCCTTCCTCGTTTCACGCAACTCTGTAAGATGACATTCTCGCCCAGCATTCTGATCCCCTTTCACCACAACGACTCCATTATCTGTGGGGCATTTTATAGTCAGACACCATGGGGCAAGAATAGCTTTGAATGCTGCCAGAGTTGGTCGGCCTAGGAAGGCATTGTAGGCAGAAAGTTCTTCAACAATAACAAAGGTCTGTTTTCGAGCCACTTTTCTCTGTCCCTCTCCAAGCTCTACGAACAAATCGATAGTCCCAATTGGCTGTTTCGGCTCCCCAGTAAAACCAGCAATCTTTAGCGATGAAGCTTGAATGTCAGCTATTGGAATCTTCATCTGATCAAAAGTCTTCTTTAAGAGAATGTTGCACGAAGCTCCATAGTCAACCAGAACTCTTTTCAAAGTAGCTGGCCCAATGCCAGCGGAGATGACCAAAGGATCAATGGTAGGAGCTTCAACACCCATCGAATCCCTAGCACTGAATATAATGTCATCATTAAAAGTTTTCTGCTGCTTCAGGGGTGCAACATCTCTGACACAAAAACACTTTCATCTGTCGGTGCATACTTCAAAGCACGGGCGTATCTTTCCATCTCACCCCAACTCCTGCCAGCTGGTTGAGGGCCCCCTGTAACCACATTTATAACAGGCCTATCTTATTCATGGGCTGCCGCCTTTTCACTTGAGCTAGGACGATGAACAGGAACCTGTTGTCCTTGAGTTGACGAAGTTGGGCCATTCTTGTTCCTTTTTACATATTGTTGGAGCTTGTTTTCCTTCAACAGTTCCTCAATTTCCTCCTTCAAGTGACGGCACTCGTTAGTATCATGCCCAGGTTGGTTATGGAACCGGCAGAACCATCCATTCTTCTCAGATTTCCTATTAACTCTTTGCTTAGCTGGCGCGGGGAATTCGACTGTGTCTTTGTTTGCAAAGTAGATGTTCTCCGGGGTATCAGTCAGAGGGGTGAAGTTGAAGGGACGACCTTTCTTAGCATCTCCTTGCCTCTTCTGACCATCGTTCCCCCTCTTCTGATTGCTAGATTCCTTCTTATTCGGAACAGCATTACTATTTCCAGCCCATGTCGATACCACCTTAGTCGGTGCTTGGAGGCTTTCCAGGCGCATGAATTCATCGGCTTTCTTATAAAACTTGTCAAGTGAATTTGGTTCTTTCATTTTCAACCACCTCCCGAACTCACTTATCTTATCAATAGCCTTCATCAGGTACGTCAAAATCATTCTCGGCTCTGCGTTGTCTACTTCAGCCAGAGCTATATTTAAGCGATTCAAGAAAGCTCTAATGGATTCTCCTAGATTCTTCTCCAAGCTGGATAATGACATTATATCCTTTGCCTTTGATGCATACAATCGAAACTATTCCTTGAATTACCGAGTCAAATCAGAAAATTGGTCTATCGATCGGGCCGGCAGCTTTGTGAACCAAAGTAAAGCAACTCCTTCCAGGTATACTGGAAAATACCGGCATTTGATCTCATCAGAGGCTCTGGCACCCGTCATGTGCCAATATTACTTATACAGAAGCTCATTAGGATCGCTCGTTCCCTTGTAAGCTAGAATAGTTAGAGGGACAAACTTCCTTGGGAATTCTGCTTTCAAGATCTTTTCAGTGAATGCAGTTTTGCTCGGAGCGAAACCCCATTCTTTCTCATCTTCGTTTCTTTGCATACTTCCTTCATAATCTGACGAACCATGCCTGAGAAATACTCTTCATCATTTTAAGGCTCAACGGGACAAACATTAGCCATTCTCTCCAAATTTTGTCTTGACAACCGTTCCTAGAGGGTTAGTTCCGGCCCCGATCCTCCGGCTTGGGGAGGTGTCCTTTCCACCGGGTCAGCTGGCCTTTGAGGGATATTTCTTCCTTCCACATTCTGCACTTCATCGGCAAGGTTTCCCTCCTTTGTCGCCGGCTGGCGGTTTTCCTCAAATAAAGCATTCAACCTTTCCATCATTAGGTTATTCTGAGCTTCCATTTGTCGATGTAGCCCAGATACCACGGCATCCAGCTCTGATCGTGTAACTCCGACAGTTGGAGTTGTTTGACTTAAAGGAGGATAAGTGGCAGTAGTCTCGCGAACATCGTCGGATCTAACAGACTTGCGTTTTCTTCCGGGGGCCATTATTTCTGATAAACTCCTGGTTTTTAGAGAGATCCTTTCTACAAATTTCTTTGAAGCTATGATGACAATATCCTGAGTAGGGTTCTCAGTGAAAGCACCAAAAATGTTAACGTTAAAATCTGACGCTAACACCCCGGTGTAAGTAGAGTAAGTATGAAAGCACCACCCGTTTGCATGGGAATTGGAGTATAAGCAGAGAAATCACAGAAAAGCAGTAAAAGACAGCAATTTTATAGTGGTTCGGCTTAAGATTGAGCCTACGTCCACTTTAAAATCTTTTATTGATGATTTGATTACAATCCTTTACAATTTCCTTCAATTACAATTCACTTCAAAAGACAAGTAGCTAGAAATACTTCGATGCAAGAGAGTTCTCCAAATTCATGATTGAATATGTCGAATCCCTGTTTGAAGTTGATTGAAGCGTCTTGTGAGTTTCGAATGTTGGAGTAAGGCTCGGCGTTGAAAATGGCAGAGTCTTGTTGCTTTGAAGAAAATGATCCCCCCTCCTCACCAAAAGTCCTCTTCATGTTCGAGCTTAGGGTGTATTTATAGAGAATTTTGGATAGGCCCTAGGTCGTGAGCGACCTAAGGAAGTGTGGGTGACCTAAAGAAGGTCGTAGGTAGTTGGCGAGCTAAAGACATACGAGTTACGACCTAAATGGTCTGCACTTGTCCATACAAACCAACGGGTAGGACTTAGCGACTTATAGGGAAGCGGCATAGTCTTTTCGCCAAGTATTAGGTCGTGAACAACCTAAAATAGGTTATCAAATCATTAGGCCGTTGCCGCTCTAACTCTTTAGGTCGCAGGGAACTTAAGCCGTTAGGTCGTTAACCTTTAGGTCGTTAGGTCGCTCTATTTACTCAAGCTGCTAGGTCGTTAACCTTTAGGTCGTTAGGTCACTCTATTTACTCAAGCTGCTAGGTCGTTAACCTTTAGGTTGTTGGGTCGTCTCATCTTCTTTAGGTCGTGCTATAGTTAGGTCGTCCACCTTTAGGTCGGGCTACTTTTAGGTCGTGCCAATTTTAGGTCGGGCTATTTTTAGGTCGCTCGAAAGCAGAGTAAACAGATATTTTGATTAATCGTTGGCTAGGGTTTTGGAGGATAGGGTTGCAAATGAAATGAGGAAGGGTTCCTTTTATAGAAATTTCAACGAAAACACTATTCACTCGATTTTCCGAACTCCAAATCTCGTGAGGTGACTGGCATTTCTAGGGTTTACCCTGCATTACGGACACAATGGAATAGGTATCGAGAGCCAATTCGATCATCTGTGCGAGTTATGGAAATAAATTATTAATTTTAAATTAAACCGATTAAACCAATTTCTATGCGTTTTGGCTTGCCCCGGACAAACCGTAAGTCCGATTGGCACGAAATTTGAAACCTTACTACAATTTGACATTACGGATCCGATGAAACTGGTTTCGTTGAAAACCGAGACGTTTAAAAAATGACTATTTTCACTAGTCGTTTAAATATTAAAATATTCAATTTTCACAAATTAACTTTTAGTTTAATTTTAAAAGTTCACAAACATTGTTTTAACTCCAATATGATTTAATATAACTTTACAAATCATTTTTAATCACATTAAACCAAATTCCCAATTATTTATGCAATTTCAAATATTAAATTATCGATTTAATTATCCAATTAAATCTAAATATTCGAAAAATAAATTATTCAACTTACAAATTTTACTTGTTGATATTTAAAATCAATTAAATATCTGAATTTCAAATGACAGAAATTCTGGGTCGTTACAAACATCTAAATACACCATTCGATAATGTCGGAAGCCAAGGAAAAGTTTTACCATTAAAGGGAGTAACTAACCTTATAGTGCTAGTTTGATTATGTATTATTGTTAGAATTACTAACAACATTCCACAATTGAATCGAATGAACCTTTCGACAATGTCGAAACAACAAATTTTATATTACTCAAGGAATATTGTGATGCCCCACCTTTATACTCACGCTAGCTACGGACACTACGGAGTAATGCCGTTAACTATCACGAAGAATAAGGATGTTGAGGAGCGACCATCCGTGTAATTGCTTTGTGCGAGCCCCGATATGTCAGATAGTTTGACATGCAATTCATTGCTAGAGGAAATCCGACATACCAATACATACTCGAAGCTACTACACAGTGGCTATATATATAATCTTCGGAAGAAAACATAGAAATAAGCATAACACAAATCAGTCACAGATATCCATATCATAAAGGCAGAAATAGATATGAATATAACATATAGAAATGTATATCAGAGTAGTGGTCTAACAAATATCACAAAAGAATAAATACAAGTAATACATGAAAGAATACATATACATCAAGGAGTCTCTATCTCGAATGTATAACAACAAAAACTACCAATCTAACGTAGTTAGCCAAAAGTCGAATAATACTCCCAGAGGAGGAGTCAAGCAGATGCACCTGTAACATCTCGGTTTGACCTGAGTTAATAAGAAAATAGTAAACGAATAAGCTTAGCTATAAATATCAGATAAGAAGAGATAAAATAAAAGATATGGAAAAAACATATGATAATAATAATGCCATACTGTGATAAGTATACATTTGAAAATTTACCAAAAATGATACAATATCACAAGAATCGTCTCAAAGATCAAAGGGAATGTCATATTCTTTATTTTTATTCACCAAGTCATAAATATTGGCAACCATCTCAATGCCAATCGTAAAAGTTGTTGAAACACAAAATCACCAACGCACAAATATTGATAAAACCTATCACTGTAATAACAAAAAATGGTGAAACAAAAATTCTAGAAATCATCAATAGAAATCCATAAATCACAAAAAGGGGGAGGGCTATCACAAAATTGTAGCGTTAAAACTCACCAACATGTGCATCGCAAAACGAAACGCTATTCCATGGTTACTAACCATTAATTTTAAGCTGAAGCTCCACAATACGGTCCAAAGACCATGGGTCGCTACCCCACAAAATGGAGCCAAAGCTCCATGGAAACGGGGTTTAGTCTCCCTCGCAGACAAAGAGACATCGCACATTGCTAGTCTAAATCACAAAATAAACATCATCGATCATCAAGAAGTGTCAATTAACTAAGCTAGTAAATAGATGAGTTTAGCATCATGTCCCGTAACCACTGGCTTAACTTAATTATTTAAGAACAAATTGTAAGTCTCCACTCAAAAGTTGTCACAAGAGTTTCAAATCAACGAGTCTAAGAATTAACTGACAAAATAAACGCAAGCATTTCATACCACTTGTTTTGCTAAGTCGTTTAATTGGATTTCTCGAACTAATGAGGCAAAGGTTTGTATATACAAGTAAATCGGAAAACAGTTTAAGAAACGAGCTTTGTAATAAAATAGTGTTGAAATCGTTTTGATGATAGATTTTTGTTATTTACTACTAGTATAGAAAATCTTTATATTTTTAAAGTGACAATTCACGGAAATGATTCTAGAAACAATCAATCACCGAAATTCACATTCGAAGCCGTGAATCAAATCCAAAGACATCATTACCGAATCCATCAAAATGGATATTCCTGAAATTTACGAAAAGAAAACGAAGTCATCAAAGTCGATAAATGATAACAATAAGTCAGATCAACATGAATCGATTAAAATTGGAAACCCACACTAATTACGCAAATTGAGCCGAGGTAAGTAGATTCAGAAGTCTGAATATGATATTTCAGACGTCTGAAACTAAAGCTCTGTGTGATATTTTGCATAGGCCAAAGATGGCCAAATCAATCCAAATCAAAATCAAACGAACATGTAAAGGTGTTATGAATTCATATCTAACAATCAAAGATAGTTATAGACTTAGATGTGAGATAAACATCTCACCTTTAAACCCAAAAAAAGGAAGGAGAAGCTTGAAAACAGAGGAGGATCAACCACTCTTCAATCTCAACTCAGAAAACTCCAATCTAAGTCTACAAGCAATAATTTTCCAAATTAGGTTATTTGAAATTTCTGAAATTGGAGGGAGATTGAGATGGAGAAGAAGAAGGAGATGCTTATCTAAGCTTATCTTTGATTTTGGAGCTAAAGCTTGGATTTGCTAAAGAAACTAGGGCTTAAGATTTTAATTTCCAATCGCCTCCACCATTTTTGCTAAAGCTTAAGTTGTAGGAAATATTATTAAGGAATAAAGAGGAATTGATTGGAGTTGGGTCGATATGTTAGGTTAATGGGTTGAAACCCAAACCCAAAGCCCTAGCTAGCTCCAAACATATCGATTTTTATACTCAAAAAGGTCGCAAACACCATTTTGAATTCAATGGAAGTAGTCTCGAGTCCAAATTATTGAATCTCTGTTTCATTCTACATTCAGACGTCTAATTCTGGAAATTTTTTTCTCTAGTATAATATTTAAACGTCTGAATCATTCATTTCAGATGTGTGAAAATGGCAAATTTTAGCCTATTTCCTCTCTCGTTGAACTCGACCAATTTCATATGTCTGAATTACCCATTTCAGACGTCTTAATATCAATTTGACCGTGTGTTCAAATAGATACACCCATATAGCACTATCCACGTTGTCTTTTCACTAATTCAACTATTATTTTACGAAACAGTGACATTAAAATTGGAAACCCACACTAATTAGGCAAATTGGGCCGAGGTAAGCAGATTCAGATGTCTGAATATGATATTTCATACGTCTAAAACTAAAGCTCTGGGCGATATTTTTCCTAGACCAAAGATGGCTAAATCAATCAAAATCAAAATCAAATGAACATGTAAAGGTGTTAGGAATTCATATCTAACATTCAAAGATAGTTATAGACTTAGATGTGAGAAAAAAAATCTCACCTTTAAACCCAAAAATAAGGAAGGATAAGCTTGAAAACAAAGGAGGATCAACCACTCTTCAATCTCAACTTTAAAAACTCCAATCTAAGTCTAGAAGCAATAATTTCCCAAATTAGGTTATTGGAAATTTCTGAAATTGGAGGGAGATGGAGATGGAGAAGAAGAAGGAGATGCTTACCTAAGCTTCTCTTTCATTTTGGAGCTAAAGCTTGGATTTGTTAAAGAAACTAGGGCTTAGGGTTTTAATTTCCAATCTCCTCCACCATTTTTGCTAAAGCTTGAGTTGTAGGAAATATTATACAGGAATGAAGAGGAGTGGAATGGAGTCGGGTTGATATGTTAGGCTAATGGGTTGAAACCCAAACCCAAAGCCCTAAGTGAAAAGGTCGAAATTTTAGCTAGCTCCAAACATATAGACGTTTATACTCAAAAAGGTCACAAATACCATATTGGATTCAATGGAAGGGGTCTCGAGTCCCAAATGTCGAATCTCAGTTTCATTCTACATTTAGAATTCTGAAATTTCTAATTTAGACGTCCGATTCTGGAAAAAAATAAATTTTTTCTAGTACAATATTTAAACGTCTGAATCATTCATTTCTGACGTCTAAAAATGGCAAATTTTAGCCTATTTCCTCTCTGGTTGAACTCATGCAATTTCAGACATCTGAATTACCCATTTCAGACGTCTGAATATCTGTTTGACTATGTGTTCAAATAGATACTCCCATATAGCACTATCTACATTGTCTTTTCACTAATTCAACTGTTATTTTACGAAATAGTAACATTTTCGGACTTAAATCCGACTAACGATGCTATTTTTAAATTAAACATTTTAAATATACAAATCGTAAAATATGCTGGTTATTACAGACTCACCACCTTAAAGAAATTGCATCCTCGCAATATTTAAGAAGAAAATAAAATGTAACAACCATAAAAGCGTATCAACACAAAAGAAATTTGAAATAAGTAGTTCAACTCAAAGAGCTCAAGAGAGTAAGTCTGGATGTGTTCGCTCGATGAATTCTCTGGATTTCCAAGAACAATCCTTAGGATTCGAGGACCACTGAACTTTCACAAGAGGAATCTTTATTTCGAAAGCGTTTAACCTCTGAAGCAATGATACAAATAGGATGTTGTTCGTAAGTCAAATACGGTGAAACTTCAATTTCTTCCACAATACTGGGTTCAAGAATATAATCGGAATCTCGAAGGCTTTTCCATAGTTGAGAGACGTGGAATACGTCATGAACAGTAGAAAATTGTGCCTGTAATAAAAGGAGATATGGCACGGAACCAATACGTTCGGTGATGGGAAATGGACCAATATATCGAGGTGCTAATTTTCCCGATCGACTGAAACGCACAACACCCTTCATAGGTGAAACACGAATAAACACAAAATCTCACATAGAAAATTCTAATTTCCTTCTTCGGTTATCAACATAGGATTTTTGTCAACACTGAGACTCTTTCATTCCCGGCGAATAAGGTCAATCTTTTCTGTGGAATCACGAATAAAATCTGGACCAAAAACTAGCTTTGTACCGGCCTCAAGCCAACAAGAAGGAGATCGACATGGCCTTCCATAGAGTGCCTCAAAAGGCACCACACCAATACTAGTTGGAAGCTATTATTATAGGGAAACTCAACAAGAGAAATACGATCTTCCCAACTTTCACCAAATCAAGAACACATGCATGAAGAAAATCTTCAAGAGTTTGATTCACATGCTCGGTTTGTCCATCGGACTTAGGATGATAAGCGGTGCTAAAATTAAGCTTCGTTCCCAAAGCTTTCTGAAGTCTCTTTCAAAATGCACTAGTAAACAATGGATCACGATCGCTAACAATAGAAGTAGGAACTCCGTGCAATCTAACAATTTCTTTAATAAAGAGCTTGGCCAAAAGAGGTACAGTCCGATTAGACCGAACGAGAATAAAATGGGCAGATTTCAAAAGTCTATAAACCATCACCCATAGGATATCATGGCCTGAATGAGAACGGGGAAGACCATCGATAAAATGTGTGGAAAATTGGTCCCACTTCCAAATTGGAATGTCCAAAGGTTGCAATAGCCCATCGGGCCTTTGATGCTCGGCCTTAACAAGTTGGCAAGTCATGCAACACTAAACAAAGTTAGCAATACCAGATTTCATTCCATCCCAATAATAAAGTCGCTTCATATCCGCGTACATTTTACTATTACCGGGATGAATGGTAAATTTAGAACGATGAGAATCTTCTAAAATATCTTTATGAAGAATACTAATATTTGGCACGATAATCTACCAAATTTTCGAATGCCACCACGAGCATCAATATCAAAGTCTTTCCAACCTTCAATATCAATTTTATCCCTACAATTTCGGCTAAGAAGAGCCAATTCGAGATCTAGCTATTGAGCTTCAAGGATACGGTCTAAAAGAGAAGGATGAGCCTCAATGCTACACAAAACAAAAGATGAACATAAATTGGATTCACGATCTCGAATCTCATAAGTGGACAACGCCTTGAGATCGTTCCATTCGAATATAATCATAGAAAGAACCGCTTGTTGCTTTCGACTAAGGGCATCCACAACATCATTTCCCTTTCCGGGAGTGTATAAAATATCAAGATCATAAGACGCAAGGAACTCAAGCCAACGTTGTTGACGCAAATTAAGTTCCTTTTGAGAAAATAAATACTTCAAATATTTATGATCGATATAGAGAACAAATTTCTCCCCTAAGAGATAATGACACCAAATTAGAAGGACGAAAACAATAGCCGTGAGCTCTAAGTCATGAGTGGAATATCAAGTCTCGGCAGGCTTTAATTTCCTAGAAGCTTATGCGATAACACGTTCTCTGTGCATGAGAACGGCTCCCAATACAACATGACAAGCATCGGTATAAACAACAAAATCTTGGTTCCCTTCGGGAATCACAAGAATAGGAGCATCGAAAAGGAGTTCTTTTAATTTTTTAAAAGATGATTCACATTTGTTCGACCAAATGTATTTAACTCTTTTCTTTGTCAAGCTAGTAAGAGGTACGGAAATTTTAGAAAAATCTTATATGAACCGGCGGTAATAACCCACCAATCCGAGAAAGCTACGAATTTCTGTCACACTCTCCGGTCTCTTCCAATTTTGAATCGCATCAATCTTTGAAGGATTGACGGAAATTCCGGATTCAGAAATGATATGTCTAAGAAATTTCACATGAGATTGCCAAAAATGGCACTTAGAAAATTTTTCTTTCAGCTGATTTCTTCTCAGAGTTTCCAACATAATTCGAAGATGCTTTTCATGCTCTTCCTCGGTTTTAGAATAAACAAGAATATCATCTGCAAAGATGACAATCAATCGATCGAGGAAATCTTTGAAAACTCGATTCATAAGATCAACAAAATAAGCTAGAACATTCGTTAAACCGAATGGCATAACACGCCATTCATAAGATCCATAATGAGTATGGAACGATGCCAAAGGAATGCAATCCTCCGCAATACGAAGCTGATGGAAACCGGTTGCTGATTCTAATTGTGAAAAGACTCTAGCACCACTAAGCTGATCAAATAAATCATAAATTCGAGGTAAAGGACATTTATTCTTGATAGTATGATCATTAAGTTTACGGTAGTCAACGAAAAGCCTAAGTGTACCATCGGATTTCTTCAGAAAAATAGCAGAAGCTGCCCAAGGAGAGGAATTAGAACGAATAAATTGCTACGTCTCCAATTCAGATAATTATTTACGCATCTGTTTATTTTCTCTATTGGACATACGATAAGGAGGACAAGCGATAGGTAGAGCTCCAGGGATTAGATTAATTCTGAACTCAATTGCTCGTTTAGTTGGTAATCCTAAAATGGGCTCAAATATGTCAGAAAATTCGCGAACAACGTGATAAGGGAAATGGCATCTTCATCATCGTCATTATCGTCGTCATAAGGATTTAAAGAATATAAAGACGCTGCCAAGTTGGAATCCAAATCTTTAAGAAAAACATAAATCTGCTTAACAAATTGAGGATGTCGAAGATGAATAGTCCGCTTAGGACATGGGATTTAAGCTTCATAATGGTTAAGCCAATCCATTCCCAAAATCATTCCGAAGCCTAAGTGGCGCATGACATGCAAATTGGCTTGGAAAGAATTATCACATAAAACAATCTCAACATCTTTACAAAGTAAACTGAGTGTTGCGGTTCGCAATTCTCAAAGAAGTCATTAAAGCCATAACAGTCAAAGAAAAAGTATCGACAAGTTCTTTTGAGATAAAATAATGGGATGCACTCGTATCAAAAATAACTTGAATAGGATGATCACGAAACATAATAATGCCATCAAGGATAGAATGAGAAATACCTTGACCACGAGAAGTGTTACTAGGGGCTTGTACAACATTTAGCTTTCCCTTCTACTTGCATTGAAGTTTGGGACATGCATATATATAATGACTCGAGCTTTTGCAATAGCGACATGCAAGGGGCTTTGAATACTTATTAGCATAATGGTCTTTAGAATCGCAATTGTAGCATTGCCCTCCACTAGAGGTAGGAGTCTTTTCTACCGGAGTTGATTGCTTCCCTTTCTTGTTAGGATAAGGACCTTAGAACTTATTCAGCCGCTTCTTGTTGTTGTTGAAGTTCTTTTTGGCACTCCCAACTTCAACATCACTCTATTTATTTGCCTCTTCATGTCGAAGAGCGATATCAACAACCTGATCGAAACCAGCTTCCAATTTCAAGAGTAATGGCTTTTTGAGATTCTTACTCAAGCCATAGAAAATCTCTGATTTTTCTTCAACGGGTATTAATGTACTCGACCCCATATTTAGAGAGCGATTCAAAAGATGTTACATATTCTACCATAGAGGATTCGCCTTGAACAAGTTTGATAAAACGACCATCCAAAGTCACTTTTTCAGCTTCCGGCACAAACTTCGATTCAAATTTTTCCCGGAATTGCTCCTAAGTAAGATCCCCTTCAATAATTTTAGAAATAAGAAGCTCATACCAATCTAATGCTCTTTCTTGGAGCATGCTAGAAGCCACTTGGACTCGATGAAGATCAATAAGGTTCATGCGAGAAAAGATGCGATCGCATGTTCTAAACCAAGCCTGGACTTCGATAACACCCTCGGAACCCCTGAATGCCTTCCCATCCAAGTTGACATAATCACTACACAAGCGTGCAAACCCAGATTTAATGTGAGTAGGCAATGGAATGGGTCCAACAGCTTAAGCATTCTTTACAAGATCAAGAAGCTGTTGAGCTAACATAAATACTCCATCCTGAAGAGTGGCACTGGATTGACCGGCACTGGGACGGCCTGGTCTAACCATTTCCCTTCTTTAAGAAAGAAAGAAAGAAACAAGAAGAAAAAGTTATTCTCAGAATGAATATAAAACAAGAATGATTGGTAAAACAAGGCATCACGAAGAAAATAGGATGGAACGGGTCAAATGACTCGAATAAAATACTAAGGCATGACTCCTAAGATGGACTTAGGACAATGATCCTTGTCAAAATTATTCTACATTGTTCCAAAGTTTGGCTCTGATACCAAGCTGTGACGCCCCACCTCTATACTCACGCTAGCCAGGGACACTATGGAGTAATGCCGTCAACTAGTACGAAGAACATGGTTGTTGGGGAGCGACCATCTATGTAATTGCTCTGTACAAGCACTGATATGTCAGATAGTTTAACATGCGTTTCATTTCAAGAGGAAATCTGACATACCAATACGAACTCGAAGCTACTACACAGTGGCTATATTTATAATCCTCGAAAACAAATATAGAAATAAGCGTAACACAAATCTGTCATAGATATCCATATCACAAAGGCGGAAATAGATATGAATATAACACATAGAAGTGTATATTAGAGTAGTGTCTAAAAGATCCATAATATCACAAAAGAATAGATACAAGTACTACACAAAAGAATACGTATACATCAAGGAGTCTCTATCTCGAATGTATAACAATAAAAACTACCAATCTAATGCAGTTAGCAAAAAGTCAAATAATACTCCCAAATGAGGAGTCAAGCAGAAGCACCTGTAACATCTCGGTCTGACCCGAGTATTATTTAATAAGAAAATAATAAATGGATCGATCTAGCTATAAATATCAGATAAGAAGATATAAAACACGAGATATGACAAAAACGTATGATAATAATAATGACATACTGCGATAAGTATACATTTGAAAATTTACCAAAAATCATACAATATTACAAGAATCTTCTCGATAATCAAACAGAATGTCATATTCTTCATTTTTATTCACCAAGTGAAAAATATTGGCAAACATCTCAATGCCAATCGTAAAAGTTGTTGAAACATAAAATCACCAATGCAAAAATATTGATAAAACTTATCAATGTAATCACAAAAATTGGTGAAACACAAATCCTAGAAATCATTAATAGAAATCCAAAAATCACAAAAGGGGGGAGGAATATCATAAAACGGGAGCGTGAAAACTCACCAACACGTATATCACAAAACAGAACGCTATTTCATGTTTGCTAACCATTAATTTTGGCCCGAAGCTCCACAAAACGTTCCAAATACCATGGGTTGCTACCCTACAAAATTGAGCCGAAGCTCCACAGAAACGGGGATAGTCTCCCTCGCAGTCAAAGAGACATTTCACTTTGCTAGTCTAAATCACAAGATGATCATCATCGATCATCAAGAAGTGTTAATTACACTAAGCTAGTAAATAGATGAGTTTAGCATCATGTCCCATAACAACTGGCTTAACTTAAATATTTACGAACGAACTGTAAGTTTCCACTCGAAAGTTGTCACAAGAGTTTCAATCGAACGAGTCTAAGAATTAAGCGACAAATTAAACGCAAGCGTTTCATACCACTTGTTTTGCTAAGTCGTTTAATTGGATTTCTCGAACGAATGAGGTAAAGGTTTATATATATCAGTAAATTGGAAAACGGTTTAAGAAACGAGCTTTGTAACAAAATAGTGTTGAAATCGTTTTGATGAAAGAGTTTTGATATTTACTACTAGTATAGAAAACCTTTATATTATTAATGTGATACATCACAGAAATGATTGTAGAAACAATCAATTACCGAAATTCACATTCGAAGCCGTGAATCAAATCTAAAGAAATCAATATCGAATCCATCAAAATGGAATTCCAGAAATTTACGAAAAGAAAAAGAAGTCATCAAAGTCGATAAATGATAACAATAAGTCAGATCAACATGAACCGATTAAAATTGGAAACCCACACTAATTAGGCAAATTGAGCGGAGGTAAGCAGATTCAGACGTCTGAATATGATATTTCAGACGTCTGAAACTAAAGCTCTGGGTGATATTTTGCCTAGGCCAAAGATGGCCAAATCAATCCAAATCAAAATCAAACGAAAATGTAAAGGTGTTAGGAATTCATATCTAACAATCAAAGATAGTTATAAACTTAGATGTGAGATAAACATCTCACCTTTAAACCCAAAAAAAGGAAGGAGAAGCTTGAAAACAAAGGAGGATCAACCACTCTTCAATCTCAACTCTAAAAACTCCAATCTAAGTCTACAAGCAATAATTTTCCAAATTAGGTTATTTGAAATTTCTGAAATTGGAGGGAGATTGAGATGGAGAAGAAGAAGGAGATGCTTATTTAAGCTTCTCTTTGATTTTGGAGCTAAAGCTTGGATTTGCTAAAGAAACTAGGGCTTAGGATTTTAATTTCCAATCGCCTCCGCCATTTTTGCTGAAGCTTAAGTTGCAGGAAATATTATGAAGGAATAAAGAGTAGTGGATTGGAGTTGGGTCGATATGTCATGTTAATGGGTTGAAACCCAAACCCAAAGCCCTAAGTGAAAAGGTCGAAATTTTAGCAAGCTCCAAACATATCGATGTTTATACTCAAAAAGGTCGCAAACACCATTTTGAATTCAATGGAAGTAGTCTCGAGTCCCAATTGTTGAATATCAGTTTCATTCTACATTCAGACGTCTGATTTAGGAATTTTTTTTGTCTAGTATAATATTTAAACGTCTGAATCATTCATTTCAGATGTTTGAAAATGGAAAATTTTAGCCTATTTCCTCTCTGGTTGAACTCGCCCAATTTCAGACGTCTGAATTACCCATTTCAGACGTCTGAATATCTATTTGACCGTGTGTTCAAATAGATACACCCATATAGAACTATCCACGTTGTATTTTCACTAATTCAACTGTTATTTTACGAAACAGTGACATTTTCGGACTTAAATCCGACTAACGATGTTATGCTTAAATTAAACATTTTTAATATACGAATTGTAAAATATGAGGGTTGTTACAAATATAAAGACTGCTAAAAATTATACTACCGCTAGATCGAAGGACTAGGATCCGAGTGGTTTTAGTACAAGTGAAAGGGATTTGGAACATTTTGATAGCGTTTTTTCAAAAAAAATGATATTTATGCTCCTGTTACTACAACGGGGTTTCGAGTAAGTCGAAGGGGGATGATGTTTCAAAAGCATGCGAATAACTAAGCCTATTTCAATTTTGGTGGTTTCGATTAAGTCGAACGGCTTGATAGGTTTTCAACTTTAAAAATATATACTATTTCAATCCAGTTGTTGATATGAAGTATAAATTGAATACTTCCAAAATCTTCTACAGTAAATCAAAGTTGAGCATGATTTAGCAAAATAAAATACATTGATCCAATTTTTGATACATAAAGTTTGAATCCTATAAATTAAAAAAGACTTGGGCTTTTGAAAATATATGTTGTGTAGCCATTAAATTAAACTCATTAAGATGACTTCTTCGAAAGGTATCAGAATATACTGAAACATATTTATGCTTTCAAATAAGTGCATCTCTTGTCAACCACATCAACCCCTTCGAAATTTTCACTTAATGGTAGATGTTTAACTTCCTTCCAATCCCTTCGAAAGAGATTGGAAAGTAGAGTGACATTAACTGCCTTAACCCCATTGAAATGGTTGATAAGTCAAATTACAATAGTGGGGTTTAATTTGTACGGATTAACCTTCTCTTTGAAACCATTGTAAAAGTGTTTTCCCCCAAATTAATTTTTTTACCCAATGCTTCTAAAGGCTAGCAATTAAATGCGTTTGAGCAATAACTTACATTCGATAAAATAAATACCCCAAATTCAAGCTAGATGCATTAAAAAACAATTATGAATTATGTGCATTAGAGTTTGAGCTTGGGCTAGTACATAATAATGGCAGATAGCCCCCAAATCTAATGAGTTTGAATTCCGATACAAAATTAACACCATAAAATCGAAAAAAATAACATATAAATGAACCTATGGATAATTTTCTATTAAAGAAAAACTCGAATCATCTTCAACAATTAGAACAAAAATACAAATTCATACCCAAAGTATTTAAAATCGGAAATAAACCTTATAAATTGGCTTGAGAGATAAAATAGTGGATACATACCTTCAATCCATACTCGCATTTCCTAAAAATAGGATATTAGAAAGAAATTGGAATTTTTAATTCTTCCTGTAAGTTTTTGATTGTAGGTAAATGAGAAGGAGGAAGAAGGAAAGGGTGATTTGTAAGAAAGCAAGCACAAATGACAAACCGCTCAATCAAATTTAAAAAAAAGACCAAGATCCATCTGGGAATATCAAAAGGCATGAAATTTTACGCTAAAATGAAGATTGGTTTCGAAACCGATGACTTGAAAGGTCAAGAGCATCCCTTTGCTAGGCGGGAAAAGTGTTACCATCAGTTTTCACTTCAACCTTGTCGAAACATTGAAGAATATAAAAGAGGGATCCACAAGGGATGATGGCATTAAAAAACCTTTCAAAAGAGTTAAAAGGATGCTTCAACAAAAAATTAGACGAGCTTAGCGCTTTATAAGGAGTCGAAAGATGATAGGGCTACCCTTTTGCTTTAGTGAACCCCTTTCAAAATAGTATCTTTCGCATGCAAGAATACCTTTCGAATGAGTCAAGGAACACCTTTCGAGAGAAACAGATTACAAGCTATCACTTACGTGATATGCCTTTCGAAACAGTGGGTTTCACCTTCATTCACATTTCATAGAAGAACGCTTAGCCAGAGCTACACCTTTGAAAGCATGAATTAGCCTTTCGAACTGGTTGAGAACATTCATAATTATAATGGAAAGCTTATTTAAGAGGATGAGGTTCTACATCAATCGCCAAGTACGCCTTCGAAAGCCACCTTCTGCATTTAAGCTTTGAAGCCCCATAGATTCACCTATCAATAGAATTGAAAGCCTATATCCGTTACCACTTGAAACAGCATATCAACAACAAATTAGAGAATACAACCACCCTTTTCGATGAAGTCGAAAGCAGTCTGGTTCCATTTCAAAGAAAAGAAGAAGAGCGCCTTAGCTTTTTTGCAGAAAAAGGTCATCAAAGCACCACTTTCAACTAGGTCAAAAGGACAGATTTGAAAGGGCCAACCCAAGCCTATAAATGATACTCTAGGGGTACT
Organism: Allium cepa; assembly: GCA_030765085.1. Taxonomy (NCBI): domain Eukaryota; kingdom Viridiplantae; phylum Streptophyta; class Magnoliopsida; order Asparagales; family Amaryllidaceae; genus Allium; species Allium cepa. The sequence goes on from CM060942.1 coordinate 431,717,807, forward strand.
GTTTAGGTTATCCGATTTCATTCACTCCATACCTATACTTTCTTGAATTTGTATGCCCCAATTCTAAAATTAGATTAGGAATTTGACTTCTTGTACCACACAAGCTACCAGTAATAAAGGAAATGATAATTAGCACAATTTTATGGCATTTTTGGATATACTGGTTGATCGAATGCTTATGTGTGACTCTGCGTATGATCTGCTTGTACTCAACATGATCGAAAGGCTAACTTTCGAGGAAGTTCAACCTTTAAATTCAACTAACATCCACAGATCATCAGGACCAAACCTTGAGTCACCTCAACCACTTTAAAAGGAGGTTTAAATAGGGCATTTAACTAGTTCAATTAGATCGAAAGGTGTTATAAAAAGGGATTCAGGTGTTTTGACAATGTCGAAAGGTTATATAAAAAGGGGATTCAATTGCCATAGCCTCTTTGAAAGTTGGACTTAAGGGAATCAAAAGGTATTAGCTAACTCTAAATGATCAAATAGTGGTTTGGAAGAGATCACTAATACTTTAAACTTTGCTTTGGAGTGTTGACAAGTTTCCTTGGTAACACATTCGAAAGATCCATTTATTTACTTTATCGATAATCGGTATGAATACAAGGGCTTATATATTACAATGGAGAGAAATCCCCAACTTGATTTAGAAACTTGGGTTTACAAACTCAAGAAAAGTATAAGTGCAGAGGTAATTGAATTAGACCACCCAAACAACAATCTTAGGGTCTTAATTATAGGCGCAGACTAGATCCTTTAGCATCAGTCCTTTCGACTTAGTAGAAAGAATGACCTCATGACCTTCCATTGCTGTTGAATCTAGAGTGCCTCTTAAATGTTGCTTTTGAATAAGACTTGGTTGCCCTCAACTCCTTTGAAACATATAGGTGGAACTATTATACTATTGTAGATGTGTTGGGTAAGCAAGAAATGATGTTCGGTTGTGTGTGGATGGTGCATATTCAATACTTTCAAAAGGTGTTAATGCTTTCTTTATTCCAGATTTTGTAACACTTGAATCTTCCTTCTGTCATTGGGTATCAAATCAGCTTCCACACCACTTATATGTATCTTTGGAGGCTTTCGTCACAATCGAAAGGATATTTTCTTGGTTTTGAAAGATTCAGCCTATGTGAAAGGGTAGTGCTGGTGGAAAGCAATGCTCGTGGCACCTACCTGATTCTCTCGGAAGCTATTTTTAATGCCTTCGAAGTCTCTTTTTTGAATCATGGTGGAAACAATTTTCAATGCTTGCAAAACCTCTATAATGCTTTCGCAAATCTTCTTTTAGCATTTGTAGAACCAACTATTATATAAGGGCTTGACTGAAACAGAAGCGTAGTCCTCTCCCCATTCAACCCCTTTGGAAGCCTATAATTTGTCTAATACTTGTAGAAGCATCGCCTTAACTATTTTGAACGGCCTTATTATCATTATTTTTCTTCATGATGCTATCATTCATATTCTTTTGGGCTTCGACAATGTTGAAGTGATTTTTGATGGTAACACTAAGATCTTTCTATTGGTAGTGGATGATTGGTTCTTTAAGGCAAATCTAGGGGTTATGAGTGAAAGTCAAGTGCGAGAATTTAGCTAAGTATTGGGCTATATATCGAGAGCTTTGGAATGCATGGAAACAATAGCTTTTGGAGTTTTTATTGGGAGCTTTAGAGTTGATGTCGAGAGTCTGGAGGGGAGTGGTCGGGTTCAAGTCACTTGCAAGATGGAATATAAGAAGCAAGGAAAAAAGGTGAGCCAAAATTGGCTGAGTATCCCACATGCACTGACAGCTTCTTTCTAGTACAGAGGTGTTTTCTTTGATAAGGTCGAAATAAAACTTATAGTGAGAGAATTAGGGCTTTGTTGATCGAGCTGAAGGTATTTATTTTTTCACTTGTGGTTTGAGGAAAATTAGTAGCACGATGATAGCTTCAAGACTTCAAGGACAATAACCCGATAGTGAAAGGAATTAGGTACCGATGATGGCTGATTGATCCTTAAAGAAGTCTTGAGAATAGCTACCCATAAAAGGGAGAGTTCTAGGAAGGGTGATCCATGGATAGAGTATTTGAATGGTTCTATTGTAGGATAGAGGAATATGGAATTATTCCTCATGAATTATGACGGAAAGATGGAGCAAGGAAGGGACTTGTATAGACATGCTAAGGGATGGTTGATACTCAGAGTGTTTTCTGATGCACTTTTAGAATGGATATTGTGATTGCACTCATATGTACTTTGAAAGGCTACCTCGGATCATTTGAAAGGGTCTGTATACCCTGGACCGGTGGTGTTAACCATGAAATCCACCTAGGAACAAAGGTACAAAAAATTAATAAAAGTGCCAAGCATTACTGATATTGAAGACAGGTGTTTCATGGGCATTGAGATGACCTACGAAGGAGTCGCAAGCATCAAGTGTCAGCAAATAGGATAAACAGTGCAAGAGCATTCGAAGAGAAGAAAGGAGAAAACCAAGGATACCCTTCCACATTGATAAAACCTTTCGATGCAGATCGATTCACAAAAATAACATGTTACTACCAAATTCCTTTTCAACCTTGTTGAAACCTGAATGAGTAGAGGACAAAGAAGAATAAGAGATAATAGTTCCGGTAAGACCCTTTGAAGGAGTAAAAGGGGTGCTACAGTTAAAGGCCAGAAGTACTACAATATTTCGAAGGGGTCGAAAAAGTTAGAAGCACCCTTCTGCTTCAGTGGTTCCTTTTTTAAAGCAAGTGCTTCCGCATTCATAATGGACTTTCGAATGAGTTCAAGAAACAGCTTTCGAAGGCAATGGATAAACAACCCTTCATGTATGCACCATAGCTTTCGAAACCAAAATTTTCACCTTCATTCAAATTACTCAGAGAGATTCCTTAATCAAACAATCCTTTTGAAAGCGTAATCAAGCCTTTCGAACCGGTCGAAGTCATAATCAAACCTTTGGAACCGGTCGAAGCCTTTACATCTGGGGAAGTTTTCGAATCAACTCACAAGCATGTGTTCGAAAACTATCTAATGCATCGAAACACTCAACACTTTAACACCTTCGAAACCCGAGAAAACTACTTACCAACAGTGTCGGAAGCTCGTATCTTTACTTCTTATGACAACAAGGCAACACAAAGAGAAAAGGTGCAACTATTGCCCTTTCGATGAAGTCGAAAGTAATCCAAAAGAAAAAAGTGAGAAGAAGTACTTGGACCTTAAAGACGACGAAAGATGGACAAGGGGATCCTTTTGACTGGGTCTAAAGAAAGGGCACGAAAGGAGGCTGACCTACATCTATAAATAAGAACCTTAGGGGTCCGATTTTGGGTACCGGATTTTGGATTTCAAAACTCTATCTTCAAATTCTACTTCTTTGCAAGAAATAAATATTTGTAATTTATTTGGAGAAAAAGCCCCCAAAATAGTAATCTTTTTCGATTAATAGAAAACGAAGAGATGCATGGATTCATTGAGGATTTCGATTATGAGGGAGACCATTACGATCATTAGTTAGACTAATGGTCAATTGCACATGATGATATCTTATCTTCTTAACTTCTTTCTATCTTACACAATGTCATGAAATTGACTAGGATAACATGCATGGAAAACACATTACTATCATGATTAATAATGTATACAGGTAAAAAAGATGGTTATTATGTTCCTACATCGATAAGTTCACAAAACTTACGTATATCCAAGGTGATCTTGTATAGTACACTAAATGGAGCTTGCACAATTGTGAGTTAGATCTGTTTTAAGATGACAAGATCCCACTTGACTTGGCCGAAAGAGATGTCTTGAAATAAATCTGGTTTATAAATCACAAGCAATCATTCAAAGATTGACTCTTTCGAAAGAAACGTACACCCATCTACATCTACAACCATTTCCAAAGTTTCACCATAAAGAATGAAACCAAAGGTGTTGAAAGCGGATATTCTTTCAAAGGACGAGCAGACCTTTTGACATGGGTGAAAGGGATTGAGTAGACCTTTCGACATGGTAAAATAGGATATATATTTAGTATGAGTAGCTATTTTTGACTCATTCGAAAGCGGGGCTTCGAAATAGATGCTTCCTCCTTTACCTTCATTTTGATAAGCTTAATTTGGTCAATGATCCGCTATTAATATTTTGATGAACTATACCATAAAAGTAGTTTGACCAAGTCAATTTGATTGAAAGAGGGTTTTCGAAGGAAGCGAACTCTTTCAGTAGTCTTATTTTTTGCATAAATAATCTTATTTTCCATTCACATAGCTCTGTGAATGTTGACAAGTTTTCTTGTTAACATTTTTGGTGCTAGAAGAAGGGCTTGAACATTTGACTCGTAATTATCATATAAACTAATTATGGGTTGTTTGATTTTGCATTGGAAAATGGAATCCCAGAGATTTAGCAGAACAGACGAGGAGGTTGTTCCCACTACAACCTTTGAAGTAAATACTGCCCCAACTTTCAACTTGGCGGGGTTAGTACCAGGGCAACCATCTACATTAGCTTAATAAAATGATAACGCCACCAAAATCAAGTACATAGAACAGCAGTTTCTCGTGATGCAAGAGCTTCTCAAGATGGAATTGTTCCAAAAAAATTTAAGATAACAAGGCCAGCAAACGAAAATGAGGTGATCTCTCTAGGGAGAAATTCAAAGGCTTACGAAAATGAAGATAAGAGTAATATTGATTTGACATCTTCGAAAAAGAAAGGTTGTCCTCCAAATAAGGTCGATCATCATGGAAGAGTTCTAGATAAACCTCTTGAACAGTCCGGTATCTCAACATCGAAAGAATACTATCAAGACTAGAAGAATTATCTTGACTCCGAAGCCTATCTAAAAGATGCAGTAGAAAAACAATTAAAAATGTGCCAAATACTAAGGGGGAAAAACCTTGGACGAAAATATGAATGATAATGAGCATGTGCCTCCTTTCATCGATGAAATCATGGCAACAACTAATCAAATCTATATAAAGATCCCAACTATGAAGTATCATGGAACTATTGATCCGAATGACCACTTAATGGCTATTGACGGCCAATTGCATCTGTATAATGCTTCTGGAGCTATTCGATGCAGATTATTTCCAATGATTCTCCAAGTTGCTATAGCTAAATGGTATCAACAATACAAAGAAAATACTATCTACTCATGGAAGAAATTTTATTATGAATTCATTGCTCATTTTTGCATATGCAAGGAGCCAACCATTGACTATACAGTTCTGGGAAACATAAAATAAAGACAGGGAGAGCCTCTGGGAGATTATCTTAAAAGGTTCAACACTGAAGCATTAAAGGCTAAGGACATGAAAGACCATGATATGCTCATCGGTGTGGATTAATAGAAAAAACCCCATTCTAGAAACGACTCTTTGTTAATGGGTGCAAGGTCTACAAGACTTCCGTTTTCGAGCTAACAAGTTCAATCGAATGGATGAGCTATATAATGCTAAAAGTAAAGTCATTCCTATAAAGGAAGGAGGAAGATTTGGATTGGATCGAGGATATAAAAGAGCAAGATGGGAAGAACCTATTGCTAATTCAATCGCTTTGGACAAGCCATTATCTTACGTCTATAATGTAGCAAAAGAGAGAGTCAATTCCCAATATCCTTCAAGGCTAAGAACCACCCAGAACAAAGAAAAGGGGACTATTATTGTGTCTACCACTAAAAAGAAGGCCACAAGGCAGATCAACGTGGAGTCTTGGTAGGAATAACTGAGAAGTTGATTCGTGAAGGACATTTGAAAGAGTTCGTACAGGAAAAACAGAAAGTTTCGTAAATAGGCGATGGCCCATAAAAGCTCCCTAGTAATGCTGTTAATATTCTAGAGGAAGATGACCCTTTGAGCTTAAGCCCGCCGCTGAATAGGAATGATGTAATTCAGTGAGGGCCACATCCAACGCGGACTAGTAAAGGGGCAAGGAACAATTATATTAAAGAGGCTAGAGAGGGTGCATTCTCAGACCATGAAGAGCCTCTACTTAAAAGTCATGCACTCAACATTCCTATGCCAAATCTTATCATGACCCCCCAAGAGTTGAAGATGGTAGTTCACCATCCGCATAACGACTCCTTAGTGATCACAGCTCAAATTGGACCTTCTATTGTATCCTGTTAACGCTAAAATTTGAACGCTAACACCCCGGTGTATGAGTTATAGTTGTGAAAGCACCACCCGATAACTCGGGAACAGATTACAAGCAGATGATAGCGGAAAAGCAGTAAACAACAACAATTTTATAGTGGTTCGGCTTAATGGTATAGCCTATGTCCACTTTAAGTACTTTTATTGATGATCTCGTTACAAGCTGATACAATTCTTTCCAAGTACAATACACTTTGAATTACAAGTCACTTAGTACAAGTAGCTTAAATTTCAATGGAGATTAGAGTCTTCAAATCCATGTTGGATGTGTGTGATCTTTTCTCGAAGTTGTTTGTAGCGTTCTTCGTGTCTTGAGAGCCTTAAGTGTTGAATTGGTTTGGAATGCAGCGGAGTAACAGCGCTTGAAGAGAATGAGCCAAAAGTCCTTTGAACGTTGGAGGTGGTTGCGTATTTATAGGCAAATTTCTAGGCGCTGGAATTGTCAAGTCATGAGTCGTGACCGACTCAAGATGAGTCGTAAGTCGTGACCGACTCAGGATGAGTCGTAAGTCGTGGGCGACTCAACTGGTTGAGCCCAGACTTCCTATCAGAGCGTCTCCGGTCCTTTGTATATAGCACAAGTCCTAACTCGTCTGCGAGTTAAAAGGTCGTGGTCCAAAATGAAGCGGCATTGGTTTTCTACATAGTAGCTTTAAGTCGTGGACGACTCAAGCTAGGTCGTGAACGACCTACCATAAGTCGTAGGTCGGTCCTTTGTTGTTTTGGGATTTTAGTCAGTTAGGTCATTTGACACCTTAGGTCGCTGAGTCGTTAGAGAACTTGAGTCGGTCTATCTCATACACCGTTAATCCCTTGAGTCGCTCCACTCCTCTAAGTCGCTTTAAGTTTTAACTCGTTGGCTTGTTGAGTCGTAAGTTTGTTGAGTCGGTAGCTTGTTGAGTCGGACTATTCTCTTAAGCTGCTAAGGTTACTAAGTCGTTTGCCTGTTGAGTCGTAACTAGATAGGTCGTTGATTCGGTTCATATCTTAGGTCGGTAATCAGTTAAGTCGGTGACTCGATGAGTCGTGAGGCCTCTTGAGTCGTAGATCCTTCCTGAGCCGTTAAACATCTTAAGTCGTGGCTCACCCTAGGCCTTAACTCGTTGGTTTCTTTGACTCGTGAGCTGGAACGGGGTTAACATTTGCCCCTCGTAGCGCACGCTTAAGTCGTAAGTCGTGTGCTTCGACTTATCATAACTCGGGCGAGCCGATTCAAGTTCCAGCTCTTCCAGGTATAAAGCGCTTGACTCGTTCCTCCGATCTCCCACTTTTTATTTCTTATCCTTTGAACCGTGTCTGCCATTAACGCATCTTCAAGCTCTCAAAGGCGATTCCAACCTGATTTTTCTTCGATCATCTTTAGCATCACACCGTGTAAGAGATTTTGCATCTTTTTTTCAATTGCTGATGATTGCCGATCTCCGCTTCTGTTTTTCCCCCTTATCCTTGCGAGTACTATTACATCGGACATTGATGGATTAAAGGCAGGCGGTTTAATCTTACTTGTAACGATTTGAGATTTGAGGCGACCTAGTGGTGTGATGGAACTGGGGTTAACCATTGCGAGGTTATTGGGTTATCGGGTCATGGATTAGATGGTTGATGGGTTAGGAGTTAGATGGTTAATGGGTCAGACTGATTCGAACATTGCCGTAGGTTTGACTTGGCTATTTTTGTATGATCCAGCGACCCTCGCGATTCAACCATGATACGACTCAACATGCTTCACGACCTAAGCCTTGAGTCGTGGCCGAGACTAAACCTTTGAGTCGTGGCCGAGATAAGACCCTTGAGTCGTGGCCGAGATAACACCTTTGAGTCGTGGCCGAGATAAGACTTGGAGCTTTTCTTGTTATTTTGAACCAGAGCTTCTTTAACATACTCCACGACCTAAGCCTTGAGTCGTTGCCGAGATAAGACTTGGAGATAATCTCCTTATTTCTACGACTCATGACTTAGGGCATTGCCGACTCAGAACTTTTGAACCGTTGACGAGTTATGACTTGCATGAATTCTGTTTGAATTTTGGACATTGCATTAACTTTGAACTGTTGAATTTTATTGCATTCATTCACAGGTTATTTTGACTTGCAGGCTAACAACCTGTTCAATACAACATTCACAGAAAACTAGGACGAATATACTGTCATCGATTGCCCATATCAAATGACAGATTAGTTAATAACAGATAATTAACTTAAACAAATCGTGTGAACGAAGTGCTATCGATTTCAAGTAAAATATTAAAGCAACACTGAAACAATCAATTGAAACTGACCAGCCTGCACTAATATTATGCTTGAACTCTAAATTAACAAGTTCTGAAATTAGCATAGTCGATCAATCGTCAACCAGTTTAATTCCAGTTATATTTACTTGTTATTTTTATTAGTTCTGCACAACACTTCACACTTTTAGGAAACGTGCACCTTCGCATTTGAACACCCAGTTGCTTGTGTAGAATGACATCTCAACAAGAAGAACCGATGAGCCAGGCTGAAGATATCTTCCCAGTAGCCAACTTGTTGAATAATCCTCCGGAGAGAACTCCCACCACTCTGAATCAGCGGGTGTTTACTCAATTGCTCACCCAGTTTGGCATTGCCGAAGCTGATGCCTTACTGCCGGGGCCAAATGATACTGCAGATAGGCCTCCTTCTGGCTTTATTGCTGTCAACCGCCAAATGTGCTTGAGCGGTGCCATACCCCCTTTTAATGACTTCCTTCGGCAGTTCCTGCTTTGATTATCTATCTCTCCATTCCAATTGCACCCCAATGGCCATGCCATTCTGATGGGGTTATGTGTGCTTTTTAGTAGAGTTTTGGACAGATTACCGAGCTTTGAGGAAATCTGCTACCTCTGTTCATTCACGAAGATTAAAGATCATCCCTCTATCGTAATCATAAGGAGTGCTCGAAACCGAAAACTCATCACCGATCTTTCTGATAGCGTTCATGGATTTCTAAATCAGTATTTCTTTGTTCGTTGCCCTCCAGGGTTTTATGCCATCTGGAGAGTAGAAAGTAAGATTTTCCTGTTTTTACTTTTCCATTCTTGGGCTTTTCGAAACCTGAGTTGCTAACTGCTAACTTGGCTTCTTTATTTTTCCCTGTTTTAGCGCTTCCTCCTCACTCTAGAGATCCATGCTATAAACAAATTTTCGAGAGATTGAACGCCGTGGCGGCAGAAGAGAGGAGCATCAAGTTTTTGTTAAATGATGAATTTCTACATCAATACGGGCTTCTTCATTCCTCTCGTTTTACTCAACTTCGTGAAGTTCCAACTGAAATTCCTGATTCTCCGGTGGAAACTCCTGATGCCCCGGTCTCTATTAAAGAGCACATGCAGGGAGGAACCTCTATGGAAACTCCATTGGTGAGATGTTCCATTCCACAGGACGTTGCGAGGCCGTCTGATAAGTCTGCACTTGCCCCGGTTATCGAAGAGGAAGAAACTCCACGATCTTCCGGAAGATCTGCCGACGAAGGGGTTGAAAAAGCTAGTCCCAGAAAACATGATGGTGATGATGTTTTTGAGGGGTTGAGCGATTTAATTGTGACTTCTCAAGAACTTTTCAAAGATGATGTTTCCAAAACCATCTCTTCTGTAATCGAGGCGACATCTTCTCTACAACAGATGTCAACCCCTCCTACTCAAGTTATCACTACCTCTATTCCACAGAGTGGTTTGTAACTCGATGCGTGTAGTTTACATGTTACACAACACTTAGGATTTTTTATCACTTCTACGCACTTATCTTATTATACTCTAAAGATTTCTAAAGCTTATTGCTTTTATTTCAGATTCTCCTATGGGGCGCAGCGGCTCGTATTATGATGATTTCCAGCGCTACGGGAGGCGTAGCCAGTATGATTACAGGCGTTACCTCCCTTCTTACAGAGAATCGGATGAAGAGAGGGCCATCGGGAAAGCCGACGAGAGACGAGCATATGAAGAACGTCACCGAATGGAACAAGAAAGACATGACCCTCCCCACAAAGATGATGATACTCAAAAGAGAAAAGCTCACGATGAGAGAGGTAAAGGTCACATAGACGATTCTTCTAGCAAGCGGGCTAGACTTACCGAAGAAACAATGCCGACAGCTTCGGAACATGTTCCTGCTCAATCTCCTGCTCCCATTCGCTCCGACATTCAGGCAATCATCAACCGGCCCGCATACCAAGTTGGGCAAGGTCCTCCCACTCTTCAAAGTCGATTCCCTCAGTGGTGCCTGAGAGGGGTTCGGTTTGATCTCGACTTGGTTCCTCTCGACAAATCTGCTATGCTGCGAATTCTTGATACTGTCATGACCGATATTGAAAGAATGTCGAACTGGCAAAAACTTGTCGACGAGCTTCAGAGAGTTAACCAAGCCAATCTCGAGGCCATGCTCACAATGGAGAACGATAAGGCTGAGTGGCAGAAGACTCTCGAACAGCATGATGCCGAAATGAGAAGTATTGCTTCCTATAATGAAAAGCTGGAAGCGGAAGTGGAAAAGCTTAAGGAAGAATTAGTTACTTCATCAACTTCCTATACTCAAAAGGAGAGCATGCTTCAGCAACAAGTACGAGATGCGCATGCTAGTCAAAGGGCTGTCGAGGATAAGCTTGCACACAAGGAAAAGATCATAGAAGAATATCGTGCTGAAACCGTACAAGTGCGAGAACAGACCGACTCTCAAAGCTTGGAGATAGAGTTGTTAAAAACTCGACTTGCTATGGCCGAAAAGGAGCGTGATGAGGCTGTTGCTGGTAAACTTGCGGCCGAAGAGGCTCATCAAGCAACCAAAGCTGACATTAGCTCCACATTATTTGATTTTTATCTGCACAGCATTTTGGGGCGTGGCAGCCTTGCCTTTCTAGGCCCTAAATACGAAATTACATTAGCTGAAGTCTGGGAGGCAGCACTTGATATGCTAGGTGGTAAAGGTGCTGGCTACGCTGAGACAGCTCTTGAAGAGCATTATCTTGATGATGATGCCCGCGCCGCTCTTGCCAAGGGAAAAGAGCAACTCGCCAAGGTACGGGCCGGAATGGCGAAAGGGGAACATTCTGAGAAAGAAATACCGCCTACCTCTTCTGAACGCCCTTTAGTTTCTTCCGAAGTGGACATTACAGGCTCTAGTGCTCATTCGCCGCCTCCTATAAGAACCGGGGTAATCACCCCTACTGATGATGAGGCTTTGGAAGATATCGGGGCTCAGAATTATGAGATTGAACTTACGAAGCAAACATCTTCAGGTAATTTTGATATTGGTTCGATTCAGGTGGATCGCTTGCTTACTCCTCAAAAGTTTGATGAGCTTCTCAATTACTTCTTGAATCTCGACGAACCCATATCTCCCTTCTCTCGGGGAGATACTAATATTTTTAATTTCTTTTGTTCTGCAGTTGAAACGCCAAGTGTTGTGCAGACTTCACTTCCTCCTGTTATCCCTCCTCCGTCTCTTCAGGTGACTCCTCCTTCTGCTTCACAACCCGGGTCACAAGAGGAACAGATTGAGGCTCTTCATGGCTTGGATGACCCTATTGCTTCGCAAGAGCAGAAGGACGAGGGACTTGAAGGAGGCGAGATCTCTCCGGAGCGGACTCCCTCTGATGACGTAGTTTTGTCCGCTCTTGTTACTCCAGGGAGTGAGTCTTCTTCGAAGAGAAGAAAGAAGCACAGAACATCGAAGAGGAGGGGGAAGAAAATCATCACTACTGAAGAGGAACCGGAAGTTGCACCGGTTGCACCTCCCTCTCCTTCTTCTCTTATGCCTATAGGTAGACCTGAAAAATTAATCATTCGGCCAGGCAAAGGGTCCAAAGGTGGCAAGAAGAAGTGAATAGTCGGACTACGGGCTTTTTTGACTCCTTTTTTGTGTAATGGTCGGATGTTGTGCAGGCACCGGGCCCTGCTTTTTTTTTAATTTTGAAACCTGTATCTGCAATTGAATAAAATGATCCTTTATTTGCACAGACTCTTGTTTGAATTTGAGAATGCATTTATTATTCATTTTTGCACAAGTTTATTTATATGATATTGCGGTGAGCTTGTGGTATTTTGTATGTAATTATACCGTGTTGCCTCCATACCATGAGCTTACTGCAATATCGTATACTTTGAGGGGATTTGCACTCTCATTTTTTGAAGAATAATTACTTCATTCTCGAAGAGAATTTTCGTAGAGTGCAACTTCCTTCATATAAGTTTATACGCTTTGTCCTTCGAAGAAATCACTTTTTCCTTTTGCATATGCATACATCTTGCCAAGTGAATTCTTCTATGTGGTGAAGCGGGCCTCTGAAGGGTACTTTAACTTTAATTCTTCCTTTGAAAGTTAAAGTATGCCCTTGATGAGGATTTTTTTTTTTTTTTTAAAATAGAAATTTGTGCCTCTGAGGAGGGGTTTTTTCACGTTTCAACACTTGGAAGTTTTATTTCAATCTTGGTGAAACGTGTTCCTCCAAAGAGTTGTGCCTTTGAAGAAAGCCTTTTCACGTTTTAACACTTGGAAGTTTTATTTCAATCTCGGTGAAAAGTGGACTTCTGAAGAGGTCTTTCCTTTTAATTGTGTCCCCGGGAGGGGGTTGTACCTCTAAGGAGGGATTTTTCACGTTTCAACACTTGGAAGTTTTATTTCAATCTCGGTGAAACGTGTGCCTCCAAAGAGTTGTGCCTTCGAGGAAAGCCTTATCGCGTTTCAACACTTGGAAGTTTTATTTCTATCTCGGTGAAACGTGGGCTTCCAGGAAGGTCTTTATTTTAATTATGTCCCCGGGAGGGGGTTGTACCTCTAAGGAGGGATTTTTCACGTTTCAACACTTGGAAGTTTTATTTCAATCTCGGTGAAACGTGTACCTCCAAAGAGTTGTGCCTTCGAAGAAAGCCTTTTCACGTTTCAACACTTGGAAGTTTTATTTCAATCTCGGTGAAACGTGGGCCTCCAGGAAGGTCTTTATTTTAATTGTGCATTTCAACTTTGGTGAAGTGAAATTCCGAAGAGCGGTTGTTACACTTCAACTCCTGGCGAAATGTGCCTCCGAAGAGGTCTTTATTTTGTTTGCATTTCAACTCTGGTGAAGTGAAATTCCAAAGAGCGGTCGTTACACTTCAACTCCTGGTGAAATGTGCCTCCGAAGAGGTCTTTATTTTGTTTGCATTTCAACTTTGGTGAGGTGAAATTCCGAAGAGCGGTCGTAACACTTCAACTCCTGGTGAAATGTGCCTTAGAGAGGGTTTTCATCGCCTGGAAGTTACTCTCTCATGGTTGGAGGGTCATGACTCCTCCAATCTTTTTTGTTGAGTAGAGAACTTTCTTTTTTGTGGCGTATGACCCATTAGAGGTCTTTATTTTCCGAAGAGTTGTGCCTCCGCAGAGGACTTGTGCTACCGATGATGGCTTTGGTTGTTCCTCTGTCCACTTGCTTATGCCTTTTTCAATGATCCTCTGCTTCTTTTCTTTTTTTTAACTTTCATTCCCTTTCCTCACAAGTAACTTGTTTAATCCAAGGAAGTGTGCTTCATTGTCAGGCAATTTCGTGAGAACGAGCATTAGCTTCTTAATTGGATGTTTGTTTGTTCAAACGATCTCAATTTATTAGCAAAGACCCGTTTCTGTCGAAATTATAAGCCGTTCAATTGAAGTACTTCCTATCTAGGATTTGAATTCGGGGCTTTTTTGAAGTTTGGCGAGGATCACTTGGTCTTTTTATGTGCAAGTTTCACTTCCATTGTCTGCAAAAATTTAAATCGACATTTCAGTAATACATTCTATGTACTTTTTATTATCAAAAATAAAGCAAACATGTAATAATAATAAGGAACACAAGATTTATAGTGGTTCGGCCAGGAAATCGGGCCTACATCCACTTTATATTCTTTCATTATTTACTTGCATAAGTTTTACAATTGCCTTCAATTACAAGAATCATACATTCATAATTCTTTTTACAATATTTCAACAAAATTTTCAAGTATAGTATGGACGCAAATGGTTGCTGTTCCAAGCGCTTGGAATTTGATCTCCTTCAACAGTGGTGAGTTTGAATGTGCCGTCAAGAAGCTTCTGACCTATGACATATGGTCCTTCCCAATTTGGCCCAAACACACCTGTCGCTGTCATAATTCTCTTCAGGACTAGGTCTCCAATCTCAAAGCTGCGTTGGCGAACTTTGGAATTGAAATGTCTGGCTATTCTTTGCTGATGAGCTGCAATTCTGAGATTAGCCTCATCTCTTTTTTCATCAAGGAGATCTAGCGCTTCAAGCTGTAGCTTTTCGTTTTCTGCTTGATTGAAATGGGTTCTTCTGTGTGAAGGGACCTCTATTTCTACCGGAATCATTGCCTCTGACCCGTATGCCAATGAAAACGGGGTGTGCCCAGTCGCAGTTTTGTGAGTGGTTCTGTATGCCCATAGTGCCAGTGGTTCAGCTTCTGCCCACTTAGTAAAATAATCTACAGCAACAATTGCGTATTTAATTCCAGATTTGGCAGTTGGCAACGGTCCTACAAGGTCTATTCCCCATATTGCAAACGGCCATGGACTGACCATCTGTGTGAGTTCAGTGGAAGGAGCTCTAGGAATTTTGGCGAATCTTTGACATCTGTCACATTTTCGGGAATACTCTGTTGCATCTCGATTAATTTCTGGCCAAAAATATCCGTATCGGAGAATTTTCTTTGCTAATGTTTGGCCACCTGAATGATCACCACATTCTCCTCCATGTACCTCTGCTAGGATTGCTTTAGACTCTTCCCTGGATACGCATCGAAGTAGTGGCATTGAGAATCCCCGTCAGTATAATCGGCCATCCTGGATTATGTATCGAGAGGCTTTTCTCAGTAACTTTTGTCGTTCTTTTGAGTTCCCTGGTAGGGATCCATGGAGCAGATATTCTGTTATCGGAGCCATCCATGATTTTTGCTCCTGAGACATGCTCATGATCCAATCAATGTCCATCTCATCAATGCTAGGAGTCGACAGGACCTCCACTGGAGTTAGCCCCAGAAATTGAGCTTCACCTGTGCTAGAATACTTTGTGAGAGAATCTGCTTTCGTGTTTTCCTCTCGAGGAATGTGACTTATCATGTAATGATCGAAATCACCCAGGAGCTCCCAAGCCTTTGACAAGTAGGCGGGCAGATTCCCCCCTTTCGCTTGGAATTCCTTTTTGACTTGGCATACGATAAGCTGAGAATCACTGAATATCTGTAACGCTCGGATGTTTAATTCTTTAGCAATCCTTAAACCAGCGATAAGGGCTTCGTATTCTGCTTCGTTGTTTGTTGAAGGAATTTCCAATCTTAGTGCATAGCATAATGATCGGCCCTCTGGGGTCTCAAGTACGACTCCGGCTCCAGAACAGTAGTCGTTTTTCGCACCATCGACATATAACTTCCATTGGATGGGGGAATCGTCGACTGTTTCCTCCTTACTGTTACCCTTATCTGTGAATTCTGCAATGAAATCTGCTAAAGCTTGTCCATTGATTGCTTTTCGGGGATGATAAGTGATATCATACTGACTGAGTTCAATATTCCACTTTAGAAGACGACCCGAAGTTTCAGGGCGAAACAGGACTTGCTTTAAAGGTTGATCAGTGAGGACTTTGATAGGATGAGCTTGAAAATATTGCCTCAACTTCCTAGACGCAATTAGTAAGCAATAGGCGAGTTTTTCCAACTTAGAGAAATTCATCTCTGCCCCAGTGAGTCTTTTGCTGATATAGTAAAATGGATGTTGAATCCTTTTGTCTTCCCGTATCAGCGCTGCACTTAAAGCATGAGATGATACTGCCAAGTATATAAGAAGATCCCGCCATCGCCAGGCCTAGAAAGTATTGGAGGCGTCTCCATATGGCGAATCAATTCATCAAAGGCTCTTTGGCATTCGGGAGTCCAATCGAAGTTTTTCTTTCCTTTCTTTAGGGCGTCAAAGAATGGGATGCATTTATCTGTGGCTTTGGAAATGAACCGACTCAAGGCGGCGACTTTTCCATTGAGACTTTGCAATTCCTTCTTTCTTCTAGGAGCTTTGACTTTTTTCAATGCAGTAATTTGAGCTGGACTGGCCTCAATGCCCCTAGCGCTCACGATGAAACCTAAAAACTTGCCGGATTCCACTCCAAATGAACATTTTAAAGGATTGAGCTTCATTCCGTATTTTCGGAGGACAGCGAACATGTCTGCTAAGTGTTCTATGTGATCCAGTGCTTTCTTAGACTTTACTAACATGTCATCGACGTAGACTTCCATAGTCTTGCCCAGCTGCGGTTTGAACATAGCATTAACGAGTCTTTGGTATGTTGCCCCTTCATTCTTCAATCCGAAGGGCATAACTCTGTAGCAGTAAAGACCGGTCTCGGTGATAAAGCTCGTGTCCTCCTGATCTGGCTCATGCATCATGATCTGGTTATATCCGGAGTAAGCATCCATAAAGGTTAATAATTCGTGTCCCGCTGTTCCGTCTACCAGTTGATCGATTCTGGGTAATGGGAAGCAGTCTTTGGGGAAGGCCTTGTTTAGATCTGAAAAATCGATGCATACTCTCCATTTTCCATTGGCTTTCTTAACCAGCACTGGATTTGAAACCCAATTTGGATATGTAGATTCTTTGATAAAATTATTCTCCATGAGCCGATCAACTTCTTCTTTTAATGCCGCTGACCTTTCCAGACTTTGAGTTCTCCTTTTCTGCTTCACAGGTGTAAATTTTGGATCAATATTTAGAGCATGTACTGCAACTTCCTGGGATATTCCGCACATATCGGCGTGAGTCCAAGCAAAAACATCCAGATTTGCCTTTAAAAAAGATATTAAGATATTCTGAATTGACGCATTAAGTTGTGAGCCCACATTCAACACTTTGTTTGGGTTCTTTGGGTCAACAGGTATTGGTATTGTCGTTTCCACCGGTACCACTCTATTTTCCCCTGCACTGACTTTTCTAGGATCCATCTCTTTCCTTGCTCTGCTGTGCTCGCCAGTGTAGGGTCCGCCCTGTAATTGCTACAAGGCTAGTTCTTTGATGCGGACTGGGGCTGCTGCATTTTTTCCCATTTCTCTTTTTTTGGTTTCTCGTAGTTCTGTCGGATAGCACTCTCGCCCAGCATTTTGATCACCTTTTATAACTCCTACTCCATTGTCTGTAGGGAATTTAATAGTGAGGCACCACGGGGCAAGAACAGCTTTGAACGCTGCCAGAGTTGGACGACCAAGGAAAGCATTGTAAGCAGAAAATTTGTCGACAATCACAAAAGTTTGCTTGCGGACCACTTTTCTCTCTCCTTCTCCAAGTTCCACAAACAAATCAATGGTCCCTACCGGCTGCTTTGGCTCCCCAGTGAAACCAGCAATTTTCTACGATGAGGCTTGCACATCAGCCATAGGGATCTTCATTTGGTCGAATATTTTCTTAAAGAGAATATTGCAGGATGTGCCACAATCAATGAGAACTCTTCTGACAATAGCTGGCCCGATACCAGCCGAGATGACTAGAGGATCCAAGGTTGGAGCTTCAATACCTGCGGAATCCCTAGCTCTGAACACAATATCATCATCGAAAGTTCTTTGTTGCTTCAAGGGCGTAGCACCTTCCAAAACAAATACATCTTCCTCGGTCGGTACATACTTTAAAGCTCGGGTATACCTTTCCATCTCACCCCAGCTTCTGCCTACTGGGTGAGGTCCTCCTGTAACGACATGAATAATGGGCCTTCCAGATTCATGCCCTGCAGCCTTCTCAATCGTCCTAGGCTGTTGAGTAGGAGCTTGTTGCCCCTGACTAGATGAAGCAGGATTATTGCTATTCTTTTTTATAAATTGCTGCAGTTTGTTTTCCCTCAGCAACTCTTCAATCAGATTTTTCAACTGGCGGCATTCGTCGGTCTCGTGACCGGGTTGATTATGGAAGCGGCAGAACTTCCCACTCTGTATAGCCTTTTTCCCGGTCCTTAGAGGAGGAGGTTTAGGAAAGTCAACAGAATCTTTAATGGCAAGGTAGATACGTTCCGTCGTATCTGATAAAGGAGTATACTCTGATGGCTTGAAGGATCGGGGCTTCTTCAGATTACTCTGTTTCTTCCCATTGTTATTTTCCCTTTTTTGCCCTACAGATTCATTCTTGCATGGAGCAACAGTGTTATCTTCAGCCTTTTCCAACACTGCCTTTACCGGTACGGGGCGGCTTTCTAATCGTATGAATTCATCTGCTTTTTTATAGAATTTTTCAAGGGAATTTGGTTCCTTCATGTTTAGCCATTTCCCAAATTCGCTCGACTTGTCAATACCCTTCATCAGATAAGTTAATATCATTCGTGGTTCTGCATTGTCCACCTCAGCTAGCGCTATATTAAAGCGGTTTAAGAAAGATCTGATAGTTTCCCCTGGATTCTATTCCAAACTTGACAGTGACATGATATCCTTAGCTTTTGAGGCGTATAGTCTGAACTGCTCCTTGAACTTCCGGGTTAAGTCAGAAAACTGATCGATAGATCGGACTGGAAGTTTGGTGAACCAAAGCAGAGCTACACCTTCGAGATACACAGGAAAATATCGGCACTTTATTTCATCATAGGCTCTGGCACCAGTCATGTGCCAATCATACTTGTATAGGAATTCGTTCGGATCACTCGTCCCCCTGTAAGCTAGAATGGTTGGTGGGACAAACTTCCTTGGGAATTCAGCCTTTAAGATTTTCTCGGTAAATGGAGTTTTACTTGGGGCGAAACCCCATTCTTTCTCGTCTTCAACCCTCTGCATACTTTCTTTCATAATTTGTCGGACCATTCCAGAAAGATACTCCTCATCATGTCGAGTTCTAGGTCCACCAACCTCTGGAGGTGCTCGTTCAAAGGGGCTAGCAGCTCTTTCAGGAGCATTTCTTTCTTCAGCATCGTGAAGGTTGCCAGCAAAATTCCTCTCATTACCTGCTGGTTGACGGTTTGCCCCAAGTAGATCGTTCAACCTATTTATAATTAGGGCATTCTGGGCATTTTGAGCCTTGAGTTGTGCATTTTGGGCATTGATCTGTTGGTTCAGCCCTAAAATTGCTGCATCCAGCTCTGCCTTTGTAACTCCGACAGCTGGAGTGGCTTGATTCGATATAGGGGAAGCGGAGGTTCCCTCTTGAATATTCCCAGACCTGACAGATCTACTCTTCCTTCCAGGAGCCATAATCTCGGATAGACTTCTGGTTTTCAAGGAAATTCTCTCTACAAACCTCTGTGAAGCAATGATAACTCGCCTGAGTTCGATTTCTTTCTCAGTGAAAGCACCAAAAATGTTAACGCTAAAATTTGAACGCTAACACCCCGGTGTATGAGTTATAGTTGTGAAAGCACCACCCGATAACTCGGGAACAGATTACAAGCAGATGATAGTGGAAAAGCAGTAAACAACAACAATTTTATAGTGGTTCGGCTTAATGGTATAGCCTACGTCCACTTTAAGTACTTTTATTGATGATCTCGTTACAAGCTGATACAATTCTTTCCAAGTACAATACACTTTGAATTACAAGTCACTTAGAATAAGTAGCTTAAATTTCAATGGAGATTAGAGTCTTCAAATCCATGTTGGATGTGTGTGATCTTTTCTCGAAGTTGTTTGTAGCGTTCTTCGTGTCTTGAGAGCCTTAAGTGTTGAATTGGTTTGGAATGCAGCGGAGTAACAGCGCTTGAAGAGAATGAGCCAAAAGTCCTTTGAACGTTGGAGGTGGTTGCGTATTTATAGGCAAATTTCTAGGCGCTGGAATTGTCAAGTCATGAGTCGTGACCGACTCAAGATGAGTCGTAAGTCGTGACCGACTCAGGATGAGTCGTAAGTCGTGGGCGACTCAACCGGTTGAGCCCAGACTTCCTATCAGAGCGTCTCCGGTCCTTTGTATATAGCACAAGTCCTAACTCGTCTGCGAGTTAAAAGGTCGTGGTCCAAAATGAAGCGGCATTGGATTTCTACATTGTAGCTTTAAGTCGTGGACGACACAAGCTAGGTCGTGAACGACCTACCATAAGTCGTAGGTCGGTCCTTTGTTGTTTTGGGATTTTAGTCAGTTAGGTCATTTGACACCTTAGGTCGCTGAGTCGTTAGAGAACTTGAGTCGGTCTATCCCATACACCGTTAATCCCTTGAGTCGCTCCACTCCTCTAAGTCGCTTTAAGTTTTAACTCGTTGGCTTGTTGAGTCATAAGTTTGTTGAGTCGGTAGCTTGTTGAGTCGGACTATTCTCTTAAGCTGCTAAGGTTACTAAGTTGTTTGCCTGTTTAGTCGTAACTAGATAGGTCGTTGATTCGGTTCATATCTTAGGTCGGTAATCAGAGTCGGTGACTCGATGAGTCGTGAGGCCTCTTGAGTCGTAGATCCTTCCCGAGCCGTTAAACATCTTAAGTCGTGGCTCACCCCAGGCCTTAACTCGTTGGTTTCTTTGACTCGTGAGCTGGAACGGGGTTAACATATCCAAAGTCCTTGTGGGCACGGGTAGTACAATCATTGTCATCTTTAAGCATGCCTTTGAATAGATGAACATCCTTGAGGAAAAGTTAAAGCCCACCATGGAATCGATCTTAGGGTTCAACAACAAAGGGTCGACTCCAGGTGGATAAGTAAAATTACTAGTGCAAATAAGGGTTCCACCATTTTGCCGAACTTTCGAGACTTACTTTATGATCATCAACCAACCATCCTATTACCAAGCTTTCTTTAGCAGACTTGCACTTGACGAGATAGATGCTTTTGTCTTGCTAAAGTATAGGTGATGAAGTTCTTGACGAAGAGAGGCTAGGGCACAGTCCATGGGGAGAATTTCAACGCTTGTGAAAATGTATTTCGCTCTAATTGTTCAATGTAAAAGGGAGTCTTTGTCTTACTTTCATTCTTCTACTATTTTTCAGCCATCGGATGATGGATATTTACATCCAACATTCGAAGAAAAAATTAGGTCTTATAAATGTAATAAACATGTGTATGAAAGGTACATTCCTCAAGGAGTCAAGAGGAAAAGAGTTGATGCAAATTCTGTTGAAGAAAGCCCAATCATCACTGGATATGATTGCCGATGGGAAGCAGAAAGAATAAAGCCCAAAGAAGACATTGAGGAAACATGCATAAATTCGGATGATTCCCCCAAGGTAGTAAAAGTGGGAAAGGAATTGGACAGCAACTTGAAGAAATACTTAATCCAGTTTCTTAAGACCAATGAAGACGTGCTTGCTTGGTCTCATTCAGATATGGTAGGGATTCATCCGTCGGTCTTATGTCATAAGCTACACATCAATCTGGAAGCAACCCCTATTACATAGAAAAAGAGACAATTAAATAGAGTACGATCTGATACCTTGAAAAAAAAGAAGTTAAAAGACTCCTTGAAATTGGATTTATTCAGGAAATTTACTACTCAAAATGGCTTGCAAACCCAATGTTGGTAGAGAAATCAAACGAAAACTGAAGGACTTGCATTGATTATACTGACTTGAACAAGGCTTGTCCAAAAGACTATTTCCCAATACCATGAATGGATCAGTCGATCGATGCAACTAGTGGGCAGAAATTGTTATCCCTCATGGATGATTACTCTGCATACAATCAGATACCATGTTAAAACCAGATGAAAAACACACTACTTTCAGTACTGATTGGGGAATCTACTGCTACAAAGCAATGCCTTTTGGACTAAGAACGTAGAGGATAAATAAGAAAGGCTAGTAACGTAATGTTTAAAGAGTAGATTGGCCGAAATATGGAGGTTTATGTGGATAACATGCTAGTGAAGTCTTACAAGGCTAAAAATCATCTTGAAGATCTAGAAGAGATGTTTAAAATACTGCGAAAATATCAGATTTAACTGTACCCATAGAAATGCTCCTTCATTGTTAGTTCAGGGAAATTTTTAGGCTACCTTATGATTTCTCAAGAGATTGATGCTGGGAATGACTAAATTCAAGCTATCAAGGATATGGTCGAACCCAAAAACTAGTAAATAGGTAATGAGTTTGAACAGGAGGATTGGCGCTCTAAGTAGATGCATTTCTGAAGCTACTGATAATTGTATCCCTATTTCGATTTAATTACGAAGAAGAAATACTTTGAATAGAGGGGAGATTGTAGGAAAGCTTTTCAGGAGTTAAAATGCCATTTGGAGAAGCCACTGATACTATCATGTTGTCTGTTCGGTGTTGATTAGGGAAGGAAATGAGGCTTAACTTCATGTCTGTTATACAAGCAGGTAATTAAAGGATGCAGAAATTGGGTACCCTGTTATAGAAAGACTAACTTATTACTTAATACTCATAGAGTGAAAATAGAGTGCATATTTCAAGCGCATCCAACTAGGGTATTGACCGATTTTCCCCTTAAATAAGTTTTCTATAAGCCGAAAATTTCAGGAAAGCTAGTGGAATGGGGAATTGAGCTTAGTTAATATAATATTGAGTTTCAGCCATGGGTAACTATAAAAGGACAAGCATTGGCAGATTTTATCAATGAGTGCACCAAGTTCATTAAGGAACGGTTAAAAAGGAAAGGGATCAAAAAACCACATGGAAGTTATTCGTCGACTGTGCATCAAATGAACAAGGGTCTAGTGCGGGTTATGTCATAATATCACCAGGCGGACACCATCTATACAATGCTATGAAGTTAGGGTTTCCATGAACAAATTTTTTTGCCAAATATGAATCAATGGTGGTAGGGTTGACTTTGACAGTGGAGCTCAAAATTCCACGGATTCAAATCTTTAGTGACTCGCAATTAATTGTGAATAAAGAGAAGCAAGTGTAACAGATTAAAGATGCCAAGTTATCATTATATCTAAAGAAGATATTAAATATGTTAGCATTATTTGAAGATTTTTCTATACATCAAGTTTTAAGAAGAGAAAACTTGTAGGCAAATTCATTAGCAAATTGGCTTGTTCAAGGGGAGCCCTAGAAACTCGGATTGTGCCAGCGGATATCAAGCGTACCCGAACATAGAAGAGTGGAAATCCGAACAAGGAAAAGAACTACTAGTCTTAACTAGATCCTAAGCCACCTCATAAGAAAGGAAAGAAAAGGAAATCCCGAATGAGAGGGTTAATCGGCCAAGGGCAGATAACTATTAGGACGACACATGGATGTCACCTGTTTTCGAATATCTTTCAATGGAAAAATTGCCATCTAACAATAGAGAAGCTTGGAAAATTAAGCGACAAGCTCCAGCTATCACAATAGTGGATGGAATGCTTTACAAGAATGGTTAGGCACTACCTTATTTAAGATGTCTAAGCCTGGAGGATGTGATGAAATTGCTAGTGAAAGCAATGAAGGATTCATTGGAGACCACTCTAATGGGACAAAATTAGCAAAAAAGGATAACGAGATAGGGTTTTTATTGGACTTGTTTGGTAAGCCAAGCCATCAAATATGTAAGGAGGTGCAAGAAATTCCAGAAATACTCAAAGATTCCCCAGTTACCACCAAGTCGGTTAACCTTAATTTCAAGTCCATGGCCCTTTGATATTTGCGAAATTGATTTAATCGGCCCATGGCCTAGTCAAGGCACCTCCTATAGGGTTTTTGGTAAGTCCTTGGTTCCAGCTTGAGAATAAACTAACAAAGCACAGTAGACGATAATGGACTAAAACATCCATGCCCAAGAAGCGCCATATCAATTAAAGGACTAAGTCGTCCAGGCCCAAGAAGTGGCATATCTACAAAAGGACTAAGATGCCCAAGACCATGAAGCAACATATCTACAAAGGACTAAAATGTCCAACCCCAAGATAGAGCTCATCAAAAAATGGACGAAGACAACCAAGATCGAGAAGTGGCACATAAACATCAGACTAAAACGTCCAAGCCCAAGAAGTGGCATATCAAACAATGGACTAAGACATCCAAGTTTGAGAAGCAGCCAATCAAACCGTAGGAACGTACACAGTCTAAAGGGTTTGCACATGTTGAACAAGAAATAATTTAAGGAGTAGCGTAAAACTCCGCCTATTAATATCTGAATCTGGCTTCAGGTCACTCATTTCTAGACTTCATCTCTTAAGTCCCGGATCTGGATTTCGAAACTATTACCGAAGTTTACTGATCAATACCCTAATATGGGCCTGAAATTTCTATTATAAAGAAAATCATTATTAGTTCCAAATTATCCATCATTGATGCTTTAACGTGGGCTTGAGATTTCTATAATGAAGATGATTGTTATGGATTTCTAATTATCCAACATTATGCCCTAATTTGGGCTTGAGATTTCTACCATGAAGACAGTTATTATAGATTTTTAATTAACCATCACAAATACTGAATCTGGGTTTAAAAGTTTGATCATGAAGGCAATTTCTTAATTTCACTTATTGAACTGAATCTAGGTTCTAGACATCTTGCTATTAACTTCAGTGCTCCACTTATTGATGCTCCAATATGGGTTTTCGACTTCCTAATTTTTAAAACCTACATTTGAATTTTTGGTTTTATGTCATCAATTTCAAGTTCCATCTATCATTTCCCGAATTTGGGTTTTAAAGAAGTAGTATCTAAACTACAGTAAACATCTAGTTATTTAGCACAAAAATTCGAGTCGGTCTTCTTATTACCCAAATTAGGGTTATTAGTTTGCAACTCTAAATGACGTTAACCAATGTTTGAATTTAGGCTACTTGTTTATTCTTATTTCCGGGAGGAGTTTCTAAATACATATTACTTATTCCCCAAAGTAAAGATGTATGGATTCTAGTGGCTTATCTCTAAATGATAGGTTATAACCTCCTATTTCTTAGCATTGGTTGTCTTCAACGGGACATTCTTGGACTTCAATTATTATATGCCTGGATAACTTTTATTTTTGTAAGAGTTCAACTGCAAATTCTACCTTTAACTATAAAAGTTAAATGGTGGGGCACATAATATTGCAGGATAAAAGTCCTTAGTTCTCAGTCATTTATAGTTGTGGATTACAATAATAACGACTTTTAAGAATGAAGGAGTCATGAAATTTTGTCCCGAAGAACAAAAGCTTCTTTCATACAATGTTGGAAAATTGTTAACCAAAAATTCGACTTGAGAAAAAAGGTATAAAAGAAGGGCATAAAAGAACTAAGCATTACTAAAATTGACGACAGGGTTTCGTCAAGGTTCACGGAAGTGTGTTTCGAGGACATTGAGATAGCCTTCGAATGAGTCGCAAGCATCAAGCGTCTTTACAAATGATAAACAGTGCAAGATCTTTCAAAGAGATGAAAGAATAAGAAAAGCTACCATTCTGCCTTGTTAAAACCTTTCGATGTAGATGGATTTAATAATATAAGATGCCACTACCACATTGCTTTTAGACCTTGTCGAAACCTGAATGAGTAGAAGACAAAGAAGATTAAGAGACAATAATTTCGACAAGATCATTCGAATGAATCAAAAGGATGCTAAAGCCAAGGCTAGAAGTATTATAACCTTTTAAAGGGGTCGAAAGGATCAAAAGCACCCTTCCGCTTCATAGGTTCCCTTTCGAAGCATGTGCTTCCACATGCATAAAGGTCTTTTGAATGAGTTAAAGAAACACCTTTCGAAGGCAATAAATAAACAACCATTTATGTACGCACTAAACCTTTCAGAACCAAATGTTACGCCTTCGTTCAAATTACTCAGAGAGATCCCTTAATCAGAAAACCCTTTTGAAGGCATAATCAAGCCTTTTTAACCATTCGAAGCCTTTAACATCTAGGAAGTTTCCGCACCAATTCACAAGCAAGACTTCGAAAGCGATCCACTGCTTCGAAACTATCAATACTTCAAAACCTTTGAAACCCTAAAAAACTACTTATCAACAAAATCGGAAGCTCGTATCTTTACTTCTTATAAAAAGAATGCAACACAAAGAGAAAAGGCGCATCAATCGCCCTTTTGACAAAGTCGAAAGCAATCCAGGAGAATAGAGGACAGAAACACCTGGACCTTAATGACGACGAAAGGTAGATAAGGGGATCCTTTTGACTGGGTCAAAAGAAAGGGCGCGAAAGGGGGTAGGCCTACCTCTACAAATAAGTCATTAGGGGTTCGATTTTAGGGACTAGATTTTGGAATCCAAAATTCATTCTTCAACATCTAATTCTTTGCAACAAATAAGTCTTTGTAACCCTAAATTGATTTGGGGAAAAAGCTCCAAAACCTGTAACTCTTTTTTGATTAATGGAAAAAGAATGTGATGCATGGATTCATTGAGGATTTCGATTGTGAGGGAGACCATTACGATCATTAGCTAGACTAATGATTAATTGCACAAGACGCTATCTTATCTTCTTAAATTCTTTCTGTCTTATGCAATGTCAAGGGATCGACTTGGATAACATACATGCGAAACAATTACCATCATGATTAAAAATATCTAATGATAAAAAATGGTTATGATGTTTCTGTATTGATAAGTTCATAAAACTTATGTATATCCAAGTTGATCTTCTATAGAATACACTAAAAGGAGCTTTCACAATTGTGAATTTGATCTATTTCGAGATGACAAGATCCCTTTTGACCCGGTCAAAAGGGCTGTCTCGAAAGAAATATGGTTTATAAATGACAAGCAATCATACAAGGATTGACTCTTTTGAAAGGAATATACACCCAACTACATCTACAACCCTTTTGAAGGTGTTTCACCATAAAGAACAAAACCAATGATGTTAGAAGCAGTTATCTGTTTAAAGGATGAGCGGACCTTCCAATAGTGTCGAAAGGGATTAGGTAGACCTTTCGACATGGTCAAAAGGAATGCATATTTAGTATAAATAGCTATTTTTGACTCATTCGAAAGAGGGGCTTCGAAAAAAATGCTTCCTCCTTTACTTCATTTTGATAAGGATAATTTTGACAATTATATACTATTAATATTTTTATAAACTATACCCCAAAAATAGTTTGACCAAGTCACCTGATCGAAAGAGGGGTTTCGAAGGTAGCGAACCCTTCAATAGTCTTATTTTGTTGCATAAACATCTTATTTCCTATTCACATAACTTTGGAGATGTTGATAAGTTTTCTTGTTAACTGTTGGAGTGGGTTTAGTATCTAACTTCAGGCTACGAGATACGTGAGTCCACTGAAAACTGGGATTTCCATTAGTCCCGGACATCGGAAAGTTCATGCGAGTTATCATATATCCAAGGCACATGTTAACGCTAAAATTTGAACGCTAACACCCCGGTGTATGAGTTATAGTTGTGAAAGCACCACCCGATAGCTCGGGAACAGATTACAAGTAGATAATAGCAGAAAAGCAGTAAACAACAACAATTTTATAGTGGTTCGGCTTAAGGGTATAGCCTACGTCCACTTTAAGTACTTTTATTAATGATCTCGTTACAAGCTGATACAATTCTTCCCAAGTACAATACACTTTCAAATTACAAGAGACTTAGAACAAGTAGCCTAAACTTCGATGAAGATGAGAGTTTTCGAATCCATGTTGGATGTATGTGATCTCTTCTTGAAGTTGTTTGTAGCGTTCTTAGTGTCTTGAGAGCTTCAAGTGTTAGATTGGTTCGGAATGCAGCAGAGTATCGGCGTTTGAAGAGAGTGAGCCCCCCTAGTTCGAGTTAGGGCTGTATTTATAGGCTTTTATCGGAGTTAGGTCGTAGGTCGTGACCGACCTAAGTAAGGTCGTAGGTCGCAGTCGACCTAAAAAGCACTGGCCTTCCTTCCATAAGAACATACGTGCTGATTTGTACAAGTCCAAGGTCGTAAACGACCTATCCCCTAGCGGCATGGCATAGGCAGCTTCTTTATTCATGCAGATAGGTCGAGAGCGACTTATCCTAGGTCGTTAGCGACCTATCATAGGTCGTGAGAACTTTCCTGTAGTCATAGCTGGAGTTCTTAAGTCGTTGAATCTCTTAGGTCATGACCTTCCTTAGGTCGAAGTACTCCGTTAGGTCGTTGGGCAGTATTTTTATCTCCAAGTGCTAGGTCGTCTTCGACCTAAAGTAGGTCGTAGGTGGGCAACGACCTAGGGCATGGGATCTGACTTATCTCAATTGTGCTCGGCTCTTTTCTCAGCGAGTTGATAGGTCGCGTACGACTTGTTTTAGGTCGTAAGTCGGCTGAGATTTAGGTCGCTGAGACCACTTCATTCTCAGGTCGGTAGGCTATGGCTTTGTTTAGGTCGCATATGATTTAGGTCGTAAGTTTGGTGAGCCTGTAGGTCGCTAAATTCTATAGGTCGCTGTGTTACTGGAGAAGTTAGGTCACTTCTGTAGTTAGGTCACGACCTTCCTTAGGTCGCTGCTGCCTTTAGGTCGAGACAATCTTTAGGTCGCAACACTTTAGGTCGCAGCTACCTTTAGGTCGCTGGGTTCCGCTAGGTTGTAACCCTCTTTAGGTCGCTAGGTCACATGTGCGGTTAAGTCGCTGCATTTCCATTAGATCGCTCACAGAAGGGAGTTAACATTTGCCCCTCGAAGTATACGACTTAGCCATAGGTCGTGTGCTTCGACTTTCTTAACTCGCATTCTGAAGAATTGCTAGGTCGCAAACGACTTAAGGAGAAAATTAGATCGCGTAGTGTCGGATCGCGTTCCACTGTCCTAGAATATAAATACCGTAGGTCGCTCCCTCCCCTCTTCATCTGCTTCAGCATCCATTCTGCCATTAACAAGCTTCTGAACTTCTCGAGGACGATTCTAATCAGCTCAATCTTTCAACTTTTCCATCACCAGATTGCGTAAGTGAGTTCTATCAACATTCGATCACATCCATCATCAAACCACAAATATTCCACTTGTCATTCTTAATGCATTTTCGTATGCTGCTTTTTCCCATAAGTCACGATTCGATTTTCCTCTTGATTGAGTTATCGTGGTGATTCTTGTGGATATAGCAGTATATCCGATGTATGGTGGATCTGAGGCAATTTGGATTGGATTTTTCGAGTGATCTGTGAGGATGTGGGAGGAAGATGGTAAACTACAGTGATTCAAATTAGCTGGTTTATAAATTTGGAAGAGATGAGGAAGGCTCTAATGGGTTAACGGGTTAATGGTAGTGATGATCTGGCAGCGTGTGATTGGGGAATCGACCTTAGGGGTGTCTGTTTGAATGTGAACCATGCGACCTAATACTAATGATCTAACTCCCTCTTGAATGAGATAAAACTTAAAGCAAAGCGACCTCATAACGACCTAAGAAAGTAACGACTTAAGTTCCATGATGATTGAAATCTTAGGTCGCGGCTGACCTTACACTTAAACAAATCTGGACCATCTTACTCTGAACTAAAGTGCGACTTAAGAACTTGTTGACCTAGATTCCTGAATGACTGCAGAGGGACTCGACATGTCAACGACCTAATTCTTTTGCGGTATGGGCTCTAGGTCGCAGCCGAGCTAGGACTTGAACAATTTTGCATTGTTTTGAACCCCTTGAACTTGCACAATGCGACCTAATGAAGCCCCGACCTATGCTAGGTCGCTGGACGACTTATGACTTGTGAAATTCTGTGAAGACTTGGTTGAATTGTTTAACCTTCAATTCTGTTGCACTTTGTTGTAGATTATCTCTAATGCTAATTAACCTGTTAAACGCAATATTTGCAAAAAAACTGGGACGAGTATACTGCCATTGACTGCCCACATCGAATGACAGATTAGTTGATAAAGAGTAATCAACTTAAATGAACTGTGTGAATGAAATACTGTGAACTAATGAATTCAAATGAAGTGTTAAAGCAAAACTAAAATATCCAGTTAAAGTTGATTCGTTCGCATTAACACTACACTTGAGCTTTATATTAACAAGTCCTGAAATCTCATAGTCGATTAATTGTCAACTAGTTCAATTTCAGTTATGTTTGATTTCTTTTTTTTAGTTCTGCACAACACTTCACACTTTTTTAGGAAACGTGCACCTTTTCATCTGAACATCCAGTTGCTTATGTAGAATGACGTCTCAGCAAGAAGAGATGACAGAACACGCCGAAGGAGTTTTCCCGATCGCTATTCCACTAGAAAACCCTCTAGAAAGAACCATTACCCTTCTGAAACAGCGGACACTTAATCAATTATGCGTTCAATTTGGCATTGCCGAGGCAGAAGTTTTACTCCCTGGACCAAATGATTTCGCTGATAGACCACCTTACGGTTTTGTTGCTATTAATCGCCAAATGTTCTTAAGTGGGGCAATTCCTCCTTTTAATGAATTTCTTCGACAAATCCTTCTTCGACTGACGATCTCTCCTTTCCAGCTGCATCCCAATGGCTATGCCATTTTGATGGGATTATGCGTTTTGTTCAGGAGGACTCTTGACCGTCTTCCGAGTTTTGAGGAGATCTGCTACTTGTGCACTTTTGCAAAGAACAAGGACAACCCTTCAATAGTACTTGTAAGAGGTGCGAGGAACCGCAAACTTATTTTGGATTTGCCGGAGAGTGCACATGGTTTCCTGAATCAATACTTCTACATTCGCTGCCCCACAGAATTTTACGCAGGCTGGAGAGTAGGAAGTGAGATCTTTTTTCCTTCTTTCCTCAATTTTACTCTAAGTCTTTCATGGTTCGTATTGCCAGGTGCTGATTCCATTTCTTATTTTTACAGCACTTCCTCCTCCTTCTAGAGATTCCAGCCATAAACCAGTTTTTGAGAGGCTAAGCGCTGTGGCTGCTGAAGAAAGAAGCGCAAAATTTTTATTGTCAGATGAGCTTCTTCATCGGTTTGAGCTTTTACATTCTTCTCGTTCCACTCAAATTCATGAAGCCCCAACGGAAGTCCCCGATTCTCCGATAAAGACTCCTGATGCCCCGGTCCCCATTAAAGAGCACATGCGGGGAGAAACTTATATAGAAACTTCATTAGTAAAGTGCTCTATTCCAAGAGATGTTGCGGGGCCATCCGAAAAACTTGCCCCGGTTATCGAGGAAGAAGAGCCTCAGGGATCTTCTCACCATTCACAAGAATTTGGTGAAGAAGCTGAGAAATCCAGTCATGTTAAGCAGAGCAGGGACGATACTTTCGAAGGACTGAGCGACCTCTTTGCTACTTCACAAGAGATCTTTAAAGACGATCCTATTACTACCGGAATTTCTTCTTCAGTAGTCGAGGCTACTTCTATTTTGCAACAGTCGCCGTCGACTCAAGAGTTGACGCTAACTATTACACCCACAACTACTCCCCAATCAAAGAGTGGTTCGTAGATTGATGCGCGTAGTTTGCACATCACACACACTTAGAATTTCCTTATCCTTTCCACGAACATGCCTTCTTTTTTTTTTCAACATTTGAAAGATTCTCAAGTTTTGTTTCTTTTTCTTTTAATTTTAGGTTTTTCAATGAGGCGAGGCAGCTCGTACTATAATGACTTTCAGCGATATGGGAAACGCAGCCAGTATGGCTATCAATCCTATCCTCTTGTTCATAGAGACACTGATGAAGAAAGGGCTGCCCGGAAGGCTCGGGAAAGACGTGATCATGAAGAACGCTTTGGAAGACCAGATAATCAACATGATTCCTCCCACAGAGAGAGTGACTCCCTTAAACGCAAATCTCATGATGATAGAGGGAAGAGTCACACAACTGACGACTCGAGCAAACGGGCCAAAGTTATTGAGGAGCCAATGCCTACGCCTTCAGAGAAGATTACTGCTCCTACTTCTTCTCAATCTCCTGCCCCTTCCCCTACTGACATCCAAGCAATCATCAATAGGCCATCTTACCAAGTTGGACCAGGTCCAGCCACTCTTCAAAGCCGATTTCCTAATTGGTGTTTAAAAGGAGTTCGCTTCGACCTCGATCTGGTTCCCATAGATAAAAGTGCTATTTTACGGAACCTTGATGCAGTCAGAACTGATATTGAGAGGATGTCATCTTGGCAGAAACTCGTTGACGAGCTCCAAAGGGTGAATAGAGCCAATCTCGAAGCTATGCTTACCATGGAGAATGACAAAACTGAATGGCAAAAGATCCTTAAACAGCATGATGCAGAAATGAGGAGTATTGCCGATTATAATGAGAAACTTGAGGCGGAAGTTGGGAAACTTAAAGAGGAGCTTGCTACTTCTTCCACTTCTTATTCTTAAAGGGAGAGTATGCTTCTTCAACAGGTGCGGGATGCTCATGCCGCGCAAAGGGATGCTGAGGCCAAGGCTGATGGGTTGGAGCATATTATAGAGGGCAACCGTACTGATATTACTCAGTTACGAGGACAAACTGGCCTTCAGGCTGCAGAGATTGAAAAATTGAAAGCCCAGCTATCCAAAGTCGAGAGAGAGCGAGATGAGGCTGTTGCGGGTAGAATTGCAGCTGAAGAGGCCCATGAAGCCACCAAAGCTGATATTGGCTCGACACTATTTGATTTCTACTTGCATTGTATATTAGGGCGTGGCAGTCTTGCATTCCTGGGCCCCAAGTATGAGATTACCCTGGCCGAAGTGTGGGAGGCCGCACTAGATATGTTTAAAGGGGCCGGATACACTGAGGAGGAGTTGGAGGTGCACTACTTAGACTTTGAGGCTCGCGCAGCCCATGCCAGAGGGAAGGAGCAACTTGCCAGATCGCGGGTTGAAATAGTGGGGGAAGAGCATCAAGAAAAAGAAACAAATTTGACTGCTCCTATCCCTCCTTCAACTTCGGCCGATGCTGGCATTATTGGTTCTAGCTCTTATGTACCGATCCCTGCTCAAACTGATACCGGGGCCAAAATCACTCAAGCCACAGATGAATCGCAAGAGAGTGCTGAAGCTCCGGACTATGAAATTGACGTAATAAAGACAACTTCTGCAGGTAATTCTACTGTAAATTTCGCTCAAGTGGATTGCTCATTTGTTTCTTATTGGTTTAATGAGCTTCTTGACTATTTTCTGAATCTTGACGAGCCTTTATCTCCTCTTTTTACTAACTTTAACCTCTTTTCTCCTGTAGAGGAAGTTCCTCCCCCGGTTATCCCTCCTACGTCTCTTCAGGCGACTCCTCCTTCTGCTTCTCAGCCTGGATCACAAGAGGAGCAAATAGAGGCTCTTCATGGCTTAGATGATCCCATTGCTTCACAAGAGCAGAAAGACGAGGGACTTGAGAGAGGTGAAATATCCCTGGAGCGGACTCCTTCTGATGACATAACTTTGTCTAAACTCGTTACTCCAGGGAGTGAGTCTTCCTCAAAGAGGAGAAAGAAGCAAGGAACATCAAGGAGGAGGAGGAAGAAAATCATTGCTACCGAGGAGGAACCGGAAGCTGGGCCAGTTGCACCCCCCTCTCCTTCTTCCCTTCTGCCCACAGATCGGCCTGAAAAGTTAATCATTCGGCCGGGTAAAGGGTCCAGAGGGGGTAAGAAGAAGTGAAGATTTTAGCTTCTTTGCTTTTTGCATGAACTGGTCGAGAGTTGTGCGGGTACCAGCCCCCGCTTTTCTTTATTTTGAAAC
The DNA here is from genome assembly GCA_030765085.1 of Allium cepa. Lineage (NCBI taxonomy): Eukaryota > Viridiplantae > Streptophyta > Magnoliopsida > Asparagales > Amaryllidaceae > Allium > Allium cepa. The sequence goes on from CM060942.1 coordinate 431,751,330, forward strand.
CTGTACCTGCATTTCAATTGAATAAAATGATCCTTTGTTTGTACAGACTTCTATTTGAATTTGAGAATGCATTTATTATTCATTTTTGCACAAGTTTATTTATATGATATTGCAGCGGGCTTATGGTATGTTGTTTGAGTATTACTTTACTGATGCAGCTATACCATTTTGCATGTAATTATACCATGTTGCCCCCATACCTTAAGCTTGCTGCAATATTTTATACTTCGAGGGGACTTGCACTCTTATTTGCTAAAGAATAATTATTTTATTCTTTAAAGAAAATTTTTGTAGAGTACAACTCCCTTCGTATAAGTTTTTACGCTTTGTCTTTCGAAGAAATCACTTTTTTCTTTTGCTTATGTGCATATTTTACCAAGTGAATTCTTCTATGTGGTAAAGCGGACCTCTGAAGGGTACTTTAACTTCTTTTTTTTTATACGAAGATCATTTTCCAGAGTAGGTAAATTACTCTTCCTTTGAAAGTTAAAGTACGCTTTTGATGAGGATTTTTTTTTATATAGAAAGTTGTACCTCTGAGGAGGGATTTTTCACGTTTCAACACTTGGAAGTTTTATTTCAATCTCGGTAAAACGTGTACCTCCAAAGAGTTGTGCCTTTGAAGAAAGCCTTTTCCCGTTTCAACACTTGGAAGTTTTATTTCAATCTCGGTGAAACGTGGGCTTCCGAAGAGGTCTTTCTTCTTGATTGTGCCTCCGAAGAGGTCTTTATTTTGTTTGCATTTCAACTCTGGTGAAGTGAAATTCCGAAGAGCGGCCGTTACACATCAACTCCTGGTGAAATGTGCCTCCGAAGAGGTCTTTATCTTGTTTGCATTTCAACTCTGGTGAAGTGAAATTCCGAAGAGCGGTTGTTACACTTCAACTCTTGGTGAAATGTGCCTCCGAAGAGGTCTTTATCTTGTTTGCATTTCAACTCTGGTGAAGTGAAATTCCGAAGAGCGGCTGTTACACTTCAACTCCTGGTGAAATGTGCCTCCGAAGAGGTCTTTATCTTGTTTGCATTTCAACTCTGGTGAAGTGAAATTCCGAAGAGCGGCTGTTACACTTCAACTCCTGGTGAAATGTGCCTCCGAGAGGGTTTTCATTGCTTGGAAGTTACTCTCTCATGGTTGGAGGGTCATGACTCCTCCAATCTTTTTTGTTGAGTGGAGAACTTTCTTTTTTGTGGCATATGACCCATTAGAGGTCTTTATCCTCCGAAGAGTTGTGCCTCTGAAGAGGACTTGTGCTGCCGATGATGGCTTTGATTGTTTCCTTGTCTTCTTGCTTATGCCCTTTTCAGCGATCCTCTTTTCTTTTTTCTTTTCAAGTTTTCATTCCCCTTTTCTTGCAAGTAGCTTGTTTAATCCAAGGAAGTGTACTTCATTGTCAGGCAAGTTCGTGAGAATGGGCACTAGCTTCCTAATTGCATGTTTGTTTGTTCAAACAATCTCAATTTATTAGCAAGGGCCCGTTTCTATCGAAATCATAGGCCGTTCAATTGAAGTATTTTCTATCTAGGATTTGAATTCGGGGCTTTTGTGACTTGAAATTTGTTTGTTGAATGATGGTGAGAATCGCTCGGTCTTATTATGTGCAAGTTTTATTTCCATTGTCGGCAAAAATTTAAATCGACATTTCAGCAATACATTTTATGTACTTTTATATCGAAAATAAAGCAAACATGTAATAATAATAAGGAACACAAGATTTATAGTGGTTCGGCCAGGAATTTGGGCCTACATCCACTTTATATTTTTTTATTATTCACTTGCATCAGTTTTACAATTGCTTTCAATTACAAGAATCATACATTCGCAACTCTTTTTACAATATTTCAACAAAATTTTCAAGTAAAGTATGGACGCAAGTGATTGCTGTTCCATGCCCTTGGAATTTGATTTCCTTCAACAGTAGTGAGTTTGAATGTGCCGTCAAGAAGCTTCTGACCTATGACATATGGTCCTTCCCAATTTGGCTCAAACACACCTGTTGCTGTCATAATTCTCTTCAGGACTAGATCTCCAATCTCAAAGCTGCGTTGGCGAACTTTGGAATTGAAATGTCTGGCTATCCTTTGCTGATGAGCTGCAATTCTGAGATTAGCTTCATCTCTTTTTTCATCAAGGAAGTCTAGCGCTTCAAGCTGTAGCCTTTCATTTTCTGCTTGATTGAAATGGATCCTTCTGTGTGAAGGAACCTCTGTTTCTACCGGGATCATTGCTTCCGATCCATATGCTAATGAGAAAGGAGTGTGCCCGGTCGCAGTTTTGTGAGTGGTTCTGTATGCCCATAGTGCAAGTGGTAGCTTATCGACCCAACCACCTTTTGCTCTTTCAAGTTGCTTTTTGATGGTTGATTTGATGATCTTGTTTACTGCTTCCACTTGCCCGTTTGCCTGCGGATGAGCAACTGCTGAAAAGCTTTTCTGGATTTTGAATTGCTTGCAAAAATCTTGGAATTCCTCGCTTTCAAACTGAGTACCATTGTCTGTGATTATTTTCTGAGGCACACCATACCTACAAATGATATTCTTGGTCACGAAACTTATCATCTTCTTAGAGGTGATAGTAGCCAATGGTTCAGCTTCAGCCCATTTAGTAAAATAATCAACTGCAACAATAGCATAATTAATCCCTGATTTGGTAGTCGGTAGCGGCCTAATGAGATCCATTCCCCAAATTGCAAACGGCCATGGACTGACCATTTGTGTGAGTTCAGTTGAAGGCGCTCTAGGAATTTTGGCAAATCTTTGGCATCTGTCACACTTTCGGGAATAGCTTGCAGCATCATGATTAATTTCTGGACAAAAATATCCGTATCGGAGAATTTTCTTTGCTAATGTTTGGCCACCTGAATGATCACCACATTCTCCTCCATATACCTCAGCTAGGATTGTTTTGGACTCTTCCCTGGATACACATCGAAGCAATGGCATTGAGAATCCCCGTCTGTATAATCGGCCATCCTGAATTACATAGCGAGAGGCTTTCCTTAGTAGCTTCTGTCTCTCTCTCGAATTTTCTGGCAGAGAACCTCTGAGTAGGTAGTCCAGTATTGGAGTCATCCATGACTCTTGTTCTTGAGATACATTCATAATCCAGTCAATATCCATCTCGTCTATACTTGGTGCTGAAAGGACTTCTACGGGGACTAATCCCAATAGTTGAGCTTCACCAGAACTTGAATACTTTGCGAGGGAATCTGCCTTCATATTCTCTTCCCGAGGAATGTGGCTTATTGAATAATGATCGAGCTCACACAGAAGTTCCCAAGCCTTTGACAAGTAAGCGGGCAGGTTTCCCCCTTTCGTTTGAAATTCCTTCTTGACTTGGCATACAATAAGCTGAGAATCACTAAATATCTGTAATGCTCGGATGTTTAGTTCTTTAGCGATTTTCAGTCCTGCGATAAGAGCTTCATATTCTGCTTCATTGTTTGTTGAAGGAAATTCCAATCTTAGTGCATAGCATAATGACCGACCTTCAGGAGTTTCAAGTACCACCCCTGCTCCAGAACAGTAGTCATTTCTTGCGCCATCAACATATAACTTCCACTGGATTGGGGAATCATTGATCGCTTCTTCCTCACCATTACCTTTCTCTGTGAATTCTGCAATGAAATCAGCTAAAGCTTGTCCGTTGATTGCTTTTCGGGGGTGATAAGTGATGTCATATTGACTGAGTTCAATGTTCCACTTTAGAAGGCGACCCGAAGTTTCAGGGCGAAACAGGACTTGCTTTAGAGGTTGATCGGTGAGTACTCTGATAGGATAAGCTTGGAAATATTGCCTCAACTTCCTTGATGCAACTAGTAGACAATAGGCGAGTTTTTCCAACTTGGAGTAATTCAGCTCTGCCCCAGTGAGTCTTTTGCTGATATAGTAAACCCGATGTTGAATCCTTTTGTCTTCCCGAATCAACGCTGCACTTAGAGCATGAGATGATACTGCCAAGTATATAAGAAGATCCTCACCATTGCCTGGCCTAGAAAGTATTGGAGGCGTTTCCATATGACGGATCAATTCATCAAAGGCTTTTTGGCATTCGGGAGTCCATTCAAAGTTCTTCTTTCCTTTCTTCAGAGCGTCAAAGAATGGGATGCATTTATCAGTAGCTTTGGAAATGAACCGACTCAGGGCGGCGACCTTTCCGTTCAGACTTTGCAATTCCTTCTTCGTTCTAGGAGCTTTAACTTCTTTTAAGGCAGTAATTTGAGCTGGACTAGCCTCAATGCCCCTAGCGCTGACGATAAACCCTAAGAACTTTCCGGACTCGACCCCAAACGTGCATTTCAGAGGGTTAAGCTTCATTCTGTATTTCCGGAGGACTGCGAACATTTCTGCTAAGTGTTCAATGTGATCCGCTGCTTTCTTAGACTTTACTAACATGTCGTCGACGTAGACTTCCATAGTTTTGCCCAATTGCGGTTTGAACATAGCATTAACAAGTCTTTGGTAGGTTGCCTCTGCATTTTTCAATCCGAAGGGCATAACTCTGTAGCAATAAAGACCAACATCGGTGATAAAGCTCGTGTCCTCCTGATCCGGTTCATGCATCATGATCTGGTTATATCCGGAGTAGGCATCCATGAAAGATAACAATTCATGCCCCGCTGTTCCATCTACCAGTTGATCGATCCTGGGTAAAGGGAAGCAATCTTTGGGGCAGGCCTTGTTCAGATCTGAAAAATCGATGCACATTCTCCATTTTCCATTAGCTTTCTTAACCAGCACAGGATTTGAAACCCAATTCGGATATGTAGATTCTTTGATGAAGTTATTTTCCATGATTCGATCAACTTCCTCTTTTAATGCTGCTGACCTTTCTGGACCTTGGGTTCTTCTTTTCTATTTTACTGGTGTAAACTTTGGGTCAATATTCAGAGCGTGTACTGCAACTTCTGGAGATATTCCACACATATCAGCATGAGTCCAAGCGAAGACATCCAGATTTGCTTTCAGGAAAGATATCAAGATATTCTGAATTGACACATTAAGCTGTGAACCCACATTCAACACCTTATTTGGGTCCTTCGGGTCAACAGGTACCGGTACTGTCGTTTCCACCGGTACTACTCTATTCTCCCCTGCACTGGCTTTTCTGGGATCCATCTCTTTCCGTGCCCCGCGATGCTCGCCAGTGCAGGGTCCGCCCCGTAATTGCTACAAGGCTGGCTCTTTGATGCGGACCGGGGCTGCCGCATCCTTTCCCATTTCCCTTTTTCTTGACTCTCGCAACTCTGTCAAATAACACTCTCGCGCAGCATTTTGATCCCCTTTTATAACTCCTACTCCATTGTCTGTAGGGAATTTAATAGTGAGGCACCACGGGGCTAGGATAGCTTTGAACGTTGCGAGCGTTGGATGGCCAAGGAAAGCATTATAAGCAGAAAACTCATTGACAATCACAAATGTTTGCTTGCGGACTACTTTCCTTTCTCCTTCCCCAAGTTCTACAAGCAGATCGATGGTTCCTATTGGTTGCTTTGGCTCCCCAGTGAAGCCAGCGATCTTCTGCGATGAGGCTTGTACATCGACCATAGGGATTTTCATTTGGTCGAATCTCTTCTTGAAGAGGATATTACATGATGCTCCGCAGTCAATGAGAACTCTTCTGACAATGGCCGGTCCGATACCAGCTGAGATGATCAAGGGATCTAGGGTAGGAGCTTCGATACCTGTGGAATCTCTGGCTCTGAAAATAATATCATCACTGAAAGTTTTCTGTTGTTTCAGGGGCGTAGTGTCTTCTAGAACAAAGACGACTTCTTCGGCTGGAACATATTTCAAAGCCCTGGTATATCTCTCCATCTCACCCCAGCTCTTGCCAGCTGGGTGAGGTCCTCTTGTAATGACATTGATAATGGGCCTTCCAGATTCATGCCCCGTAGCTTTCTCACCTATCCTAGGCTGATGAACAGGAGCCTGTTGCCCCTGACTTGACGATGCAGGATTGTTGCTATTCTTTTTCACAAATTGCTGCAGCTTGTTTTCTCTTAGCAACTCTTCAATCAGATTTTTCAACTGGCGGCATTCATCGGTCTCATGACCGGGTTGATTATGGAAGCGGCAGAACTTCCCACTCTGTATAGCCTTTTTCCCGGTCCTCAAAGGGATAGGTTTTGGAAAATCAACAGAACTTTAGTGGCAAGGTAGATGTGCTCCGGCGTATGTGATAATGGAGTATACTCTGAAGGCTTGAAGGATCGGGGCTTCTTCAGATTACCCTGTTTCTTCCCATTATTATTCTCCCTTTTTTGCCCCACCGATTCATTCTTGCGTGGAGCGACAGTGTTATCTTCAACTTTCTCCAACACTGCCTTTACTGGTAAAGGACGACTTTCCAGGCGTATGAATTCATCTGCCTTTTTGTAGAACTTTTCGAGGGAGGTTGGCTCCTTCATGTTTAGCCATTTCCCAAATTCGCTCAACTTATCAATAGCCCTCATCAGATAAGTCAATATCATTCGCGGTTCAGCATTGTCCACCTCAGCCAGCGCTATATTAAAGCGGTTCAAGAAAGATCTGATAGATTCACCAAGATTCTGTTCTATACTCGACAACGACATGATGTCCTTGGCCTTTGAAGCATATAGTCTGAACTGCTCCTTCAATTTTCGGGTCAAGTCTGAAAACTGATCAATAGATCGGACTGGCAACTTGGTGAACCACAGTAGAGCCACACCCTCAAGGTATACGGGGAAATATCGGCACTTTATCTCGTCAGAGGCTCTGGCACCTGTCATGTGCCAATCATATTTATACAAGAATTCATTCGGATCACTTGTCCCTTTGTAAGCTGGGATAGTTGGAGGGACAAACTTCCTTGGAAATTCCGCCTTTAAGATTTTCTCAGTAAATGGAGTTTTACTTGGGGCGAAACCCCATTCTTTCTCATCTTCAACCCTTTGCATACTTTCTTTCATGATTTGCCGGACCATTCCAGAAAGATACTCCTCATCATGTCGAGTTCCAGATCCACCAACCTCAGGAAGCGTTTGCTCAAAGGGACTGGCAGCCCTTTCAGGAGCATTCCTTTCATTAGCATCATGAATGTTGCCAGCATAATTCCTTCCATTACCAGCCGGTTGATTGTTTGCCCCGAGCAAATCATTCAACTTATTCAGAATTAGAGCATTTTGGGCACTCTGAGCCTCTAATTGTGCATTCTGGGCGTTTATCTGCTGGTTCAGCCCTAATATTACAGCATCCAACTCCGCTTTCGTAACCCCAGCAGACGGAGTGGGTTGATTAGGTACAGGGGAAGCAGATGTTCCCTCTTGAACGTTCCCAGATCTGACAGATCTACTCTTCCTTCCATGAGCCATAATTTCAGACAGACTTCTGGTTTTCAAGGAAATTCTCTCTACAAATCTCTGTGAAGCAATGATGATAATTTTTCCTGAGTTCAATTCTCAGTGAAAGCACCAAAAATGTTAACGCTAAAATTTGAACGCTAACACCCCGGTGTATGAGTTATAGTTGTGAAAGCACCACCCGATAGCTCGGGAACAGATTACTAGCAGATAATAGCAGAAAAGTAGTAAACAACAACAATTTTATAGTGGTTCGGCTTAAGGGTATAGCCTACGTCCACTTTAAGTACTTTTATTAATGATCTCGTTACAAGCTGATACAATTCTTCCCAAGTACAATGCACTTTGAATTACAAGAGACTTAGAACAAGTAGCCTAAACTTCGATGAAGATGAGAGTTTTCGAATCCATGTTGGATGTATGTGATCTCTTCTTGAAGTTGTTTGTAGCGTTCTTAGTGTCTTGAGAGCTTCAAGTGTTAGATTGGTTCGGAATGCAGCAGAGTATCGGCGCTTGAAGAGAGTGAGCCCCCCTAGTTCGAGTTAGGGCTGTATTTATAGGCTTTTATTGGAGTTAGGTCGTAGGTCGTGACCGACCTAAGTAAGGTCGTAGGTCGCAGTCGACCTAAAAAGCACTGGCCTTCCTTCCATAAGAACATACGTGCTGATTTGTACAAGTCCAAGGTCGTAAACGACCTATCCCCTAGCGGCATGGCATAGGCGGCTTCTTTATTCATGCAGATAGGTCGAGAGCGACTTATCCTAGGTCGTTAGCGACCTATCATAGGTCGTGAGAACTTTCCTGTAGTCATAGCTGGAGTTCTTAAGTCGTTGAATCTCTTAGGTCGTGACCTTCCTTAGGTCGAAGTACTCCGTTAGGTCGTTGGGCAGTATTTTTATCTCCAAGTGCTAGGTCGTCTTCGACCTAAAGTAGGTCGTAGGTGGGCAACGACCTAGGGGATGGGATCTGACTTATCTCAATTGTGCTCGGCTCTTTTCTCAGCGAGTTGATAGGTCGCGTACGACTTGTTTTAGGTCGTAAGTCGGCTGAGATTTAGGTCGCTGAGACCACTTCATTCTCAGGTCGGTAGGCTATGGCTTTGTTTAGGTCGCATATGATTTAGGTCGTAAGTTTGGTGAGCCTGTAGGTCGCTAAATTCTATAGGTCGCTGTGTTACTGGAGAAGTTAGGTCGCTTCTGTAGTTAGGTCACGACCTTCCTTAGGTCGTTGCTGCCTTTAGGTCGAGACAATCTTTAGGTCGCAACACTTTAGGTCGCAGCTACCTTTAGGTCGCTGGGTTCCGCTAGGTTGTAACCCTCTTTAGGTCGCTAGGTCACATGTGCGGTTAAGTCGCTACATTTCCATTAGATCGCTCACAGAAGGGAGTTAACAGCACACATGAGTGTTAGTGAGGATTTTTTGATGGATCCTATGGTTGGTTTGGTAGTCTTATCACTCTAGGGATGTTGTTAGAGATAGATATTGAGGATGGGGATAACTGGGCACCCATCATTGTAATGGGTTTGCATTATACTTTTGTTATTGTTATCCAGCCTTTTGTCCGGGAAATATTTGAATTAACTTAAATATTTGAAGCAAACAAGCAAAGTATGGAGAAATGATACAAGGACACCATGTGAATGTCATAAAAAGGAAAGAAAAAGGAAATTTGAAAACGGGGTGAAAAAGGTTGAAAATTTGGAAATTTAAGTTTTTGGAAGAGCCGAATCAAAGAAAACCTACAAAATCCTCAAATAAGACTCAAAGTAGTACGACCTTGGAAAAATCTTCAAGCGTGACCCAAAGTAATCCATAAAAAACCGCAAGCATGACCCAGAGAGGACTCGGTATCAACCCTTGGACTAGACTCGGTAACGACTCCTGAAAACTGAAGTCAAACATATGGAAAACTAGGGTCTGACTCAGAACAAGCGAACTCGGGTCGGACGCACAAAAAATTTGGGTTTGACTCCATGTTGGCAATGGAAAACTTAGAGCATAAAAACCTCGGAGAATCTTCAGGTCGAGCACTGTTAACTCCTATTATTGCCGCGACCTAAAAGTAAGCAACCTAACTGAAGACGCGACCTAGTGACCCGAGAGATGAAACGATTTAGCGGCCTAACTTGTGAAGCGACCTAGCGATCTGAAGAAGGTAACGACCTAGCGGAACCCAGCGACCTAAGAGTAGCTGCGACCTAAAGTGTTGCGACCTAAGATTGTCTCGACCTAAAGGCAGCAGCGACTCAAAAAGGCCGCGACCTAAAAGAACAAGCAACCTAAAAAAGGGCGCGACTTAACTGCAGAAGTAACCTAGCGATCTAAGGATTGTAGCGACCTAACAGAAAGCTGCAACCTAAAGGAGGCCGCGACCTAAGAGTGAGTGCGACCTGAAGATGGACTCGACCTATGGAACTCCGCGACCTAACTATCCACCGACCTAAGAAGCTCCGCGACCTAAGGAAGGTCGCGACCTAAGGGACTCAGCGACTTAAGATTAACTATGGCTGCAGGAAAGTACTCGCGACCTAGGTTAGGTCGCTAACGACCTAAATACCAGAATATAGAAGACTATGCAATGCCATAGGGGGATAGGTCGCTCACGACCTAGGACTTGCGCAAATCAGCATGCGTGAGGAAGGAGGGGCCAATATTCTTCAGGTCGACTACAACCTTACTTAGGTCGGTCACGACCTACGACCTTACTTAGGTCGGTCACGACCTACGACCTTACTCTGAAAAATGCCTATAAATATGACCCTAACTCCAACTAGAAAAGGACTTTTGGCTCATTCTCTTCAAGCGCCGTTACTCTGCTGCATTCCAAACCAATCCAACGCTTAAAGCTCTGAAGACACGAAGAACGCTACAAACAACTTCGAGAAAAGATCACACACATCCAACATGGATTTGAAGACTCTAATCTCCATTGAAGTTTAGGCTACTTGTTCTAAGTGACTTGTAATTCAAAGTGTATTGTACTTGGAAAGAATTGTATCAGCTTGTAACAAGATCATCAATAAAAGTACTTAAAGTGGACGTAGGCTATACCCTTAAGCCGAACCACTATAAAATTGTTGTTATTTACTGCTTTTCCGCTATTATCTGCTTGTAATCTGTTCCCGAGTTATTGGGTGGTGCTTTCACAACTATAACTCATACACCGGGGTGTTAGCGTTCAAATTTTAGCGTTAACATTTTTGGTGCTTCCACTGAGAAGTGAACTCAGGAGAGTTATCATCATTGCTTCACAGAGGTTTGTAGAGAGAATTTCCTTGAAAACCAGAAGTCTATCCGAGATTATGGCTCCTGGAAGGAAAAGTAGATCTGTCAGATCTGGGAATATTCAAGAGGGAACCTCCGCTTCCCCTATATCGAATCAAGCCACTCCAGCTGACGGAGTTACAAAGGCAGAACTGGATGCTGCAATCTTAGGGCTGAACCAACAGATAAATGCCCAAAATGCACAATTTGAGGCTCAGAATGCCCAGAATGCCCTAATTCTGAATAGGTTGAACGATTTGCTTGGGGCAAACCGCCAACCGGCAGATAATGAAAGGAATTTTGCTGGCAACATTCGTGATGCTGAAGAAAGAAATGCTCCTGAGAGGGTTGCTAGCCCCTTTGAACAAACACTTCCAGAGGTTGGTGGATCTAGAACTCGACATGATGAGGAGTATCTTTCTGGAATGGTCCGACAAATTATGAAAGAGAGTATGCAGAGGGTTGAAGACGAGAAAGAATGGGGTTTCGCCCCAAGTAAAACTCCTTTTACTGAGAAAATCATAAAGGCTGAATTCCCAAGGAAGTTTGTCCCACCAACCATTCCAGCTTACAGGGGGACGAGTGATCCGAACGAATTCTTATACAAGTATGATTGGCACATGACAGGTGCCAGAGCCTCTGATGAAATAAAGTGTCGATATTTTCCTGTGTATCTCGAAGGTGTGGCTCTGCTTTGGTTCACCAAACTTCCAGTCCGATCTATCGATCAGTTTTCTGACTTAACCCGGAAGTTCAAGGAGCAGTTCAGACTATACGCCTCAAAAGCCAAGGATATCATGTCACTGTCAAGTTTGGAGCAGAATCCAGGGGAGACTATCAGATCTTTCTTAAACCGCTTTAATATAGCGCTAGCTGAGGTGGACAATGCAGAACCGCGAATGATATTGACTTATCTGATGAAGGGTATTGACAAGTCGAGCGAGTTTGGGAAATGGCTAAACATGATGGAACCAAATTCCCTTGAAAAGTTCTATAAAAAAGCAGATGAATTCATACGCTTAGAAAGCCGTCCCGTACCGGTAAAGGCAGTGTTGCAAAAAGATGAAGATAACACTGTTATTCCATGCAAGAATGAATCTGTAGGGCAAAAAAGGGAAAATAACAATGGGAAGAAGCAGAGTAATCTGAAGAAGCTCCGATCCTTCATGCCATCAGAATATACTCCTTTATCAGATACGCCGGAGCGTATCTACCTTGCTACTAAAGATTCTGTTGACTTTCCTAAACCCCCTCCTCTAAGGACCGGGAAAAAAGCTATACATAGTGGGAAGTTCTGCCGCTTCCATAATCAACCCGGTCACGAGACCGACGAATGCCGCCAGTTGAAAAATCTGATTGAAGAGTTGCTAAGGGAAAACAAACTGCAACAATTTGTGGAAAAAAAAAATAGCAACAATCCTGCTTCATCTAGTCAGGGGCAACAGGCTCCTACTCATCAGCCTAGGACGATTGAGAAGGCTGCAGGGCATGAATCTGGAAGGCCCATTATCAATGTCATTACAGGAGGACCTCACCCAACAGGCAGAAGCTGGGGTGAAATGGAAAGATATACCCGAGCTTTAAAGTATGTACCGACCGAGGAAGATGTATTCGTTTTGGAAGGTGCTACGCCCTTGAAGCAACAAAGAACTTTCGATGATGATATCGTGTTCAAAGATAGGGATTCCGCAGGTATTGAAGCTCCTACCTTGGATCCCTTAGTCATCTCGGCTGGTATCGGGCCAGCCATCGTCAGAAGAGTTCTCATTGATTGTGGCGCATCCTGCAATATCCTCTTTAAGAAAACATTCGACCAAATGAAGATCCCTATGGCTGATGTGCAAGCCTCATCGCAGAAAATTGCTGGCTTCACTGGGGAGCCAAAGTAGCCGGTAGGAACCATTGATTTGTTTGTGGAACTTGGAGAAGGAGAGAGAAAAGTGGTCCGCAAGCAAACTTTTGTGATTGTCGACGAATTTTCTGCTTACAATGCTTTCCTTGGTTGTCCAACTCTGGCAGCGTTTAAAGCTGTTCTTGCCCCGTGGTGCCTCACTATTAAATTCCCTACGGACAATGGAGTAGGAGTTATAAAAGGGGATCAAAATGCTGGGCGAGAGTGTTATCTGACAGAGCTACGAGAAACCAGAAAAAGAGAAATGGGAAAGAATGCGGCAGCCCCAGTCCGCATCAAAGAACCAGCCTTGTAGCAATTACAGGGCGGACCCTGCACTGGCGAGCACAGCGGAGCAAGGAAAGAGATGGACCCTAGAAAAGTCAGTGCAGGGGAAAATAGAGTAGTACCAGTGGAAACGACAATACCAATACCTGTTGACCCAAAGGACCCAAACAAGGTGTTGAATGTGGGATCACAACTTAATGTGTCAATTCAGAATATCTTAATATCTTTTTTAAAGGAAAATCTGGATGTTTTTTCTTGGACTCATGCCGATATGTGCGGAATATCCCCGGAAGTTGCAGTGCATGCCCTAAATATTGATCCAAAATTTACACCTGTGAAACAGAAGAGGAGAACTCAAGGTCCAGAAAGGTCGATGGCATTAAAAGAAGAAGTTGATCGGCTCATGGAGAATAATTTTATCAAAGAGTTTACCTATCCGAATTGGGTTTCAAATCCAGTGCTGGTTAAGAAAGCCAACGGAAAATGGAGAGTATGCATCGATTTTTCAGATCTAAACAAGGCCTGCCCCAAAGACTGCTTCCCATTACCCAGGATTGACCAATTGGTAGACGGAACAGCGGGACACGAATTGTTATCTTTTATGGATGCTTACTCCGGATATAACCAGATCATGATGCATGAGCCGGATCAGGAGGACACGAGCTTTATCACCGACACTGGTCTTTACTGCTACAGAGTTATGCCCTTCGGGCTGAAAAATGCAGGGGCAACATAACAAAGACTCGTTAATGCTATGTTCAAACCACAACTGGGCAAGACTATGGAAGTCTACGTCGATGACATGTTAGTAAAGTCTAAGAAAGCGGTGGATCACATAGAACATTTAGCAGACATGTTCGCTGTCCTCCGGAAATACGGAATGAAGCTCAATCCTTTAAAATGTTCATTTGGAGTGGAATCCGGCAAGTTTTTAGGCTTCATCGTGAGCGCTAGGGGCATTGAGGCCAGTCCAGCTCAAATTACTACATTGAAAGAAGTCAAAGCTCCTAGAACAAAGATGGAATTGCAAAGTCTCAATGGAAAAGTCACCGCCTTAAGTCGGTCATTTCCAAAGCCACAGATAAATGCATCCCGTTCTTTGACGCTCTAAAGAAAGGAAAGAAAAACTTCGATTGGACTCCCGAATGCCAAAAAGCCTTTGATGAATTGATTCGCCATATGGAAACGCCTCCAATACTTTCTAGGCCTGGCGATGGCGAGGATCTTCTTATATACTTGGCAGTATCATCTCATGCTTTAAGTGCAGCGCTGATACGAGAAGACAAAAGGATTCAACGTCCAGTTTACTATATCAGCAAAAGACTCACTGGGGCAGAGATGAATTACTCTAAGTTGGAAAAACTCGCCTATTGCCTACTAATTGCGTCTAGGAAGTTGAGGCAATATTTTCAAGCTCATCCTATCTGAGTCCTCACTGATCAACCTTTAAAGCAAGTCCTATTTCGCCCTGAGACTTCGGGTCGTCTTCTAAAGTGGAATATTGAACTCAGTCAGTATGACATCACTTATCATCCCCGAAAAGCGATCAATGGACAAGCTTTAGCAGATTTCATTGCAGAATTCACAGATAAGGGTAACAGTGAGGAGGAAACGGTTGACGATTCCCCAGTCCAATGGAAGTTATATGTCGATGGTGCGAGAAACGACTACTGTTCTGGAGCCGGAGTTGTACTTGAGACCCCAGAAGGCCGATCATTATGCTATGCACTAAGATTGGAATTTCCTTCAACAAACAACGAAGCAGAATACGAAGCCCTTATCGCTGGTTTAAGGATTGCTAAAGAATTAAACATCCGAGCATTACAGATATTCAGCGATTCTCAGCTTATCGTATGCCAAGTCAAAAAGGAATTCCAAGCAAAAGGGGGGAATCTGCCCGCCTACTTGTCAAAGGCTTGGGAGCTCCTGGGTGATTTCGATCATTACATGATAAGTCACATTTCTCGAGAAGAAAACATGAAAGCAGATTCTCTCGCAAAGTATTCTAGCACAGGCGAAGCCCAATTTCTGGGATTAACTCCAGTGGAGGTCCTGTCGACTCCTAGCATTGATAAGATGGATATTGATTGGATCATGAGCGTGTCTCAAGAGCAAGAATCATGGATGACTCCGATAACAGAATATTTGCTCAATGGATCCTTACCAGGGAACTCAAAAGAACGACAAAAGCTACTGAGAAAAGCCTCTCGATATATAATCCAGGATGGCCGATTATACAGACGGGGATTCTCGATGCCATTACTTCGATGTGTATCCAGGGAAGAGTCCAAAGCAATCCTAGCGGAGGTGCATGGAGGAGAATGTGGTTATCATTCAGGTGGCCAAACATTAGCAAAGAAAATTCTCCGATATGGATACTTTTGGCCAGAAATTAATCGAGATGCGGCAGAGTATTGCCGAAAATGTGACAGATGTCAAAGATTCGCCAAAATTCCTAGAGCTCCTTCCACTGAACTCACACAGATGGTCAGTCCATGGCCGTTTACAATATGGCGAATAGACCTTGTAGGGCCGTTACCAACTGCCAAATCTGGAATTAAATACGCCATTGTTGCTGTAGATTATTTTACTAAGTGGGCAGAAGCTGAACCACTGGCTACTATCACCTCGAAGAAGATGATAAGTTTTGTGACTAAAAATATCATTTGCAGATACGGTGTGCCTCAAAAAATAATTACAGACAACGGAACTCAGTTTGAAAGTGAAGAATTCCAAGATTTTTGCAAGCGATTCAAAATCCGGAAAAGCTTCTCAGCAGTGGCTCATCCGCAGGCAAACGGGCAAGTGGAAATCGTGAACAAAATTATTAAGTCAACCATCAAGAAGCAGCTTGAAAGAGCAAAAGGTGGTTGGGTCGATAAGCTACCACTGGCACTATGGGCATACAGAACCACTCACAAAACTGCGACTGGGCACACCCCGTTTTCATTAGCATACGGGTCAGAAGCAATGATTCCGATAGAAATAGAGGTCCCTTCACATAGAAGAATCCATTTCAATCAAGCAGAAAACGAAAAGCTACAGCTCGAAGCGCTAGATCTCCTTGATGAAAAAAGAGATGAGGCTAATCTCAAAATTGCAGCTCATCAGCAAAGAATAGCCAGACATTTCAATTCCAAAGTCCGCCAACGCAGCTTTGAGATTGGAGACCTAGTCCTGAAGAGAATTATGACAGCGACGGGTGTGTTTGGGCCAAATTGGGAAGGACCATATGTCATAGGTCAGAAGCTTCTTGACGGCACATTCAAACTCACCACTGTCGAAGGAGATCAAATTCCAAGGGCATGGAACAACAACCATTTGCGTCCATACTTTACTTGAAAATTTTGTAAAAAAGAATTATGAATGTATGATTCTTGTAATTGAAGGCAATTGTAAAACTGATGCAAGAAAATAATGAAAGAATATAAAGTGGATGTAGGCCCAATTTCCTGGCCGAACCACTATAAATCTTGTGTTCCTTATTATTATTGCATGTTTGCTTTATTTTCGATATAAAAAGTACATAGAATGTATTGCTGAAATGTCGATTTAAATTTTTGCAGACAATGTAAGTGAAACTTGCACATAATAAGGCCAAGTTATTCTCGCCAAATTTCAAGTCACAAAAGTCCCGAATTCAAATCCTAAATAGGAAGTACTTCAATTGAACGGCCTATGATTTCGACAGAAACGGGCCTTTGCTAATAAATAGAGATCGTTTGAACAAACAAACATCCAATTAAGAAGCTAATGCTCGTTCTCACGAACTTGCCTGACAATGAAGCACACTTCCTTGGATTAAACAAATTACTTGTAAGAAAAGGGAATGAAAGCTAAAAAAAAAAAAAAAAAAAAAGAGAAGATCACTGAGAAGGCATAAGCAAGTGGACAAGGGAACAACCAAAAGCCGTCATCAGCAGCACAAGTCCTCTTCGGAGGCGCAACTCTTCGGAGGATAAAGACCTCTAATGGGTCATACGCCACCAAAAAGAAAGTTCTCTACTCAACAAAAAAGATTGGAGGAGTCATAACCCTCCAACCATGAGAGAGTAACTTCCAGGCGATGAAAACCCTCGTTGAAGCACATTTCACCAGGAGTTGAAGTGTTACGACCGCTCTTCGGAATTTCACTTCACCAGAGTTGAAATGCAAACAAAATAAAGACCTCTTCGGAGGCACATTTCACCAGGAGTTGAAGTGTTACGACCGCTCTTCGGAATTTCACTTCACCAGAGTTGAAATGCAAACAAAATAAAGACCTCTTCGGAGGCACATTTCACCAGGAGTTGAAGTGTTACGACCGCTCTTCGGAATTTCACTTCACCAGAGTTGAAATGCAAACAAAATAAAGACCTCTTCGGAGGCACATTTCACCAGGAGTTGAAGTGTAACAGTCGCTCTTTGGAATTTCACTTCACCAAAGTTGAAATGCAAAACAAAATAAAGACCTTTCTGGAAGTCCACGTTTCACCGAGATCAAAATAAAACTTCCAAGTGTTGAAACGTGAAAAGGCTTTCTTTAAAGGCACAACTCTTTGGAGGTACACGTTTCACCAAGATTGAAATAAAACTTCCAAGTGTTGAAACGTGAAAAATCCCTCCTCAGAGGTGCAAACCCCCCTCCGGAAGCGTAATCAAGAAGAAATACCTCTTCGGAAGCCCACGTTTCACCAAGATTGAAATAAAACTTCCAAGTGTTGAAACGTGAAAAGGCTTTCTTCAAAGGCACAACTCTTTGGAGGTACACGTTTCACCAAGATTGAAATAAAACTTCCAAGCGTTGAAACGTGAAAAAATCCCTCCTCAGAGGTACAAATTTCTATTTAAAAGAAAAATCCTCATCAAGAACATAATTTAACTTTCGAAGGAAGAGTGATTTACCTGTTTTAAAAAAAAAGGGAAAGAAAGTTAAAGTACATTCAGAGGTCCGCTTTACCACATAGAAGAATTCACTTGGCAAAATGTGTACATACGCAAAAGGAAAAAGTGACTTCTTCGAAAGACAAAGCGTAAAAACTTATATGAAAGGAGTTGTACTCTATGAAAAATCTTTTCATGAATGAAATAGTCATTCTACAGAAAATAAGAGTGCAAGTCCCCTCGAACTATAGAAAATTGCAGTAAGCTTATGATATGGGGGCAGCATGGTATAATTGTATACGATATGATATAGCTACATCGGTAAAGTACGCTCAAACAACATACCATAAGCTCACTGCAATGTCATATAAATAAACTTGTGCAAAAATGAATAATAAATGCATTCTCAAGTTCAAACAGGAGTTTATACAAAGAAACAGGAATCATTTTATTCAACATTACTTTATATACAGGTACAAGTTTCAACAAAAGAAAAGCGGGGGGCCGATACCCGCACAATTCTCGGCCAATACATGCAAAAGACGAGAAGCTAAAAGCTGAAGTCTTCATTTCTTCTTGCCACCCTTGGACCCTTTGCCTGGCCGTATGATTAGTTTTTCAGGTCTATCTATAGGCATAAGGGAAGAAGGAGAGGGAGGTGCAACCGGTGCGACTACCGGTTCCTCTTCAGTAGTGATGATTTTCTTCCCCCTCCTCTTCGATGTTCCGTGCTTCTTTCTTCTCTTCGAAGAAGACTCACTCCCTGGAGTAACAAGAGCGGACAAAACTACGTCATCAGAGGGAGTCCGCTCCGGAGAGATCTCGCCTCCTTCAAGTCCCTCGTCCTTCTGCTCTTGTGAAGCGATAGGGTCATCCAAGCCATGAAGAGCCTCAATCTGTTCCTCTTGTGACCCGGGTTGTGAAGCAGAAGGAGGAGTCACCTGAAAAGACGGAGGAGGGATAACCGGAGGAAGTGAAGTCTGCACAGTACTTGACGTTTCAACTGCAGAAGAAGAGAAATTAAAAATATTATTATCTCCCCGAAAGAAGGGAGATATGGGTTCGTCGAGATTCAAGAAGTAATCGAGAAGCTCATCGAACTTTTGAGGAGTAAGCAAGCGATCCACCTGAATCGGACCAATGTCAAAATTACCTGAAGATGTTTGCTTCGTAAGTTCAATCTCATAATTCTGAGCCCCGATATCCTCCAAAGCCTCATCATCAGTAGGGGTGATTACCTCGGTTCTTATAGGAGGCGGCGAATGAGCACTAGAGCCTGTAATGTCCTCTTCGGGAGAAACTAAAGGACGTTCAGAAGTGGTAGGCGGTATTTCTTTCTCAGAACGTTCCCCTTCCGCCATTCCGGCCCGTACCTTGGCGAGTTGCTCTTTTCCCTTGGCAAGAGCGGCGCGGGCATCATCATCGAGATAATGCTCTTCAAGAGCTGTCTCAGCGTAGCCAGCACCCTTGCCACCTAGCATATCAAGTGCTGCCTCCCAGACTTCAGCTAATGTAATTTCGTATTTAGGGCCTAGAAAGGCAAGGCTGCCACGCCCCAAAATGCTATGCAGATAGAAATCAAATAATGTGGAGCTAATATCAGCTTTGGTTGCTTGATGGGCCTCTTCGGCCGCGAGTTTACCAGCGACAGCCTCGTCACGCTCCGTTTCGGCTATAGCAAGTCGAGCTTTTAGCATCTCTATCTCCAAGCTTTGAGAGCCGGCCTGTTCTCGCAGCTGTAAAGTTTCAGCACGATATTCTTCTATGACCTTCTCTTGGTGTGTAAGCTTATCTTCGACTGCCCTTTTACTGGCATGCGCATCTCGTACTTGTTGCTGAAGCATGCTCTCCTTTTGAGAATGGAAAGTAGATGAAGTAGCTAATTCTTCCTTGAGCTTTTCTACTTCCGCTTCCAGCTTTTCATTATAGGAAGCAATACTTCTCATTTCAGCATCATGCTGGTCGAGAGTCTTCTGCCACTCAGCCTTATCGTTCTCCATCGTGAGCATGGCCTCGAGATTGGCTCGGTTAACCCTCTGAAGCTCGTCGACAAGTTTTTGCCAGTTCGACATTCTTTCAATATCGGTCCTTACAGTATCAAGATTTCGTAGCATAGCCGGTTTGTCGAGAGGAACCAAGTCGAGATCAAATCGAACCCCTCTCAAGCACCACTGAGGAAATCGACTTTGAAGAGTGGGAGGACCTTGCCGGACTTGGCATGCGGGACGCTTGATGATTGCTTGAATGTCGGAGCGAACGGGAGCAGGAGATTGAGCAGGAACATGTTTAGAAGCTGTCGGCATTGTTTCTTCGGTAAGTCTAGCCCGCTTGCTAGAAGAATCGTCTATGTGACCTTTACCTCTCTCATCGTGAGCTTTTCTCTTTTGAGTATCATCATCTCTGTGGGGAGGGTCATGTCTTTCTTGTTCCCTTCGGTGACGTTCTTCATATGCTCGTCTCTCGTGGGCTTTCCTGATGGCCCTCTCTTCATCCGATTCTCTGTAAGAAGGGAGGTAACGCCTGTAATCATACTGGCTACGCCTCCCGTAGCGCTGGAAATCATCATAGTACGAGCCGCTGTGCCCCATAGGAGAATCTGGAATAAAAATAATAAGCTTTAGAAATCTTTAAAGTACAAGAAGATAAGTGCGTAGAAGTGATGAGAAATCCGAAGTGTCGTGTAACGTGTAAACTACACGCATCGAGTTACAAACCACTATGTGGAATAGAGGTAGTGATAACTTGAGTAGGAGAAGTTGACATTTGTTGTAAAGAAGATGTCGCCTCGATTACAGAAGAGATAGTTTTGGAGACATCATCTTTGAAAAGTTCTTGAGAAGTCACAATTAAATCGCTCAACCCCTCGAAAACATCATCACCATCATGTTTTTTGGGACTTGCTTTCTTGACTCCTTCGTTAGTAGATTTTTCGGAAGATCGTGGAGGTTCTTCCTCTTCGATAACTGGGGCAAGCACAGACTTGTCAGATGGCCCCGCAATATCTTTTGGAACTGAACACTTTACTAGTGAAGTTTCTATGGAAGTTTCTCCCCGCAAGTGCTCTTTAGTGGAGACCGGTGCATCAGGAGTGTTCGTCGGAGAATCAGGAACCTCCGTTGGAACTTCATGAATTTGAGTGGAACGAGAAGGATGTAGAAGCTCAAACTGATGAAGAAGTTCTTCTGTCAATAGAAATTTTGCGCTTCTTTCTTCAGCAGCCACTGTGCTTAGCCTTTCAAAAACTGACTTATGGCTGGAATCTCTAGAAGGAGGAGGAAGTGCTGTAAAAATAAGGAATGGAATCAGCATCTAGCAATACGAACCAGGTAAAACTTAGAATAAGATTAAAGAAAGAAGAGAAAAAAGATCTCACTTCTTATTCTCCAGTCTGCGTAAAATCCTGCGGGGCAACGGATATAGAAGAATTGATTCAAAAAACCTTGTGCACTCTCCGGCAAATCCAAAATTAGTTTACGGTTCCTCGCACCTCTTACAAGTACAATCGAAGGGTGGTCCTTGTTCTTCGCAAAAGTGCACAAGTAACAGATTTCCTCAAAACTCGGAAGACGGTCAAGAGTTCTCCTGAACAGAACGCACAATCCCATCAAGATGGCATAGCCATTGGGATGCAGTTGGAAAGGAGAGATCGTCAGTCGAAGAAGGATTTGTTGAAGAAATTCATTAAAGGGAGGAATTGCTCCACTTAAGCACATTTGGCGATTAATGGCAACAAAACCGGAAGGTGGTCTATCAGCGAAATCATTTGGTCCAGGGAGTAAAACTTCTGCCTCGGCAATGCCAAATTGAATGCATAATTGATTAAGCACCCGCTGTTTCAGAAGGGTAGGAGTTCTTTCCGGGGGGTTCTCTAGAGGAATAGCGACCGGGAAAGCCCCTTCGACGTGTTCTATCATCTCTTCTTGTTGAGACGTCATTCTACATGAGTAACTGGATGTTCTGGTGTGAAGGTGCACGTTTCCTAAAAGTGTGAAGTGTTGTGCGAAACTAATAAAGGTAACAAGCGAAATAACTAAAATTAAACTAATTGACAACTGATCGATTATGAGATTTCAGGACTTGTTAATTTAAAACTCAAGCGCAGTGTTAATTCAAACAAAATTTTAGCTTTGCTTTAACACTTCATTTGAGTCGGTTGATTCGCAGCATTTCACTCACAAAGTTCATTTAAATTGATTATTCTTTATCGACTAATCTGTCATTCGATGTGGGCGGTCAATGACAGTATATTCGTCCCATTTTTCCACAAATATTATGTTTAACAGGTTATTAGCATTAGAGATAACCTACAACAAAGTGCAACAGAATTCAAGTTCAAACAATTCAACCAAGTCTTCACAGAATTTCACAAGTCTTAGGTCGTCCAGCGACCTAGCATAGGTCGGGCTTCATTAGGTCGCACTATGCAAGTTAAAAGGTTCAAGGCAGTACAAACTTTCCAAGTCCTAACTCGGCCGCGACCTAAAGCCTATGCCGCAAAGTATAGGTCGTTTATATATTAAGTCGCTATGCAGTCATTCAAGAATGATAGGTCGCTAAATTGTTAAGTCGTTCTGTTCAAAGTGCATATGCAAATTTGCCAAGTCCTGGGTCGTTCAAATCCCAACGCGATCTAAGAATTAAGTCGTGAATTTGAAAGTCCTCGAGCTCCCCTTAGGTCGTAAATTATCTTAGAATGCTCAGATCTACTAGGTCGCTGACTTCCTATCCACGCTAAAGCACATCAGACCCAGTAACCCGTTAACACTAATAGCGCAGAATCCCTCATTCTATTCGTGAAGATCATCATCTTTTCATACCACCAAGTCATTCGAAAAACGACTCCATATATCTCTGATCTGTCATAGACCTAACTCACTGTTGTGCGTTCAAGAATCACAACAACAACAATAGCCAGTGACGAACAGGAATCGATCGCAATGCAACTCAGAGTGAAGCACGACGTACAAAATCGATTTGGGGTTGAGAGGTTAGAATTCGTGGTTCGATGGTGATTAGGGAATGAATAAGGATCGAAGATGCTTACGTGATTTGATAGCAAGAATGAATTGCTGAATGATTTGCTTGAGTTCGTCTTTAAAATCGCGAAATTCTGTTAATGGCAGAGCAAGAAATTGAAGCAGTTAGATAATGAAGAAGAAGCAACCTAGCAGTTTATATGGAGCTGAAAGAAGAAGGCGAGTAGACACGCGAGTTAGCATATGTTTTAGGTCGCTCACGACCTAGCAAAGATAAGTCGAAGCATGCGACCTATAACATAGGCCTATGCTTCGAGGGGCAGATGTTAACTCCTATTATTGCCGCGACCTAAAAGTAAGCAACCTAACTGAAGACGCGACCTAGTGACCCGAGAGATGAAACGATTTAGCGGCCTAACTAGTGAAGCGACCTAGCGATCTGAAGAAGGTAACAACCTAGCGGAACCCAGCGACCTAAGAGTAGCTGCGACCTAAACTGTTGCGACCTAAGATTGCCTCGACTTAAAGGCAGCAGCGACTCAAAAAGGCCGCGACCTAAAAGAACAAGCAACCTAAAAAAGGGCGCGACTTAACTGCAGAAGTAACCTAGCGATCTAAGGATTGTTGCGACCTAACAGAAAGCTGCAACCTAAAGGAGGCCGCGACCTAAGAGTGAGTGCGACCTGAAGATGGAATCGACCTATGGAACTCCGCGACCTAACTATCCACCGACCTAAGAAGCTCCGCGACCTAAGGAAGGTCGCGACCTAAGGGACTCAGCGACTTAAGAATAACTATGGCTGCAGGAAAGTACTCGCGACCTAGGTCAGGTCGCTAACGACCTAAATACCAGAATATAGAAGACTATGCAATGCCACAGGGGGATAGGTCGCTCACGACCTAGGACTTGCACAAATCAGCATGCGTGAGGAAGGAGGGGCCAATATTCTTCAGGTCGACTACAACCTTACTTAGGTCGATCACGACCTACGACCTTACTTAGGTCGGTCACGACCTATGACCTTACTCTGAAAAATGCCTATAAATATGACCCTAACTCCAACTAGAAAAGGACTTTTGGCTCATTCTCTTCAAGCGCCGTTACTCTGCTGCATTCCAAACCAATCCAACACTTAAAGCTCTCAAGACACGAAGAACGCTACAAACAACTTCGAGAAAAGATCACACACATCCAACATGGATTTGAAGACTCTAATCTCCATTGAAGTTTAGGCTACTTGTTCTAAGTGACTTGTAATTCAAAGTGTATTGTACTTGGAAAGAATTGTATCAGCTTGTAACAAGATCATCAATAAAAGTACTTAAAGTGGACGTAGGCTATACCCTTAACCGAACCACTATAAAATTGTTGTTATTTACTGCTTTTCCGCTATTATCTGCTTGTAATCTGTTCCCGAGTTATCGGGTGGTGCTTTCACAACTATAACTCATACACCAGGGTGTTAGCGTTCAAATTTTAGCGTTAACAAGCACCAAGCAAGCACTCAAATTTCTCATAGTAGACTCAAAGCAAGTTTAACCAAACCAATTAAATCAAGACAACACAATAATGGGATTCCCAAGTTGCGGATCGATACTAACTTCCATCTAGGGATCGATACTGAATCCCAAATAAAGCTTGGGTGGACCCCCATTTCTTTCTACATGTCAATCTTGATGGCAAGAGCCTATTTGCATTTTTGTTTTGTTGATTCAATGCAACTCTCCATTGATCACTGAGAATTCCTGAATCGTCAACTATGTTCTTCTACAATTCCACTAATATCTCCAAAAATACCAAGGTGACTATGCAAACAAGGCTTGGATTCATAACATGAACATCGAGAGGGACCACCATGAGGAGTCACAGGACCCCACTCCACTACTTTAGGGATCTTTATTGATTCCACTATAGGGGTTGGTGCATAACCTTATACTTAGCATGTATGGGGTTGGTTTTTCTGGAGGACTTCGTCTTGATAAGTAGCGTCTATAGGTGAATTTTATGGAAGATATTTGGTCGTTTACCCCTTCGAACACACTTGGCAAGCTTCATCATAGGAATCTTCTCTTTTTCGGCCAAATCCTCACTTGACATCCATTAAAATTCATTGTAATCAAGAATCAAAGTGGATCACAATCACTTGTAATCACAAATTAGTGGAAACTAATAGAAAACCTTCAAGTTGATGTAAGCCTAGATTGTTGAACCACTATAAAACTGGTGTGTTGTTGCTTTTCTCTTATTTTTCATCTAATTCTTCACTTTATTGTCTACTTAAATCTTTGAGTGTTTGTGCCATTTGTTGATTCAAATATTATTTGATATTTCATTGAGAAGACCGGTTCTTAAGCTATTTAGATCCTTGTCTATTAGTGGATTGCTTAAACCCTAAAGAAGAAATTCAATTTGTAACATTACCTACTTTGAGGACCGAAGCTAAGCGCTACAGATGTTGCAACCACCTATAGTATTAACTTCCAGTTATAAAATGTGGTAATGTTAATGATATCCATAATACCAGAATCACATGAATATGAAATAAAAATCAACACAAATTTCAAAAACAGCTTTTCTGATTACATTTCAAATCAATATTTCATATTCAATCATATAATCCCGAATTAATTCCCAAGTTTGATCAAATACAATTATTACAAATTGTACCACAAGTGACATATGAAGATGCCCCCTTGAATGATCAGAGCACTATATAGAATATCAGTCATAAATACATCATAGTGGAAATAATCCTAAAAAGCTCCTGCATAGCTATCTTTGCCTCCTACACATCTTCGAAAGCTTAATCGTCCAACCTACTAAACCTAAAAAGTCCTTAACTCTTAATCTACTTTAATTTTATTTTGAGCAGCCGAGACTTTAAAGGGAAAACATAAACTTCGAGTTAGAAATAAATCCTAGTGTGAATAACTCTCTTACATCTTGGTTTAATAATATTAAGTGAAACCATACCGCTTAGCGGAATGAGTATCCCCTCATTAATATCCATTTGAAAGCATATCTTTTGCAAATTAATATCTTGCAATCAAACTGATAATAACAACAATAGAAAATACATATATACATAACAACCAGGTAACCAATGGACTATCTGTCCATAATGTACTTTTATTTGGATAATTATTAACAATTGGCTAACTCCGACCTACGAGACATAATCAATAATCTAACTTCTATTAGACATAATACTGGGTTGTTTGCCTTTAATTATCTTCTTCTAGGGTCAATTGATCCTAATAGTTTTGTAGGCTCCCCAATTGTTGGAACTGGGCCAGCCCGCAAAGGAAGAATTGGTTGAATTTCAAAAAATAAGCCAATATGAATCTTTAGTGGGCCTTTGAAGTCTAAATTTATTTAGAAATTTTCTAAATTTGATTTAGATAAAATCATGTATTTTATTTAAATTTACAGATAGTAGTTTGAGATTTGTTTAATTTTGGTTTTTCTTATATATTTGTACATATATATGTGTATTATATACATATGTATATATACACGTGTGTGCATGTGTAACATATCAATTCGTGCACGGTATAACATGCCCGCATATAGATGTTGGGATTTGCATCGCAACGGACACATTTGCTTATTTTGTATGTATTATATGTTGTCAAATATGTGCGTAAATATATAACTATAGATTTCTTATGATTATTTTAAAATTATATATATATATATAATTCTATTTTATGTATGCATAAAATTTACTTTTATCATTAAAATATTGTAAAAAATATTTATTTATTTATATGAAAGTACATTTAACCATAAATAACAATGAGTATATATATAAATTAAAAATTCCATTTATTTACAATTATCAGGAATTCCAAAGATTTTATTACTTAATATGCATACATATATTTAGTATATTGAATAAAACAGATTTAGCGATACTAAATCATCGTAAAATAACCATATGATAAAAAAATATAATTTCACTATTTTAAAAAACATAGAAACACCTTTTTGGTCCAGGAATTTTTTTTGAAATTTCTCAATTAAAATAATATTTTAAATATATAATTTTTGGTAGACCCAAAATCAAATTAATTATAAAAATTATAAAATTAACTTACAAAAATACGAAACTTTTTCTGAGGTATCTATAAAATATTTTGGATCTTAAGAAAAATTCTTAGAATTTTGTAAATTAAAATGATATTTTTATTCAATTAATTGTTCTCAAGTTCGAAGTAAAATTAATTTTTAAAATTATTATTTTATGTTCAAAAATTTTTAAAAAAAATCTGAAGACTTCTGACATAAAGGAATAATTTTAGAATGTATTAAACTGAAATTAAGAAACCTTTATTATTATATATGAAATTATTTGCAAAGATAATCATTAAATATTAAAATTAATAAATATATAAATATAAAAAAATTCGGCACTTATAGCTCATAATAAGCACAACTAAACAATTCCAAATGCTCAGATCTATATATACAACATATAATAAAACATATCTCTTAAATCAAATTGTATGTGAAGATTTAACACAAACGATTAACATATAAGGTTTACATATATGATCAATATGTATAAACATAAATAATTTCAAACTTAAAATTAATTTTAATGTTTAATTTCAAATCTGAAACATAATCATGGAATACATATTTAATTATCATGCACATATGCATTCTCCATTATGACAACATAAATAGGTACAAAAATCTAACCTAACTAACAAAACAACAATCTAATTATACATATATGTATGTATGGTTAACAAATTATGAAAGCAAAAAATGTGATGAAAATAAAATCAAAGTTACCCAAATTAGATACTCTAAAGTCCACTTTGAATAATCAATTCGTCTCTTTTGACATGTTTTTGATTCTTTAGTTTGCTAATTGACAGCCCGCAAATCCGTACCCTTTGAATCAACACTATTTTACCTCTGTTAACTCAAGTGGCACAAAAATACGAACATTTGGGTTTAAGAAGAAGAGATAGAAGAGGAAGAAGCTAAACAATATCATAATCTCACAGTCGCAGCGGAATAAAATATAATAGTAAATATAGATCTTTACACAAAATAAAATCTATACCAGTTTTATACATCACATCATCAGAGTATCTCATACATCATCAATTTATTTTCGGACATACCATACAATCATAGCAGCGGAATATATATATAGGCACAGATAATACGTCTCGGACTCCGGCTCCTCACCTGCCCCATAGCATCCTGTCCTGAACATATAATACTCGGTCTGACCCGAGCATTATAATGAAATAACACCCGAGTCAGTCTGGAATATCAGCTGATAATAATGCATCCAACTTGATTATTAAAGTTTCAGAAATCCTTTGAAAACAAAAGCATCTCGTGAGACCGCGCCACAAATAAACATGTCGGGTTTTTACCTTACGATAGCTAAAACACTTTTTATAGGATTCCTCTGATATTATAATAGGGTCTATTTACAAATACTTATAAAATAGCCGAAATTGTTACATGATTAAATTCCAGCTACTAGCCACAAAGTGGGTAATACAAACAAAACTTGTACAAGGCTGTAGGGAGAATGGATTTCCAACAATGACTAGGCACTGAGGTACCACCTGTCACAGTACGGGGCCTAGATCACCGTACCGAGGACCACTCCCGATCCCCTGCAACACAAGGTCGGACCCATCCCTTACTGGACAGTTCCGAATAAGATCACCCCGAGGTTGGGATCAGCAACCACATCACTAAGCCGAAATAAAAAGGGACATCTAGACAGGGATGACCTTACTCTCCAGTGGGGGCTACCTACGAAACCTTGCTGCAAATCCCTTGATTTTCAGTCATTCCCATTTGATGAGGCTTGAGGCTAAGCGTTACCTTTTAGAATGTTTCGCTTAGAACGCCCATCGCCCACCTGACGATGCTTCCCAAGCATTCGTCCATACAAGTCCACTCCGGGTTCGAACGGAACCGAAGGCACTACTCCTACTACATCCATTTTGGAAATATCCTTAGGATTAGTAGCGACTAGCCCATGCACTTCACTGCTCCATCTTCGACTCCGAACATGTTTTTCCTCGAAACGTACAAACCGGATCGAAGTGGTTTTCGAGAAATAAATCTCAATCTCGGTCTTTTCGAAATGATCAACGCATTTGTCCAATATTGATAGTCGGTGATTTAACTATCAATTTCTATTCTCAAACATCCATAAGCATCCAGCACACAATAAATAATTCCCATATTATTTATTTGCCTCAAATATCTTTACAAGATATATTTTCAAATTTTCATAACTCATTTGAAAACAATTTCCCAAAGTTCATCCTTTACAAGGTAAATCCCTTAACATATATTCCCATTGGAATAACCAAGTTCAAAACATTTAGATTTAAAACAGTTAAAACATTTTATACTGAAATATACTTTAAAATACGTAAATTTACTTCTAATTACTTACTCAAAAATATAAATTAAAAATAAGTGAAGTAAAACTATTTATTAAGATCTAATCTTGGTTTTACATAAAAGTTTAGTTAAACTAAATTTAAAGGTAGAGTTTTCAAAGGATTAATAACAATTTCCAATAACTTTGTTCAAAACTAGCTTTAAATAAATCTATTTTGTAAAAATAATTTCAAAGGTATTCATAAAAATTTACTATTGCTAATTTATCAATAATTACTTTAAAATAATAATTTCCAAAACACTCTTTTAAAAAAGTTTGAATATTTAAACTTTCTTTTAATAAAATCTGTTTAAAACTCGAACTTGGTTTTTCACAGGGAAACTAATTCCCACTCAAACAACCCAGAAAATCCATTTTATAAATTCTGTCGATTATATTTCAATTCAGATTTATGTTTAGTAACACAAATTCCTCCCCAGGTTTAAAATAATTTCTTACGAAGCTTAACCACATTTCCATTCCCGGAAATTCACTTCCAAAGTATAAGTGTAAAGGTCTTTTTAAATAAACTATCATAAATTTATTTAATTGTTAACGCTAAAGTTTGAACGCTAACACCCCGGTGTGTGTAAAAACGATGTGAAAGTACCACCCGTAATACGGGAATCAAGAAATAACAGTAAGTAACAGAAAATGCAGTAAATGAGCACAGAGTTTATTAGTGTTCGGCTTATGATCAAGCCTACGTCCACTTCAATCCTTTTTATTGCTGACTGAATTACAACTTATTACAATCTCTTTCAATTACAATCCAATTCAATTCGAAAAACAAGTAGCTAAGGAAAATTTCATCGTGACAGGGTTCTTCGAATCCATGATTGAATGTGTTAAATTCCTGTGCGAAGTTGATCTAAGCGTCTTGCGTGTGCTTGGAGCGATGGAGTGTAGATTACTTTGAAGATGGTGAAGTCTCAATTTCTTGAAGAAAATTATCCAGAAGTCCCTTTCTAGTTGGAGATCGTCACGTATTTATAGGCAAATCTGGATAAGAATTTTTCACCCAAGTCCTAAGTCGTGACCGACTCAGGGAGAGTCGTAGGTCGCGCTCGACTCAAGGGTCAAGAGTCAGCAGACATTGGAGTAGGTGAAGTGGTACTGAGCTTTTCTTCATTCATCTGGATATAAGTCCTAACTCGTTCGCAAGTTAAGAAGTCACGGTTTAAAAAGAAGCAGCACTAAAATTTTGGCTCTGTGGTTTTAGGTCGTGTTCGACTTATACTAGGTCGTAAGTCGGTCATGACTCAAATGCAGCCGCTCTCGCCCTCCTTTGTCTTGAGTCACTAGGTCGTTCTGCCTTTAGGTCTTTTAGGTCGCAGCCCCTTAAGTCATGTACCTCCCTGAGTCGTGACATATCTTAAGTCGCGGAGGCCTTAAATCGCAGATTTCTCTGAGTCGCGAGTCGCTCATTCTGTCAACTCATTAAGTCGTTCAATCCTTAAGCCGTAAACCGTTCACCTCCTTAAGTCGTAAGTCGCACAATTCTTTAACTCGTGCAACTTTTCAGTTGTTGAGTCGGTAATCATTGTGAGTCGCGAGCCTGGTTTGAGTCGCTTGAGCAGAGGAGTTAACAATTGCCCCTCGAAGTACATGCTTAAACCGTAAGTCGTGTGCTTCAACCCAGTGCATGAGTCGTAAACGACTCAAAGAGGCTCATGACTCATGACTCGTTAGTCCTTTCATCTCCCCCCTGTTTCGTATATAAGCCGTTGAATCGGTCCTTCCTCCTCACTTTACTGCTTATCTGTTTTATTTGATCCTACCATTAACGATCCTTCAAGTTTCCAGAGACGAATCCAAGCTAGTCAGACATCAACTCATCTTCATCTTTATATTGCGTAAGTGAATTCACATTTTGTTCAATCCACGATCACCACTGACTCACAAATCTGGACTCCCCATTTTCTGACTCCAATTCATTTCTGTGCCGTGCTCCACCATGAAAAACTTTTCTGATTGATATGCGACAGCCATTAATTGTATTGTTGTTATCATTCGCGATAACATAGTAGTGCACCAGATTTGCCGCAAACTTGAAGCGATTCGAATTGGTTTTTAGGGTGATTTCTGACCATGTGAGGAGATGATAATGAGTTACAGTGTCTCGAATTAACTGGTTTGTGATTTTGGAGGAGATGAGAAGGTCCTTAGCGGGTTAATGGGTTAGAAAGGAGTTAATTGGTTGAGGAGATGACTTAGAATTCTCACGACTTAGTTGGTTTTTTGGATCTACCGACTTAGGAATGCCTTGCAATCTCATCCGTCCACGACCTAATTTTTGGGTCGTTGATTTCCTGGCAATTTAGGACTTAGGTCGTACGAGTGATTCAGCCCTTTAGATCCTTACCACAACTTATTCTTTAGACCGTGAACGTCTCAAGCCATAAGTCGTGAACGACTCAACACTTAGGCTATTTTCCATTCCGAGTTGTTTCTTGTGGCTTAACCCTTGACTGACTCAAGTAGAAGGGACCTAGGCTTTGAGTCGCGGCCGAGACAGGACTTTGAGAAATTTGCTTTGTTCTGATTTGAGGCTTTTTCCTCCATGCGCATTACGACTTACAGAACTTAACTTAACTCGCCGCATACCCCTTAGGTCGTGAAAGAGTTGTCACTTAAAGGCATAATCCCAACTTGATTATTTAACTTGTATTACCGGATTGAATTGCCTAAACTCTGAATTGCCCAAACTTTAAATTGTTTAAACTTTGTTGCATTATTCCACAGATCCTGTTAACTTATAAGCTAATTACCTGTTGAAAATAACAACTACAGAAAACCAAGGCGAATATACTGTCATTGACTGCCCACATCAAATGACAGATTAGTTGACAGGAGGTAATTAACTTAAACAGATTGTGTGAATGAAGTGCTTCAATTCAACGAATTCAAGTAAAGCATTGAAGCAACATTGAGACAGTCGATTGAAATCGACCGGTTTGCACCAATACTGCACTTGAACCTTTTTGAAATTAACAAGTCCTAAAGTTTAGTAATCGATCAATTGTCGATTAGTTTAACTTCAGTTATATTTACTTGTCATTATTAGTTTTGCACAACACTTCACACTTTTTAGGAAACGTGCACCTTCACATTTGAATATCCAGTTGCTTGTGTAGAATGACTCCTCAAGAAGAAGGTACAACAGTTCAGGCTGGAGAGGCAACTATTATTCCGGCTTCACTAGTCAATCCTCCCGAAAGAGCCCCTACCACGCTATCATAAAAGTTTTTTGCCAGTTGTGCGCTCAGTTTGGCATTGCTGAATCAGATGCCATTCTTCCCGAGAGAAGTAACACTGCTGACATAGCACCACCTGGCTTTGTGACAGTTAACCGACAAATGTGCCTGAGCGGGGCCATCCCTCCTTTCAACAACTTTCCCCAGCATCTTCTTCGTCAACTGGCCATCGCTCCATCCCAGCTACATCCCAACGGTTATGCCATTCTAATGGGGTTGGGTGTGCTATTTAGGAGAACACTTGATCGACTTCCGAGCTTTGATGAAATCTGTTACTTATGTTCCTTTACCCGGACCAAAGATCATCCTTCTATTACTGTCGTGAGAAGTGCTCGAAATCGTAGATTGATCATCGGTCTTCCTGACAGCGCTCATGGGTTTTTGACTCAATTTTTCTATGTTCGTTGCCCCCCGGGGTTTTAAGCTGTATGGAGGGAAGGAAGTAAAATTAACCATTCTTACTACGCTTGTTATCCTACTTTTGCGAGACTAAATTGTTAAGTGTTAACTCCGCTTCTTTTTTATTTTCAGCGCTTCCTTCCCTATCCAGAGATCTAGGCCATAAGCAAGTTTTTGAGAGACTGAGTGTCGTGGCCGCGGAAGAAAGAAGTGTAAAATTCTGGTTGAGGGATGAATTTCTGCACCAATACGGGCTTTTGCATACCTCTCGCTCTACACACCCCCACGAAGTTCCAGACTCTCCGGCTCCAGCGTCGGATGCCCCCGTTTCTATTGATACATCCATAAGGAAAGAATCTGCTTCTGAGGCTTCTCTAGTGAAGTGCTTCACTTATGTTGATGTCGCGGGGGCATCTGGCAAACTTGCCCCGGTCAAGAAGAAGAGTCTCGGGATTCTCCTCTGCATTCAAAGAAGTCTGGTGACGAAGAAGTCGAGAAAACTAGCCCTGTTAAGCAGAGCAGGGACGACACTTTCGAAGGACTGAGTGACCTCTTTGCCACCTCGCAAGAGATCTTTAAAGATGATCCTATTACTACCGGGGTTTCTTCTTCAGTAGTCGAGGCGACTTCTATTCTGCAACAGACTCTGTCAACTCAAGAGTTGATGTTAACTTCTACTCCCATAACTACTCGACAATTAAAGAGTGGTTCGTAGTTCGATGCGCGTAGTTTGCACATTACACTCACTTAGAATCTTTCAGCACTTTTATGCTCCTGACTTTTTGTACTTTGAAGAATTCTAAAATTTAGCTCCTTTTATTTCAGATCTTCCGATGGGACGCAGCGGATCCTACTATGATGACTTCCAACGCTATGGGAGGCGTAGCCAATATGATTATAGGCGTTACCTCCCTTCTTACAGAGAATTCGATGAAGAAAGAGCCGCCCGAAAGGCTCAAGAGAAGAGGGCTGAAGAGGAGCGCTATGAAAGAAGGGAGAGGGAGGAGCGCCACGATTCTTCGCAGAGAGGCGATGATTCCCACAAAAGAAAATCCCATGACGACCGAGGAAAAAGTCATATGGTTGAGGATTCAAGCAAGCGAGCCCGTCATGGTGAGAAGCACACCTCTATAACTCCTGAAAAGGTTACTGTCCCCGTCTCGCTTGACATTCCTTTCGGCTCTCCCGCTCTCAGGAAGACAGACATCCAAACAATAATTAGCAGGCCCAAATTCCAAGTCGGACCGGGCCCGGCCACTTTGCAAAGTCGGTTTCCGCAGTGGTGTCTGAAGGGAGTAAGGTTCGACCTTGACTTGGTCCCTATTGACAAGTCTGCCATGTTACGAAACCTCGATGCTGTTAAGCTTGATATTGAGAGGATGTCGAACTGGCAAAAACTCGTTGATGAGCTCCAAAGGGTTAATCGTGCAAACATAGAGGCCATGCTCACTTTGGAAAATGATAAAGCCGAATGGCGAAAGGTTCTTGAGCAACATGATACTGAAATGAGGAGCATCGTTTCTTACAATGAAGAGCTTGAAGCAAAAGTTGAGGAACTGAAACAAAAGCTTGCTGCTTCCTCTACTTCCTATTCTCAAAAAAGAAGAAGTGCTCCTAAAACAAGTGAGAGATGCTCATGCCAACCAAAGAGATGCCGAAGACAGGCTTGAAGTGCAGAAAAGAATTAGTGAGGGCTATGTTGCTGATATTGAAGAGATTCGAAAGAAAAACAGCTCCCAAGAGGCGGAGATTCAAATGCTTAAGCTTCAACTTTCCAAAGCTGAAAGGGAGCGCGATGAGGCCGTTGCCGGCAAAATTGCAGCTGAAGAATCTCACGAGGCAACGAGGACCAACATCAGCTCGACATTATTTGATTTCTACTTGCATAGTATCTTAGGGCGCGGTAGCCTCGCCTTTCTAGGCCCTAAGTATGAAATTACTCTGGCTGAAGTTTGGGAGGCCGCACTCGATATGCTTGGGGGCAAAGGAGCTGGTTATGCTGAGTCAGCTCTTGAGGAGCATTATCTTGATGATGATGCTCGCGCCGCTCTCGCCAGGGGGAGAGAACAGCTTGCAAAATTAAGGGCCGAAACAGCGGCAGGAGAATATTCAGGAAAAATTATCTCAACTGTTCCGATTCAACCATCTCCTTCAGCCGAAATTGATATCATCGGTTCCGGTTCCCACTCCACATCTCCTACTAAAGTTACCACCGAGATCACAAGCATACAAGGTGGAGATGAAGGCGACGAGGGTGCCGAGGCACAGGCTTACGAAGTTGACATCAGGAAACCGACTTCTGCAGGCAACCCTACTGACAATCTTGCCCAAGTAGACTGCTCATCTGTTTCTTACGAGCTTGATGAGCTTCTTGACTACTTCTTGAATCTCAGCGAACCTTTATCTCCTCTTTTTACTGACTTGAACTTTTTTCCTTTTGTAGAGAAAACGTCGGGCATTGTTCAAGCTTCCCCACCTCCAATTATTCCTCCTCCATCTATTCAGGTGACTCCTCCTTCCGCCTCACAACCGGGATCACAAGAGGAGCAAATAGAAGCTCTTCAAGACTTGGACAATCCCATTACTTCACAAGAACACAAAGGAGAAGAAACTGAAGGGAGTGAGAAGACTCCAGAAGCGACTGGTTCGGATGATGAACCATTAATTAAACTTCTTTCTCTATGGAGTGGGTCTTCTTCCAAGAAGAGAGGAAAGCAGGGAGTTTCCAAGAAGAAGAAGAAGAAGGGATCCTTAACTGGCGAAGAAGAAACGGAAGAAAGTCCGACTGAGCCTCCTTCTCCTTCATCCCCTACTCTTACAAGCCAGCCTAAGAAGTTGGTTATCCGGCCGGGTGCGGGCTCAAAAGGTGGACGGAAGAAGAAATGATGGCTCTGGTTCTGTGGCTTTCATATCGCTTTTTTCCTTTTTTGCATGTACTGACCGGAAATTGTGCGGGTACCGGCCCCCGTTTTCTTTATTTCGAAACTTGTATCTGTAAGAAATTGTAACAGAATTAAATAAAACGATTCTTTATTTGTACAAACTTCTTGTTTGAATTTGAGAATGCAGTTATTATTCATTTTTATACAAGTTTCTTTGCATGATATTGCAGTGAGCTTGTGGTATACTGTTCGAGCACAATTTTACCGATGTAGTTATACCATGTTGCCCCTATACCATAAGCTCATTGTAATGTTTTATTTTATGAGGAACTTGACTTTTATTTTCTAAAGAATAATTATTCCACATTAGGAGGAATATTATTTCGTTAAAAAACAGAGTACAAATAAGTTTTTACGCTTCATCCTTCGAAGATATCTCCTTTTCTTTTGTGCATATACACAATTTACTGAATGAATTCTTCTATGTGGTAAAGCGGGTATTTGAAAGGTACTTTAACTTCTTTTTGAGGAAGAGAATTTTCCAGAATAGGTAATTCATTCTTCCTTTGAAAGTTAAAGTGTGCCTTTGATGAGGATTTTTTTTTATACCACAGTAAAGGGCTTTTTTATTTTTGTTTCTTCGAGAAGTTGCACCTCTGAGGAAGGCTTTTTCACGTTTCAACACCTGAAAGTTTTATTTCAATCTTGGTGAAACGTGTGCCTCCGAAGAGGTCTTTCTGCTTGATTGTGTCTCCGGGAGAAGGTCTTTTCATTTCTGCCTCTGGGAAGAGGTCTTTTATTTTTGTATTTCAGCTTTGGTGAAGTGAAACTCCGAAGAGCGGCTGTTGCACTTCAACTCTTGGTGAAATGTGCCTCCGAAGAGGGCTTTTTGGTTTCTGCCCCATGAGAGAGGCTTTTATTTTTCCCTGTTCGCTGGGAAGCGGGCCTCCGAAGAGGGCTTTTCACATTTCATTTTACGGGAGTGTATCGACCGATGATGAAATGTGTTCCTCTGAGCTGGGTTACTGCCTAGAAGTTTGGAGTTTCTTTCTCTCGGTTGGACGGATTGACGGGAGTGTATCGACCGATCATTCCGCAACATTGCATCGAGAAAGATCTCTCTTTTTCTGGTTGGACCCGCTCGAGGTCTCTGATTTGGACTCTGAAGAGTAGCGTTGGACTCCAAAGAGTAGCATTGGACTCCAAAGAGTAGCGTTTGGACTCTGAAGAGAAGCGTTTGGACTCTGAAGAGTAGCGTTGGACTCCAAAGAGTAGCTTTGGACTCTGAAGAGTAGCGTTTGGACTCTGAAGAGAAGCACTTGGACTGCAAAGAGTAGCATTGGACTCTGAAGAGTAGCATTTGGACTCTGAAGAGTAGCGTTGGACTCCAAAGAGTAGCGTTGGACTCCAAAGATTAGCGTTGGACTCTAAAGAGTAGCGTTTGGACTCTGAAGAGAAGCACTTGGACTCTGAAGAGTAGCGTTGGACTCCAAAGAGTAGCATTGGACTCTGAGGAGTAGCGTTTGGACCCTGAAGAGTAGCGTTGGACTCCAAAGAGTAGCGTTGGACTCCAAAGATTAGCATTGGACTCTGAAGAGTAGCGTTTGGACTCTGAAGAGAAGCACTTGGACTCTGAAGAGTAGCGTTGGACTCCAAAGAGTAGCATTGGACTCTGAAGAGTAGCGTTTGGACTCTGAAGAGTAGCGTTGGACTCCAAAGAGTAGCATTGGACTCTGAAGAGTATTGTTGGCACTTGTGTTTTTTATTCCCTGTGCTTCTTAGCAATCCCTCACCATAACATCAAGCACATGCCCCATTCTTTTCATTTGTCCTTTACTAGAGAAATGTTCCTTGTTGCTGAGTGGGTCCATGGGGCAGATGCATGTTGCTCCACCAGATGTTCATTTACACAAACAATTGTGGTCGGTTAGCAAAGGCTCATAATCTCCCTATTAGGAAGGTGCCCTCTTTGGTGGAATCCTCAATAGTTTGCAAATTGCACTCCTTTCGAAATACTTGAATTCGGAACATTTGTCACTTGTCATTTGCTTACTCCGTGATTTGTAGGGATCACTTCGCTCTGTGATATGTTGGATGAGCAAGCTTTATCCTGATAGCCTGCAATACTAAATCGATATTTTTTAGTAATATTTGCATATCAAAATGATACGGGCATTTTCAATGGTTTTAAAGAATACAAGGTTTATAATTGCTCATTATTGATTCACATCAAATTCACAGTGGTTAACAGCACAGGAGTTATACTTCCATGATCATTTTACAAAGTTAAGCAATGCTATTAAGTAAAATATGGATGTAAATGAATGCTATTCCATGATTTTGTGATTCATATGTTAGTCAATGACCAGCTTCTCGGATTCCTGTTCTGTAGTTCTGTTGCCTGAGCTGGATCGATAAGAAAGACATGGCTGGCCCTGAGTGGACGAGGTTGGGTCAATTCCGTCTTTCTTCACATACTGTTGAAGTTTATTCTGTTTCAGCAATTCTTCAATCACATTCCCTAATTGGCGACATTGATCAGTATCGTGACCGGGTTGGTTGTGAAATCGACAGAATTTCCCATTTTGCACTGCACCTCTCCCCATTTCAGGTGGTTTAGGATATTTGACAACATCTTTTGTTGCCAAGAAGATCTTTTCCGGTGTATCAGTTAAGGGGGTGAAATTTGAAGGGTTAAAACGTTGAGGTTTTTTCTTATCTCCCTGCCATTTCCTTTCATCACTCTCCCTTTTGTGGTTTCTAGATCCTTTCTTGTTAGTGATGTCATCGTTATTCTTGATTTCGGCTACCACTGCTTTTACTGGCATCGAGAGGCTTTCTAGGCGTATGAATTCGGCCTTTTTATAAAACTTTTCGAGTGAGTTTGGTTCCTTCATTTTGAGCCACGTCCCAAATTCACTCGACTTGTCGATGGCCCGGACTAAGTATGTTAAGATCATTCGGGGTTCCGCGTTGTCCACTCGGCTAAAGCTATATTAAAACGGTTCAAAAAGGACTTGATGGGTTCTCCGGGCGCTTGTTCTAGGCTTGACAATGACATTATATCTTTTTCCTTTGACGCATACAATCTGAACTGTTTAAATTTCCGGGTTAAATCGGAGAATTGATCTATGGATCGAACCGGTAGCTTGGTGAACGAAAGCAAAGCCACCCCTTCTAAATATGATGGAAAATACCGACATTTAATCTCATCCGGTGCTCGTGCCCCGGTCATATGCCAATCGTATCTGTATAGAAATCGGTTAGGGTCACTTGTCCCTCGATAAGCCGAGATAGTAGGAGGTACAAATTTCCTGGGAAATTCCGCCTTTAAAATCCTTTCAGTGAACGGAGTTTTGCTCGTAGCGAATCCCCAATCGCTTTCATCCTCATGCCTCCGCATGCTTTCTCTCATGATTGACCGAACCATCCCTGATAGATACTCCTCGTCGTTTTGAGACTTTGCCTGTAAGAAGTTAGCTGCCCATTCGAAAGTTTGAAAGGTTGGTTGTGGCCTTGACCCTTCAGCTTGGGAAGGTGCCCCTGCAGCGATGTTGTCTGGTCTTTGAGGAATATCTTCCCCTTGGGGGTCATGGGCATCTTCCGCATAGATTGTATCATTATCCTGTCGTTGGTGATTTGCCTCAAGCAGGGCGTTTAACCTATCCATAATCAAGGCATTCTGGGCATTTTGGGCCTCTAATTGTGCATTTTGAGCATTTAACTGTCGATTCAATCCCAAAACCACAGCGTCTAATTCCGCCCGTGTAACTCCCACAGTTGGAGTTGTCTGACTCAGAGGAGGAGAAGTGGCGATGTTCTCTTGAAAATCTTCAGACCTGACAGATCTACGTTTCCTTCCGTGAGCCATAATTTCTGTTAAACTTCTGGTCCTAACGGAGATTCTTTCCTCACAGTTTGGTGAAGCAATGATGTCAATATCCTGAGTTCAATTCTCAATGAAAGCACCAAAAATGTTAACGCTAAAGTTTGAACGCTAACACCCCGGTGTGTGTAAAAACGATGTGAAAGCACCACCCGTAATACGGGAATCAAGAAATAACAGTAAGTAACAGAAAATGCAGTAAATGAGCACAGAGTTTATAGTGGTTCGGCTTATGATCAAGCCTACGTCCACTTCAATCCTTTTTATTGCTGACTGAATTACAACTTATTACAATCTCTTTCAATTACAATCCAATTCAATTCGGAAAACAAGCAGCTAAGGAAAACTTCGTCGTGACAGGGTTCTTCGAATCCATGATTGAATGTGTTAAATTCCTGTGCGAAGTTGATCTAAGCGTCTTGCGTGTGCTTGGAGCGATGGAGTGTAGATTACTTTGGAGATGGTGAAGTCTCAATTTCTTGAAGAAAATGATCCAAAAGTCCCTTTCTAGTTGGAGATCGTCACGTATTTATAGGCAAATCTGGATAAGAATTTTTCACCCCAGTCCTGAGTCGTGACCGACTCAGGGAGAGTCGTAGGTCGCGCTCGACTCAAGGGTCAAGAGTCAGCAGGCAATGGAGTAGGTGAAGTGGTACTGAGCTTTTCTTCATTCATATGGTTATAAGTCCTAACTCGTTCGCGAGTTAAGAAGTCACGGTTTAAAATGAGGCAGCACTAAAATATTAGCTCTATGGTTTTAGGTCGTGTTCGACTTATACTAGGTCATAAGTCGGTCACGACTCAAATGCAGCCGCTCTCGCCCTCCTTTGTCTTGAGTCAATAGGTCGTTCTGCCTTTAGGTCTTTTAGGTCATAGCCCCTTAAGTCGTGTACCTCCCTGAGTCGTGACATATCTTAAGTCGCGGAGGCCTTAAGTCGCAGATTTCTCTGAGTCACGAGTCGCTCATTCTGTCAACTCATTAAGTCGTTCAATCCTTAAGCCGTAAACCGTTCACCTCCTTAAGTCGTACGTCGCACAATTCTTTAACTGGTGCAACTTTTCAATTGTTGAGTCGGTAATCATTGTGAGTCGTGAGCCTGGTTTGAGTCGCTTGAGCAGAGGAGTTAACATTAATGAAATCATAATTAAGAAATTGCTTAACTAAATACCTCCTTAAATTTTCAATGGTTTTAAATAATATTTCTGCAACATTCTAATTTGCAATTTATTTCTAATTTAATTTGAAGGGTTTCCTTTGAAATCATATTTAATTTCCAGGGAACATTATTGTCAAAATAACCCTATTGTTATTTTTAACAGTTTATAATTTCTTATTGAAATTATCACCAGAAATACATACTTTCACATTTATCAACTAATAAATGTTCCACTTATTTTTATTTCCAACTTTACAAATTTTCATTCTTTACTCAACCCAGATTCCAAATTTTATTCCCTTAAATTCTTTATTTATCAATTCCTTTTATTTCTTTGAAAATGCAATTTATTTCATTTTATTCTTAAAATTCTGTGTATATACTTATCCAGCAATATCACAGTACAATTTAATTCAGAGTTATCCATCACAATATATAACCAGATCACACCATCAATTATAAAGATAATTACTATAGTGTGAGGAATCCAGTTGGATCCCTCCAACCTTTTTTCCCTGCATCAACATATATTAGCACATCGCATATAAATATCAATCCAGACTGATAAAAACAATTATATTCAACCAATCACACAGATATTTAAATATTAATTATTTAAATCAGCAAATATCCAGATGTGAGTGAGAATAACTCACCTTGAGTTTTGGCGAGCGTTCGAAATTTAAATTAAACCGAACGACGTTCGATTTAACTCAAATTTCTACTTGCCTGGGATGATTTCCAAACTGCACCACCGCGTAGTGCGCTCTTCTGCGATTCCGGTGCCGCAAATTTCGTTAAGTTCTGATAACGTATGAATTAGTTAGGATTTTATAAAGTTTTGAATCGAATTTTAAAACAATTTCCTTTTATTTAAATTTGCCATTACCCAACACAGCATGCCATCATCACGAAACCAAGCCCACCCTTCTCCTTCTTCCCGCTCTAGCACGCGCATACCCAGATAACCCATTTCATTTCCCCCCCCCCCAATCACGATCGCGACCGTCCCCACGTCCACCTGAACCAGATCAAAACCCCCCACCAAGAAGACTGTCGTGACACGCAACACTGGCCAGAGCGACACCCATTTCGGCCCTCCGTTGTCTCCCAAAATCGAGCATGAACTGAGCCCTTTCTCAGGCCGACTGCGATCGATTTAGACCACGATAGATGATCATTACCGTTGAATACGTCGTGCTCTCAGAGCTCTACACATTTCATATTGGAGAATTTTCATAAAATCCCATGGATTTCGATGAATTTGAGGAAGATGATAAGAAGACACCGGCCATTCAAGGAAAGGAAGTGGCGGCCGGGAATAGATTAGGGTTTTCAATTTTAACGTACATATAAAATATTATTTAATATTATTTTATTACTGTTATTCTCAATTTAACATCGTATTGCAAACAAACTCCAATTCTCACGTACCAATAGGCGTTCCTAGGGTTTTTCCGCGTTCCGGACATAATGGAACAAGTTACGGAAGCTAATTCAGTCATACGTGCGAGTTACAGAATTGAACGATCAATTTAAAATTAAATCGGTTAAATCGATTTCTAAGCGTTTCGTGCTGCCACGGTCAAACGACAATTCCGCTTGCTCCGAAAATTGAAATCCGATAATAACTAACTATTACGGATCCAATGGAACTGGTTTCGTCAAATTCCAAGACTGTGCCTTGGAAAGCTATTTTAACTCGTCTAGTAAATCGAGCAATTCTCAAAATTGACGAAAGCGCTTAAAATTTCACTTTTAAAATTTAAATAATTTAATAATAAATCATATAAAATATATAATAAAATTAAAAATTAATTCTTACTCATTCCTGACTAAAATCTGTTTAATTGCATTTTTATAATATTAAATTCTATTATTAAATTAATATAAAATTCCAAATAATAACTTATTGACTTCTAATTTTATATCCATTTATACTCAAAATTACCAATTATCCCAAATTCTAATATTAAGCTATTATTATTCAAATTCCAATTTAATTTTCGTATTTGGAATTTTAGCAATTCTATCAACTTAACCATAATCTTTTTTATTCCAAAATTCAAATTATATCCATATTCAATCATTTAAAATGAATTAAATGTTCAAATTTGGCGACCCAAAATTTCGGGTCGTTACATTCCTTCTCCCTTATAAAAAATCCGTACCCGAAATTTGCTAAGGTTGAAGAATTCTTCTAGACCTAAAAACAAACTCACTTATTGAAATCTAAATTTCACTTCGCTCAAATTAACTTTGCCCAGATCCTTTAGCTTCAAATCGAAACTACTAATTTAATCCTATTCCAAAATTATTTATTTTCAATCGTAATTCGAAATCAACTTGTTGCTAATGAACAAATGCTCCTACACTCATTAACTTAACCCAAACTTCTTTAGTTAAAAGCTTATATACACTTCCCAAAATCCTTTAGCCCAAATCTAAACTCATTTGCTTTATTTATACTCAAAAGCTTTTGTGGCAACATTATTTCAAAACAACTATACTAGTTAATAAATTTTTCAAAATTCCCAAAAAATTTCTAACTCCCAAAATTTTCAAATTTTTTTGGCAGAGTCTACTTTGTACGGAGGAGCTTTCGTAATATCGCGATGTAGATAAATATATATACATTGACCCACACGGTCGGAAACCAAAATATATCATAATATATATCATTTCCCAAATTTTATTTGCGTATGCGTACCTTTTTAGCAAATTTTAGTAGCAAGCGGCTAATATTTTACCATATACGCGCTCCAACTCTCTCGAATGCCTCCCGTACCTATACTTTACTCAACAAACTCATCGGTTTTCAAAGATATGCACATTTCATTCATTTATTAAGACAATACATAAATTACCAAGCCTATGCGACACATTTCTCAAGTTTACATATAAACCATATGTTATAAGCAATCACAAGCACCAAAACTACCTTAGTTTCCTTTTGACAACTCGAACTTCATTTTGTATTTCACTACAATGAATACATTCAAGTTACCATTCCCCGTTCATAATTACCACAACCAACAGATATTCACTTCAATATTATGAATGTAGGCTTTACTATCATCAATTTACTTCAATTTAAATTCAAATTGATTCACCATCAAATGTATTTCCAATTTAATTTATTTGCATTTCTTTTCCAAATTCAACTTCATTACATTCCACTCGAATTACGTACATCCTAGTTGCAATTGTTAGATTCACATTCACTTCAATAAGAGTAATATAAGTTTTTGATTCATTTAGTTTTCTTTTTAATTAACCTGCATTTACGTATAAATCCACTAAATAGATTCCAATCCATTTCACATTATTTAAATATCATTTTCATTTACTTCCCTTAATTCATTCGCTTAAGTTTAATGACTAATTTCTATGCAGGTTGTGGTTATTCAAACAAATAACCAATTCTTAAGCTTATAACCATTAACATTCATTCCAACTTATATTCATATTAATTTTATTCAATTTTTCGTGGTTTACAATCCAAGCATTCTCAATCCATTGCAATTTTTCACTCAATTTCTCATTTTCACTTCAAGATCATCATTTAAGTTTAAATTGATGACATCCCATTATACTTTCATCCAAACCAACTTCATTTCATTTCACTTGAATGATTTACATTCAAGTTTACCATATACCATTCATATTTATTACAACCAATTCATTTCTATTTCAATATGATTAACATATGCCTTACTTACATTTCCTTATTTTAACTTATATTCCCAATTTTATTTACCATCAAATTTTATTTTAAACTTGAAACATTAGCATTTCTTTTATGCTTCATTTTCATTCATATGCAAAATCACTTAATAACATTTCAATCCATTCCAATTAATTCAAAACCAATTCAGTTGCTGTTTAAACAACTCAATTCTGAATACATGCAAATTCTCATGTCATTCAAGCAAAAATAACCACCACTTAAGCTCATAACCATTTAAATTTACTTCCAGTTTAGATTCATATTTATTAACAATTCAAACAAATTTATCATTTCATTATAATTATTG
The DNA here is from genome assembly GCA_030765085.1 of Allium cepa. NCBI lineage: Eukaryota > Viridiplantae > Streptophyta > Magnoliopsida > Asparagales > Amaryllidaceae > Allium > Allium cepa. The sequence goes on from CM060942.1 coordinate 431,795,986, forward strand.
AGTTCAAACCGAACATTTACTTCAGATGCATTTCCTACCTGAAGTTTACATTATTATTATCATTCTATTCTGAATTATTTACAATTCAAACCATCGCTACTATAATTCAATTCCATTTTTCATTCACACTTCATTATTTGTTACCACAAATTTAAATTCCATGCCACAATTGGAATTCTATTTACTTTCCAAATTTTGACCAATTATCAAAATTCTATTCATTTCAATACAAATTCCATTAAATTGTAATTTCAATTTAGTCAATAACCTAATCCATATTAGGTTTTAATTTTCTTCCTCAATTCACCCTGAATTTATTTATAATATGACCATTTTCCAATTATTTCATATAGCAAATTTAAATTTTCTACCTTTCCTTTTCACTCCTTTAAATAGAATCTAAATTTCTTCCAATATTATTTATTACACAACTGAAATTTAATATCAATTTCATTATCGAAACAAATTTCATCTTCACAATACATGAGTTCAAGACTTATTTGCTAACTTAAATAAGTTAACTTAAGAAAAACCATCTTTATATTCTCACTTTGCTTCATTACACTTTACATTTCATTCAGTCAAGTTTTGAATTTGCCACACCATTCAACTCTTTCCATTAATGAATTACAATTTCACTTCTATTCAGAGTTTAGATTGCTTACTTAAGCCCATTTCCATTTTATAATCACAAATTCAAATTATAACACTTAATAACTTAAGAATATGAATTTATTTATGCAATTCTAAGCAATTTACATTCCACCTTTATATCCAATACAAATTCTCAATTTTAATCTCCATATATGTTAACGCTAAAATTTGAACGCTAACACCCCGGTGTGTAAAGTGTAGTTGTGAAAGCACCACCCGATGACTCGGGAACAGAGTATAAGCAGAAAACCACAGAAAAAGAAGTAAATAACAACGATTTTATAGTGGTTCGGCTCAATAGTTTGCCTACGTCCACTCTGAATATCTTTATTGATGATTTCTTTACAAGTCGATACAATTCTTCCCAAGTACAATACACTTTGAATTACTAAACACTTTGAACGAGTAGCTTAAAATTCAATGTAAGTGAAAGTCCTCAAATCCATGTCGGATGCATGAGATTCCTTCTCGAAGTTGTTGATAGCGTTCTACATGTCTTGAAAGCTTTGAGTGTCGAGTTGGTTTGGAATGTAGCAGAGCATCGGTGCTTGGAAAGAATGAGCCAAAAAAGTCCTTTGAACGTTGGAGGTGGTCGCATATCTATAGAGAATTCTAGGTAGAGGTTTCCGCAAGTCATGAGTCGTGTACGACTCATGGAGAGTCGTAAGTTGCACTCGACTCAAGGTTCAAGAGTCAGCAGGCAGTGGAGTAAGTGAAGTGGTTCTTAGCTTTTCTTCGTTCATCTGGATACAAGTCCTAACTCGTTCGCGAGTTAAGAGGTCACGGTTTAAAATGAGGCAGCACTAAAATCTTGGCTCGGCGGTTTTAGGTCGTGTACGACTTAAACTAGGTCGTAAGTCGTCGACGAGTCATCTTATTACGGCATGGTATTGAACTTGTTCTCTAAGTCTTAGGTCGTAACGTCTTTAAGTCGTGGACTTTCTTAAGTCGTGACATTCCCTAAGTCGCTTAGATCTTGATCTTGTTAGGTCATTAGCTCCTTAACTCGTAAGCTTTTAACTCGCAGGCTCTTTAGCACGTAGACTCCTTAACTCGTGCACCTCCCCTGAGACATGACATATCTTAAGTCGCAGAGGCCTTAAGTCGCAGATTTCTCTGAGTTGTGAGTCGCTTTGTTTACCTAAGTCGTTTACGACTCATGCTAGGTCGTAAGTCATGGAAAACTTTAGGTCGTTAACTTATTTCCCTCTTGAGTCAGGCCATCTCTTAAGTCGTAGATTTCCTTATGTCATAGACTTCTTGGTCCGTTGAGTTGCTGTTTCCCTCGAGTCGTTGAGTCGGCCATTTCTTTAACACGTTAAACCGTTAAGTCATACCATTCATAAGTCGTAGATCGTCCATAACTTGAGTCCTTAACTTGTTAAGTCGAAGAGTGCTTTTAACTGCTAGATCGTGGTGGCCTCAAGTCATAAGTCGTTGTCTTAACGGGGTTAACATTTGCCCCTCGAAGCACACGCCTAAGTCGTAGGTCGTGTACTTCGACTCATCTTGACTCGGACGTGCCGACTCATCTTCCACTACCCCGAGGTATAAATGGCTTAGGTCGTTTCTTCTCATTACTTTATCTCTTCAGCTGCATACTTCCGCCATTAACAAGTTTCTGAGCTTCTCGAAGAAGATTCTCATCATTCAATCATCAATCATTTCCATCATTATATTGCGTAAGTAAATTCCATCAAAAATTTAACCATGTTCATCATCAAATCGCGAATTCCCCACTTGCCGTCCGTAATCCAGCTTTGTACACCACGCTTCGCCATGAATTATGTCACAACCGATTCTCGTCCACCTTAGGTTGCAACATTATTGTAGCAGCATACTGGATCCATTACGAATCTGAGGTGGTTTGGTGGTGGGAAGGTGGATTTTGTGGTAGAGGTGATAGTTTGTTTTTGGGTTAACGGGTTTGTTCGTTAGGTCGTTGGCTGAGTGGAGAGGAGCAAAGGGAGTTAAGAAATAATTGGTTGAGGAGCTTCGGCCGACCTTAGGTTTATCGGCTTGATCATAAAACACGCGACCCAACTTTCTTGCGACCTAGCTTGCTTACGACCTAACTCGCTTGCGACCTATCTTGCCTGAATAACATAAAGCTTAAAGCAGAGCGACTTAACGACCTAACTTTCTACGGTAGAGGTTTTAGGTCGCGGCCGAGTTAAGACTTGGATAATTTTTGAGGTTTTAGGTCACGGCCGAGCTAAGACTTGGATAATTTTTGACTGTGTGGCCTTGAACAATGCGATTTAAGAAGTTCAACTTATGTTAAGTCGTTTGACTTGGTCTGGACGACCTAAATAATCCCCGTGCTAGCTTAAGTCGTCCCTGCGATCTAAGGACTTGAATACCTTTCATCTTGAATGAACATGACATTGTTGAATTGTACTCTCAACTTGAACTGCCGAGATAACATTTCTGAACTTGTTGCACTTATTTACAGATCTCATTAACTTTAATGCTAATAACTGCCTAATTCAACATTTACAGAATAATGGGACGAATATACTGCCGTCGACTGCCCACATCAAATGACATATTAGTTAATAACAGATAATTAACTCAAATAAATTGTGTGAATGAAGTGCTTTCATCAATTTCAAGTAAAATATTAAAGCAACACTGAAATAGTTAATTGAAACTAACCAACCTGCACTAATATTATGCTTGAACTTTATATTAACAAGTTCTGAAATTTTGTAGCCGATCAATCATCGACTAGTTTAGTTCCAGTTTTATTTACTTACTATTTTTATTAGTTTTGCACGACACTTCACACTTTTTGGAAACGTGCACCTTCACATTTGAATATCCAGTTGCTTGTGTAGAATGACTTCTCAGGAAGAAGATAAAACGGTTCAGACTGGAGAGGCAACTGTAATTCCGGCTCCTCTAGTCAATCCTCCCGAAAGAGACTCTTCTACTTTATCGTACAGAGTTTTTCGCCAATTGTGCGCTCAGTTTGGCATTGCTGAATCAGATGCCATTCTTCCCGAGAGAAGTAACACTACTGACATAGCACCCCCTGGCTTTGTAACGGTCAATCGACAAATGTGCCTGAGTGGGGGCGTTCCTCCTTTCAGTGACTTTTTCCAACAACTTCTTCGTCAATTGGCCATCGCCCCATCCCAATTACACCCTAATGGTTATGCCATTTTAATGGGATTGTGTGTACTGTTTAGGAGGACGCTTGATCGATTCCCAAGCTTTGACGAGATTTGCTTCCTTTGTTCTTTCACCAGGACTAAAGATCACCCCTCTATTACTGTCGTGAGAAGTGCTCGAAATCGTAAACTGATCATCGGTCTTCCTGACAGCGCTCATGGGTTTTTGACTCAATTTTTCTATGTCCGCTGTCCCCCGGGGTTTTATGCTGTATGGAGGGAAGGAAGTAAGATTAACCATTCTTACTATGTTTGTTATCCGACTTTTGTGAGACTGAATTGTTAAGTGTTAACTCCGCTTCTCTGTTTTGATTTTCAGCGCTCCCCCCTCCTTCTAGGGATCCCAGTCATAAGCCAACTTTCGAAAGGCTCAAGGCCGTGCCGGTTGAGGAGAGAGACATTCAATTTCTGTTGAAAGACGAGTTTTTGCATCAGTACGGACTTTTACATACTTCTCATTCTACTCATCCTCATGAAATCCCAGACTCCCCAGCCAGAGCGTCGGATGCCCCAGCTTCTATTGACACATCTATACCAAAAGGACCTGCTCCCGAGGCTTCTCTAGTGAAGTGCTCCACCTCTGTTGATATTACGGGGCCATCTGACGAACTTGCCCCGGTTATTGAGGAAGAAGAGCCTCTGGGATCTCCCCGACGTTCACAGAAATCTGGCGAAGAAGCCGAGAAAACTAGCCTTGTCAAGCAGAGCAGGGACGATACTTTCGAAGGGCTGAGCGACCTCTTTGCCACCTCGCAAGAGATCTTTAAAGATGATCCTATCACTACCGGGGTTTCTTCTTCAGTAGTCGAAGCGACTTCTATCCTGCAACAGACTCCGTCAACTCAAGAGTTGACGTTAACTATTACACCCACAACTACTCCTCAATTAAAGAGTGGTTCGTAGTTTAATGCGCGTAGTTTGCACATCACATACACTTATAACTTTCTCGGCACTTTTATGCTTATGACTTTTTGTACTTTGAAGAATTGTAAAATTTAGCTCTTTTTTATTTCAGATCCTCCGATGGGGCGTAGCGGATTCTACTATGATGATTTCCAATGCTACAGGAGGCGTAGCCAATATGATTACAGGCGTTACCTCCCCTCTTACAGAGAATATGATGAAGAAAGAGCCGCTCGAAAGGCTCAAGAGAAGAGGGCTCAACAGGAGCGCTATGAAAGAAGAGAGAGGGAGGAGAGCCACGATTCTTCGCAGAGTCGCGACGATTTCCATAAAAGAAAATCCCATGATGACAGAGGAAAAGGTCATATGGTTGAAGATTCGAGCAAGCGAGCCCGTCATGGTGAGAAGCACACCTCTACAACTCCTGAAAAGGTTACTGCCCCTGCCTCGCTTGACATTCCTTCCGGCTCTCCCGCTCTCGGGGAGACAGACATCCAAACAATAATTAGCAGGCCCAAATTCCAAGTCGTACCGGGTCCGGCCACTTTGCAAAGTCGGTTTCCACAGTGGTGTCTGAAGGGAGTAAGGTTTGACCTTGACTTGGTCCCCATTGACAAGTCTGCTATGTTACGAAACCTTGATGCCGTCAAGCTGGATATTGAGAGGACGTCGAACTGGCAAAAACTCGTTGACGAGCTCCAAAGGGTTAATCGTGCAAACATAGAGGCCATGCTCACTCTGGAAAATGATAAAGCCGAATGGCAAAAGCTTCTTGAGCAACATGACACTGAGATGAGGAGCATTGCTTCTTACAATGCGGAGCTTGATGCAAAAGTTGAAGAACTGAAACAAGAGCTTGCTGCTTCCTCTACTTCTTATTCTCAAAAAGAAGTAGTGCTCCTAAAACAAGTGAGAGATGCTCATGCAAGCCAAAGAGATGCCGAAGACAGGCTTGAAGTGCAGAAAAGAATTAGTGAGGGCTATGTTGCTGATATTGAAGAGCTTCGGAAGAAGAACAGCTCCCAAGAGGCGGAGATTCAAATGCTTAAGCTTCAACTTTCTAAAGCTGAAATGGAGCGTGATGAGGCCGTTGCCGACAAAATTGCACCTGAAGAATCTCACGAGGCAACGAGGGCCAACATCAGCTCAACATTATTTGATTTCTACCTGCATAGCATTTTGGGGCGTGGTAGCCTCGCCTTTCTAGGCCCCAAGTATGAAATTACTCGGGCTGAAGTTTGGGAGGCCGCACTCGATATGCTTGGCGGTAAGGGCGCTGGCTATGCTGAGTCAGCTCTTGAGGAGCATTATCTTGATGATGATGCTTGTGCCGCTCTCGCCAGGGGGAGAGAACGGCTTGCAAAATTAAGGGCCGAAACAGCGGCAGGAGAATATTCAGGAAAAATCATCTCAACTGCTCCAATTCAACCTTCTCCTTCAGCCGAAATTGACATTATCGGTTCTAGTTCTCATTCCCCATCTCCTACTAAAGTCACCACTGAGATCACAAGCATACAAGGTGAAGATTAAGGCGGCGAGAGTGCCGAGGCACAGGCTTACAAAGTTGACGTCAGGGAACCGACTTCTGCAGGTAACCCTACTGACAATCTTGCCCAAGTAAACTGCTCATCTGTTTCTAACGAGCTTGATGGGCTTTTTGACTACTTCTTGAATCTTGGCGAACCTTTATCTCCTCTTTTTACTGACTTGAACTTTTTTCCTTCTGTAGAGAAAACGTCGGGCTTTGTTCAAGCTTCCCCACCTCCAATTATTCCTCCTCCATCTATTAAGGTGACTCCTCCTTCCGCCTCGCTACCAGGATCAGAAGAGGAGCAAATCGAAGCTCTTCAAGACTTGGATGATCCCATTGCTTCACAAGAACACAAAGGAGAAGAAACTGAAGGGAGTGAGAAGACTCTAGAGGTGACTGGCTCCGACGCTGAACCGTTATCTAAAATTCTTTCTCCAGGGAGTGGGTCTTCCTCCTAGAAGAGGGGAAAGCAGGGAGTTTCCAAGAAGAGGAAGAAGAAGGAATCCTTAACTGGCGAAGAAGAAACAGAAGAAAGTCCGACTGAGCCCCTTTCTCCCTCATCCCCTACTCTTACAAGCCGCCCTAAGAAGTTGGTTATTCGGCCGGGTGCGGGCTCAAAAGGTGGACGGAAGAAGAAATGATGGCTCTGATTCCGTGGCTTTCATATCGCTTTTTGCCTTTTTCGCATGTACTGACCGGAAATTGTGCGGGTACCGGCCCCCCGCTTTTCTTTTGCTTTTTACTTTGGAACCTGTACCTGTATAAAATTCTAATAGTGTTGAATAAAATGATTCTTTTTCTTTGTACAAACTTCTTTTTCTTTAAACTCTGGTGAAGTGAAACTCCGAAGAGCGGTTGTCGCACTTCAACTCCTGGTGAAATGGGCCTCCGAAGAGGGCTTTTATTTTGTTTTGCATTTCAACTCTGGTGAAGTGAAACTCCGAAGAGCGGCTGTCACACTTCAACTCCTGGTGAAATGTGCCTCCGAAGATTGCCTGGAAGTTACTCTCTCATGGTTGGAGGGTCATGACTCCTCCAATCTTTTTTGTTGAGTAGAGAACTTTCTTTTTTGCGGCATATGCCTCGTTAGAGGTCTTTATCCTCCGAAGAGTTGCGCCTCCGAAGAGGACTTGTGCCTCCGAAGAGGGCTTTAGTTGTTCCTTGTCTACTTGCTTAGCCTTTTCAGCGATCCTCTGTTTTTCTTTTCAAGCTCACACTCCCTTCTCTTACAAGTAGTTTGTTTAATCCAAAGAAGTGTACTTCATTGTTAGGCAAGTTCGCGAGAACGGGCATAAGCTTCTTAATTGGATGTTTGTTTATTCAAACTTCTCAATTTATTAGCTAGAGCCCGTTTTCGGCGAAATCATTGGCCGTTCAATTGAGGCACTTCTTATCTAGGATTTAAATTCGGGGCTTTTGTGACTTGGAATTTGTTTGTTGAATGATAACAAGAATCACTTGGTCTTGTAATGTGCAAGTTTTATTTTCGTTGCCTGCAAAAATTTAAATCGACATTTCAGCAATACATTTAATGTACTTTTAATATTGAAAATAAAGCAAACATGTAATAATAATAAGGAACACAAGATTTATAGTGGTTCGGCCAAGAATTCGGGCCTACATCCACTTTATAGTCTTTCATTATTCACTTGCATCGGTTTTACAGTTGCTTTCAATTACAAGAATCATGCATTCATAATTTTTTTTTAACAATATGTCAACAAAGCTTTCAAGTAAAGTATGGACGCAAGTGATTGCTATTCCAAGCTCTTGGAATTTGATCTCCTTCGACAGTAGTGAGTTTGAATGTGCCATCAAGAAGCTTCTGACCTATGGCATATGGTCCTTCCCAATTTGGCCCAAACACACCTGTCGCCGTCATAATTCTCTTCAGGACTAGATCTCAAAGCTGCGTTGGCGAACTTTGGAATTGAAATGTCTGGCTATCCTTTGCTGATGGGCTGCGATTCTGAGCTCAGCCTCTTCTCTTTTTTCATCAAGGAGATCTAGTGCCTCAAGCCGTAGTTTTTCATTCTCTGCTTGATTGAAATGAATTCTTCTATGTGAAGGGACCTCTATTTCTACCGGAATCATTGCTTCTGACCCGTATGCCAATGAAAACGGAGTATGCCCAGTCGCAGTTTTGTGGGTAGTTTTGTATGCCCATAGTGTTAGTGGTAGCTTATCGACCCAACCACCTTTCGCTCTTTCGAGTTGCTTCTTGATGGTCGACTTGATAATTTTGTTTACTGCTTCCACCTACCCGTTTGCCTGCGGATGAGCTACTGCTGAGAAGCTTTTCCGGATTTTGAATCGTTTGCAAAAATCTTGTAATTCTTCACTTTCGAACTGAGTACCATTGTCTGTAATTATCTTTTGAGGCACACCATACCTGCAAATGATACTTTTAGTCACAAAACTTATCATCTTTTTAGAGGTGATAGTAGCCAGTGTTCAGCTTCTGCCTATTTAGTAAAATAATCTACAGCAACAATGGCATATTTGATTCCAGATTTGGCAGTTGGTAACAGTCCTACAAGGTCTATCCCGCATATTGCAAACGGCCATGGACTGACCATCTGTGTGAGTTCAGTAGAAGGTGCTCTAGGAATTTTGGCGAATCTTTGGCATCTATCACATTTTCGGGAATAGTCTGCTGCATCTCGATTAATTTCTGGCCAAAAATATCTGTATCGGAGAATCTTCTTTGCTAAAGTTTGACCACCTAAATGATCACCACATTCTCCCCCATGCACCTCAGCTAGGATTGTTTTGGACTCTTCCCTGGATACACATCGAAGTAACGGCATTGAGAATCCCCGTCTGTATAATTGGCCATCCTAGACTATATAGCGAGAGGCTTTCCTCAGTAGCTTCTGTCGTTCTTTTGAATTTTCCGGTAAAGAGCCATTGAGCAGATATTCTGTTATTGGAGTCATCCATGATTCTTGCTCTTGAGACACGCTCATGATCCAATCAATATCCATTTCATCAATGCTTGGAGCCGACAGGACTTCCACTGCAGTCAACCCAGAAATTGAGCTTCGCCTGTGCTAGAGTACTTTGCGAGAGAATCTTCTTTCGTGTTTTCTTCTCGAGGAACATGACTTATCGTGTAATGATCGAAGTCACACAGGAGTTCCCAAGCCTTTAACAAGTAGGCAGGCAGATTTCCCCCTTTCGCTTGGAATTCCTTCTTGACTTGACATACAATAAGCTGAGAATCACTGAAGATCTGTAATGCTCGGATGTTTAGTTCTTTAGCAATTCTCAAGCCAGCGATAAGAGCTTCGTATTCTGCTTCATTGTTCGTTGAAGGAAATTCCAATCTCAGTGCATAGCATAATGACCGACCTTCAGGAGTTTCAAGTACAACTCCGGCTCCAGAACGGTAGTCATTTCTCGCGCCATCAACATATAACTTCCATTGGATTGGGGAATCATTGATCGTTTCCTCCTCACTGTTACCCTTATCTGTGAATTCTGCGATGAAATTCGCTAAAGCTTGTCCGTTAATTGCTCTTGGGGATGATAAGTGATGTCATATTGACTGAGTTCAATGTTCCACTTTAGAAGACGACCCGAAGTCTCATGGCGAAACAGTACTTGCTTTAAAGGTTGATCAGTGAGGACTCTGAAAGGATGAGCTTGGAAAAATTGCCTCAACTTCCTTGATGCAATCAGTAGGCAATAGGCGAGTTTTTCCAACTTGGAGTAATTCATCTCTGCCCCAGTGAGTCTTTTGCTGATATAGTAAACTGGATGTTGAATCCTCTTGTCTTCTCGTATCAGCGCTGCACTTAAAGCATGAGATGATACTGCCAATTATATAAGAAGATCCTCACCATCGCCAGGCCTAGAAAGTATTGGAGGCGTTTCCATATGGCGAATCAATTCGTCAAAGGCTTTTTGGCATTCGGGAGTCCAATTGAAGCTTTTCTTTCCTTTCTTTAGAGCGTTAAAGAATGGGATGCATTTATCAGTAGCTTTGGAAATGAACCGACTTAAGGCGGCGACCTTTCCGTTGAGACTTTGCAATTCCTTCTTCGTTCTAGGAGCTTTGACTTCCTTTAAGGCGGTAATTTGTGCTGGACTAGCTTCAATGCCCCTAGCGCTCACGATGAAACCTTGGAACTTTCCGGACTACACCCCAAATGAACATTTTAAAGGGTTAAGCTTCATTCCGTATTTCCGGAGGACTACGAACATTTCTGCTTAGTGTTCTATGTGATCCACTGCTTTCTTAGACTTTGCTAACATGTCATCGACGTAGACTTCCATAGTCTTGCCCAATTACGGTTTGAACATAGCATTAACAAGTCTTTGGTAGGTTGCCCCCGCATCCTTCAGTCCGAAGGGCATAACTCTGTAGCAGTAAAGACCAACATCGGTGATAAAGCTCGTGTCCTCCTGATCTGGCTCATGCATCATGATCTGGTTATATCCGGAGTAGGCATCCATAAAAGATAACAATTCATGTCCCGCTGTTCCGTCTACCAGTTGATCGATCCTGGGTAACGGGAAGCAGTCTTTGGGGCAGGCCTTGTTTAGATCTGAAAAACGATGCACACTCTGCATTTTCCGTCGGCTTTCTTAACCAGCACTGGATTTGAAACCCAATTCGGATAGGTAGATTCTTTGATAAAGTTATTCTCCATGAGCCGATCAACTTCTTCTTTTAATGCTGCTGAACTTTCTGGACCTTGAGTTCTCCTTTTCTGTTTCACAGGTGTAAATTTTGGATCAATATTCAGAGCGTGTACTGCAACTTCTGGGGATATTCTACACATATCGGCATGAGTCCAAGCAAAAACATCCAAATTTGCTTTTAAAAAAGATATTAAGATATTCTGAATTGACACATTAAGTTGTGAACCCACAATCAACACCTTGTTTGGGTCCTTTGGGTCAACAGGTACTGGTACTGTCGTTTCCACTTGTACCACTCTATTCTCCCCTGCACTGGCTTTTCTAGGATCCATCTCTTTTCGTGCTCCGCTGTGCTCGCCAGTGCAGGGTCCGCCCTGTAATTGCTACAAGGCTGGTTCTTTGATGCGGACTGAGGTTGCCGCATCCTTTCCCATTTCACTTTTCCTTGCTTCTCGCAGCTCTGTCAGACAACACTCCCGTCTAGCATTTTGATCCCCTTTTATAACTCCTACTCCATTGTCTGTGGGGAATTTAATGGTGAGGCACCATGGGGCTAGAACAGCTTTGAACGCTGCAAGAGTTGGACGGCCAAGGAAAGCATTATAAGCGGAAAATTCGTCGACAATCATAAAAGTTTGCTTGCGGACTACTTTTCTTTCTCCCTCTCCAAGTTCTACAAACAAATCAACGGTTCCTATCGGCTGTTTTGGCTCCCCAGTGAAGCCAGCGATTTTCTACGATGAGGCTTGCACATCAGCCATAGGGATCTTCATTTGGTCGAATGTTTTCTTGAAGAGGATATTGCAGGATGCGCCACAATCAATGAGAACTCTTCTGACAATAGCTGGCCCAATACCAGCCGAGATGACTAAGGGTCCAAGGTAGGAGCTTCAACACCTGTGGAATCCATGGCCCTGAACACAATATCATCATTGAAAGTTCTTTGTTGTTTCAGGGGCGTAGTATCTTCCAAAACAAAGACATCTTCTTCGGCCGGTGCATATTTCAAAGCCCGGGTTTACCTTTCCATCTCACCCCAACTCTTGCCTGCTGGGTGAGGTCCTCCCGTAATGACATTGATAACAGGCCTTCCAGATTCATGCCCTGCACCCTTCTCACTTGTCCTGGGTTGATGAACAGGAGCTCGTTGCCCCTGACTAGACGAAGCAGGATTTCTGCTATTCTTTTCCACAAATTGCTGCAGCTTGTTTTCCCTTATCAACTCTTCAATCAAAATTTTCAATTGGCGGCATTCATCGGTATCATGACCGGGTTGATTATGGAAGTGGCAAAACTTCCCGCTTTGTACAGCTTTTTTCCCGGTTCTCAGAATGGGAGGTTTAGGATAATCAACAGAATCTTTAGTGGCAAGGTAAATACAATCCGCCGTATCTGATGAAGGAGTATATTCCGATGACTTAAACGAACGAGGCTTCTTCAGATTTTTCTGTTTCTTCCCATCGTTATTTTCCCTTTTCTGTCCTATAGATTCATTCTTGCGTGGAGCAGCAACGTTATCTTCAGCTTCTTCCAATACTGCCTTTACCGGTACAGGACGGCTTTCCAGGCGTATGAACTCATCTGCTTTCTTGTAGAATTTTTCAAGGGAATTTGGTTCCTTCATGTTAAGCCATTTTCCAAATTCGCTCGACTTGTCGATGGCCCTCATCGGATAGGTTAAGATCATCCGTGGTTCTGCATTGTCTACCTCAGCCAGCGCTATATTAAAGCGATTCAAGAAAGATCTGATAGTTTCCCCTGGATTCTGTTCTAAACTTGACAACGACATGATATCTTTGGCTTTTGAAGCATATAGTCTGAACTGCTCCTTGAATTTCCGGGTTAGGTCAAAAAACTGATCTATAGACCGAATTGGTAGCTTGGTGAACCAAAGCAGAGCTACACCTTCCAAATATACAGGAAAATATCGACACTTTATTTCATCAGAAGCTCTGGCACCTGTCATGTGCCAATCATACTTATACAAGAATTCGTTCGGATCACTTGTTCCCTTGTAAGCTGGGATAGTTGGAGGGACGAAATTCCTTGGGAACTCAGCCTTTAAGATCCTTTCGGTAAACGGGTTTTACTTAGAGCGAAACCCCATTCCTTCTCGTCTTCATTCCTTTGCATGCTTTCTTTCATGATTTGTCGAACCATTTCAGAAAGATACCCCTCATCATTTCGAGCTTTAGATCCACCAACTTCAGGAAATGTCCGCTCAAAGGGGCTGGCAGCCCTCTCGGGAATGTTTCTTTCTTCAGCATCATGAATGTTGCCAGCAAAGTTCCTTTCATTACCTGTTGGTTGACGGTTTACCCAAGCAAATCGTTCAACTTATTCAAAATTAGGGCATTTTGGGCATTCTGAGCCTCCAATTGTGCACTTTGGGCATTTATCTGCTGGTTCAGCCCTAAGATTACAGCATCCAACTCCGCTTTTGTAACCCCAACAGGTGGAGTGGCTTGATTAGGTACTGGGGAAACGGAGGTTCCCTCTTGAACATTTCCAGATCTAACAGATCTACTCCTTCTCCCCGGAGCCATGATTTCAGATAAACTTCTAGTCTTCAGAGAGATTACTTCAACAAACTTTCGTGGAGCAATGATGATAATTCGCCTGAGTTCAATTCTTAGTGAAAGCACCAAAAATGTTAACGCTAAAATTTGAACGCTAACACCCCGGTGTGTAAAGTTTAGTTGTGAAAGCACCACCCGATGACTCGGGAACAAAGTATAAGCAGAAAACCACAGAAAAAGCAGTAAATAACAACGATTTTATAGTGGTTCGGCTCAATAGTTTGCCTACGTCCACTCTGAATATCTTTATTGATGATTTCGTTACAAGTCGATACAATTCTTCCCAAGTACAATACACTTTGAATCACTAAACACTTTGAACGAGTAGCTTAAACATCAATGTAAGTGAAAGTCCTCAAATCCATGTCGGATGCATGAGATTCCTTCTCGAAGTTGTTGATAGCATTCTACGTGTCTTGAAAGCTTTGAGTGTCGAGTTTTTTTGGAATGTAGCAGAGTATCGGTGCTTGGAAAGAATGAGCCTAAAAAGTCCTATGAACGTTGGAGGTGGTCGCATATTTATAGAGAATTCTAGGTAGAGGTTTCCGCAAGTCATGAGTCGTGTACGACTCATGGAGAGTCGTAAGTCGCACTCGACTCAAGGTTCAAGAGTTAGCAGGCAGTGGAGTAAGTGAAGTGGTTCTGAGCTTTTCTTCGTTCATCTAGATACAAGTCCTAACTCGTTCGCGAGTTAAGAGGTCGCGGTTTAAAATGAGGCAGCACTAAAATGTTGGCTCTGCGGTTTTAGGTCGTGTACGACTTAAACTAGGTCTTAAGTCGTCGACGAGTCATCTTATTACGGCATGGTATTGAACTTGTTCTCTAAGTCCTAGGTCGTAACGTCTTTTAGTCGTGGACTTTCTTAAGTCGTGACATTCCCTAAGTCGCTTAGGTCTTGATCCTGTTAGGTCATTAGCTCCTTAACTCGTAAGCTTTTAACTCGCAGGCTATTTAGGTCGTAGACTCCTTAACTCGTGTACCTCCCTTGAGACATGACATATCTTAAGTCGCAGAGGCCTTAAGTCGCAGATTTCTCTGAGTTGTGAGTCGCTTTGTTTACCTAAGTCGTTTACGACTCATGCTAGGTCGTAAGTCATGGACAACTTTAGGTCGTTAACTTATTTCCCTATTGAGTCAGGCCATCTCTTAAGTCGTAGATTTCCTTATGTCGTAGACTTCTTGGTCCGTTGAGTTGCTGTTTCCCTCGAGTCGTTGAGTCGGCCATTTCTTTAACACGTTAAACCGTTAAGTCATACCATTCATAAGTCGTAGATCATCCATAACTTGAGTCCTTAACTTGTTAAGTCGAAGAGTGCTTTTAACTGCTAGATCGTGGTGGCCTCAAGTCATAAGTCGTTGTCTTAACGGGGTTAACAATATACAAGTTCAAAACATATTTACTAACTTAAGTTCATTCACTTTCATTTACTCAAGTTAAATTTTTAATTCCAAGATTTAAATTTTCATTTCTTCCTTATTAATATCATATTTACTTAATAAGTCCAACAGTTGATTTATTTTACTTTACACAATATTTAAATAGAAGTTTCCACAATTCAGTTTCCCGGTTTTATTTCAACACAAATTTGAAATAATAACTAACTAATACATTCCTGGTATCAAATCAAATCTCCCAATTCCAAAACACTTGGTTTTATTAAAACAAACTTCCCTTTGAAATTTATAAAACCAGTTGCATAACCAACAAGTCAAACAAATATCATAACCAACAACTTTGGTAGCAATCCATCACTTTAGAAACACGAAAATGGAATCTAATGATGTGGCCAACATCATCAGGATTATTTTCCAACGACTAAAGTGAGTTCAATGCTCCTTTCTTCCAAAATTTATCTCAAGCCAATTTCCATTCAAAATTATTTCCTCAAATGAATACCCCATTCTTCAAATGCTTTTGCAAACATTTCTAACATTTTGACAATGTTAAATTCCCAAACCTTTGTTTAAAATTTGTTTGAAATCCCTTTCGAATTTTCCGGGGTAAAAATTCTGGTTTAAATTAAATTTTAATTTCACTTCTTCTTCTTATTTGAATCATATTTAATCAATTCCGTTTGGTTATAAATCAATTTAATATCTTACATTCCCAATGGTTTATATATCATCTCATTTTAAATTTAAATCAAATTGTAGATTCATATTTGATTACAATATTAACAACCAAACAAACAACATATATATAATTGAGAAAACCGTTTATTTTATATCAAAATATAATGTTGGGTAAAATTATTTCATTTACCCACTTTAAAAACAATACTATGTCGGTTTATCTTGTTCAAGAGTTTAGAAACCCCTATCGATACGGTTGTACTTCCCACACTGACCAGAATTCACAAACACTCCACCGATAAGTCAACACAGTATAAAAACAATTTTATATCCACTAACAAGTGCGCTCTCATATCTATTTATACACTCAACTCATTATAGAGTACTATTAACTCTGTTTAACGAGTAATTTCCCCAACAAAGCCTAGGTTGTCGCCAACCTAAGCTCTGATACCAAGTGTGACAGCCCGCAAATCCGTACCCCTTGAATCAACACTATTTTACCTCTGTTAACTCAAGTGGCACAAAAATACGAACCATTTGGGTTTAAGAAGAAGAGATAGAAGAGGAAGAAGCTAAACAATATCAGAATCTCACAGTCGCAGCGGAATAAAATATAATAGTAAATATAGATCTTTGCACAAAATAAAATCTATACCGGTTTTATACATCACATCATCAGAGTATCTCATACATCATCAATTTATTTTCAGACATACCATACAATCATAGCAGCGGAATATATATATATAGGCACAGATAATACGTCTCGGACTCCAGCTCCTCTCCTGCCCCATAGCATCCTGTCCTGAACATATAATACTCGGTCTGACCCGAGCATTATAATGAAATAACACCCGAGTCAGTCTGTAATACCAGCTGATAATAATGCATCCAACTTGATTATTAAAGTTTCAGAAATCCTTTGAAAGCAAAAGCATCTCGTAAGACCACGCCACAAATAAACATGTCGGGCTTTTAACTTACGATAGCTAAAACACTTTTTATAGAAATCCTCTGATATTATAATATGGTCTATTTACAAATACTTATAAAATAGCTGAAATTGTTACATGATTAAATTCCAGCTACTAGCCACAAAGAGGGTAATATAAACAAAACTCGTACAAGGCTCTTAGGAGAATGGATTTCCTACAATGACTAGGCATTGGGGTACCGCCTGTCACAGTACGGGGCCTAGATCACCGTACCGAGGACCACTCCCGATCCCCTGCAACACAAGGCCGGACCCATCCCTTACTGGACAGTTCCGAATAAGATCACCACGCGGATGGGATCAGCACCGCACCACTAAGCCGAAATAAAAAGGGACATCTAGACAGGGATGACCTTACTCTCCAATGGGGGCTACCCACGAAACCTTGCTGCATATCCCCTGATTTTCAGTCATTCCCATTTGATGAGGCTTGAGGCTAAGAGTTATCTTTTAGAATGTTTCACTTAGAACGCCCATCGCCCACCTGACGATGTTTTGCAAGCATTCGTCCATACAAGTCCGTTCCGGGTTCGAAATGGAACCGAAGGCACTACTCCTACTACATCCATTTTGGAAATATCCTCAGGATTAGTACCGACTAGCCCTTGCACTTCACTGCTCCATCTTCGACTCCGACCATGTTTTTCCACAAAATGTGCAAACCGGATCGAAGTGGTTTTCGAGAAAAAAATCTCGATCCCGGTCTCTTCGAGACGATCAACGCATTTGTCCAATATTGACAGTCGGTGATTTAACTATCAATTTCTATTCTCAAACATACATAAGCATTCAACACACAATAAATAATTCCCATATTATTTATTTGCCTCAAATATCTTTACAAAATATATTTTCAAATTTTCAAAACTCATTTGAAAACAATTTCCCAAAGTTCATCCTTTACAAGGTAAATCCCTTACCATATATTCCCATTGGAATAACCAAGTTCAAAACATTTAGATTTAAAACAGTTAAAACATTTTATACTAAAATATACTTTAAAATACGTAAATTTACTTCTAATTACTTACTCAAAAATATAAATTTAAAATAAGTGAAGTAAAACTATTTATTAAGATCTAAACTTGGTTTTACATAAATGTAGAGTTTTCAAAGGATTTATAACAATTTCGAATAATTTTGTTCAAAACTAGCCTTTAAATAAATCTATTTTGTAAAAATAATTTCAAAGGTATTCAAAAAAATTTACTATTGCTAATTTATCAATAATTACTTTAAAAAAATAATTTCCAAAACACTCTTTTAAACAAGTTTGAATATTTAAACTTTCTTTTGATAAAATCTGTTTAAAACTCGAACTTGGTTTTTCACAGGGAAACTCATTCCCACTCAAACAACCCAGAAAATCCATTTTATAAATTATGTCGATTATATTTCAATTCAGATTTATGTTTAATAACATAAATTTCCTCCCCAGGTTTAAAATAATTTCTTACGAAGCTTAACCACATTTCCATTCTCGGAAATTAACTTCCAAAGTATAAGTGTAAAGGTCTTTTTAAATAAACTATCATAAATTTATTTAATGAAATCATACTTAAGAAATTCCTCAACTAAATACCTCCTTAAATTTTCAATGGTTTTAAATAATATTTCTGCAACATTCTAATTTGCAATTTATTGCTAATTTAATTTGAAGGGTTTCCTTTGAAAGCATATTTAATTTCTAGGGAACATTATTATCAAAATAACCCTATTGTTATTTTTAACAGTTTATAATTTCTTATTGAAATTATCACCAGAAATCCATACTTTCACATTTATCAACTAATAAATGTTCCACTTATTTTTATTTCCAACTTTACAAATTTTCATTCTTTACTCAACCCAGATTCCAAATTTTATTCCCTTAAATTCTTTATTTATCAATTCCTTTTATTTCTTTGAAAATCCAATTTATTTTATTTTATTCTTAAAATTCCGTGCATATACTTATCCAACAATATCACGGTACAATTTAATTCAGAGTTATCCATTACAATATATAACCAAATCACAACATCAATTATAAAGATAATTACTATAGTGTGAGGAATCCAGTTGGATCCCTCCAACCTGTTTTCCCTGCATCAACGAATATTAGCACATCACATATAAATATCAATCCAGACTGATAGCAACAATTATATTCAACCAATCACACAAATATTTAAATATTAATTATTTAAATCAGCCAATATCCATATGTGAGTGAGAATAACTCACCTAGAGTTTTGGCGAGCGTTCGAAATTTAAATTAAACCGAACGACGTTCGATTTAACTTAAATTTCTACTTGCCCGGGATGATTTCCAAACTGCACCACCGCGTAGTTTGCTCTTCTGCGATTCTGGTGCCGCAAATTTCGTTAAATTATGATAACGTACGCATTAGTTAGGATTTTATAAAGTTTTGAATCGAATTTTAAAATGTTAACGCTAAAATTTGAACGCCAACACCCCGGTGTGTAAAGTGTAGTTGTGAAAGCACCACCCGATGATTCGGGAACAGAGTATAAGCAGAAAACTGCAGAAAAAACAGTAAACAACAGCGATTTTATAGTGGTTCGGCTTAATGGTTTGCCTACGTCCACTTTGAATATCTTTATTAACGAATTCGTTACAGATCGATACAATTCTTCCCAAGTACAATACACTTTGAATTACTAAACACTTTGAACGAATGGCTTAAACTTCAATGTGAGTGAAAGTCTTCAAATCCATGTCGGATGTATGAGATTCCTTCTTGAAGTTGTTAGTAGCGTTCTACGTGTCTTGAAAGCCTTGAGTGTCGAGTTGGTTTAGAATGTAGCAGAGTATCGGTGCTTGGAAAGAATGAGCCAAAAGTCTCTTGAACGTTGGAGGTGGTCGCGTATTTATAGGTGTGATTCTGGGCAGCAGTTTTTCGCTTAAGTCATGAGTTGTGACCGAATTTAGTTGAGTCGCGGCCGATCTATAGAAGCAAATCCACGGTCTAGTAGAGTTAAGCCGACTTACTTGATTTCACGCAAGTCCAAAGTCGTAAACGAGTTATGGGGCCAGGTCATGAAATGATGAGGTATCCGATTCGCTTGCTTAGGTCGTGAACGACCTACCATAGGCCTTAGGTCGGTTTGCCCCATGAGTCGGCCAACATCTTTAAAGCATCAAGGTTATAACCCGGTGAGTCGCTGTCCCTGTTAAGTCGGCAATAAGTTGATTCGTCACTCATTCTGAGTCGGTTCATACGTTAGGTTGGCAACAAGCTAAGGCTGTTGAGTCGGAACTTCCTTTGAGCCTTAAGTCGGCATTACTCCAAGACGTTAGGTCGGAACTTTCTTTGAGGCCTTAGATCGGTCTGCTTCTCAAGCCCCTTAGGTCGGAACCTTCTTAAACCTTATGCAGTTAGGTCGGTCTTCCATGCTACGATACTAGGTCGGCATCCTGTTGTGCCTTGGGTCGGCAGAACTTGGGTCGCTAACTGTTCGATATGCTAGATCGGTGAGTCATGGCCGAGATGGAGTTAACATTTGCCCCTCGAAGTACGTGCCTAAGGGTTAGGTCGTGTGCTTCGATGTCCTTTGACTCGTCCGCCACTAGGTCGGTTGCGACCCAACAGTTATATACGCCGCTTCATTCATTCCTACTGTAAGGTATAAAACATCCATCTCCTTCTTTTTCATTACTTGTTCCCTTGCTCAATTCCGCCATTAAAATTTTCTCAAGCTTTTGAATGCGATTTCATTCCAACTGGTCACCGATAATCTCTACCATTGATCGTGTAGGTAACCTCATTCCTCTTCTGATTGTAGGTCACCGTTAATTCGTAAATTCTGTCGCTCGAACTCGAATTGCCTCCTTGTACGACGCTCCATCACGAATCCCATCGCATTTATAGTTGATGAAGCCTAGGTTGCTCGATTCGGCTTCAGATGATCGTTGATACAAGTAAGATGGTTTATCACCTTAGACTCAATGATCTATGATGGCAGGGTATTGGACTTGTAACAATTTCAAATTGTTGTATTGGGTGATTCGAGAGTAGGAATGAAGGCTGTTGTTGATGAAATGGTTATCGGGTTAATGGGTTGAATGGAGTGAAATGTTGGTCCGCAGGCGACTCAGCAAATTCAGATGACCTAATTGTTTGGCCGACCTAAACTTTAAGAATTGAATCGTGGCCAAGTTAACACTTGGGGAAATTCCCACTTCTTCGAACCGAAGCCTTTCTCCTGATTACTCCTTCACGACCTAGAGGACTACCGATTTAAGGAACGAAGGAACTTAGCCTTAACTCGCGAAGGATTTTTAAATCGTAGCCGACTTAATACTTGAGCTTTGGACGTGTTGTCATTTAGGAGCATAGACCCACTTTGGGTATTTGACTTGAACTGCCGAACTATGTTGTCTGAATTTTGAACTGCTCCAACCCTAAACTTGCTTGATTCTCATTGTATTATTTCACAGACTACATTGACTTATAAGCTGCCAACCTGCTGAAAATAACAAACAAAGAAAACCAAGGCGAAAATACTGCCATTGACTGCCTACATCAGATCACAGATTAGTCGAGCAACTTAAATATATTGCATGAAATGCTTGTGAATCAATCAACTAATGTTAAACATTAATGCAAAGTGTCAACAATCTGAACTGATTTGTTTGTATCAACATTATACTTGCATATTTAGGCTTAAAACAATAGTCCCTGGATTTCATAACTAACAAATGCTTGCTAGTTTTCATTCCAGTTATATTTGTTTATTGCTTTGCTAATTTTATACAACACCTCACACACATTTTAGGAAACGTGCACCTTGATGTTTGAATATCCAGTTATTTATGTAGAATGACTTCCCATCAAGAAGAAATGGCAGCTCAAGAGGAAGAAACTTTTCCGGTAGCTCTTCCTATAGAGGACCCTCCAGAGAGAACCCCAACTATTCTAAACCCGAGAGCATTTACTCAGCTACGCACTCAATTTGGTTTTACTGAAAGTGATGTCCTACTCCCTGGGCCAAGTGATACCGCCGACAGTCCTCCCCGTGGCTTTATTGCAATCAATCGTCAAATGTGCTTAAGCGGGGCGATCCCTCCTTTTAATGACTTTCTCCGAATTCTTCTCCTTCGGTTGTCAATCTCTCCGTCCCAACTTCATCCTAATGGTTATGCCATCTTGATGGGGTTGTGTGTTTTGTTCAGAAGAACTTTTGACCGCTTACCAAGTTTTGAAGAAATTCGTTACTTATGCTCGTTTGCAAAGAGTAGAGATCATCCTTCCCTTATAATTGTGAGGAGTGCTAGAAACCGCAAACTTATTTCTGATCTTACCGAAAGCGTTCATGGATTTTTGAACCAATTTTTCTTTGCTCGCTGCCCCCAGGGTTTTATGCTGATTGGAGAGTAGGAAGTAAGATTACCTGTCTCCATTTTTAAGCTTTTTCGAGATCCGAATTACCAATTGCTAATTTCATTCTTTGCTCTTTTCAGCACTTCCACTTCCCTCTAGGTATCCGGTCCATAAGCAGACTTTTGACAGATTGAGTGTCGTGGCCGTAGCAGAGAAAAGCATCAAGTTTTTGTTGAGGGATGAATTTTTGCACCAATACGGGCTTCTACATACTTCTCGTTCTACATATCCTCATGAAATCCCAGACTCCCCGGCTAGAGCGTTGGATGCCCCAGTTTCTACAGACACATCCATACCAAAAGGACCTGCTCCCGAGGCTTCGCTAGTGAAGTGCTCCACTTCTGTTGATGTTGCAGGGCCATTTGACGAACTTGCCCCGGTTATTGAGGAAGAAGATCCTCAGGGATCTCCCCGACGTTCACAGAAATCTGGCGAAGAAGCCGAGAAAACTAGCCTTGTCAAGCAGAGCAGGGATGATACTTTCGAAGGGCTGAGCGACCTCTTTGCCACCTCGCAAGAGATCTTTAAATATGATCCTATCACTACCGGGGTTTCTTCTTCAGTAGTTGAAGCGACTTTTATCCTGCAACGGACTCCGTCAACTCAAGAGTTGACGCTAACTATTACACCCACAACCACTCCTCAATTAAAGAGTGGTTCGTAGTTTGATGCGCGTAGTTTGCACATCACACACACTTAGAATTTTTTCGGCAATTTTATGCTCCTGACTTTTTGTACTTTGAAGAATTCTAAAATTTAGCTCATTTTTATTTCAGATCCTCCGATGGGGCGCAGCGGATCCTACTATGATGATTTCCAGTGCTACGGGAGGCGTAGCCAATATGATTACAGGCGTTACCTCCCCTCTTACAGAGAATCTGATGAAGAAAGAGCCGCCCGAAAGGCTCAAGAGAAGAGGGCTCAATAGGAGCGTTATGAAAGAAGAGAGAGGGAGGAGCGCCATGATTCTTCGCAGAGAGGCGACGATTCCCATAAAAGAAAATCCCTTGATGACAGAGGAAAAACTCATATGGTTGAAGATTAAAGCAAGCGAGCCCGACATGGTGAGAAGCACACCTCTACAACTCCTGAAAAGGTTACTTCCCCCACCTCGCTTGACATTCCTTCCGGCTCTCCCGCTCTTGGGAAGACAGACATCCAAACAATAATTAGCAGGCCCAAATTCCAAGTTGGACCGGGCCCGGCCACTTTGCAAAGTCGGTTTCCACAGCGGTGTCTGAAGGGAGTAAGGTTCGACCTTGACTTGGTTCCTATTGACAAGTCTGCCATGTTACGAAACCTCGATGCCGTCAAGCTTGATATTGAGAGGATGTCAAACTGGCAAAAACTTGTTGACGATCTCCAAAGGGTTAATCGTGCAAACAAAGAGGCCATGCTAACTATGGAAAATGACAAAGCTGAATGGCAAAAGGTTCTTGAGCAACATGACACTGAAATGAGGAGCATCGCTTCTTACAATGAAGAGCTTGAAGCAAAAGTTGAGGAACTGAAACAAGAGCTTGCTCCTTCCTCTACTTCCTATTCTCAAAAAGAAGAAGTGCTCCTAAAACAAGTGAGAGATGCTCATGCCAGCCAAAGAGTTGCCGAAGACAGGCTTGAAGTGTAGAAAAGAATTAGTGAGGGCTATGTTGCTGATATTGAAGAGCTTTGAAAGAAGAACATCTCCCAAGAGGCGGAGATTCCAATGCTTAAGCTTCAACTTTCTAAAGCTGAAATGGAGCGTGATGAGGCGGTTGCCGGCAAAATTGCAGCTGAAGAATCTCACGAGGCAACGAGGACCAACATCAGCTCAACATTATTTGATTTCTACCTGCATAGCATCTTGGGGCGTGGTAGCCTCGCCTTTCTAGGCCCCAAGTATGAAATTACTCTGGCTGAAGTTTGGGAGGCCACACTCGATATGCATGGCGGTAAAGGCGCTGGTTATGCTGAGTCAGCTCTTGAGGAGCATTATCTTGATGATGATGCTCGCGCCGCTCTTGCCGGGGGAGAGAACAGGTTGCAAAATTAAGGGCTGAAACAGCGGCAGGAGAATACTCAGGAAAAATTATCTCAACTGCTCTGATTCAACCTTCTCCTTTAGCCGAAATTGATATCATCGGTTCCAGTTCCCACTCCCCATCTCCTACTAAAGTTACCACCAAGATCACAAGTATAAAAGGTGGAGATGAAGGCGGCGAAAGTGCCGAGGCACAGGCTTACGAAGTTGACGTCAGGGAACCGACTTCTACAGGTAACCCTACTGACAATCTTGCCCAAGTAGACTGCTCATCTGTTTCTTACGAGCTTGATGGGCTTTTTGACTACTTCTTGAATCTCAGCGAACCTTTATCTCCTCTTTTTACCGACTTGAACTTTTTTCCTACTGTAGAGAAAACGTCGGGCATTGTTCAAGCTTCCCCACCTCCAATTATTCCTCCTCCATCTATTCAGGTGACTTCTCCTTTCGCCTCGCAACCGGGATCACAAGAGGAGCAAATAGAAGCTCTTCAAGACTTGGATGATCCCATTGCTTCACAAGAACACAAAGGAGAAGAAACTGAAGGGAGTGAGAAGACTCCAGAAGCAACTGGTTCCGATGATGAACCACTAGCTAAACTTTTCTCTCCAGGGAGTGGGTCTTCCTCCAAGAAGAGAAGAAAGCAGGGAGTTTCCAAGAAGAAGAAGAAGAAGAAGGGATCTTTAACAGGCGAAAAAGAGACGGAAGAAAGTCCGACTGAGCCCCTTTCTCCTTCATCCCCTACCCTTACAAGCCGGCCTAAAAAGTTGGTTATTCGGCCAGGTGCGGGCTCAAAAGGTGGGCGGAAGAAGAAATGATGGCTCTGGTTCTGTGGCTTTCATATCGCTCTTTGCCTTTTTCGCATGTACTGACCGGAAATTATGCGGGTACCGGCCCCCGCATTCTTCTTATACTTTTTACCTTGGGACTTGTATCTGTACAAAATTTTAACAGTGTTGAATAAAATAATTCTTTTTCTTCATACAAACTTCTGTCTGTATCTGAAAATGCATTTATTATTCATTTTTGTACAAGTTTCTTTGTACGATATTGCAGTGAGCTTGTGGTATATATTGTTCGAGCGCAATTTTACCGATGTAGTTATACCATGTTATGTTGGCCCTATACCATAAGCTCATTGTAATATTTTAATTTATGAGGAACTTGTACTTTTGTTTTTTAAAGAATAATTATTCCACATTTGGAGGAATATTATTTCGTTAAAAAACAGAGTACAAATAAGTTTGTAAGCTTCATCCTTCGAAGATATCACTTTTTATTTTGTGCATATACACATTTTACTGAATGAAATCTTCTATGTGGTAAAGCGAGTATTTGAAAGGTACTTCAACTTCTTTTTGAGGAAGAGAATTTTCTAGAATAAGTAATTCATTCTTCCTTTGAAAGTTATTCTTTGAAAAGTTGCACCTCTGAGGAAGACTTTTTCACGTTTCAACACCTGGAAGTTTTATTTCAATCTTGGTGAAACGTGTGCCTCCGAAGAGGTCTTTCTGCTTGATTGTGCCTCCGGGAGGAGGTCTTTTCATTTCTGCCTCTGGGAAGAGGTCTTTCTGTCTTATTGTGCCTCTGGGAAGAGGTCTTTTTGTTTCTGCCCCTTGGGAGAGGCTCTTTTTTTTTTTGTTTTTTTTTTTGCATTTCAACTCTGGTGAAGTGAAACTCCGAAGAGCGGCTGTTGCACTTCAACTCCTGGTGAAATGGGCCTCCGAAGAGGGCTTTTATTTTGTTTTGCATTTCAACTCTGGTGAAGTGAAACTCCGAAGAGCGGCTGTCGCACTTCAACTACTGGTGAAATGGGCCTCCGAAGAGGGCTTTTATTTTGTTTTGCATTTCAACTCCGGTGAAGTGAAACTCCGAAGAGCGGCTGTCGCACTTCAACTCCTGGTGAAATGGGCCTCTGAAGAGGGCTTTTATTTTGTTTTGCATTTCAACTCTGGTGAAGTGAAACTCCGAAGAGCGGCTGTCGCACTTCAACTCCTAGTGAAATGGGCCTCCGAAGAGGGCTTTTATTGCCTGGAAGTTACTCTCTCATGGTTGGAGAGTCATGACTCCTCCAATCTTTTTGGTTGAGTAGAGAACTTTCTTTTTTGCGGCGTATGCCTCGTTACAGGTCTTTATCCTCCGAAGAGTTGTGCCTCCGAAGAGGGCTTGTGCCTCCGAAGAGGGCTTTAGTTGTTCCTTGTCTACTTGCTTATACCTTTTCAGCGATCCTCTGTTTTTCTTTTCAAGCTCACACTCCCCTCTCTTACAAGTAGTTTGTTTAATCCAAAGAAGTGTACTTCATTGTTAGGAAAGTTCACGAGAACGGGCATTAACTTCTTAATTTGATGTTTGTTTGTTCGAACGATCTCAATTTATGAGCAATGGCCTGTTTCCGGCGAAATCATTGGTCGTTCAATTGAAGCACTTCCTATCTAGGATTTGAATTCGGGACTTTTGTGTCTCGAAATTTGTTTGCTGAATGATAACCAGAATCACTTGGTCTTGTAATGTGCAAGTTTTATTTTCATTGTCTGCAAAAATTTAAATCGACATTTCAGCAATACATTTAATATATTTTTCATATTGAAATTAAAGCAAACATGTAATAATAATAAGAAACACAAGATTTATAGTAGTTCAGCCAAGAATTTGGGCCTACATCCACTTTATAGTCTTTCATTATTCACTTGCATCGGTTTTACAATTGCTTTCAGTTACAAGAATCATACATTCATAATTCTTTTTACAATATTTCAACAAAGCTATCAAGTAAAGTATGGACGCAAGTGATTGCTGTTCCAAGCCCTTGGAATTTGATCTCCTTCGACAGTAGCGAGTTTGAATGTGCCATCAAGAAGCTTCTGACCTATGACATATGGTCCTTCCCAATTTGGCCCAAACACACCTGTCGCCGTCATGATTCTCTTCAGGACTAGATCTCCAATCTCAAAGCAGCTTTGGCGAACTTTGGAATTGAAATGTCTGGCTATCCTTTGCTGATGAGCTGCGATTCTGAGCTCAGCCTCTTCTCTTTTTTCATCAAGGAGATCTAGTGCCTCGAGCTGTAGTTTTTCATTCTCTACTTGATTGAAATGAATTCTTCTATGTGAAGGGACCTCTGTTTCTACCGGAATCATTGCTTCTGACCCGTATGCCAATGAAAACGGAGTATGCCCAGTCGCAGTTTTGTGGGTAGTTCTGTATGCCCATAGTGCTAGTGGTAGCTTATCGACCCAACCACCTTTTGCTCTTTCGAGTTGCTTCTTGATGGTTGACTTGATAATTTTATTTACTGCTTCCACCTGCCTATTTGCCTGCGTATGAGCTACTGCTGAGAAGCTTTTTCGGATTTTGAATCGTTTGCAAAAATCATGGAATTCTTCACTTTCGAACTGAGTACCATTGTCTGTAATTATCTTTTGAGGCACACCATACCTGCAAATGATACTTTTAGTCACAAAACTTATCATCTTTTTAGAGGCGATTGTAGCCACTGGTTCAGCTTCTGCCCATTTAGTAAAATAATCTACAGCAACAATGGCATATTGGATTCCGGATTTGGCAGTTGGTAACGGTCATACAAGGTCTATCCCCCATATTGCAAACGGCCATGGACTGATCATCTGTCTGAGTTCAGTAGAAGGCGCTCTAGGAATTTTGGCAAATGTTTGGCATCTGTCACATTTTCGGGAATAGTCTGCTGCATCTCGATTAATTTCTGGCCAAAAATATCCGTATCGGAGAATCTTCTTTGCTAAATTTTGACCACCTAAATGATCACCACATTCTCCCCCATGCACCTCAGCTAGGATTGTTTTGGACTCTTCCCTGGATACACATCGAAGTAACGGCATTGAGAATCCCCGTCTGTATAATTGGCCATCCTGGACTATATAGCGAGAGGCTTTCCTTAGTAGCTTCTGTCGTTCTTTTGAATTTTCCGGTAAAGAGCCATTGAGCAGATATTCTGTTATTGATGTCATCCATGATTCTTGCTCTTGAGACACGCTCATGATCCAATCAATATCCATCTCATCAATGCTTGGAGCCGACAGGACTTCCACTGGAGTCAACCCCAGAAATTGAGCTTCGCCTGTGCTTGAGTACTTTGCGAGAGAATCTGCTTTCGTGTTTTCTTCTCGAGGAATATGGCTTATCGTGCAATGATCGAAGTCACACAGGAGTTCCCAAGCCTTTAACAAGTAGGCAGGCAGATTTCCCCCTTTCGCTTGGAATTCCTTCTTGACTTGGCATAAAATAAGCTGAGAATCACTGAAGATCTGTAATGCTCGGATGTTTAGTTCTTTAGCAATTCTCAAGCCAGCGATAAGAGCTTCGTATTCTGCTTCCTTGTTCGTTGAAGGAAATTCCAATCTCAGTGCATAGCATAATGTCCGACCTTCAGGGGTCTCAAGTACAACTCCGGCTCCAGAACAGTAGTCATTTCTCGCGCCATCAACATATAACTTCCATTGGATTGGGGAATCATCGATCGTTTCCTCCTCACTGTTACCCTTATCTGTGAATTCTGCGATGAAATCCGCTAAAGCTTGTCCGTTGATTGCTTTTCGGGGATGATAAGTGATGTCATGTTGACTGAGTTCAATGTTCCACTTTAGAAGACGACCCGAAGTCTCAGGGCGAAATAGGACTTGCTTTAAGGGTTGATCAGTGAGGACTTTGATAGGATGAGCTTGGAAATATTGCCTCAACTTCCTCGATGCAATCAGTAGGCAATAGGAGAGTTTTTGCAACTTGGAGTAATTCATCTCTGCCCCAGTGAGTCTTTTGCTGATATAGTAAACCGGATGTTGAATCCTCTTGTCTTCTCGTATCAGCGCTGCACTTAAAGCATGAGATGATACTGCCAAGTATATAAGAAGATCCTCGCCATCGCCGGGCCTAGAAAGTATTGGAGGCGTTTCCATATAGCGAACCAATTCATCAAAGGCTTTTTGGCATTCGGGAATCCAATCAAAGTTTTTCTTTCCTTTCTTTAGAGCGTCAAAGAATGGGATGCATTTATCAGTAGCTTTGGAAATGAACCGACTCAAGGCGGCGACTTTTCCGTTGAGACATTGCAATTCCTTCTTCGTTCTAGGAGCTTTGACTTCTTTTAAGGCGGTAATTTGAGCTGGACTAGCTTCAATGCCCCTAGCGCTCACGATGAAACCTAAGAACTTTCCGGACTCCACTCCAAATGAACATTTTAAAGGGTTAAGCTTCATTCCGTATTTTCGGAGGACTGCGAACATGTCTGCTAAGTGTTCTATATGATCAACTGCTTTCTTAGACTTTACTAACATGTCGTCGACGTAGACTTCCATAGTCTTGCCCAATTGCGGTTTGAACATAGCATTAACAAGTCTTTGGTAGGTTACCCCCGCATTCTTCAGCCCGAAGGGCATAACTCTGTAGTAGTAAAGACCAACATCGGTGATAAAGCTCGTGTCCTCCTGATCTGGCTCATGCATCATGATCTGGTTATATCCGGAGTAGGCATCCATAAAAGATAACAATTCATGTCTCGCTGTTCCATCTACCAGTTGATCGATCCTGGGCAATGGGAAGTAGTCTTTGGGGCAGGCCTTGTTTAGATCTGAAAAATCGATGCACACTCTCCATTTTTCGTTGTCTTTTTTAACCAGCACTGGATTTGAAACCCAATTCGGATAGGTATATTCTTTGATAAAGTTATTCTCCATGAGCCGATCAACTTCTTCTTTTAATGCTGCTCACCTTTCTGGACCTTGAGTTCTCCTTTTCTGTTTCACAGGCGTAAATTTTGGATTAATATTCAGAGCGTGTACTGCAACTTCTGGGGATATTCCGCACATATCGGCATGAGTCCAAGCGAAAACATCAAAATTAGCTTTTAAAAAAGATATTAAGATATTCTGAATTGATACGTTAAGTTGTGAACCCATATTCAACACCTTATTTGGGTCCTTCGGGTCAACAGGTACTGGTACTGTCGTTTCCACTAGTACCACTCTATTCTCCCCTGCACTGGCTTTTCTAGGATCCATCTCTTTTCATGCTCCGCTGTGCTCGCCAGTGCAGGGTCCGCCCTGTAATTGCTACAAGGTTGGTTCTTTGATGCGGACTGGGGTTGCCGCATCCTTTCCCATTTCTCTATTCCTTGCCTCTCGCAGCTCTGTCAGATAACACTCCCGCCCGGCATTTTGATCCCCTTTTATAACTCCTACTCCATTGTCTGTGGGGAATTTAATGGTGAGGCACCATGGGGCCAGAACAGCTTTGAACGCTGCAAGAGTTGGACGGCCAAGGAAAGCATTATAAGCGGAAAATTCGTCAACAATCACAAAAGTTTACTTGCGGACTACTTTTCTTTCTCCCTCTCCAAGTTCTACAAGCAAATCAATAGTTCCTATCAGCTGCTTTGGCTCCCCAGTGAAGCCAGCGATTTTTCTGCGATGAGGCTTGCACATCAGCCATAGGGATCTTCATTTGGTCGAATGTTTTCTTGAAGAGGATATTGCTGGATGCGCCACAATCAATGAGAACTCTTCTGACAATAGCTGGCCCGATACCAGCCGAAATGACTAAGGGATCCAAGGTAGGAGCTTCAACGCCTGTGGAATCCCTGGCTCTGAACACAATATCATCATCGAAAGTTCTTTGTTGTTTCAAGGGCGTAGCATCTTCCAAAACAAAGACATCTTCTTCGGCCGGTACATACTTCAAAGCCCGGGTATACCTTTCCATCTCACCCCAGCTCCTGCCTGTTGGGTGAGGTCCTCCCGTAATGACATTGATAACAGGCCATCCGGATTCATGCCCTGCTGCCTTCTCACTTGTCCTGGGTTGATGAGCAGGAGCTCGTTGCCCCTGACTAGACGAAGCAGGATTGCTGCTATTCTTTTCCACAAATTGCTGCAGCTTGTTTTCCCTTATCAATTCTTCAATCAAAATTTTCAATTGGCGGCTTTCATCGGTATCATGACCGGGTTGATTATGGAAGCGGCAGAACTTCCCGCTTTATACAGCTTTTTTCTCGGTTCTCAGAACGAGAGGTTTAGGATAATCAACAGAATCTTTAGTGGCAAGATAAATACGCTCTGGCGTATCTGATAAAGGAGTATATTCCGATGCCTTGAAAGAACGAGGCTTCTTCAGATTTTTCTGTTTCTTCCCATCGTTATTTTCCCTTTTCTGTCCTACAGATTCATTCTTGCGTGGAGCAGCAATGTTATCTTCAGCTTTTTCCAATACTGCCTTTACCGGTACAGGACGGCTTTCCAGCCATATGAACTCATCTGCTTTCTTGTAGAATTTTTCAAGGGAATTTGGTT
This sequence comes from Allium cepa, assembly GCA_030765085.1. Classification (NCBI taxonomy): domain Eukaryota; kingdom Viridiplantae; phylum Streptophyta; class Magnoliopsida; order Asparagales; family Amaryllidaceae; genus Allium; species Allium cepa. The sequence goes on from CM060942.1 coordinate 431,827,272, forward strand.
CCTTCATGTTAAGCCATTTTCCAAATTCGCTCGACTTGTCGATGGCCCTCATCAGATAAGTCAAGATCATCCGTGGTTCTGCATTGTCTACCTCGGCCAGCGCTATATTAAAGCGATTCAAGAAAGATCTGATAGTTTCCCCTGGATTCTGTTCTAAACTTGACAATGACATGATATCTTTGGCTTTTGAAGCGTATAGTCTGAACTGCTCCTTAAATTTCCGGGTTAGGTCAGAAAACTGATCTGTAGACCGGATTGGTAGCTTGGTGAACCAAAGCAGAGCTACACCTGCCAAATATATAGGAAAATATCGGCACTTTATTTCATCAGAAGCTCTGGCACCTGTCATGTGCCAATCATACTTATACAAGAATTCGTTCGGATCACTTGTCCCCTTGTAAGCTGGAATAGTTGGAGGGACGAACTTCCTCGGGAACTCAGCCTTTAAGATCCTTTCGGTGAACGGGGTTTTACTTGGAGCGAAACCCCATTCTCTCTCGTCTTCATCCCTTTGCATGCTCTCTTTCATGATTTGTCGAAACATTTCAAAAAGATACCTCTCATCATTTCGAGCTTTAGATCCACCAACTTCAGGAAGTGTCTACTCAAGGGGGCTGGCAGCCCTCTCAGGAACGTTCCTTTCTTCAGCATCATGAACGTTGGCAGCAAAGTTCCTTTCATTACCCGTTGGTTGATGGTTTGCCCCAAGCAAATCGTTCAACTTATTCAAAATTAGGGCATTTTGGGCATTCTGAGCCTCCAATTGTGCACTTTGGGCATTTATCTGCTGGTTCAGCCCTAAGATTACAGCATCCAACTCCGCTTTTGTAACCCCAACAGGTGGAGTGGCTTGATTAGGTACTGGGGAAGCGGAGGTTCCCTCTTGAACATTTCCAGATCTAATAGATCTACTCCTTCTCCCCGGAGCCATGATTTCAGATAAACTTCTAGTCTTCAGAGAGATTACTTCAACAAACTTTCGTGGAGCAATGATGATAATTCGCCTGAGTTCAGTTCTCAGTGAAAGCACCAAAAATGTTAACGCTAAAATTTGAACGCCAACACCCCGGTGTGTAAAGTGTAGTTGTGAAAGCACCACCCGATGATTCGGGAACAGAGTATAAGCAGAAAACTGCAGAAAAAACAGTAAACAACAGCGATTTTATAGTGGTTTGGCTTAATAGTTTGCCTACGTCCACATTGAATATCTTTATTAACGAATTCGTTACAGATCGATACAATACTTCCCTAGTATAATACACTTTGAATTACTAAACACTTTGAACGAATGGCTTAAACTTCAATGTGAGTGAAAGTCTTCAAATCCATGTCGGATGTATGAGATTCTTTCTTGAAGTTGTTAGTAGCGTTCTACGTGTCTTGAAAGCCTTGAGTGTCGAGTTGGTTTGGAATGTAGCAGAGTATCGGTGCTTGGAAAGAATGAGCCAAAAGTCCCTTGAACGTTGGAGGTGGTCGCGTATTTATAGGTGTGATTCTGGGCAGCAGTTTTTCGCTTAAGTCATGAGTTGTGACCGACTTTAGTTGAGTCGCGGCCGACCTATAGAAGCAAATCCACGGTCTAGTAGAGTTAAGCCGACTTTCCTGATTTCACGCAAGTCCAAAGTCGTAAACGAGTTGTTAGCGCTAAAATTTGAACGCTAACACCCTGGTGTATAAAGTGTAGTTGTGAAAGCACCACCCGATGATTCGGGAACAGAGTATAAGCAGAAAGTCACAGAAAAAGCAGTGAATAACAACGATTTTATAGTGGTTCGGCTCAAAGCAAGCCTACGTCCACTTTAATTCTCTTTATTTCTAAACCGATTACAACTTTACAACAATCTTCAATTACAATTATGACGAGACAAACAACTAGAACTTTGGTAGAGAAGAATTCTTCGAATCCATGTAGATTGCGTTAGATTTTCCTTTGAAGTTAGTTGAGATGTCCTTCGAACTTGAAGTGTCGGGTAAGTTGAGAATTCGGCAGAGTATTGGCGCTTGAAATGATTGGCCAAAAGTCCCCCCAAATGTTGGAAGTGGTCATGTATTTATAGGAGTTTTCGGCCTTGAGTCGTGAGTCGTACCCGACTCATCGTTAACTCGTAGCCGAGTCAGGTTGGGTCGTGGACGACTCAACAGGTTGAACCCCCGCTTCGTACCAGAGCGCCTTCGATCCTCTGAATATAGCACAAGTCTTAAGTCGTCCCCGAGTCATTCCTCTTTGATATAAGTATCATGATAGCGGGCTGCGACTTAGTAACTTTAGGTCGTGGACGAGTCATGGTGAGTCATCTCATGTTAACACGCGGCCGACCTACTGGGTTAGCTCACGGCTTGGTCCAAAGTGATAAGTCATTCACGAGTTAAACAAACGCAACTTTCTTGATGGTAGCATGAGTCGTACATGACTCATCATTGGTCGTAACTCGTCAACGAGTTATCTCATTTCAGCATGGTATTGAACTTGTCCCTGAAGTCTTAGGTCGTTCAACCGTAGCTGTAATTGGGTCGTATCATATTTAAAGTCGCACAACCTTTAAGTCGTAGGCCATTCATTTTCTTAAGTCATATAGGTCTTAACTCATTAGGTTTCTTAACTCGTAACATTCCTTCAGTTGCAGATCTTAGGTCGTAGGCTTCTTGAGTCGTAGAGGCTTTAAGTCGTACATATCCTTAACTCGTTAAGTCTTAACTCGTACCAGCTCCTTGGGTCGTACATTTCTTAGGTCGTAGAGAATTAAGGGTTAACATTTGCCCCTCGAAGTACATGCCTATGTCATAGGTCGTGTGCTTCGACTCATCCTAACTCGTACGTACCAACTCAAGTTTTACTGTCTCGAACTATAAAATGCTTGAATCGTTTCTCCTTCTCATCACTTTATCCTTAAGCCATTTCTGCAATTACCACATTCTCCAAACCTTTAAAGACGATCTCGACCCAATTTACACCCAATCCTCTCTAGCAACACACAATCGTAAGCGATTTCTTCTCTCTCTTCGATCATTGATCATTATCACCTTACGCGCTTAATTCTCCGCCTCCGGTTCGCCCCTTCGAGCCCTATGAGTTTTGTTGGATTGATCGCTGATGAACTTAGGTCTGTCTAATTTGACTTATGGCGATTCGCCATTCGAGGCGATCCTGTAGTGTGATAGGGTTAAGGTTGTTGCTGTTGGAGAGGCCATTGGATTAACGGGTTAAGAGTTAGAGGGGGAAGCGAGTTGGCGGAATAGAGTGGGAGATTGCCCCATGTACGACTTAGCAACTTCCATGCGACCCAGTGGCCTTTGCAATTAACTTTAATCCGACCTAGCAAGTTTTGCGACTTAAGTCATGAGTCGTGACCGAGTTAGAACTTAGAAGATTTCTTGTTGTTTTTGAACCGGAGCCCTCCTTCTGTTCATTGACTTACGACTTAGAGCATAGCCGACCTAATGCATTGACGACTTAAGATTGAAACGGCTTAACTTTATTCGCCTCATAATCCCAAGGTTGTAGGCGAGTTAGTGCTTAAGTCGTCGCCGAGTTAGTACTTGAGTTGTCTACGACTTAGCACTTGCACTGTTGTATGGATTTTGAACTGTTGAACTTTGCTGCATTCTTTTACAGATTACTTTAACTTGTAAGCTAACAATCTGTTTGATACAAAATTTACAGAAAATTGGGACGAATATACTGCCGTTGACTGCCCACATCAAATGACAGATTAGTTAACAACAGATGATTAACTTAAATAAATTGTGTGAATGAAGTGCTTTCAACTTATCAATTTCAAGCAAAATATTAAAGCAACACTCAAATAGTCAATTGAAATCGACTAGCTTGCACTAATATTATGCTTGAACTTTAGATCAACAAGTTCTGAAATTTTTACAATCGATCAATCATCGACTAGTTTAATTCCAGTTATATTTACTTGTCATTTTAATTAGTTCTGCACGACACTCCACACTTTTAGGAAACGTGCACCTTCACATTTGAATATCCAGTTGCTTGTGTAGAATGGCCTCTCAGGAGGAGGATACAACGGTTCAGACTGGGGAGGCAACTGTTATTCCAGCTTCACTAGCCAATCCTCCCGAAAGAGCCCCTACCACACTATCATACAAAGTTTTTCGCCAGTTGTGTGGTCAGTTTGGCATTGCTGAATCAGATGCTATTCTTCCCGAAAGAAGTAATACTGCCGACGTAGCACCTCCCGGCTTTGTGACAGTTAATCGACAAATGTGCCTGAACGGGGCCATCCCTCCTTTCAACAACTTTCTCGAGCATCTTCTTCGTCGACTGGCCATTTCTCCATCCCAGCTACACCCCAATGGCTATGCCATCCTAATGGGGTTGTGCGTGTTATTTGGGAGAACGTTTAATCGACTTCCGGGCTTTGACGAAATCTGTTACTTATGCTCCTTTACCCGGACCAAAGATCATCCTTCCATTACCGTTGTGAGAAGTGCCCGAAACCGCAAATTAATCGTTGGCCTTCCCGACACTGCTCATGGGTTCCTGACCCAGTTCTTCTTTGTTCGATGCCCCCCGGGGTTCTATGCTGTGTGGAGGAGAGGAAGTGAGATCGTCTATCTCTATTTCTTCTATTCTTTGAGTTTTGCGAATTCTGAATTATCAAGTGCTAACTTTGTTTTTCCATTTCAGCGCTCCCCCCTTCATCTAAAGATCCCAGCCACAAGCCAACTTTAGAGAGGCTCATGGCTATCCCAATTGAAGAGCGGGACATAAAATTTCTGTTGAATGACGAATTCTTTCATCAGTTTGGACTCCTTCACCCTTCTCGTTCCACTCAGCCTTGTGAAGTTCCCGATTCTCCAGCGGAGGCTGAAAAGCTTATGCGAAAAGATCCCTCCACTGAAACTTTACTGGTGAAGTGCCCCACTCTCACTGATGTTGCGTGGCCATCTAGCAAGTAGACACTTGCCCCAGTTATCGAAGAGGAAGAACCTCCACGATCTTCCGGGAGATCTGCTGACGAAGGAGTTGAGAAAGCAAGTCCCAAAAAGCATGATGGTGATGATGTTTTTGAGGGGTTGAGCGACCTAATTGTGACTTCACAAGAACTTTTTAAAGATGATGTTTCCAAAACTATCTCTCCTGTAATCGAGGCGACATCTTCTGTACAACAAATGCCAACTCCTCCTACTCAAGTTATCGCCACCTCTACTCCACAGAGTGGTCTGTAGCTTGATGCGTGTAGTTTACACATTACACAACACTTAGGACTTTTCAGCACTTGTTTGTGTTTGACTTCTTTTCTCTAAAGGCTTTTAAGACTTGTCTTTTTGCCTTTTAGATCCTTCAATGGGGCGTAGCGGCAGCGGCTCTTACTATAAAGACTTTCAGCACTATGGAGGGTGTGGCAACTATGATTATAGACGCTACCTTACTGGTCCCAGAGAAACCGATGAGCAGAGAGCTGCTCGAAAAGCTATAGAGAGGAGAGAATATGAAGAACGTCATGAGAGGATAGATGTGCGACATGAGTCTCCTTCAAGAGGCGATGACTCTCACAAATGTAAAACACATGATGGTCGGGGGAAGAGCCACATTGTTGAGGACCCGAGCAAGCGGGCCAAACCGAGTGAGAAGCACGCATCTGCAATATCTGAAAAGTTTGACGCTCCCATCTCTATCGACATTCCTTCCAAATCCCCTGCTCTTGAAGGAAGCGCTATTCAAACACTTCTTAATAGGCCTTCATATTGTGTTGAAAGGGGCCCACCGACCCTACAGAGCCGATTCCCGAATTGGTGCTTGAAGGAGGTGCGCTTCGATCTTGATTTAGTCCCCATTGATAAAGAAGCCATGTACCAAAATCTTGATGCCGTCAGACTTGATATTGAAAGAATGTCTGGATGGCAAAATCTTGTTGATGAACTCCAAAGGGTCAATCGGGCCAATATCGAGGCGATGCTAACTATGGAGAACGATAAGTCGGAATGGCAGAAGATTCTTGACCAGCACAGCATCGAGATGAAAAACATAACCGAGTATAACGAGAAACTTGAAGCTGAAGTCAAGCAGCTTAAAGACGATCTTACCTCCTCTTTTAACACTTACACTCAAAGAGAAGAGGTGCTACAAAAACAAGTGCGGGATGCACATGCTGGCCAAGGAGATGCCGAAGCTAAAGTTGAGAGGCTAGAAGAGGTCATAGAGAATTACCGCACTGATGTCGCTCAGTTGCGGAGTAAAATGAGCGCCCAAGACATGGAGATTGAAGCGTTAAAAGCTCAACTTGATAAAACTGAAAAAGAACGAGATGAGGCCATGGCTGGTAAAATCGCAGCTGAAGAATCTATTCATGCCATGGAAGCCAACGTCGGTTCAAATCTATTCGACTTTTACTTGCACAGCGTCTTGGGGCACGGCAGTCTCTCTTTTCTCGGTCCTAAATACGAAATCACCTTGGCTGAAGTGTGGGAAGCCACTCTCGACATGTTCAGAGGCGCCGGCTATACCGAGGAAGAGCTTGAGGCGCGCTATCTAGATGAGGAGACTTGTGCTGCTCTTGCGAAGGGAAAAGAGCAACTTGCCAGAGTGCGGACTGGGATGGCGGAAGAGGAACGTTCTGGAAAAGAATTACCACCTACTACCTCTGTTCGTCCTTTAGTTTCTCCTGGGGTTGACATCACAGGTTCCGGTGCTCATTCCCCGCCTCCTACAAGAACCGGGGTAATTACCCCTACTGATGATGAGGCTTTGGAGGATATTGGAGCTCAAAATTATGAGATTGAACTAGCGAAGCAAATATCTTCAGGTAACTTTGACATTGGTCCGATTCAGGTGGATTGCCTGCTTGCTCCTCAAAAGTTTGATGAGCTTCTCGATTATTTCTTGAATCTTGACGAACCCATATCTCCCTTCTTTTCGGGAGATACTAATATTTTTAGCTTCTCTTCTTCTGCAGTTGAAACACCAAGTGTTGTGCAAACTTCGCCTCCTGCAGCTATTATTCCTCCATCTTCTGAAGTTACTCCCCTTCCTACTTCTCAACCAGGATCTCAGGAAGAAAAGATAGGAGCTCTTCAGGGTCTGGACGATCCTGCTATTTCTCAAAAAGGAGAAGAACTCGAGACAGGCAAAGTCTCTCCGGATCGAACTACTTCTGACGATACAAAACTGTCCGCATTCATTACTCCGGAAAGTGAGTCTTCAAAGAGGAGAGCGAAGCGCACATCTTCGAAGAAGAAGAGGAAGAGTATTTTGATCACAGAAACAGATTTGGAAGTTACTCCGGAGGCTCCTCTTTCTCCTTCTTCCCCAACTCTTTTAAGACGGCGCGAGAAGCTACCAATTAAACCAGGCGAAGGCTCAAAAGGTGGTGGGAGAAAGAAGAAGTGATGAACCTTGCTTTTTCTTCCTTGTTTAGTTTTTGCCTTTTGCATGTATTGAAGCTTGTAATGACCGGATATTGTGCGGGTACCGGCCCCCCACTTTTCTTTTGTTGGAACCTGTACCTGTATATAGAATAGCGTTGAATAAAATGATTCTTTTTCTTTGTATAAATTTCTGTCTATATTTGAGAATGCATTTACTATTTTTGTACAAGTTTCTTTGTACGATATTGCAGTGAGCTTGTGGTATATATTGTTCGAGCGCAATTTTACTGATGTAGTTACGCCATGCTGCCCCTATACCATAAGCCTATTGTAATATTTTATTTTATGAGGAACTTGTGCTTTTATTTTTTAGAGAATAATTATTCCACATTTGGAGGAATATGATTTCATTAAAAAATAGAGCACAAATAAGTTTCTACGCTTCAACTTTCGAAGATATCACTCTTTACTTTGTGCATATACACATTTTATTGAATGAAATCTTGTATGTGGTAAAGCGGGTATTTGTAAAGCACTTCAACTTCTTTTTGAGGAAGAGAATTTTCTAGAACAAGTAATTCACTCTTCCTTTGAAAGTTAAAGTGTGCTCTTAATGAGGATTTTTTTTTTTTTACTTGCCACAGTAAAGGGCTTCTTGATTTTTGTTTCTTTGAAAAATTGCACCTCTGAGGAAGACTTTTTCACGTTTCAACACTTGGAAGTTTTACTTCAATCTTGGTGAAACGTGTGCCTCCGAAGAGATCTTTTCTGCTTGATTGTGCCTCCGGGAGGAGGTCTTTTCATTTCTGCCTCTGGGAAGAGGTCTTTCTGTCTTATTGTGCCTCCGGGAAGAGGTCTTTCTTTTTCTGCCCCTTGGGAGAGGCTCTTTTTTTTTTGCATTTCATCTCCGGTGAAGTGAAACTCCGAAGAGCGGTTGTTACACTTCAACTCCTGGCGAAATGGGCCTCCGAAGAAGGCTTTTATTTTGTTTTACATTTCAACTCTGGTGATGTGAAATTCCGAAGAGCGGTTGTAACACTACAACTCCTGGTGAAATGGGCCTCCGAAGAGGGCTTTTATTTTGTTTTACATTTCAACTCTGGTGAAGTGAAATTCCGAAGAGCGGTTGTAACACTTCAACTCCTGGTGAAATGGGCCTCCGAAGAGGGCTTTTATTTTGTTTTACATTTCAACTCTGGTGAAGTGAAATTTCGAAGAGCGGTTGTAACACTTCAACTCCTGGTGAAATGGGCCTCCGAAGATTGCCTGGAAGTTACTCTCTCATGGTTGGAGGGTCATGACTCCTCCAATCTTTTTTGGTTGAGTAGAGAACTTTCTTTTTTGTGGCATATGCTTCGTTAGAGGTCTTTATCCTCCGAAGAGTTGTGCCTCCGAAGAGGACTTGTGCCTCCGAAGAGGGCTTTTGTTGTTCCTTGTCCACTTGCTTATTGCCTTTTCAGTGATCCTCTATATTTTTTTTTTAAGACTGCACTCCCTTCTCTTACAAGTAATTTGTTTAATCCAAAGAAGTGTACTTCATTGCTAGGCCAGTTCACGAGAACGGACATAAGCTTCTTAATCGGATGTTTGTTTGTTCAAACTTCTCAATTTATTAGCTAAAGCCCGTTTTCGGCGAAATCATTGACCGTTCAATTGAAGCTCTTCTTATCTAGGATTTAAGCTCGGGAATTTTGTGACTTGGAATTTGTTTGTTGAATGATAACAAGAATCACGTGGTCTTGTAATGTGCAAGTTTTGTTTTCGTTGCCTGCAGAAATTTAAATCGACATTTCAGTAATACATTTAATGTACTTTTTATATCGAAAATAAAGCAAACATGTAATAATAATAAGGAACACAAGATTTATAGTGGTTCGGCCAAGAATTTGGGCCTACATCCACTTTATAGTCTTTCATTATTCACTTGCATCGGTTTTACAATCGCTTTCAATTACAGGAATCATACGTTCATAATTCTTTTTACAATGTTTCAACAAAGCTATCAAGTAAAGTATGGACGCAAGTGATTGCTGTTCCAAGCTCTTGGAATTTGATCTCCTTCGACAGTAGTGAGTTTGAATGTGTCGTCAAGAAGCTTCTGACCTGTGACATATGGTCCTTCCCAATTTGGCCCAAACACACCTGTCGCTGTCATAATTCTCTTTAGGACTAGATCTCCAATTTCAAAGCTGCGTTGGCGAACTTTGGAATTGAAATGTCTGGCTATCCTTTGCTGATGAGATGCGATTCTGAGCTCAGCCTCTTCTCTTTTTTCATCAAGGATATCTAGTGCCTCAACCTGTAGTTTTTCATTCTCCGCTTGATTGAAATGGATTCTTCTATGTGAAGGGACCTCTGTTTCTACCGGAACAGCGCCTCTGATCCGTACGCCAATGAAAACGGAGTATGCCCAGTCGCAGTTTTATGGGTAGTTCTGTATGCACATAGTGCTAGTGGTAGCTTATCGACCCAACCACCTTTCGCTCTTTCAAGCTGCTTCTTGATGGTTGCCTTGATAATTTTATTTACTGCTTCCACCTGCCCGTTTGCCTGCGGATGAGCTACTGCTGAGAAGCTTTTCTGGATTTTGAATCGTTTGCAAAAATCTTGGAATTCTTCACTTTCGAACTGAGTACCATTGTCTGTAATTATTTTTTGAGGCACACCATATCTGCAAATGATACTTTTAGTCACAAAACTTATCATCTTTTTTGAGGTGATAGTAGCCAGTGGTTCAGCTTCTGCCCACTTAGTAAAATAATCTACAGCAACAATGGCATATTTAATTCCAGATTTGGCAGTTGGTAACGGTCCTACAAGGTCTATCCCCCATATTGCAAACGGCCATGGACTGACCATCTGTGTGAGTTCAGTGGAAGGAGCTCTAGGAATTTTGGCGAATCTTTGGCATCTGTCACATTTTCGGGAATAGTCTGCTGCATCTCGATTAATTTCGGGCCAAAAATATCCGTATCGGAGAATCTTTTTCGCTAAGTCTGACCACCTAAATGATCACCACATTCTCCCCCATGCACTTCAGCTAGGATTGTTTTTGGACTCTTCCCTGGATACACATCGAAGTAACGGCATTGAGAATCCCCGTCTATATAACTGGCCATCCTGGACTATATAGCGAGAGGCTTTCCTCAGTAGCTTCTTTCGTTCTTTTGAATTTTCCGGTAAAGAGCCATTGAGCAGATATTCTGTTATTCGAGTCATCCATGATTCTTGCTCTTGAGACATGCTTATGATCCAATCAATATCCATCTCATCAATGCTCGGAGCCGACAGGACCTCCACTGGAGTCAACCCCAGAAATTGAGCTTCGCCTGTGCTATATGTTAACGCTAAAATTTGAACGCTAACACCCCGGTGTATGAAGTGAGATCGTGAAAGCACCACCCGATAGCTCGGGAACAGACTATAAGCAGATAATAGTGAAAAAACAGTAAACAACAGCAATTTTATAGTGGTTCGGCTTAAGAGAGAGCCTACGTCCACTTTGAATATCTTTATTGATGATTTGATTACAAGTCAATGCAGTTACACTTTGATTACAACCCACTTTGAGTTTTAAGTGACTTAGAACAAGTAGCCTAAACTTCAATGTCGATCCAAATCTTTGAACACATGTTAGACATGTTTGATTTCTTCGTGAAGTTCCCTGAAGGTGTCGAAGTAATTCAGAATGCAGCAGAGTAACGGCGCTTGAAATGAATGAGCCAAAAAAGTCCCTTGAATGTTGGGGGTGGCCATGTATTTATAGGCAAATCTGGATAGAAGTTTTTCGCCCAAGTCCTGAGTCGTGACCGACTTAGGCTAAGCCGTAGCCGAGTCAAGTTGAGTCGTGGCCGGTTTATCTGCTTAAGCCTTTGGTCTCTCAATAGTTCGCTTTCCAGAATTCCAAGTCATGAGTCACTTACGAGTCGGTTCTCATAGGAATAGGCACTGTGGCAATGGAATACGACTCAATGGCTTTAAGTCGCGGACGAGTCATTCTGAGTCATGAGTCGTTAAGTCGTTGACGACTTATCAGGTAGCGGTGCATAGGTGAAGCGACTTAGGGACTTATCTTCTTAGGTTGTCAATCCTCTTGAGTCGTTTCTTATGATGGGTCGTGGACTTGTTGAGTCGCTGAGGCGATAGCCTTGATGAGTCGGTAATGCACTGAGTCGGTCTGCCTTGTGAACCGTTAACCCCTTGAGTCGTAACCCTTTAAGTCGCTCTGAGCTTTAGGTCATTAACTTATTGAGTCGGTGACTCGATGAGTCGTGAGGCTTCCTGAGTCGTAGATCCTTCCTGAGCCGTTAAACACCTTAAGTCGTGACTCATCCCAGGCCTTAACCCGTTGACTCCTTTAACTCGTGGGCCCCTTAACTTGTAGGCCGGAATGGGGTTAACATTTGCCCCTCGAAGCACACGCTTAAGTCGTAAGTCGTGTGCTTCGACTTATCATAACCTGGGCGTGCCGATTCGAGTTCCAGCTCTTCCAGATATAAAACACTTGACTCGCTCCTCCTATTTCCCACGTCTTATCAGCGATCCTCTAAACCGCATCCGCCATTAACGCATCTCCAAGTTCTCACAGGCGATTCCAACTCGACTCTCCTCTGATTATCTCTGACACCACATTACGTAAGCAATCTTGCTTCCCTTTCGATTGTCGATCATCATTAACCCATGCGCTCCGTCCCTACCTTCAATTTACTCCCTTGAGTCTTGCAAGTTCGGTCATTCTAACCATCAATGGATGTAGGGTTGTCTGATCTGATGATTTTGCGTCTTGAGGTGATTTAGTGGCGTGATAGGACCGGGGTTATTTACTGAGAGTTTTATTGGGTTAATGGGTTAAAAGTTGGAAGATTAACGGGTTAGGAGTTAGGAGTGAAATGGTTTATGGGTTAGAAGGTAACCTGGTTAGGAGTTAGGTGATTAGTAGGTCAGATTGATTCGAATACTGCTTTAGGTATGACTCGGTCATTTTTGTATGATCCAGCAACCATGATCCGACCCAACATGCTCCACGGCCTAAGCCTTGAGTCGTGGACGAGATAAGACTTGGAGATTTTCTTCTTACTTTGAACCAGAGCTTCTCCCTTTTTATACGACTCACGACTTAGGGCACTGCCGACTCAAAATTTTTGAGCCGTTGACGAGTTAGGACTTGCGTGAATTCTGCTCGAACTTTGAACCATTGCATAAACTTTGAACTGTCGAATTTTATTGCATTCATTCACAGGTTATTTTGACTTGCAGGCTAACAATCTGTTCAATACAACATTCACAGAAAACTGGGACGAATATACTGTCATCGACCACCCATATCAAATGACAGATTAGTTAATAACAGATAATTAACTTAAACAAATCGTGTGAACGAAGTGCCATCGATTTCAAGTAGAATATTAAAGCAACACTGAAATAGTCAATTGAAACTGACCAGCCTGCACTAATATTATGCTTGAACTTTAAATTAACAAGTTCTGAAATTACCATAGTCGACCAATTGTCAACCAGTTTAATTCCAGTTGTATTTACTTGTTATTTTCATTAGTTCTGCACAACACTTCACACTTTTAGGAAACGTGCACCTTCGCATTTGAACATCCAGTTGCTTGTGTAGAATGACATGTCAACAAGAAGAACCGATGGGCCAGGCTGAAGATGTCTTCCAAGTGGCCAACCTGTTGGATAACCCTCCGGAGAGAACTCCCACAACTCTGAATCAGCGGGTGTTTAACCAATTTCTCATCCAGTTTGGTATTGCCGAAGCTGATGCCTTACTACCGGGGCCAAATGATACTGCAGATAGGCCCCCTTCTGGCTTTATTGCTGTCAATCGCCAAATGTGCTTGAGCGGTGCCATACCACCTTTTAATGACTTCCTTCAGCACTTCCTGCTTCGATTATCTATCTCTCCATTCCAATTGCACCCAAATGGCCATGCCATTCTGATGGGGTTATGTGTGCTGTTTAGTAGAGTTCTGGGCCGATTACCGAGCTTTGAGGAAATCTGCTACTTCTGCTCATTCACAAAAATTAAAGATCATCCCTCTATCGTAGTTATAAGGAGTGCTCGAAACCGCAAACTCATCACCGATCTTCCTGAAAGCGTTCATGGATTTCTAAATCAGTATTTCTTTGTTCGCTGCCCTCCAGGGTTTTATGCCATCGGGAGAGTAGGAAGTAAGATTTTCCTGTTTTTATTTCTCCATTCTTGGGCTTTTTGAAATCTAAGTTGCTAAATGCTAACTTGGCTTCTTTGTTTTTTCCTGTTTTAGCGCTTCCTTCTCCCTCTAGAGATCCATGCTATAAACAAATTTTTGAGAGATTGAACGTCGTGGCGGCAGAAGAGAGGAGTATAAAGTTTTTGTTAAATGATGGATTTCTACATCAATATGGGCTTCTTCATTCCTCTCGCTTCACTCAGCTTCGTGAAGTCCCAACTGAAATTCCCGATTCTCCGGCGGAAACCCCTGATGCCCCGGTCTCTACTAAAGAGCACGAACCTCTATAGAAACTCCACTAGTGAAGTGTTCAATTCCGAAGGACTTTGCGGGGCCGTCTGACAAGTCTGCACTTGCCCCAGTTATCGAAGAGGAAGAAACTCCACGATCTTCCGGAAGATCGGCTGACGAAGGAGTTGAGAAAGCCAGTCCCAAAAAACATGATGGTGATGATGTTTTCGAGGGGTTGAGCGATTTAATTGTGACTTCTCAAGAACTTTTCAAAGATGATGTTTCCAAAACTATCTCTTCTGTAATTGAGGCGACATCTTCTCTACAACAAATGTCAACTCCTTCCACTCAAGTTATCACTACCTCTACTCCACAGAGTGGTCTGTAACTTGATGCGTGTAGTTTACACGTTACACAACACTTAGGATTTTTCAGCACTTCTACGCATTCATCTTCTTATACTTTAAAGATTTCTAAAGCTTATTATTTTTATTCCAGATTCTCCAATGGGGCGCAGCAGTTCATACTATGATGATTTTCAGCGCTACGGGTGGCGTAGCCAATATGATTATAGGCGTCACCTCCCCTCTTACAGAGAATCGGATGAAGAGAGGGCCATCAGGAAAGCAGACGAGAGACGAGCATATGAAGAACATCACCGAAGATACCAAGAAAGACATGACCCTCCCCACAGAGATGATGATACCCAGAAAAGAAAGACTCACGATGAGAGAGGTAAAGGTCACATGGACGATTCTTCTAGCAAGCGGGCTAAACTTACTGAAGAAACAATGCCGACAGTTTCTCAAAATGTTCCTGCTCAATCTCCTGCCCCCGTTCGCTCCGACATTCAGACAATCATCAACCAGCCCGCATACCAAGTTGGGCAAGGTCCTCCCACTCTTCAAAGTCGATTCCCTCAGTGGTGCCTGAGAGGGGTTCGATTTGATCTCGAGTTGGTTCCTCTCGACAAATCGGCTATGCTACGAAATCTTGATACTGTCAGGACCGATATTGAAAGAATGTAGAACTGGCAAAAACTTGTCGACGAGCTTCAGAGGGTTAACCGAGCAAATCTCAAGGCCATGCTCACAATGGAGAACGATAAGGCCGAGTGGCAGAAGACTCTCGAACAGCATGACGCCGAAATGAGTAGCATTGCTTCCTATAATGAAAGCTGGAAGCGGAAGTAGAAAAACTTAAGGAAGAGTTAGCTACTTCATCTACTTTCTATTCTCAATAGGAGAGCATGCTTCAGCAACAACTACGAGACGCACATGCCAGTCAAAGGGCAGTCGAAGATAAGCTTACACACCAGGAGAAGGTCATAGAAGAATATCGCGCTGAAACTTTACAACTGCGAGAACAGACCAGCTCTCAAAGCTTGGAGATAGAGATGTTAAAAGCTCGACTTGCTATGGCCGAAAAGGAGCGTGACGAGGCTGTTGCTGGTAAACTTGCGGCCGAAGAGGCCCATCAAGCAACCAAAGCTGACATTAGCTCCACATTATTTGATTTTTATCTGCACAGCATTTTGGGGCATGGCAGCCTTCCCTTTCTAGGCCCTAAGTATGAAATTACACTAGCCGAAGTTTGGGAGGCAGCACTCGGTATGCTCGGTGGTAAAGGTGCTGGCTACGCTGAGTTAGCTCTTGAAGAGCATTATCTTGATGATGATGCCCGCGCCGCTCTTGCCAAGGGAAAAGAGCAACTCGCCAGAGTGCGAGCCGGAATGGCGGAAGGGGAACGTTCTGAAAAAGAAATACCACCTACCGCTTCTGAACGTCCTTTAGTTTCTTCTGAAGTTGACATCGCAGGCTCCAGTGCTCATTCGCTGCCTCCTACAAGAACCGGGGTAATTACCCCTACTGATGATGAGGCTTTGGAGGATATCGGGGCTCAAAATTATGAGATTGAACTAACGAAGCAAACATCTTCAGGTGATTTTGACATTGGTCCGATTCAGGTGGATCGCCTGCTTACTCCTCAAAAGTTTGATGAGCTTCTCGATTACTTCTTGAATCTTGACGAACCCATATCTCCCTTCTTTTGGGGAGATACTAATATTTTTAATTTCTCTTCTTCTGCAGTTGAAACATCAAGTGCTGTGCAGGCTTCACCTTCTCCGGTTATCCCTCCTCCGTCTCTTCAGGTGACTCCTCCTTCTGCTTCATAGCCCGGGTCACAAGAGGAGCAAATTGAGGCTCTTCACGGCTTGGATGACCCTATCGCTTCGCAAGAGCAGAAAGACGAGGGACTTGAAGGAGGCGAGATCTCTCCGGAGCGGTCTCCTTCTGATGACGTAGTTTTGTCCGCTCTTGTTACTCCAGGGAGTAAATCTTCTTCGAAGAGAAGAAAGAAGAACGGAACATCGAAGAGGAGGGGGAAGAAAATCATTGCTACTGAAGAAGAACCGGAAGTTGCACCGGTTGCACCTCCCTCTCCCTCTTCCCTTATGCCTTCAGACCGACCTGAAAAGCTAACCATTCGGCCGGGTAAAGGGTCTAAAGGTGGCAAGAAGAAATGAAGACTTCAGCTTTTAGCTTTTTGTCTTTCTTTTGCATGTACTGGTCGAGAATTGTGCGGGTATCGGCCCCCTGCTTTTTTATTTTGAAACCTGTATCTGCAATTGAATAAAATGATCCTTTATTTGTACAGACTTTTGTTTGAATTTGAGAATTCATTTATTATTCATTTTTGCACAAGTTTATTTATATGATATTGCGGTGAGCTTGTGGTATGTTGTTTGAGCGTACTTTACCGATGTAGCTATACCATTTTGTATGTAACTATACCATATTGCCCCCATACCATAAGCTTGCTGCAATATTTTATACTTTGAGGGGACTCGCACTCTTATTTTCTGAAGAATAATTACTTCATTCTTGAAGAAATTTTTCGTAGAGTACAACTTTCTTCATATAAGTTTTTACGCTTTGTCCTTCGAAGAAATCACTTTTTTCTTTTGTTTAAGTACGCATTTTGCCAAGTGAATTCTTCTATGTGGTAAAGCAGGCCTCTGAAGAGTACTTTAACTTTCTTCCCCTCCTTTTTTTTTTGAGGAAGGTTATTTTCTAGAATAGGTAGATCACTCTTCCTTTGAAAGTTAAAGTATGCTCTTGATGAGGATTGTTTTTTTTTAAAATAGAAATTTGTACCTCTGAGGAGGGATTTTTCACGTTTCAACACTTGGAAGTTTTATTTCAATCTTGGTGAAACGTGTACCTCCAAAGAGTTGTGCCTTTGAAGAAAGCCTTTTCACGTTTCAACACTTGGAAGTTTTATTTCAATCTCGGTGAAACGTGGGCTTCCGAAGAGGTCTTTATTTTTGATTGTGTCCCCAGGAGGGAGTTGTACCTCTGAGGAGGGATTTTTCACGTTTCAACACTTAGAAGTTTTATTTCAATCTTGGTGAAACGTGTAACTCCAAAGAGTTGTGCCTTCGAAGAAAGCCTTTTCACGTTTCAACACTTGGAAGTTTTATTTCAATCTCGGTGAAACGTGGACTTCCAGAAAGGTCTTTATTTTGTTTGCATTTCAACTCTGGTGAAGTGAAATTCCGAAGAGCGGTCGTAACACTTCAACTCCTGGTGAAATGGGCCTCCGAAGCGGGCTTTTATTTTGTTTGCATTTCAACTCTGGTGAAGTGAAATTCCGAAGAGCGGTCGTAACACTTCAACTCCTGGTGAAATGTGCCTCAGAGAGGGTTTTCATCGCCTGGAAGTTACTCTCTCATGGTTGGAGGGTCATGACTCCTCCAATCTTTTTTGTTGAGTAGAGAACTTTCTTTTTTGTGGCGTATGACCCATTAGAGGTCTTTATCCTCCGAAGAGTTGTGCCTCCGAAGAGGACTTGTGCTGCCGATGATGGCTTTGGTTGTTCCCTTGTCCACTTGCTTATGCCTTTTCAGCGATCCTCTTTTTTTTTCTTTTTTCTTTTTTACAAGTAACTTATTTAATCCAAGGAAGTGTACTTCATTGTCAGGCAAGTTCGTGAGAACGAGCACCAGCTTCTTAATTGGATGTTTGTTTGTTCAAACGATCTCAATTTATTAGCAAAGGCCCGTTTCTGTCGAAATCATAGGCCGTTCAATTGAAGTAATTCCTATCTAGGATTTGAATTCGGAGCTTTTGTGACTTGAAATTTGGCGAGAATCACTTGGTCTTATTATGTGCAAGTTTCACTTCCATTGTCTGCAAAAATTTAAATCGACATTTCAGCAATACATTCTATGTACTTTTTATATCGAAAATAAAGCAAACATGTAATAATAATAAGGAACACAAGATTTATAGTGGTTCGGCCAGGAAATTGGGCCTACATTCACTTTATATTTTTTCATTATTTACTTGCATCAGTTTTACAATTGCCTTCAATTACAAGAATCATACATTCATAATTCTTTTTACAATATTTCAACAAAATTTTCAAGTAAAGTATGGACGCAAATGATTGCTGTTCCATGCCCTTGGAATTTGATCTCCTTCAACAGTAGTGAGTTTGAATGTGCCGTCAAGAAGCTTCTGACCTATGACATATGGTCCTTCCCAATTTGGCCCAAACACACCTGTCGCTGTCATAATTCTCTTCAGGACTACGTCTCTAATCTCAAAGCTGCGTTGGCGAACTTTGGAATTAAAATGTCTGGCTATCCTTTGCTGATGAGCTGCAATTCTGAGATTAGCCTCATCTCTTTTTTCATCAAGGAGATCTAGCGCTTCAAGCTGTAGCTTTTCGTTTTCTGCTTGATTGAAATGGATTCTTCTATGTGAAGGGACCTCTATTTCTACCAGAATCATTGCCTCTGACCCGTATGCTAATGAAAACGGGGTGTGCCCAGTCGCAGTTTTGTGAGTGGTTCTGTATGCCCATAGTGCCAGTGGTAGCTTATCGACCCAACCACCTTTTGCTCTTTCAAGTTGCTTTTTGATGGTTGACTTAATAATTTTATTCACGGCTTCCACTTGCCCGTTTGCCTACGGATGAGCCACTGCTGAGAAGCTTTTTCGGATTTTGAATCGCTTGCAAAAATCTTGGAATTCTTCACTTTCAAACTGAGTACCATTGTCTGTAATTATTTTTTGAGGCACACCGTATCTGCAAATGATGTTTTTAGTCACAAAACTTATCATCTTCTTTGAGGTGATAGTAGCCAGTGGTTCAGCTTCTGCCCACTTAGTAAAATAATCTACAGCAACAATGGCATATTTAATTCCAGATTTGGCAGTTGGTAACGGTCCTACAAGGTCTATCCCCCATATTGCAAACGGCCATGGACTGACCATCTGTGTGAGTTCAGTGGAAGGAGCTCTAGGAATTTTGGCGAATCTTTGGCATCTGTCACATCTCGATTAATTTCTAGCCAAAAATATCCGTATCGGAGAATTTTCTTTGCTAATGTTTGGCCTCCTGAGTGATCACCACATTCTCCTCCGTGTACCTCCGCTAGGATTGCTTTGGACTCTTCCCTGGATACACATCGAAGTAATGGCATTGAGAATCCCCGTCTGTATAATCGGCCATCCTGGATTATATATCGAGAGGCTTTTCTCAGTAGCTTTTGTCGTTCTTTTGAGTTCCCTGGTAAGGATCCATTGAGCAGATATTCTGTTATCGGAGTCATCCATGATTCTTGCTCTTGAGACATGCTCATGATCCAATCAATGTCCATCTCATCAATGCTAGGAGTCGACAGGACTTCCACCGGAGTTAACCCTAGAAATTGAGCTTCGCCCGTGCTAGAATACTTTGCGAGAGAATCTGCTTTCATGTTTTCTTCTCGAGGAATGTGACTTATCATGTAATGATCGAAATCACCCAGGAGTTCCCAAGCCTTTGACAAGTAGGCGGGCAGATTCCCCCCTTTTGCTTGGAATTCCTTTTTGACTTGGCATACAATAAGCTGAGAATCACTGAATATCTGTAACGCTCGGATGTTTAATTCTTTAGCAATCCTTAAGCCAGCGATAAGGGCTTCGTATTCTGCTTCATTGTTTGTTGAAGGAAATTCCAATCTTAGTGCATAGCATAATGATCGGCCTTCAGGGGTCTCAAGTACAACTCCGGCTCCAGAACAGTAGTCGTTTCTCGCACCATCGACATATAACTTCCATTGGATTGGGGAATCGTCGACCGTTTTCTCCTCACTGTTACCCTTATCTGTGAATTCTGCGATGAAATCCGCTAAAGCTTGTCCATTGATTGCTTTTCGGGGATGATAAGTGATGTTATATTGACTGAGTTCAACATTCCACTTTAAAAGACGACCCGAAGTCTCAGGGCGAAACGGGACTTGCTTTAAAGGTTGATCAGTGAGGACTCTGATAGGATGAGCTTGAAAATATTGCCTCAACTTCCTAGATGCAATTAGTAGGCAATAGGCGAGTTTTTCCAACTTGGAGTAATTCATCTCTGCCCTAGTGAGTCTTTTGCTGATATAGTAAACTGGATGTTGAATCCTCTTGTCTTCTCGTATCAGCGCTGCACTTAAAGCATGAGATGATACTGCCAAGTATATAAGAAGATCCTCGCCATCGCCAGGCCTAGAAAGTATTGGAGGCGCTTCCATATGGCAAATCAATTCATCAAAGGCTTTTTGGCATTCGGGAGTCCAATCGAAGTTTTTCTTTCCTTTCTTTAGGGCGTCAAAGAATGGGATGCATTTATCTGTGGCTTTGGAAATGAACCGACTCAAGGCGGCGACTTTTCCATTGAGACTTTGCAATTCCTTCTTTGTTCTAGGGGCTTTGACTTCTTTCAATGCAGTAATTTGAGCTGGACTGGCCTCAATGCCCCTAGCGCTCACGATGAAACCTAAAAACTTGCCGGATTCCACTCCAAATGAACATTTCAAAGGATTGAGCTTCTGATGTAGCACGATCTAAGAAACTTTCGGGTTTAACCCGTAGGACGCGCACGACTCAGGTGAAGGAGTCATATGGGAAAGTGGCGACTCTTAACACCTTAAGTCGTTCGTGCTTGATGAGTCGCACACGACTCAACGGTTCATCCATAAGTCATTTACGACTTAACATGAAGAAGGATAAAGTTTCAGCAAGTAAAGATCTTGAGTCAGAGGAAGGGCACGAGTTACGACTCAATGGGAGTTTCAATAGTTCTGGATTGATGAGTCGTACACGACCTAACTACAGGGCTGTGAGTCGTCCACGACTCATCAAGAAGCAAAAGGGAATTCCATTAATTGAAGGCCATAAGTCGGGGACGGGATACGACCTAAGTGATGAGTCGTTGTGTGATGAGTCGTAAGTCGTGACAGGGTGTTGTAAACTGTTTGTTTTCTTGAGTCGTGTACTATAATTGAGTCTGTACATGTTCTGAGTCATTTGTTATGATAAGTCGTGAGTCATGGTAGCTGATGAGTCGTGAAGTTTGTTCAGGCGCAGGGTTTCAAGCTGTGTGTTTTTGAGTCGTGAGTCATAGGTCGTTGCCGACCCAGGATGAGTCGTAAGTCGTATACGACTTAAGGGGGGGCCGGTTGTGACAAGCTATAAATAGGGCATGTGTTGTACATTTTTGGAGATTGATTTTTGAAATAAAATTTCTTGTTGATTGCTTTGTGATTTCTTCTCCAATTGGTAGTCGAGTGTAATCTCCTATCTCCACTTACGTCATTCGAGTGCGCTCGAATCCATGTTTGTTGAAGCCGATTCACGGAATCTAGTGCGCTAGATCAACGTACGAAGAATCGTAGATCTTTGAACACGGTATAGTGCGCTATCAACGTGTTTGAGATAGCTAGAATTCGGTATCTTCGAATCAACGAATTTGGGCATTTCGGTATCTTCATTCCATCGATCGCTACTTTCACCGATTGAAGTTTGTTTTGATTAATCCGCTCCGTCAGTTTTTGGTATCAGAGCCATACTTAGCCAATCATAGCTAAGTTGATTCTTGGAGCCAAGTATTTGAAGTTTGAAGTTGGAGTTTCTTGTGTTCATTTTGAAGTTGCAACGAGTTTGAAGATTTTTGATCCATTTTGTTTTGGATCTAGATTTGGAGAAGTGTTTGAATTAAAGTTGCTTGGAGACCTTGAGCCGAGCATAATTGTGTTGAAGCACGATTTGTTGAAGTGGTGGCCGAGTTAACTTGTTGCCGAGTTAGTGTTGAACCGAGCCAAGTTCAAGCCAAGCCGAGCAAGTTAAGTCATGTGGATTTGTTTCGAGCTAAGGAGTTAAGGCCGAGCCTTGTGAAGTTGTGTAGAAGCTTGTGAAGCCGTGATTTGCTTGTGAAGTATCACTTTTGTATCGATTTGTCGAAATTTTGTGAAATTGAATCATGCCACCAAGGAGAGCTAATCGTCATCAAAACGTTGAAGCTTTGTATCGAAGAGAAGAAGCCGAGCTTATGGAACAACGTATTAATGAGAAGTTTGATGAAGGCATTGGAAAATTGGAGAAATTGATGAATGATTTGAATCAAAGGAGGAGATCACCAAACTCGAATCATGGAGGAAACTGAGTTTCGCCATCGGTTACGGAAGCGAGGAGGGTATCACCACATTCTTGTAGAGATAGAAGAGAAACATCAATTTCATCACGAAGAGATCATCATGACTATGCACATGAAGAGAGAAGAAGTCGACATGAATTTGACAATGAAGCATACAGAGAGGAAGAGAGACATAGTCAAAGAAGCATGCATGATGAAGAGGGTGATAGAGCAAGTATTCATTATCGAGATCGAGATCAAATTCGAAATTCTTACCGGGATGTTGAAGATGATCGTCGTTGGGAATCGGGGATGAAGATGGAAATACCAGAATTTAAAGGAGAGATGGTAGCTGAAGAATTTCTTGATTGGGTATCAAATGTTGAAGAGATCTTTGATTTCAAGGAGGTTCCTGAGCATAGGAGAGTAAAGTTGGTTGCTACTAGGTTGAGGGGGAGAGCTTTGGCGTGGTGGCAGCAAACTAAACTTACCAGGGAGAGAATGGGGAAGTCGAAGATAGAATCTTGGGAGAAGATGAAGAAATTGATGCGATCTACTTTCTTACCTTACAACTATCAATCACTTATGTACCAGACGTTGCAGAATCTGAGGCAAGGGACGAAATCTGTTAGTGATTATGCTGATGAATTTTACCAACTCATTGCCAGGAATGATATTATGGAAACGGAAGAACAGCTAACTGCTAGATTCATTGGGGGATTGAGAATGCAGATCCAGGATATGGTTAATATGTTCGATCCTAGATCAGTTGCGGAGGCACATCAGAAAGCGTTGGCTTGGGAGAAGCAAGGAAGGCGTGGAGGTGGTGTGTTTACTAATTCCAATAATCAAGCGAGGGGTGTTAGTGGAAGTTCTAATGTTCCTAAACCTATCAATAAGCCAGTGGTGAAGGAGGCTGAGAAGGCGAAGGTTAGGAGTGGTTTCAAATGTTATAATTGTCCGGAGTTGGGTCATAAAAGCAATGAATGTCCGAAGCCGAAGAAGAGAGCAATGGTTGCAGAAGTTGAGGAGGATGATGATAAGAAGGCAGAATGTTCAAATACACCTTATGTTGAGGAGGAAGAAGAATTGTCTGGAGATGAAGGTTGTAATCTTATGATGAGGAGGTCATGTCTTACACCAAAGCAAGAGGAGGATTGTAGTTGGTTGAGAAGCAATATTTTTCAGTCGACATGCACTATTCTGGGGAAAGTTTGAAAGTTCGTTATTTATGCTGGAAGTTGTGATAATATTATTTCTACAGAGGCTGTGAAGAAATTGAAAACTGAGAAACATCCTAAACCGTACAAGTTAGCATGGTTGAGGAAGGGTGGTGAAGTGAAGGTGTGTCGAAGGGCTTGTGTTAATTTTTCTATTGGGAAGAAGTACAAAGATGAAATTTGGTGTGATGTTGTAGACATGGATGTGTGTCATCTGTTGTTGGGCAGACCATGGCAGTTTGATAGAGCAGTACAACACGATGGACGTGCCAATAGTTACAGTTTCATGTTCGAGGGTACTAAAATCACTTTGGTTCCCAAGAAGCAACAACAGAAGGAGAGCAAGCTAGAGGAGATTGAGGAATTGAAAACTCTGTTGACTTTGAAGGAGTTTGTTAAGGAAGTTGAAGAGGAGCCTGAAGTCTATTTGTTGATTGGGCGAGAGAGTCATGAAGAGGTTAAAATTCCTGAAGAAGCAAAGCCAGTTTTGAAAGAATTTGAAGATGTATTTCCAGAGGAGTTGCCTAAGGAGTTACCGCCACTGAGAGACATCCAACATCAAATCGATCTTGTTCCAGGAGCAGTGTTACCACATCGACCACATTATCGAATGAGTCCGAAGGAACATGAAGAGTTGAGAAGGCAGGTGGAAGAATTACTTGAGCAGGGACGTGTTCAGGAAAGCTTGAGTCCTTGTGCAGTACCAGCTCTGTTGGTGCCGAAGAAGGATGGAACATGGAGGATGTGCACAGATAGTAGAGCTTTGAACAAGATTACTGTCCGCTATAGATTTCCTATGCCGAGGTTGGATGATTTGTTAGACCAGTTGAGTGGGGCAACTATATTTTCGAAGATTGATTTGAAGAGCGGTTATCACCAGATTCGAATTAGACCAGGTGACGAATGGAAGACAGCTTTCAAGACAAGAGAGGGGTTATACGAATGGTTGGTTATGCCATTTGGTTTGTCAAATGCACCTAGTACATTCATGCGGGTGATGAATCAAATCTTTAGACCATTCATTGGGAAGTTCGTGGTGGTTTATTTCGATGATATTCTGATATATAGCAGGAGTATGGAGGAGCATGTTCTACATTTGAGGGAAGTGTTGATTATACTTCGTGAAGAACAATTTTATGCTGCTACGAAGAAATGTGTGTTTATGACAAGAAGTGTTTTATTTCTGGGGTATGTTGTTTCGGAGGAAGGAATTCAAGTAGACCAGAATAAAGTGGAAGCAGTCAGAAATTGGCCACAGCCGAGAACTATCACTGAAGTTAGAAGTTTTCATGGATTGGCATCATTCTACCGAAGGTTCATTCCACACTTCAGTAGCGTGATGGCACCAGTTACCGATTGCATGAAAGAAAAACAGTTTGTATGGTCAGAGGAAGCGGGAGTTGCTTTTGAGAAGATCAAGGAACTATTGACGACAGCACCAATTCTTGTTTTACCGAATTTTCAGTTGTTGTTTGAATTGCACACTGATGCGTCGAAGGTGGGAATTGGAGGAGTCTTGAGTCAGAATGGGAAACCCGTTGCATATTTCAGTGAGAAGTTGTCAGGGGCAAAGATGAGATACAGTACATATGACGTTGAATTCTATGCTGTTGTGTAAACGATTAAACATTGGAGACATTATCTATTTCAGAAGGAGTTTGTTCTGTACATTGATCATGAGGCGTTGAAGCATTTACAGGGGCAGGACAAGATTTCAGCGCGACATGCGTCATGGATCGCGTATTTACAGCAGTTTACTTTTGTTGTTAAGCACAAATCTGGGGTGACGAATCGGGTAGCTGAAGCTTTGAGTAGAAGGAGTCATTTGTTAACAACATTGAAGATTGAAGTGACGGGGTTTGAATTACTGCCAGAAAGGATTGAAGAAGATCCTTACTTTGTGAAATATGTTGAGAAAGTGAAGGATGGGAGTACTGATGAATTTATGATGATTGATGGATTTTTGTTTAAAGGAAATCGGTTATGTATTCCTGAGAGCAGTTTGAGAATGAAAATTATCAAGGAGTTGCATGAAGAAGGCCATGTGGGTAGAGATCGTACATTGCAGTTGATTTCTCAATCCTACTTTTGGCCGTCGAGGAGGAAAGAAGTCGAAAGATTTGTGGAGAGATGCCATATTTGCCAGGTTTCAAAGGGAACAGCGACGAATGCAGGGTTGTATTTGCCATTACCTATACCG
Source organism: Allium cepa (assembly GCA_030765085.1). Taxonomy (NCBI): domain Eukaryota; kingdom Viridiplantae; phylum Streptophyta; class Magnoliopsida; order Asparagales; family Amaryllidaceae; genus Allium; species Allium cepa. Next base: position 431,852,933 of record CM060942.1, read on the forward strand.
TCTAAGCCATGGGTTGATATCAGCATGGATTTCGTTTTGGTCTTGCCTAGAACTCAAAAGGGAAATGATTCGATATTTGTTGTAGTAGACAGATTTTCGAAGATGGCACATTTTATTGCTTGCAAGAAAACGGCGGATGCTGTTCGGGTTGCACAGTTGTTCTTTAAGGAAGTCTATCGCTTACATGGGTTGCCGGAGTCTATTGTTTCTGACAGGGATACCAGATTTTTGAGTCATTTTTGGCTTAGTTTGTGGAAGATGGTGGGAACGAAGTTGAAGTTCGGCAGTGCTTATCATCCACAAACGGATGGACAGACCGAAGTTGTTAACCGATCGTTGGGAAATTTGTTGCGATGTCTTGTGAAGGACAATCTGAAGAGTTGGGACATGAAGTTATGCCAAGCCGAGTTTGCACACAATCATGCAATGAATCGTAGCACGGGATTCAGTCCATTTCAGATTGTATATTCAAATTTACCCAGGGGACCGTTGGATTTAGCGGTGGTACCACAACCGAAGGGGACAGTTAAACGGGCTGTTGATTTTGTTGAAGAATTAACCGAATGTCATAAGATCGTTCAAGAACGATTAGAAAAGTCAAATGAGAAGTATAAGCAGGCTGCTGATTTGAAACGACGGAGTGTTGAATTTAAAGAAGGTGATTTGGTGTATGCTGTGTTGACGAAGGATCGTTTTCCAGTGGGTGCTTATAATAAGCTGAAAGCCAGAAAAATTGGTCCACTTGATGTTTTGAAGAAAATCAATGAGAATGCTTATCGATTAAAGCTACCAGATGATGTTTATGCTTCTGATGTTTTTAACGTCAAACATTTAATTCCATATCAGGGAGGTGAGATTGTTGAGGAAGAATTTACAAATTCGAGGTCGAATTTTTCTCAACCAGGGGAGGATGATGTAGCACGATCTAAGAAAGTTTCGGGTTTAACCCGTAAGACGCGCACAACTCAGGTGAAGGAGTCATATGGGAAAGTGGCGACTCTTAACAGCTTAAGTCGTTCGTGCTGATGAGTCGCACACGACTCAACGGTTCATCCATAAGTCGTTTACGACTTAACATGAAGAAGGATAAAGTTTCAGCAAGTAAAGATCTTGAGTCAGAGGAAGGGCACGAGTTACGACTCAATGGGGGTTTCAATAGTTCTGGATTGATGAGTCGTACACGACCTAACTACAGGGCTATGAGTCATCCGCGACTCATCAAGAAGCAAAAGGGAATTCCATTAATTGAAGGCCATAAGTCGGGGACGGGATACGACCTAAGTGATGAGTCGTTGTGTGATGAGTCGTAAGTCGTGACAGGGTGTTGTAAACTGTTTGTTTTCTTGAGTCGTGTACTATAATTGAGTCTGTACATGTTCTGAGTCATTTGTTATCATAAGTCGTGAGTCATGGTAGCTGATGAGTCGTGAAGTTTGTTCAGGCGCAGGGTTTCAAGCTGTGTGTTTTTGAGTCGTGAGTCATAGGTCGTTGCCGACCCAGGATGAGTCGTAAGTCGTATACGACTTAAGGGGGGCCGGTTGTGACAAGCTATAAATAGGGCATGTGTTGTACATTTTTGGAGATTGATTTTTGAAATAAAATTTCTTGTTGATTGCTTTGTGCTTTCTTCTCCAATTGGTAGTCGAGTGTAATCTCCTATCTCCACTTACGTCATTCGAGTGCGCTCGAATCCACGTTTGTTGAAGCCGATTCACGGAATCTAGTGCGCTAGAACAACGTACGAAGAATCGTAGATCTTTGAACACGGTATAGTGCGCTATCAACGTGTTTGAGATAGCTAGAATTCGGTATCTTCGGATCAACGAATTTGGGCATTTCGGTATCTTCATTCCATCGATCGCTACTTTCACCGATTGAAGTTTGTTTTGATTAATCCGCTGCGTCAGCTTCATTCCATATTTTCGGAGGACTGCGAACATGTCCGCTAAGTGTTCTATGTGATCCACTGCTTTCTTAGACTTTACTAACATGTCATCGACGTAGACTTCCATAGTCTTGCCTAATTGCTGTTTGAACATAGCATTAACAAGTCTTTGGTATGTTGCCCCTGCATTCTTCAGCCCGAAGGGCATAACTCTGTAGCAGTAAAGACCAATGTCGGTGATAAAGCTCGTGTTCTCCTGATCCGGCTCATGCATCATGATCTGGTTATATCCGGAGTAAGCATCCATAAAAGATAACAATTCGTGTCCCGCTGTTCCGTCTACCAGTTGATCGATTTTGGGTAATGGGAAGCAGTCTTTGTGGCAGGCCTTGTTTAGATCTGAAAAATCGATGCATACTCTCCATTTTCCATTGGCTTTCTTAACCAGCACTGGATTTGAAACCCAATTCGGATAGGTAGATTCTTTGATAAAATTATTCTCCATGAGCCGATCAACTTCTTCTTTTAATGCTGCCGACCTTTCTGGGCCTTGAGTTCTCCTTTTCTGCTTCACAGGTGTAAATTTTGGATCAATATTTAGAGCGTGTATTGCAACTTCCGGGGATATTCCGCACATATCAGCATGCGACCAAGCAAAAACATCCAAATTTGCCTTTAAAAAAGATATTAAGGTATTCTGAATTGACGCATTAAGTTGTGAACCCACATTCAACACCTTGTTTGGGTCCTTTGGGTCAACAGGTATTGGTATTTTCGTTTCCACTGGTACCACTCTATTTTCCCCTGCACTGACTTTTCTAGGGTCCATCTCTTTCCTTGCTCCGCTATGCCCGCCAGTGCAGGGTCCGCCCTGTAATTGATACAAGGCTTGTTCTTTGATGTGGACCGGGGCTGCCGCATTCTTTCCTATTTCTCTTTTTCTGGTTTCTCGTAGCTCTGTCAGATAACACTCTCGCCCAGCATTTTGATCCCCTTTTATAACTCCTACTCCATTGTCTGTAGGGAATTTAATAGTGAGGCACCATGGGGCAAGAACAGCTTTGAACGCTGCCAGAGTTGGACGACCAAGGAAAGCATTGTAAGCAGAAAATTCGTCGACAATCACAAAAGTTTGCTTGCAGACCATTTTTCTCTCTCCTTCTCCAAGTTCCACAAACAAATCAATGGTTCCTACCGGCTGTTTTGGCTCCCCAGTGAAACCAGCAATTTTCTGCGATGAGGCTTGCACATCAGCCATAGGGATCTTCATTTGGTCGAATGTTTTCTTGAAGAGGATATTGCAGGATGCGCCACAATCAATGAGAACTCTTCTGACAATAGACGGCCCGATACCAGCCGAGATGACTAAGGGATCCAAGGTAGGAGCTTCAATACCTGTGGAATCCCTAGCTTTGAACACAATATCATCATCAAGAGTTCTTTGTTGCTTCAATGGCGTAGCACCCTCCAAAACGAATACATCTTCCTCGGTCGGTACATACTTTAAAGCTCGGGTATACCTTTCCATCTCACCCCAGCTTCTGCCTGCTGGGTGAGGTCCTCCTGTAATGACATTGATAATGGGCCTTCCAGATTCATGCCCTGCAGCCTTCTCACTCGTCCTAGGCTGATGAGTAGGAGCCTGTTGCCCCTGACTAGATGAAGCAGGATTGTTGCTATTCTTTTTCACAAATTGCTGCAGTTTGTTTTCCCTTAGCAAATCTTCAATCAGATTTTTCAACTGGCGGCATTCGTCGGTCTCGTGACCGGGTTGATTATGGAAGCGGCGGAACTTCCCACTCTGTATGGCCTTTTTCCCGGTCCTTAGAGGAGGAGGTTTAGGAAAGTCAACAGAATCTTTAGTGGCAAGGTAGATACGCTCTGGCGTATCTGATAAAGGAGTATATTCTGATGGCTTGAAGGATCGGGGCTTCTTCAGATTACTCTGCTTCTTTCCATTGTTATTTTCCCTTTTTTGCCCTACAGATTCATTCTTGCGTGGAGCAACAGTGTTATCTTCATCTTTTTCCAACACTGCCTTTACCGGTACGGGATGGCTTTCTAAGCGTATGAATTTATCTGCTTTTTTATAGAATTTTTCAAGGGAATTTGGTTCCTTCATGTTTAGCCATTTCCCAAATTCGCTCGACTTGTCAATACCCTTCATCAGATAAGTCAATATCATTCGCGGTTCTGCATTGTCCACCTCAGCTAGCGCTATATTAAAGCGGTTTAAGAAAGATCTGATAGTCACTCCTGGATTCTGCTCCAAACTTGACAGTGACATGATATCCTTGGCTTTTGAGGCGTATAGTCTGAACTGCTCCTTGAATTTCCGGGTTAAGTCAGAAAACTGATCTATAGATCGGACTGGAAGTTTAATGAACCAAAGCAGAGCTACACCTTCGAGATACACAGGAAAATATCGGCACTTTATTTCATCAGAGGCTCTGGCACCTGTCATGTGCCAATCATACTTGTATAAGAATTCGCTCGGATCACTTGTCCCCTTGTAAGCTGGAATGGTTGGAGGGACAAACTTCCTTGGGAATTCAGCCTTTAAGATTTTCTCAGTAAATGGAGTTTTACTTGGGGTGAAACCCCATTCTTTCTCGTCTTCTACCCTCTGCATATTCTCTTTCATAATTTTTCGGACCATTCCAGAAAGATACTCCTCATCATGTCGAGTTCTAGATCCACCAACCTCTGGAAGTGTTTGTTCAAAGGGGCTAGCAGCCCTTTCAGGAGCATTTCTTTCTTCAGCATCATGAATGTTGCCAGCAAAATTCCTTTCATTACCTGCCGGTTGACGGTTTGCCCCAAGCAAATCGTTCAACCTATTCAGAATTAGGGCATTCTAGGCATTCTGAGCCCCGAATTGTGCATTTTGGGCATTTATCTGTTGGTTCAGCTCTATGATTGCAGCATCCAGCTCTGCCTTTGTAACTCCGACAGCTGGAGTGGCTTGATTCGATATAGGGGAAGCGGAGGTTCCCTCTTGAATATTCCCATATCTAACAGATCTACTTTTCCTTCCAGGAGCCATAATCTCGGATAGACTTCTGGTTTTCAAGGAAATTCTCTCTACAAACCTCTGTGAAGCAATGATGATAACTCGCCTGAGTTTGAGTTCTCAGTGAAAGCACCAAAAATGTTAACGCTAAAATTTGAACGCTAACACCCCGGTGTATGAAGTGAGATCGTGAAAGCACCACCCGATAGCTCGGGAACGGACTATAAGCAGATAATAGTGAAAAAACAGTAAACAACAGCAATTTTATAATGGTTCGGCTTAAGAGAGAGCCTACGTCCACTTTGAATATCTTTATTGATGATTTGATTACAAGTCAATGCAGTTACACTTTGATTACAACCCACTTTGAGTTTCAAGTGACTTAGAACAAGTAGCCTAAACTTCAATGTCGATCCAAATCTTTGAACACATGTTAGACATGTTTGATTTCTTCGTGAAGTTCCCTGAAGGTGTCGAAGTAATTCAGAATGCAGCAGAGTAACGGCGCTTGAAATGAATGAGCCAAAAAAGTCCCTTGAATGTTGGGGGTGGCCATGTATTTATAGGCAAATCTGGATAGAAGTTTTTCACCCAAGTCCTGAGTCGTGACCGACTTAGGCTAAGCCGTGGCCGAGTCAAGTTGAGTCGTGGCCGGTTTATCTGCTTAAGCCTTTGGTCTCTCAATAGTTCGCTTTCCAGAATTCCAAGTCATGAGTCACTTACGAGTCAGTTCTCATAGGAATAGGCACTGTGGCAATGGAATACGACTTAATGGCTTTAAGTCGCGGACGAGTCATTCTGAGTCATGAGTCGTTAAGTCGTTGACGACTTATCAGGTAGCGGTGCATAGGTGAAGCGACTTAGGGACTTATCTTCTTAGGTTGTCAATCCTCTTGAGTCGTTTCTTATGATGGGTCGTGGACTTGTTGAGTCGCTGAGGCGATAGCCTTGATGAGTCGGTAATGCACTGAGTCGGTCTGCCTTGTGAACCGTTAACCCCTTGAGTCGTAACCCTTTAAGTCGCTCTGAGCTTTAGGTCATTAACTTATTGAGTCGGTGACTGGATGAGTCGTGAGGCTTCCTGAGTCGTAGATCCTTCCTAAGCCGTTAAACACCTTAAGTCGTGATTCATCCCAGGCCTTAACCCGTTGACTCCTTTAACTCGTGGGCCCCTTAACTTGTAGGCCGGAATGGGGTTAACACTATAGTACTTTGCGAGAGAATCTGCTTTCATGTTTTCTTCTCGAGGAATGTGACTTATCATGTAATGATCGAAATCACAAAGGAGTTCCCAAGCCTTTGACAAGTAGGCGGGCAGATTTCCCCCTTTCGCTTGGAATTCCTTCTTGACTTGGCATACAATAAGCTGAGAATCACTGAAGATTTGTAACGCTTGGATGTTTAGTTCTTTAGCAATCCTTAAGCCAGCGATAAGGGCTTCATATTCTGCTTCATTGTTTGTTGAAGGAAATTCCAATCTTAGTGCATAGCATAATGATCGACCTTCAGGGGTCTCAAGTACAACTCCGGCTCCAGAACAGTAGTCGTTTCTCGCGCCATCGATATATAACTTCCATTGGATTGGGGAATCGTCGATCGTTTCATCCTCACCGTTACCCTTATCTGTGTATTCTGCGATGAAATCCGCTAAAGCTTGTCCGTTGATTGCTTTTCGGGGATGATAAGTGATGTCATATTGACTGAGTTCAATATTCCACTTTAGAAGACGACACGAAGTCTCAGGGCGAAACAGGACTTGCTTTAAGGGTTGATCAGTGAGGACTCTGATAGGATGAGCTTGGAAATATTGCCTCAACTTCCTGGATGCAATCAGTAGGCAATAGGCGAATTTTTCCAACTTAGAGTAATTCATCTCTGCCCCAGTGAGTCTTTTGCTGATATAGTAAACTGGATGTTGAATCCTCTTGTCTTCTCGTATCAGCGCTGCACTTGAGGCATGAGATGATACTGCCAAGTATATAAGAAGATCCTCGCCATCACCAGGCCTAGAAAGTAATGGAGGCGTTTCCATATGGCGAATCAATTCATCAAAGGCTTTTTGGCATTCGGGAGTCCAATCGAAGTTTTTCTTTCCTTTCTTTAAGGCGTCAAAGAATGGGATGCATTTATCTGTGGCTTTGGAAATGAACCGACTCAGGGCGGCGACTTTTCCATTGAGACTTTGCAGTTCCTTCTTCATTCTAGGAGCTTTGACTTCCTTTAAAGCGGTAATTTGAGCTGGACTAGCCTCAATGCCCCTAGCGCTCAAGATGAAACCTAAAAACTTTCCGGATTCCACTCCGAATGAACATTTTAAAGGGTTGAGCTTCATTCCGTACTTTCGGAGGACTGCGAACATGTCTGCTAAGTGTTCTATGTGATCCACTGCTTTCTTAGACTTCACTAACATGTCATCGACGTAGACTTCCATAGTCTTGCCCAATTGCGGTTTGAACATAGCATTAACAAGTCTTTGGTATGTTGCCCCTGCATTCTTCAGCCCGAAGGGCATAACTCTGTAGCAGTAAAGACCAACGTCGGTGATAAAGCTCGTGTCCACCTGATCTGGCTCATGCATCATGATCTGGTTATATCCAGAGTAGGCATCCATAAAAGATAACAATTCATGTCCCGCTGTTCCGTCTACCAGTTGATCGATCCTGGGTAATGGGAAGCAGTCTTTGGGGCAGACCTTGTTTAGATCTGAAAAATCGATGCACACTCTCCATTTTCCATTGGCTTTCTTAACCAGCACTGGATTTGAAACCCAATTCGGATAGGTAGATTCTTTGATAAAGTTATTCTCCATGAGCCGATCAACTTCTTCTTTTAACGCTGCTGACCTTTCTGGACCTTGAGTTCTCCTTTTCTGCTTCACAGGTGTAAATTTTGGATCAATATTCAGAGCGTGTACTGCAACTTCTGGGGATATTCCGCACATATCGGCATGAGTCCAAGCAAAAACATCCAAATTTGCCTTTAAAAAAGATATTAAGATATTCTGAATTGACACATTAAGTTGTGAACCCACATTCAACACCTTGTTTGGGTCCTTTGGGTCAATAGGTACTGGTATTGTCGTTTCCACTGGTACCACTCTATTCTCTCATGCACTGACTTTTCTAGGATCCATCTCTTTCCGTGCTCCGCTGTGCTCGCCAGTGCAGGGTCCGCCCTGTAATTGCTACAAGGCTGGTTCTTTGATGCGGACTGGGGCTGCCGCATCCTTTCCCATTTCTCTTTTCCTTGTTTCTCGTAGCTCTGTCAGATAACACTCCCGCCCAGCATTTTGATCCCCTTTTATAACTCCAACCCCATTATCTGTGGGAAATTTAATGGTGAGGCACCATGGGGCCAGAACAGCTTTGAATGCTGCGAGAGTTGGATGGCCAAGGAAAGCATTATAAGCAGAAAATTCGTCGACAATCACAAAAGTTTGCTTGCGGACCACTTTTCTTTCTCCTTCTCCAAGTTCCACAAACAAATCAACGGTTCCTATAGGCTGTTTTGGCTCCCCACTGAAGCCAGCGATTTTCTGCGATGATGCTTGCACATCAGCCATAGGGATCTTCATTTGGTCGAATGTTTTCTTGAAGAGGATATTGCAGGATGCGCCACAATCAATGAGAACTCTTTTGACAATAGCTGGCCCGATACCAGCCGAGATGACTAAGGGATCCAAGGTAGGAGCTTCAATACCTACGGAATCCCTGGCTCTGAACACAATATCATCAATGAAAGTTTTTTGTTGCTTCAGGGGCATAGCACCTTCCAAAACAAATACGTCTTCCTCGGTCGGTATATACTTCAAAGCTCGGGTATACCTTTCCATCTCACCCCAGCTCCTGCCTGCTGGGTGAGGTCCTCCCGTAATGACGTTGATGACAGGCCTTCCGGATTCATGCCCTGTAGTCTTCTCACTTGTCCTGGGTTGATGAGCAGGAGCTCGTTGCCCCTGACTAGTCGAAATGGGATTGTTGCTATTCTTTTCCACAAATTGCTGCAGCTTGTTTTCCCTTATCAATTCTTCAATCAAATTTTTCAATTGGCGGCATTCATCGGTATCATGACCGGGTTGATTATGGAAGCGGCAAAACTTTCCGCTTTGTACAGCTTTTTTCCCGGTTCTCAGAACGGGAGGTTTATGATAATCAACAGAATCTTTAGTGGCAAGTTAAATACGCTCCGGTGTATCTGATAAAGGGGTATATTCCGATGGCTTGAAGGAACGAGGCTTCTTCAGATTTTTCTGCCTCTTCCCATCATTATTTTCCCTTTTCTGTCCTACAGATTCATTCTTGCGTGGGGCAACAACATTATCTTCATCTTTTTCCAATGCTGCCTTTACCGGTACAGGACGGCTTTCCAGACGTATGAACTCATCTGCTTTCTTGTAGAATTTTTCAAGGGAATTTGGTTCCTTCATGTTAAGCCATTTTCCAAATTCGCTCGACTTGTCGATGGCCCTCATCAGATAGGTCAAGATCATCCGTGGTTCTGCATTGTCTACCTCGGCCAGCGCTATATTAAAGCGATTCAAGAAAGATCTGATAGTCTCACCTGGATTCTGCTCTAAACTTGACAACGACATAATATCTTTGGCTTTTGAAGCGTATAGTCTGAACTGCTCCTTGAATTTCCGGGTTAAGTCAGAAAACTGATCTATAGACCGGATTGGCAACTTGGTGAACCAAAGCAGAGCTACACCTTCCAGATATACAGGAAAATATCGGCACTTTATTTCATCAGAAGCTCTGGCACCTGTCATGTGTCAATCATACTTATACAAGAATTCGTTCGGATCACTTGTTCCTTTGTAAGCTGGGATAGTTGGAGGGACGAACTTCCTTGGGAACTCAGCCTTTAAGATTCTTTCGGTAAACGGGGTTTTAGTTGGAGCGAAACCCCATTCCTTCTCAACTTCATTCCTTTGCATGTTTTCCTTCATGATTTGTCGAACCATTTCAGAAAGATATCCCTCATCATTTCGAGCTTTAGATCCACCAACTTCAGGAAATGTCCGCTCAAAGGGGCTAGCAGCCCTCTCAGGAATGTTTCTTTCTTCATCCTCATGAATGTTGCCAGCAAAGTTCCTTTCATTACCCGTTGGTTGACGGTTTACCCCAAGCAAGTCATTCAACTTATTCAAAATTAGGGCATTTTGGGCGTTTTGAGCTTCCAATTGTGCGCTTTGTTTATCTGCTGGTTCAGCCCGAAGATTACAGCATCCAACTCCGCTTTTGTAACTCCAACAGGTGGAGTGGCTTGATTAGGTACTGGGGAAGCGGAGGTTCCTCTTGAACATTTCCAGATCTAACAGATCTACTCCTTCTCCCCGGAGCCATGATTTCAGATAAACTTCTAGTCTTTAGAGAGGTTCCTTCAACAAACTTCCGTGGAGCTATGATGACGATTTGCCTGAGTTCAGTTCTCAGTGAAAGCACCAAAAATGTTAACGCTAAAATTTGAACGCTAACACCCTGGTGTATAAAGTGTAGTTGTGAAAGCACCACCCGATGATTCGGGAACAGAGTATAAGCAGAAAGTCACAGAAAAAGCAGTGAATAACAACGATTTTATAGTGGTTCGGCTCAAAGCAAGCTACGTCCACTTTAATTCTCTTTATTGCTAAACCGATTACAACTTTACAACAATCTTCAATTACAATTATGACGAGACAAACAACTAGAACTTTGGTAGAGAAGAATTCTTCGAATCCATGTAGATTGCGTTAGATTTTCCCTTGAAGTTAGTTGAGATGTCCTTCGAACTTGAAGTGTCGGGTAAGTTGAGAATTCGGCAGAGTATTGGCGCTTGAAATGATTGGCCAAAAGTCCCCCCAAATGTTGGAAGTGGTCATGTATTTATATGAGTTTTCGGCCTTGAGTCGTGAGTCGTACCCGACTCATCGTTAACTCGTAGCCGAGTGAGGTTGGGTCGTGGACGACTCAACAGGTTGAACCCCCGCTTCGTACCAGAGCGCCTTCGATCCTCTGAATATAGCACAAGTCTTAAGTCGTCCCCGAGTCATTCCTCTTTGATATAAGTATCATGATAGCGGGCTGCGACTTAGTAACTTTAGGTCGTGGACGAGTCATGGTGAGTCATCTCATGTTAACACGCGGCCGACCTACTGGGTTAGCTCACGGCTTGGTCCAAAGTGATAAGTCGTTCACGAGTTAACCAAACGCAACTTTCTTGATGCTAGCATGAGTCGTACACGACTCATCATTGGTCGTAACTCGTCAACGAGTTATCTCATTTCAGCATGGTATTGAACTTGTCCCTGAAGTCTTAGGTCGTTCAACCGTAGTTGTAATTAGGTCGTATCATATTTAAAGTCGCACAACCTTTAAGTCGTAGGCCGTTCATTTTCTTAAGTCATATAGGTCTTAACTCATTAGGTTTCTTAAATCGTAACATTCCTTCAGTTGCAGATCTTAGGTCGTAGGCTTCTTGAGTCATAGAGGCTTTAAGTCGTACATATCCTTAACTCGTTAAGTCTTAACTCGTACCAGCTCCTTGGGTCGTACGTTTCTTAGGTCGTAGAGAATTAAGGGTTAACACGAGTTATGGGGCCAGGTCATGAAATGATGAGGTATCCGATTCGCTTGCTTAGGTCCTGAACGACCTGCCTTAGGCCTTAGGTCGGTTTGCCCCATGAGTCGGCCAACATCTTTAAAGCATCAAGGTTATAACCCGGTGAGTCGCTGTCCCTGTTAAGTCGGCAATAAGTTGAATCGTCACTCATTCTGAGTCGGTTCATACGTTAGGTCGGCAACAAGCTAAGGCTGTTGAGTCGGAACTTCCTTTGAGCCTTAAGTCGGCATTACTCCAAGACGTTAGGTCGGAACTTTCTTTGAGGCCTTAGATCGGTCTGCTTCTCAAGCCCCTTAGGTCGGTATCCTTCTTAAACCTTATGCAATTAGGTCGGTCTTCCATGCTAAGATACTAGGTCGGCATCCCTTTGTGCCTTGGGTCGGCAGAACTTGGGTCGCTAACTGTTTGATATGCTAGATCGGTGAGTCATGGCCGAGATGGAGTTAACATTAAACAATTTCCTTTTAATTAAATTTACCATTACCCAACACAGCTGGCCGTCATCACGAAACCAAGCCCACCCTTCGCCTTCTTCCCGCTCTAGCACGCGCATACCTAGATAACCCATTTCGTTCCGCCCCTCCAAATCACGATTGCGACCCTCCCCACATCCACCTGAACCAGATCAAAACACCCCACCATAAAGACCGTCGTGACACGTAACACAGGCCAGAGCGACACCCATCTCGGCCCTCCGTTGGATCCCAAAATCGAGCATGAACCGAGCCCTTTCTCAGGCCGACTGCGATCAATTTAGACCACGATAGATGATCATTACCGTTTAATACATCGAGCTCTCAGAGCTCTACGCATTTCATATTGGAGAATTTTCATAAAATCGCATGGATTTCGATGAATTTGAGGAAGAAGATAAGAAGACACCGGCCATTCAAGGAAATGAAGCGGCGGCCTAGGAATAGATTAGGGTTTTGCAATTTTAACGTATATATAAAATATTATTTTATTACTATTATTCTCAATTTAACATCGTATTGCAAACAAACTCCAATTCTCACGTACCAATAGGCGTTCCTAGGGTTTTTCCGCGTTATGGACACAATGGAACAAGTTTCGGAAGCCAATTCAGTCATACGTGCGAGTTACAGAATTAAAAGATCAATTTAAAATTAAATCGGTTAAATCGATTTCTAAGCGTTTCGTGCTGCGACGGTCAAACGACAATTCCGATTGCCACGAAAATTGAAATCCGATCATAACTAAATATTATGGATCCAATGGAACTGGTTTCGTCGAATTCCCAGACTGTGCCCCGGAAAGCTATTTTAACTCGTCTATTAAATCAGCAATTCTCAAAATTGGCGAAAGTGCTTAAAATTTCACTTTTAAAAATTTAATAATTTAATAATAAATCATATAAAATATATAATCACATTAAAAATTAATTCGGCTCATTCCTGACTAAATCTGTTTAATTGCATTTTTATAATATTAAATTCTATTATTAAATTAATATAAAATTCCAAACAATAACTTATTGACTTCTAATTTTATATCCATTTATACTCAAAATTACCAATTATCCCAAAATCTAATATTAAGCTATTATTATTCAAATTCCAATTTAATTTTCGTATTTGAAATTTTGTCAATTCTATCAGCATAATCAAAATATTTTATTCCAAAATTCAAATTATATCCATATTCAATCATTTAAAATGAATTAAATGTTCATATTTGGCGACCCAAAATTTCGGGTCGTTACACTAATAAGGAATCTACAACCAATTACTATGAAATTGCTTTCTGTTTTTAATTGAATTTGATATGAGAATTTTAGGATTGATTTAGAGGAGGGTTTCAACCATGAAAGAGGAAGGAGGGTGATGGCTCAAATACGAATAGAAAGATTTCTAACCAATTAGGGTTTTGAGACATTTTATTTATATAGTAAGATAATAGAGCAAAATTAACCACGCGCCTCCAAACTCTAATAATTTGTTCAAGCCACCACTAACCCTAGCCATAACCATTGCCTACAACTCCATAATTTCATGGCTCAAATATGAAGGGTTGGAATATATCCGAAGAGTTGGTAACGGATAGGAGTGCACGGAAGTTAGCGATCCGCTTACCATAACCATGAGCTATGAGTTCTACAAGTTCGAGATTTTAGGATTAAGGAAAAAGAGCCTAAGTCGTGGCATTTGATCTTTGATTATTTTATTTATTTATTATTGTTATTATTGCTATTATTATTATTATTCTACATTTGTATTTCTATCTTTATTTTTATTTTTACATAGTCACCATATTATTAATTTACATATTTGACTTTATTTTATTATTGCGATTGTTATTGTTATTATTGTAACCTCTAAATTGCTCTTATCACTTAGTTTCAGGTTCTATCTCTAGCCGACCCAAATTTGTTTGGGAAAAATGGCTTTATTGTTGTTGTTGTATTCATATCTGACTCAATTTCTTATCGATGTCTTGTATCGACCAATATATTTACAACTACTATAAGTATATGCAATAAATTTATTTCTCTTATCAAATTCAAATTTCACAATTAATATTTCATAAATATTAGTTAATTTAATTAAGTTATAACAATTATAAATCAAATGAATCATTTGGTCTAATAAGAACTAATTATTTCGGTTGTGTGACTTATGGGTGTAAATTTGGTCGGCGATCAACATTGAACTATTCGAATGTCAACGTTCACACGTCACTTAGAAGATGGTGTGATATTATTGCTAAATTTATATCTTAATAAGCTTTTGTAAATCCAATTTCACTTTATTAAACATTACCCTTTGGTGACAATTATTTACGCCAATTCTCTTCATCAAAACAATATCACTTTGGACTTATTGAATTTGGCTATGGTCAAAAGTCCAATATCATCCATATTCAACACCATAATCCAAACACAAAGACCTTGGTTCAATAATAACAATTATTATTAACAAAACTTCTCTAGCCAAAGATTTTGACTTTGTGTTGACTTAAGTTGATTGTGATACTAATCCCATATAACTGGGGAGACGAATCCTCTCTTGAATAGTGTTTCATTTCCAATAATTCTACTCAACCTAACTATAGTCACTTAATGGACGTCGTGCCAAAATTTGTCTATAATTAAAGCGGAGCTTTCATATTGAAGATGTATAGTATTCTCAAGTCAAAAGAACTGTGTAAATTAATCATATCGATATTTTCTATTTGATCTTAGTTATATTAACCAACAAAAAACTATCGAGTAATTCGTTCCATAGTTGTCCAATAAGTATCAGTACATAACCTGTAGGTGGCCTCGGTAGTCATAAGTAATACACTGCCCAATATTTGGAAAGTGTCATATACTCTAGTCTCAACGGATACACCAATATCTAGTCTCGATGCATCTTGTTTAGGAACAATTATAATGGTATTTTTTAATTGTGATAAATTACCCACGGTTACAACAATTTGTACCTACTATCACAAAATATGCCATTTATGGACTTTCTATTAAATACACTCTTAATTAAATTAATTACTTAATATAACCACATTATGCAAAGTATATAGTAGAAAGAAAAACATTTATTATGAACAAGACTATTCAACGAGTTAGGTATATGTAACAAGTTACATAATTGACCCTAGGGCATACCCGTAACTCTATCCATCTCCCACTTGCACAAGAGGTCAATTATGGAATCGGATTCCAACTTCTCTAATCGGTTTCTCAAAACCAGTTGGATCAGTCCTTTTGTGAACGAGTATGCTATTATGTTTTAATTATCTACACTATCAATTAATTCTCTTTAACGGTGATAAACTTTTTATCATGTGGAACGATTCGGAGTATGCCTTTCAACTTCGAGTGTCCTCTAAGTTCAATTACAAACTATATTACGACACTATTATCATATAACTCTATCATGAGATTATAAACGTTTGGTATCGGCTTAGTTATAAATTTGTGCACTTATATTTTGTACATATTGTTTTGGTTGTGGTGCTATTCAAGGCGATGTACCTAGTCTTTTTTTCATTAAATGAACCACGAACTTTCATATGGAACATTTCCAACTTAAAGATTTGTTATTGATATATTATACTCAATATTACATCTGAAAGTTTTAGTTTGAACTTTCCTTCGTAAACAATTTATGTTTTGTAAACAATTCTCTAGTATTTTATAAATACACGAGAACACTTCAAACAACTAATTAGTGATATCAATTTGGATTTGATATTTATTTTCATGTATCAAATACATAAACAAATCATGATACCATAGACAACATAACATGTATGGAAATTCTTTTTGCCAATGCAAATGAATCAATCTTACATGTTCTATACTTAATATTTTAATAAGGTGTCTTTGCATATCATTTGGGACATTCTCGACATCTTTTATACTTACTAGAAAAACATCATTTATTAATCCAATTTTGAGTACTAAAACAACTAAGGCTGATTTTAACACAAGTACATCATTAAAATCAACATCATGTTGTTTACTTATAGTTTAGAAATATCAATGTACTTTTTAACATTCTTTCTTTTGAACACATGCTTCCTATGAACTTTGATTGAAAATCCAACTATTTAATATTTCTATCAAAATACTTACTCGGTCGTGATGTTTATAAAATGATACTTTCAAATCAATTCTTGGATCATATCCAAAGACCCACAAACTCAACATCTCTCCCACCGACTTCGAGAAATATTGGTTATTATGTGTACACAGTTTACTCTAAATCATTATGTAGAATTTTCTATTTCAATATATACATGCCAAACATAAAGTCATATCAAGTGGTAATTTTGTGAGTAAATATGAATTAACTTGGCACGTTGAATACCGAATGTATTACGCTAATTTAAAAATTTGAGATTTGCGATATTATTCTCATCAATGTTGCTAATTTAATTCCAACTACACTAGTCTTGCTCATAAAGACACAATCATGGCCGATGGATCATATCCCTTAGGTTACGGCTACGAAAATCATATTTTGATAGCATACTTGGAATTCTTTCAGATTTGCGCATCATTCCTTATAATAGAGTCAACACTCTTGGTGGTTTAATTAAACAGTTGAGGATTTTTTATTTTTAACTTTGACAAGAAACTCGTAGTTTCTCTTCGATGCGGCAGAATACTTATTAGACATTCTAATGCAATGTGTTCATATGTGTTATTCAATTTTATTTCATCTCATCTAATGAGTTCTACCTTTGGATCGTATTCAAATCCTTTTTACTACCAATAATTCCTCAAGAAAATTCCTTCACAATGAAGTTGGTATTTCTAGAAATGTTTCTCAGTGCAAATAGAATGGTATTCATAAACGTTTTATGAATTTCCTTACTCATAAAACCGATTTTGTTTTAGTTTACAAAAATTATGTTCGAAAAATAAATATGTCATCCAATGACAGTCTTTTCAAAATCCTTTTGGGAAGATTCATACAAAATCCCTCATAAATAGTTATAACCTACAATCTTTCGACTCACACAATCTGCTAAATCTATGGCCTAGGATATGTTGGAGTTTCTCATAAACCCTTATCTTGTATAATTTTGTAAATTGTTACTCAGATGAAATAATATTGACCTTGCGTACTACACTTAAGTACATTACCTTATTGAAAGAAATTAATTCTAGTAATTAATCGTACATTGTCCAACAAAGTTCGATTACTCCATATCGATGCATCATTATGTATCACATGGATAAGTAATTTTAAGATTGAATATTTATTCACTTTAGGTACGTTTGGAAAACTTTCCAATATACTCACTTATTCTATTAAATCAAATCATTTCTATCACATTTATTTCATTTACTTCTGTCTTATATCCTATAAGTTTACCATGGACATGCTACATCCATATCAAATACACATGTTATGTAAACGATAACTCATCAGTGAATATGACGAAGTACATGAAATAGTTTAGGTATTTATAGAATTACAATTGCATGCATCAATATGTACAAATCCAAATAAATCATTAACTCTTACGATACTCCCACTAAACGGGGGCATAACCATTTTTATTTGAGATATAATTAACTAGTATCGTATGATTCGAAATGATACAATAGAATTATTTCTCAAAACTACGGCTTAGTCTATAATTCCAAAACAGCCATAAATAATATTAGGTACTTTTGTACCAATTCATCACTTTGGTTAAAAAAATACCACATTATAGTTTTATTTCACGAAGAATATTCATATTGAAATGTAGCTATGTTTATTTTTTTTAGTTCATACCGAAAAATAATCATTATTTCATAAATAATGTATGGAAAGTTTTACAAAACGTTTTTCACATTATGATGCAATTAATAAGTGCTATATGGTATGCTGTGTAACTACTCGTAATTTCGACAATTAAAAATAGTAAATTTAATAAGATTTTTTTAATAAATGTTGGAAGAAATTAAAATTCAAGATTCGTAACTGGAATAATACTAAAATGAAATGCAACAATTTTAATTAAGGCTAATTATTAGTAATTTCAATGGAATTCCAATTATTTAAAATAGTGTAAGGTTATACTTGGTTATAAACTGAACATAGGAAAAAGAATGTAAATATTGAATTCATTAATGAAATAATATATTATTAATAGAAACTGAATAAAATTAGTGTTATGAAAGAAATGGTAACATTTGTTTGTAAGTAATAAACCTATAAATGTAATTAAAGTCTAATGGTGACAATTATTATATATATTACCAATTTATTTGGTCTATTAAATTGAATTGGAAATAAATGGCAGTTAATTCCCTTAATTAGTGCAGTTAATGTAGGTTTAATTGATAATGATAAAAAAGATTGATTCTGTACAATGTAAGCAATGTAAATTTTTATCATAGTATGACCTCTGATTTGAATAAAAGGATGGAACTCAGTTTACTCAAATTTATTGGAATTGGAAATTTTGATAAGTGAATTTATTACAATCAATGAAATAAAAGGTTATGTAAATGAAAGGTAAGATGAAATGGTAAAATATTGATGTAATTGAAGATATAACAATGTTGACTATGTATGTAAGGTAATAATTGATTTAATAAGAGAATGAAACCAAGGTAAATTAATTAATTGAGACTTAATTATCATTAATGTGTAAAATTGATCAAAATTCAATAAAATGGAAATATAATTATTAATACAAATAAAGAATGGAAATTGGATTATATTAACGTAATGAAATTTAAAACAAATATTAACTATGTTATTAGATCATAAGTTTGGAACATAAATAAAATTCTAAAACAACAAACTACAATGAAGCATGAAGTGGAAGTTTCTAACACGCATTGGAATATAATTATTAACAAGAATTGGAATAATAGATGTCAGTTTTAATGTTGAGTTCAATAAATATTGATTAATAGAGAAAAAAAATTATTTAGTATGTAATTTAATGCTTATTGGATATTGTAATTTATAAATGTGTTTGTATGACTATAAATAAGGATTACAATGTTCACGTATTCATTTAATTGATTTCATTAATTTGGGTCTGTTTTGAAGTGGAAGATTAAAATTAATTGGAAGCAAATTTATTGAAATCTTTCAGATGAAAAAGGAAAAAGAAACAAAGTTCAATTAATAAATTTAATGTAAGAATGTTTTCATTTGGAATGTACAATATTTGGAAATATAAGAATGGATTTAATATTGTATAAGTTGATCATTTTACACTATAAGAATGTTTACATTTTTGAATTGCAAGTAACAAATAAGCATTTTAAGGAAAATAAAAGAATGTTTGAGGAAAACAAAGTGAACTTTTCCATTCTGAATATAAATATAATGTCGTAAAAAGAGAAAATTGAATTTTTAAAACAATATTTTGCGGTAGTTAAATAGCAGGCATAAGTTGCACGGAAGTGATTTTATTGCTAACCTTGAAATTTAAAATAAATTAAATATTTGGGATCATAATTACGTGTCAATAAAAAATTTTGTTTCTAAAGTCTTTAAATCGTGGTTCGTATTTAATTTTATGTAGTGGCGGTTCGCATTATGTAAATTGGTGTGTTCAAATTTAGTTATGTTGTGGTAATTAAATCCTTAATGAAAGTCAAATATTGTTTGCTTTGGGTTAACAAAATTAATTGATTGAAAAACAATGTTTTGAAATTTTAATTCCAAAAGTTTGTTTATAGCGTAGAGTTGGTCCATTGATTCCCTTTCTAATTGATAATTGTCACACTTTTTTTCGTTGTTTCCTCGTTTGTTCTGTTACTCATTTCCATTTACATTGTCTAAAGCCTTTTCATATTTTTAATTATCTCCTTCACCTCTTTTAATACCTACCCTTTTTTTAGGGTTTTTCATGTTTTTACTTTATTTCGATTCCTACTTTGTTTATATCTAGCTTTATTAGCTTTTCACTAGTTTCAATCATCATTCTTATAGCTTCATTTCATTTTTTTAAATCTCATCTTCTGTAGCGTTATTTTTTGTCTCCCTTCACCTTCCTCCTTCCGTTTTTTTTCATGTTTCTTCTTCAAATTACCTTTCTCTATTTTTTCCAAAGCTTTTTTTCTCTTTTATTCTTCTTATTCTTTAAATCTTCTTATTTTTCAAAGCTTCCTTTTCTTTTTTTCAATTCTTCTTCTTCTTTAATTTTTTTTTCTTTTTCAAACCTTCTCTTCTTTCAATGTCTTTTACTTCAAATCCAGATCTATATAATCTTAACTCCAAAACATTCTATAAAAAAGATTAAGACGGTAAGGAAATAAAAAGATGATAAAGTAATTACAGATCCAAATCTGGCTAGAAAAGGGAAAGTAAAAAGGTGAGTGATTCAACCCACTTACGCAATACTAAAAACTCCATTGAAAGTTAAATAAAATACATGATGTGATATATACATTTTTATTGCTGCTTATTGATTTATGTTGACATTTGAATTGATACTGAAACTGAATTGACATTTAATTTTATATTGGAATTTAATTGATAGTTAAACCCCGATATGGAAAATTATTATATGTTGAAATATGTTGGTTGATTTGGATGCTGTTTGAAATGGATGCTTACTGATTGATATGTTAGATTTATTGTTGTTTATTTATATTAATATGTTCCTGTTATCTCCTGGTACATTATTGACATCGTTTAAGTGGTCCTTTGAATCATTTGAGAATTGGATAATTAAGACATTTAAATTATGGTTTGAAATGATATATACCCATATAATTTCTTGAATTTGGATTAGCTATTGAAACTGAATTATTTAAAAGTTTAAATTTTTAGTCTAAACTTTGGATTTATTTTAAATAAAGTGGTTAAATTGGTATTTCAAATTATTTGAAATCTCGTAAATTATTGAACTTACGTTGTACACTTAAGAGGTGATGAAAAAAATCTCATAACATCTTCGAAGCCATTGCACTCAAATTTTTATTACAGATTGATTTGACTTATAGAGGATTTTTTAGTTCTGACTCGAGTGTATTATTTTTCATTATGCTCAGGTAAGTCTGAGCTTTTTCAGTGTATTGAAGACCATTTTATTTTCTATAGAACGAAGACGAAAATTTCGTATATTCTTGCTATTTATTATTATTATTCCACTGCTTATTGTGATTCGCTGCATTATTTTTCTTATTTCTGATGCATTTATAACTCTGATTAGAATTGTTGTAAAGAAACTTCAAGAACTTTTTATTATATTATTATATTTTGTCACTCTGCTGCGAGATTATGTGTTTTGTTTTTTCCTTCTTTTCTATTATTTTCTTATTTACTCCATTATCAATCCTCCCTTTTGACAGGTTTGAGTTAGACATGTGTGGTTTATTGTCGATTTAAATTGTGAAAAAGGTGGGTCGTTACAGTTGGTATCGGAGCTTTAGTTTAGACATACTTTAGCCTGCTGGGGTTAACTCATTAGAGATAGGGTAGTAATACAGTAGAATGAGTTGTCTGAGTGTATATACGAGAGCGTGTATTTGTTAGTGTTATAAAAAAAAGGTTTTATATAAATTTTGAAATGAAAGTATTTTTCCTAGTATTATATGATATATATAAAGGAATAGATTCTCATAACTGATGTAGTTATTTGTAGTGTGTTTGATTTATGAAATGGTAATATTTAGTTATTATCATATATTGCTGATTAGTTGAGTTTTTGTCAGATTATAAGCATTGGCTAATTATTGTTGATTGAATAATAGACTAAACACTAGACTAATAGTGGTGTGTTAAAGAGAATAAAATGAACAATTTGGATATTTTTTATGGAATTGAAATGTTTTGTTGTGAAACTTATTGTTTATTAATTGGTAGTTTCGACTATTGAAATAAAATGGAATATTTGGATATTTGGATAGTCAAAACATCTGAATTAATATATGAGTTGAAACTTAATAATTATGTTGAATTTTGGAGTTTAACTTGATAACCTTAATTTGAAAATAAGTGAAACAAGATTAATTTGTTATAATTGAGTGGAATTATTGTATACATTATTGTCATGTAATGTAATAATATTTAAAAATTGAAATTTTGAACTTAGTTAACATTTATGAAATGTGTCATAAATAAATTGAAAGGTAAAGTTGAACTAAAAATGAAATGATTATAAATAAATTCAAGCCATGTAAAATTGTTTATGAAATAAATGGAAGTTGCAATAAATAGTTAAAACTAAAGTTGTGATAACTTTAAGCCCGAATAATGTTTATAAAAGAATTTAAGCTTTTATAAATTGGTTATGAACTTAAGAAAATTCCTTAGGAAATGATTGCAAATAAATGTAGTATTAAATGAGAAATATTACATGAGAAATAAATGCAATTTAAATTAAAGAGAAATATAAGCAATACTATGAGAATGAATATATTAATATTTTACATTAAATGGGGAAATTCTGTGAAACAAATATTAAAGTATGAAGTGATATTTGTGTTAATCAATGAGATTAAAAAATAAATTTAATTGAAATATAATTGGGATGAATCATATTGGAATAAATAAGTCAGTTGTGCATATATTATTTTATTCTCATAATTAATTTGATCTGGATTTGAGTACCTATGTTCGAGGTGATGTGACGACCCGGAATTTTGAGCAATATCAATTTAATAATCTTTGATAATAATTAAATTAATTTGATCATTTTATATTATAAATTGACAAGTTAAATTTATTTTAAAGGTTAATGATAATAATTTGTTAATATCTATAAACATTTTCTTAACAATATAAATAGGCAAGATTAAATTCTTTTGAAGTTTATAATAATTTAATTTGGAAATATTTATTTTGGTAAATAAGAATTTTTAATGTAATAAAAATTTATATTCAAATTGTAATATATACGAATATATATATGATGATTTGGTTTGCGTTTTAAAATTCAACACAATAACTATCGAATATAATATTAAAATGTTTTTCTATTTAAAGTGTGTATATATATTTGTATATACATATGTTTGAAATAGGAATTCTATTAATTTAAATTTAACAAGTGTTTTCAAACTTTAATATATATAAAATTTGTGATTTGAACGGTTAATTTGATTTAATGTTTTTAAAATGATAATTGGGATTTAAATTTCTATAACAAAGTTAATTTCTTATTTAATATAGATACATATATATTTTGTACTCAAGTTTGGAATAAGATTTCAATTTAAAAAGTTCATTTGTTTTTATTATTCTTTCATTTTAATTTTATCATAAGATAGGTTGTTTTAAAATTTTACGTAGAAAGTTAAAATAAAATTTTCAAATCTATAAACATATGTTATATTAAATCGGATATAAAATTTATAAATGTCTATATGAATTTTCTTTTGAAATACTTATTGAAGTCTAAAAGTTTATTTTTATACGATAAAACATTTTATAATTTTCTATACATTACATAATTATATGTATATAGCTTAAACCAATTATTAAAAAAAAGGAATAACATTCAAGGTGTTAATTTAACATTTAAAACAGCATTTGTAAATATTAAATAATACATAACCACACTTGTAAACTTTATAGAGTGTGTTAAGGCAAGTGTAAGATCCTTATAACCTTAAGTGAAAAATGTCTTTTACATTAATAATAAAATTTAAGATTTAATTGTAAAATAAAAAATGAGTTTATTTTCAGCAAGAGAATTCCTTTACTCTCTTTAACTCAAAAATGAATATATAAAAAAAAAATGGAAATTGTAATGAAATCTGAATGAAAAGAAGGAAGAACTAAAATCCGTAAATTCAAATCTGAGGCAAATACAAGATTTTCAAATAGAATTAGAGGCAAGAAACTGGAATCAATCAAGAAATTCTGGAAATAGAACATGCAGTAAAGTTTAAAGGGGGCTGGGAAACAATAATATAACAGCTAGATTTAATTCAAGAACAGCATCTATCAGGTGAGTAAACGAATCTTAAAAACAGTTTTAAACCTGAATTTCATCTTGTTTTTGAATGATCTCTTGATATCTGAAATATTTGATTTGAAGTGAATGCATGTTTTAGGAAGTATGAATAGTTGAATGCCTGTGAACTGAAACTTCTGCTCTATCCTCTGTTTAATCAAGTGAGTGAATAAATTTTAAAAACAGTTTTAAAACTTGAATTTTACCTTGTATTGTGAATAAATATCTGGAGGTTATTTGAATACTGGAATTAAATTTGGAGGCATGCTTGAATTAAGCATTTTTGAATGCCTGTGTAGTTTTCATATCTCTGTGTGACATTAACAGATATCAATTCCATTTTAAAATCAATAACTCCATGTTGAATCCATATTTACTTATGCGTTGTGAATAAAAGTTGTTTGTAATCATCTAACTTATCATCTAAAAATGCTTGTAAGTTTTAAAATTGAATAACTAGTTTAAAATTTTCAAATTTACAGTAAAATGGTAAGTTGGGTCAAAATTTTATTAAATAAATTATATGTTTTGATTACATGATTGAAATAGCAATTGAAAACCATGAATTTTAGTGTGATTACTACAATTTTAAATTCTGTAATTAGTGAGATATCTCGGGTTATTGGTTTTGGGTAATTTGGTCGATTCATGGCGAACGATGGCGAATTGGACCTCGCCGTTGAGCATGGAGGTGGAGGAAGTATGGTGAATCATCAGAAAAATACTCACGTATTTTATTGATGAACGTGGTGGTCGGTTTTGCTCGAAATAGGGTGTTAACCCCGCTGAAACTTGGACCGACTCATTTACTCAACTAATACCGACTCATCTATGTAGAGGGAAGAACGACTCATCTATCTAGATCCGACTCATCTAGGACCGACACATCTGATCCCGACTCATCCACTTAAGGTCCTTACCAACTCATTGGATATACGACTCAAGGGATTAGCGGTTCGTAAGAAAAGGCCGACTCAGCAAGACCCCAGCTCAACAACCTCAGCGACTCATCTAGTCCCCGACTCAACAAGTTAACGACCTAAAGTCCAAGGCGACTTAAAGGACTCAAGGAGAGATTGTACGACTCAGGGGATCTGACGGGTAAGGAAGGCCAGCAAGGTAAGACATTGACGACTCATGAAAGTTTACGACTTAAAAGGTGATACGACCTAAGGCTTCAGGGACAAGTTCAAAACCATACTGAAATGAGATAACTCGTTGACTAGCTACGGCCGTGATGAGTCGTATACGACTTATGCTGGCATAAAAGGAGTTATGTTCGGTTGACTCGAGAACGACTTATCTCTTTGGACCGAGCCAGTAGTTCGGCCTTGAGTTAACATGAGACGACTCACCATGACTCGCCCACGACTTAAAGTCGTTAAGTCGTAACCCATTGCCACAGTGCCTATGCCAAGGAAGATTGACTCGGACACGACTCAAGACTTGTCATAAAATCCAGCAGAGGAATAAGCATTGGAGGAGTGAAGGGATGATTCTATGAGTCGGCCACGACCTAATTTGACTCGGCCACGAGTCAGGCATGAGCCGGGTACGACTCACGACTTAAGGCTGAAAACTCCTATAAATACAAGGCCACCTCCAACATTCAAGGGACTTTTGGCTCACTCTCTTCAAGCGCCGATACTCTGCTGCATTCCGAACCAATTTAACACTTGAAGCTCTCAAGACACTAAGAACGCTACAAACAACTTCAAGAAGAGATCACATACATCCAACATGGATTCGAAAACTCTCATCTTCATCGAAGTTTAGGCTACTTGTTCTAATTCTCTTATAATTCAAAGTGTATTGTACTTGGGAGGAATTGTATCAGCTTGTAACGAGATTATTAATAAAAGTACTTAAAGTGGACGTAGGCTATACCCTTAAGCCGAACCACTATAAAATTGTTGTTGTTTACCACTTTTCTGCTATTATCTGCTTGTAATCTGTTCCCAAGCTATCGGGTGGTGCTTTCACAACTACAACTCATACACCGGGGTGTTAGCGTTCAAATCTTAGCGTTAACATTTTTGGTGCTTTCACTGAGAATTGAACTCAGGAAAAATTATCATCATTGCTTCACAGAGATTTGAAGAGAGAATTTCCTTGAAAACCAGAAGTCTGTCTGAGATTATGGCTCCTGGAAGGAAGAGTAGATCTGTCAGATCTGGGAACGTTCAAGAGGGAACATCCGCTTCCCCTGTACCTATTCAACCCACTACGTCAGCTGGGGTTACGAAAGCGGAGTTGGATGCTGTAATATTAGGGCTGAACCAGCAGATAAACGCCCAGAATGCACAATTAGAGGCTCAGAGTGCCCAAAATGCTCTAATTCTGAATAAGTTGAATGATTTGCTCGGGGCAAACAATCAACCGGCTGGTAATGGAAGGAATTATGCTGGCAACATTCATGATGCTAATGAAAGGAATGCTCCAGAAAGGGCTGCCAGTCCCTTTGAGCAAACGCTTCCTGAGGTTGGTGGATCTGGAACTCGACATGATGAGGAGCATCTTTCTGGAATGGTCCGGCAAATCATGAAAGAAAGTATGCAAAGGGTTGAAGATGAGAAAGAATGGGGTTTCGCCCCAAGTAAAACTCCATTTACTGAGAAAATCTTAAAGGCGGAATTACCAAGGAAGTTTGTCCCTCCAACTATCCCAGCTTACAAAGGGACAAGTGATCCAAATGAATTCTTGTATAAATATGATTGGCACATGACAGGTGCCAGAGCCTCTGACGAGATAAAGTGCCGATACTTCCCCGTATACCTTGAGGGTGTGGCTCTACTGTGGTTCACCAAGTTGCCAGTCCGATCTATTGATCAGTTTTCAGACTTGACCCGAAAGTTCAAAGAACAGTTCAGACTATATGCTTCAAAGGCCAAGGAGATCATGTCATTGTCAAGTATAGAACAGAATCCTGGTGAATTTATCAGATCTTTCTTGAACCGCTTTAATATAGCGCTGGCAGAAGTGGACAATGTTGAACCGCGAATGATATTGACTTATCTGATGAGGGCTATTGATAAGTCGAGCGAATTTGGGAAATGGCTAAACATGAAGGAGCCAACCTCCCTCGAAAAGTTCTACAAAAAGGCAGATGAATTCATACGCCTGGAAAGCCGTCCTGTACCGGTAAAGGCAGTGTCGGAAAAAGCAGAAGATAACACTGTTGCTCCACGCAAGAATGAATCTGTAGGGCAAAAAAGGGAAAATAACAATGGGAAGAAACAGAGTAATCTGAAGAAGCCCCGATCCTTCAAGCCATCAGAGTATACTCCTTTATCAGATACGCCGGAGCATATCTACCTTGCAATTAAGGATTCTGTTGACCTCCCTAAACCTATCCCTTTGAGGACCGGGAAAAAGGCTATACAAAGTGGGAAGTTCTGCCGCTTCCATAATCAACCCGGTCATGAGACCGATGAATGCCGCCAGTTGAAAAATATGATTGAAGAATTGCTAAGGGAAAACAAATTGCAGCAATTTGTGAAAAAGAATAGCAACAATCCTGCGTCGTCAAGTCAGGGGCAACAGGCTCCTGTTCATCAGCCTAGGATAGGTGAGAAAGCTACAGGGCATGAATCTGGAAGGCCCATTATTAATGTCATTACAGGAGGACCTCACCCAGCTGGCAAGAGCTGGGGTGAGATGGACAGATATACCAGGGCTTTGAAATATGTTCCAGCCGAAGAAGACGTCTTTGTTTTAGAAGACACTACGCCCCTGAAACAACAGAAAACTTTCAGTGATGATATTATTTTCAGAGCCAGAGATTCCACAGGTATCGAAGCTCCTACCCTAGATCCCTTGGTCATCTCAGCTGGTATCGGACCAGCCATTGTCAGAAGAGTTCTCATTGACTGCGGAGCATCATGTAATATCCGCTTCAAGAAGACATTCGACCAAATGAAAATCCCGATGGTCGATGTACAAGCCTCATCGCAGAAGATCGCTGGCTTCACTGGGGAGCCAAAGCAACTAATAGGAACCATCGATCTGCTTGTAGAACTTGGGGAAGGAGAAAGGAAAGTAGTCCGCAAGCAAACATTTGTGATTGTCGATGAATTTTCTGCTTATAATGCTTTCCTTGGCCGTCCAACGCTCGCAGCGTTCAAAGCTATCCTAGCCCCGTGGTGCCTCACTATTAAATTCCCTACAGACAATGGAGTAGGAGTTATAAAAGGGGATCAAAATGCTGCGCGAGAGTGCTATTTGACAGAGTTGCGAGAGTCAAGAAAAAGGGAAATGGGAAAGGATGCGGCCGCCCCGGTCCGCATCAAAGAGCCAGCCTTGTAGCAATTACGGGGCGGACCCTGCACTGGCGAGCATAGCGGGGCACGGAAAGAGATGGATCCCAGAAAAGCCAGTGCAGGGGAGAATAGAGTAGTGCCGGTTGAAACGACAGTACCGGTACCTGTTGACCCGAAGGACCCGAATAAGGTGTTGAATGTGGGTTCACAGCTTAATGTGTCAATTCAGAATATCTTGATATCTTTCCTGAAAGCAAATCTGGATGTCTTCGCTTGGACTCATGCTGATATGTGTGGAATATCTCCAGAAGTTGCAGTACACGCTCTAAATATTGACCCAAAGTTTACACCAGTAAAGCAGAAAAGAAGAACCCAAGGTCCAGAAAGGTCAGCAGCATTAAAAGAGGAAATTGATCGACTCATGGAAAATAACTTCATCAAAGAATCTACATATCCGAATTAGGTTTCAAATCCTGTGCTGGTTAAGAAAGCTAATGGAAAATGGAGAGTGTGCATCGATTTTTCAGATCTGAACAAGGCCTGCCCCAAAGATTGCTTTCCTTTACCCAGGATCGATCAACTGGTAGATGGAACAGCGGGGCATGAATTGTTATCTTTCATGGATGCCTACTCCGGATATAACCAGATCATGATGCATGAACCGGATCAGGAGGACACGAGCTTTATCACCGATGTTGGTCTTTATTGCTACAGAGTTATGCCCTTCGGATTGAAGAATGCAGGGGCAACCTACCAAAGACTTGTTAATGCTGTGTTCAAACCGCAATTGGGCAAAACTATGGAAGTCTACGTCGACGACATGTTAGTAAAGTCTAAGAAAGCAGCGGATCACATTGAACACTTGGCAGAAATGTTCGCAGTCCTCCGGAAATACAGAATGAAGCTTAACCCTCTGAAATGCACGTTTAGGGTCGAGTCCGGAAAGTTCTTAGGGTTTATCATCAGCGCTAGGGGCATTGAGGCTAGTCCAGCTCAAATTACTGCCTTGAAAGAAGTCAAAGCTCCTAGAACAAAGAAGGAATTGCAAAGTCTCAATGGAAAAGTTGCCGCCTTGAGTCGGTTCATTTCCAAAGCCACAGATAAATGCATCCCATTCTTTGACCCCCTAAAGAAAGGAAAGAAAAACTTCGATTGGACTCCCGAATGCCAAAAAGCCTTTGATGAATTGATTCGCCATATGGAGACGCCTCCAATACTTTCTAGGCCTGGCGATGGCGAGGATCTTCTTATATACTTGGCAGTATCATCTCACGCTTTAAGTGCAGCGCTGATACGGGAAGACAAAAGGATTCAACATCCAGTTTACTATATCAGCAAAAGACTCACTGGGGCAGAGATGAATTACTCTAAGTTGGAAAAACTCGCCTATTTCTTACTAATTGCGTCTAGGAAATTGAGGCAATATTTTCAAGCTCATCCTATCAGAGTCCTCACTGATCAACCTTTAAAGCAAGTCCTGTTTCGCCCTGAAACTTCGGGTCGTCTTCTAAAGTGGAATATTGAACTCAGTCAGTATGACATCACTTATCATCCCCGGAAAGCAATCAATGGACAAGCTTTAGCGGATTTTATTGCAGAATTTACAGATAAGGGTAACAGTGAGGAAGAAACGGTCGACAATTCCCCTATCCAGTGGAAGTTATATGTCGATGGTGCGAGAAACGACTACTGTTCTGGAGCCGGAGTTGTACTTGAGACTCCTGAAGGTCGATCATTATGCTATGCACTAAGATTGGAATTTCCTTCAACAAACAATGAAGCAGAATACGAAGCCCTTATCGCTGGCTTAAGGATTGCTAAAGAATTAAACATCCGAGCGCTACAGATATTCAGTGATTCTCAGCTTATTGTATGCCAAGTCAAAAAGGAATTCCAAGCAAAAGGGGGGAATCTTCCCGCCTACTTGTCAAAGGCTTGGGAACTCCTGGGTGATTTCGATCATTACGTGATAAGCCACATTCCTCGAGAAGAAAACATGAAAGCAGATTCTCTCGCGAAGTATTCGAGCACAGGCGAAGCTCAATTTTTGGGGCTAACTCCAGTAGAGGTCCTGTCGACTCCTAGCATTGATGAGATGGACATTGATTGGATCATGAGCATGTCTCAAGAGCAAGAATCATGGATGACTCCGATAATAGAATATCTGCTCAATGGATCCTTACCAGGGAACTCAAAAGAACGACAAAAGCTACTGAGAAAAGCCTCTCGATATGTAATCCAGGATGGCCGGTTATACAGACGGGGATTTTCAATGCCATTACTTCGATGTGTATCCAGGGAAGAGTCTAAAGCAATCTTAGCAGAGGTACACGGAGGAGAATGTGGTGATCATTCAGGTGGCCAAACATTAGCAAAGAAAATTCTCCGGTACGGGTATTTTTGGCCAGAAATTAATCGAGATGCAGCGGAGTATTCCCGAAAATGTGACAGGTGTCAAAGATTCGCCAAAATTCCTAAAGCTCCTTCCACTGAACTCACACAGATGGTCAGTCCATGGCCGTTTGCGATATGGGGAATCGACCTTGTAGGACCGTTACCAACTGCCAAATCTGGAATTAAATATGCCATTGTTGCTGTAGATTATTTTACTAAGTGGGCAGAGGCTGAACCACTGGCCACTATCACCTCAAAGAAGATGATAAGTTTTGTGACTAAAAACATCATTTGCAGATACGGTGTGCCTCAAAAAATAATTACAGATAATGGAACTCAGTTTGAAAGTGAAGAATTCCAAGATTTTTGCAAGCGATTTAATATCCGGAAAAGCTTCTCAGCAGTAGCTCATCCGCAGGCAAACGGGCAGGTGGAAGCCGTGAACAAAATTATTAAGTCAACCATCAAGAAGCAACTTGAAAGAGCAAAAGGTGGTTGGGTCGATAAGCTACCACTGGCACTATGGGCATACAGAACCACTCACAAAACTGCGACTGGGCACACCCCGTTTTCATTGGCATACGGGTCAGAGGCAATGATTCCGGTAGAAATAGAAGTCCCTTCACACAGAAGAATCCATTTCAATCGAGCAGAAAACGAAAAGCTACAGCTTGAAGCGCAAGATCTCCTTGATGAAAAAAGAGATGAGGTTAATCTCAGAATTGCAGCTCATCAGCAAAGAATAGCCAGACATTTCAATTCCAAAGTTCGCCAACGCAGCTTTGAGATTGGAGACCTAGTCCTGAAAAGAATTATGACAGCGACAGGTGTGTTTGGGCCAAATTGGGAAGGACCATATGTAATAGGTCAGAAGCTTCTTGACGGCACATTCAAACTCACCACTGTTGAAGGAGATCAAATTCCAAGGGCATGGAACAGCAACCATTTGCGTCCATACTTTACTTGAAAATTTTGTTGAAATATTGTAAAAAGAATTACGAATGTATGATTCTTGTAATTGAAAGCAATTGTAAAACTGATGCAAGTAAATAATGAAAGAATATAAAGTGGATGTAGGCCCAATTTCCTGGCCAAACCACTATAAATCTTGTGTTCCTTATCATTATTACATATTTGCTTTATTTTCGATATAAAAAGTACATAGAATGTATTGCTGAAATGTCGATTTAAATTTTTGCAGACAATGGAGGTGAAACTTGCACATAAAAAGACCAAGTGATTCTCGCCAAATTTCAAGTCACAAAAGCCCTGAATTCAAATCCTAGATAGGAAGTACTTCAATTGAACGGCCTATGATTTCGACAGAAACGGGTTTTTGCTAATAAATTGAGATCGTTTGAACAAACAAACGTCCAATTAAGAAGCTAGTGCTCGTTCTCACGAAATTGCCTGACAATGAAGCGCACTTCCTTGGATTAAACAAGTTACTTGTAAAAAAAAAAGGGGGGGGGCAGAGAATCATTGAAAAGGCATAAGCAAGTGAACAGAGGAACAACCAAAGCCATCATCGGCAGCACAAGTCCTCTTCGGAGACGCAACTCTTCGGAGGATAAAGACCTCTAATGGGTCATACGCCACAAAAAAGAAAGTTCTCTACTCAACAAAAAAGATTGGAGGAGTCATGACCCTCCAACCATGAGAGAGTAACTTCCAGGCGATGAAAACCCTCTCTGAGGCACATTTCACCAGGAGTTGAAGTGTTATGACCGCTCTTCGGGATTTCACTTCACCAGAGTTGAAATGCAAACGAAACAAAAGCCCTCTTCGGAGGCCCATTTCACCAGGAGTTGAAGTGTTATGACCGCTCTTCGGAATTTCACTTCACCAAAGTTGAAATGCAAAAACAAAATAAAGACCTTTCTAAAAGCCCACGTTTCACCGAGATTGAAATAAAACTTCCAAGTGTTGAAACGTGAAAAGGCTTTCTTCGAAGGCACAACTCTTTGAAGGTACACGTTTCACCGAGATTGAAATAAAACTTCCAAGTGTTGAAACGTGAAAAATCCCTCCTTAGAGGTACAACCCCCTCCCGGGGACACAATTCAAAAGAAAGACCTCTTCGGAAGCCCACGTTTCACCAAGATCGAAATAAAACTTCCAAGTGTTGAAACGTGAAAAGGCTTTCTTCAAAGGCACAACTCTTTGGAGGTACACGTTTCACCGAGATTGAAATAAAACTTCCAAGTGTTGAAACGTGAAAACTCCCTCCTCAGAGGTACGACTTTGTACATAAAAAAAAATCCTCATCAAAAGCGTACTTTAACTTTCAAAGGAAGAGTAATTTACCTACTCTGGAAAATAATCTTCAAAAAAAAAAAAAAAAAAAAAGGGAGATAAAAGGAGTTAAAGTACCCTTCAGAGGTCCGCTTTACCACATAGAAGAATTCACTTGGTAAAATATGCACATAAGCAAAAGAAGAAAGTGATTTCTTCGGACAACGAAGCGTAAAAACTTATACGAAGGGAGTTGTACTCTATAAAAATTTTCTTTAAAGAATAAAATAATTATTCTTTAGCAAATAAGAGTGCAAGTCCCCTCGAAGTATAAAATATTGCAGCAAGCTTAAGGTATGGGGGCAACATGGTATAATAGTATAGGTGCATCAGTAAAGTAATACTCAAACAACATACCATAAGTCAGCTGCAATATCATATAAATAAACTTGTGCAAAAATGAATAATAAATGCATTCTCAAATTCAAACAGAAGTATGTACAAACAAAGGATCATTTTATTCAATTGAAATGCAGGTACAGGTTTCAAAATAAAGAAAAGCGGGGGCCGGTACCCACACAATTCTCGACCAGTACATACAAAAGGCAAAAAGCTAAAATCTTCACTTCTTTTTACTACCTTTGGACCCTTTTCCCGGCCGAATGATTAGCTTTTCAGGTCGGTCAGTTGGCACAAGGGAAGAAGGAGGGGTAGGCGCAGCTGGTCCAACTTCTGGCTCCTCTTCAGTAACAGCGATTATCTT
Source organism: Allium cepa (assembly GCA_030765085.1). Lineage (NCBI taxonomy): Eukaryota > Viridiplantae > Streptophyta > Magnoliopsida > Asparagales > Amaryllidaceae > Allium > Allium cepa. The sequence continues at coordinate 431,886,472 of CM060942.1, forward strand.
CCCCCTCCTCTTTGACGTTCCGTGCTTTTTCCTCCTCTTTGAGGAAGACTCACTTCCTGGAGTGACAAGTTTAGACAAAGTTATGTCATCAGAAGGAGTCCGCTCCGGAGATATCTCACCTCCCTCAAGTCCCTCATCTCTATGCTCTTGCGAAGCGATGGGATCGTCTAAACCATGAAGCGCCTCTATTTGTTCCTCTTGCGACCCGGGCTGTGAAGCAGGAGGAGGAGCCACCTGGGGTGACGGAGGAGGGATAACCGGAGGAGGAGAAATCTGAGCGGTGCTTGATACTTTCTCTACAGAAGAAAAGAGGTTAAAGTCAGTAAAGAGAGGAGATGAAGGCTCATCAAGATTGAGAAAATAGTCAAGGAGCTCATTAAACCCATGTGAAATAAATGAGCAATCCACTTGAGCGAAATTTACAGTGGAATTACCTGCAGAAGTTGTCTTTATTACGTCAATTTCATAGTCCGGAGCTTCAGCACTCTCTTGCGATTCATCTGTGGCTTGAGTAATTTTGGCCCCGGTATCAGTTTGAGCAGGGATCGGTACATAAGAGCTAGAGCCAATAATGCCAGCATCGACCGAAGTTGAAGGAGGGACAGGAGTAGTCAAATTTGTTTCTTTTTCTTGATGCTCTTCCCCCACTATTTCAACCCGCGATCTGGCAAGTTGCTCCTTCCCTCTGGCAAGGGCTGCGCGAGCCTCAAAGTCTAAGTAGTGCACCTCCAACTCCTCTTCAGTGTATCCGGCCCCTTTAAACATATCTAGTGCGGCCTCCCACACTTCGGCCAGGGTAATCTCATACTTGGGGCCCAGGAATGCAAGACTGCCACGCCCTAATATACAATGCAAGTAGAAATCAAATAGTGTCGAGCCAATATCAGCTTTGGTAGCTTCATGGGCTTCTTCAGCTGCAATTCTACCCGCAACAGCCTCATCCCGCTCTCTCTCGACTTTGGATAACTGGGCTTTCAATTTTTCAATCTCTGCAGCCTGAAGGCCAGTTTGTCCTCGTAACTGAGTAATATCAGTACGGTTGCCCTCTATAATCTGCTCCAACCCATCAGCCTTGGCCTCAGCATCCCTTTGCGCGGCATGAGCATCCCGCACCTGTTGAAGAAGCACACTCTCCCTTTGAGAATAAGAAGTGGAAGAAGTAGCAAGCTCCTCTTTAAGTTTCCCAACTTCTGCCTCAAGTTTCTCATTATAATCGGCAATACTCCTCATTTCTGCATCATGCTGTTTAAGGATCTTTTGCCATTCAGTTTTGTCGTTCTCCATGGTAAGCATAGCTTCGAGATTGGCCCTATTCACCCTTTGGAGCTCATCAACGAGTTTCTGCCAAGATGACATCCTCTCAATATCGGTTCTGACTGCATCAAGGTTCCGTAACATAGCACTTTTATCTATGGGAACCAGATCGAGGTCAAAGCGAACTCCTTTTAAACACCAATTAGGAAATCGGCGTTGAAGAGTGGCTGGACCTGGTCCAACTTGGTAAGATGGCCTATTGATGATTGCTTGGATATCAGTAGGGGAAGGGGAAGGAGATTGAGAAGAAGTAGGAGCAGTAATCTTCTCTGAAGGCGCAGGCATTAGCTCCTCAATAACTTTGGCCCGTTTGCTCGAGTGATCAGTTGTGTGACTCTTCCCTCTATCATCATGAGATTTGCGTTTAAGGGAGTCACTCTCTCTGTGGGAGGAATCATGTCGACTATCTGGTCTTCCAAAGCGTTCTTCATAATCACGTCTATCCCGAGCCTTCCGGGCAGCCCTTTCTTCATCAGTCTCTCTATGAACAGGAGGATAGGATTGATAGCCATACTGGCTGCGTTTCCCATATCGCTGAAAGTCATTATAGTACGAGCTGCCTCGCCTCATCGGAAAACCTAAAATTAAAAAAAAAGAAACAAAACTTGAGAATCATCCAAATGTTAAAAAAAACAGAGAGCATAAAAGTGCCAGGAATTCTAAGTGTGTGTGATGTGCAAACTACGCGCATCAATCTACGAACCACTCTTTAATTGAGGAGTAGTTGTGGGTGTAATAGTTAGCGTCAACTCTTGAGTCGACGGCAACTGTTGCAAAGTAGAAGTAGCTTCAACTACTGAAGAAGAAATCCCGGCAGTGATAGGATCGTCTTTAAAGATCTCTTGTGAAGTAGCAAAGAGGTCGCTCAGTCCTTCGAAAGTATCGTCCCTGCTCTGCTTAACAGGACTGGATTTCTCAGCTTTTTCACCAGATTCTTGTGAATGATGGGAAGATCCCTGAGGCTCTTCTTCCTCGATAACCGGGGCAAGTTTGTCAGATGGCCCCGCAGCATCAACAGAAGTGGAACACTTCACTAGCGAAGCCTCAGGAGCAGGTCCTTTAGATATGGATGTGCTAGTAGAAACTGAGGCATCCAACGCTCTAGCTGGGGAGTCTGGAATTTCATGAGGACGCGTAGAACGAGAAGTATGCAAAAGTCTGTGCTGATGCAAAAATTCATCTTTCAACAAAAATTGAATATCTCTCTCCTCAACCGGCACGGCCTTAAGCCTCTCAAAAGTCGACTTGTTACTGGGATTCCTAGAGGGAGGAGGCAGCGCTGAAAATAAAAAGAAGCAGAGTTAACACTTAGCAGGTCAGTCTCACAAAGGCCAGATAACAAACGAAGTAAGGATGGATGATCTTACTTCCTTCCCTCCACACAGCATAAAACCCCGGGGGGCAACGAACGAAGAAGAATTGGGTTAGAAACCCATGAGCAGTGCCAGGAAGGCCAACAATTAATTTGCGGTTTTGGGCGCTTCTCACAACAGTAATAGAAGGATGATCTTTGGTCCGGGTAAAGGAGCATAAGTAACAAATTTCATCAAAGCTCGGAAGTCGATCAAGTGTTCTCCTAAATAGCACACACAACCCCATTAGAATGGCGTAGCCGTTGGGGTGTAGCTGGGATGGAGCAATGGCCAATTGATGAAGAAGTCGTTGGAAAAAGTCATTGAAAGGAGGAACGCCCCCACTTAGGCACATTTGTCGGTTAACTGTCACAAAGCCAGAAGGTGCTATGTCAGCAGTGTTATTTCTCTCAGGAAGAATGGCATCTGATTCAGCAATGCCAAACTGAGTACACAACTGGCGAAAAACTTTATATGATAGTGTGGTAGGAACTCTTTCGGGAGGATTAACTAGTGGAGCCGGAAGAACAGTTGCCTCTCCAGTCTGAACTGTTGCATCTTCTTCCTGAGAAGTCATTCTACACAAGCAACTGGATATTCAAATATGAAGGTGCACGTTTCCTAAAAGTGTGAAGTGTCGTGCAAAACTGATAAAAATAACAAGTAAATATAACTGGAATTAAACTGGTCGACGATTGATCGACTACGGTAATTTCAGAACTTGTTAATTTAAAGTTCAAGCATAATATTAGTGCAGGCTGGTCAGTTTCAATTGACTATTTCAGTGTTGCTTTAATATTCTACTTGAAATCGATAGCACTTCTTTCACACAATTTATTTAAGTTAATTATCTGTTATTAACTAATCTGTCATTTGATGTGGGCGGTCGATAGCAGTATATTCATCCCAATTTTCTGTGAATATCATATTAAACAGATTGTCAACCTACAAGTCAAAGTAATCTGTAAAAGAATGCATCAGAGTTCAACAGTTTGAAATTCAAGCAGCAGTTCAAAGTTCAAGCAGAGTTTAGGAGTGCAAGTGCTAAGTCGTAGACGACTTAAGTGCTAAGTCGTAGACGACTCAAGTCTAGGTCGTAAACGACTCAAGAGCTAAATTATGCACAACTCGAATGCTAACTCGGCAGCGCCTTAAGTACTAACTCGCCAACAACTCAAGAGTTTTTCCTACGGGTCAAGACAAATCATCGGTTCTCTGGCTAGCTCGTCCACGACCTAAGGATTGGGGGGCAAGCTAGGACGAGTCGATTCAATTTTGGGTCGTTGGTGTTTTGAGCCGGCAGCGCTCTGAATCGTGAGTCGTGGTGAAAAGAAAAAAAAACTCTAGTTCTAAGCAGCAAGAAGATCTCCAAATCCTAACCCATAACCCGTTAACCCAATGGCATCTCCAAAAATAACAACTTTAATCCTATCACGATACAGAATCGCCTCGAATGACGAATCGCCACAAGACAAATCAGGCAAGCCCAAATTCATCGGCGATCAATCCAACCAAACTCGTAAAGCTCGAAGGAACGAACCAGGAATGGAAAATTAAACGAATGAGCCAGTGATGATCGACAATCGGAAGGAAAGCAGGATTGCTTACGTAGTATGATGCCCGAAAAAATTGAAGGTGGATTGAGTTGAAATCGTCTTGGGAAGCTCGAAGAAGTGTTAATGGCAGAAGCGTTTTAGGAGATTGGTATGAGAAGAAGAAGATGAAAGTAACGATTCATGCCTTTTGTACTAAGGTAGTAGGACATGAGTCGGCACATGCGGGTTAAGATAAGTCGAAGCACGCGACCTACGACTTAGGCGCGTGCTTCGAGGGGCAAATGTTAACCCCGCTGAAACTTGGATCGACTCATTTACTCAACTAATACCGACTCATCCATGTAGAGGGAAGAACGACTCATCTATCTAGATCCGACTCATCTAGGACCGACACATCTGATCCCGACTCATCCACTTAAGGTCCTTACCGACTCATTGGATATACGACTCAAGGGATTAGCGGTTCGTAAGAAAAGGCCGACTCAGCAAGACCCCAGCTCAACAACCTCAGCGACTCATCTAGTCCCCGACTCAACAAGTTAACGACCTAAAGTCCAAGGCGACTTAAAGGACTCAAGGAGAGATTGTACGACTCAGGGGATCTGACGGGTAAGGAAGGCCAGCAAGGTAAGACATTGACGACTCATGAAAGTTTATGACTTAAAAGGTGATACGACCTAAGGCTTCAGGGACAAGTTCAAAACCATACTGAAATGAGATAACTCGTTGACTAGCTACGACCGTGATGAGTTGTATACCACTTATGCTAGCATAAAAGGAGTTATGTTCGGTTGACTCGAGAACGACTTATCTCTTTGGACCGAGCCAGTAGTTCGGCCTTGAGTTAACATGAGACGACTCACCATGACTCGCCCACGACTTAAAGTCGTTAAGTCGTAACCCATTGCCACAGTGCCTATGCCAAGGAAGATTGACTCGGACACGACTCAAGACTTGTCATAAAATCCAGCAGAGGAATAAGCATTGGAGGAGTGAAGGGATGATTCTATGAGTCGGCCACGACCTAATTTGACTCGGCCACGAGTCAGGCATGAGCCGGGTACGACTCACGACTTAAGGCTGAAAACTCCTATAAATACAAGGACACCTCCAACATTCAAGGGACTTTTGGCTCACTCTCTTCAAGCGCCGATACTCTGCTGCATTCCGAACCAATTTAACACTTGAAGCTCTCAAGACACTAAGAACGTTACAAACAACTTCAAGAAGAGATCACATACATCCAACATGGATTCGAAAACTCTCATCTTCATCGAAGTTTAGGCTACTTGTTCTAAGTCTCTTGTAATTCAAAGTGTATTGTACTTGGGAAGAATTGTATCAGCTTGTAACGAAATTATTAATAAAAGTACTTAAAGTGGACGTAGGCTATAGCCTTAAGCCGAACCACTATAAAATTGTTGTTGTTTACCACTTTTCTGCTATTATCTGCTTGTAATCTGTTCCCGAGCTATCGGGTGGTGCTTTCACAACTACAACTCATACACCGGGGTGTTAGCGTTCAAATCTTAGCGTTAACATAGGGTTTATCACCCTGTAGATGTCATTGTTGTTCTGTTGGAATTCTCGGTGTCGATAAACAACCGGAGAGTATCGCGTGTGTTTCTGTGGAATGAGGGGATTGTAATGAAGCTTGGCTAAGGTGGCGAGGTGTATCGTGCAGGGGATGGTCGGCGGTGTGAAATTTCTGGTCACAGTGTTTCATGTTGATGGGTTCGAAGGTTTTTTTTTGGAATTCCGAGCGTTATTGGTTTTCAGGGTTGATCGTTGTGATGTAGGGGTTAATCGTGACTTGTAGGTGGCCAGCGTAGGGTTCAACGTCGAACGACGTGGTCGTGCACGTTGATGTGCACGGCTGTGTGTATCAGGAGGTTGGGTTGTGGGGAGAGAAGATGGGAGCTCGAAGTTCTTCTCGGGTTTGCATCGATTTTTCTCGAAGCAGGTTTAATGTTGGAGTGGCTCGGGGTGTTTGCTTGTTTTTCCCGGGGTAGACGCGAGATTTTTTTTGTGATTTGCTCGTGTATGTTGGGCAGGTGTATGGTTTGGGTTCAAACAGTTTTAAGATTTTAAGAAAATTTAACAGTAAAGTTTATAAAGGTGAAAAACAAGATAATATGATTTTGTAAATAATTCTATATTAGAAAATAAGAGTTAAATAAGTTTGTTTTTAAAATTAAATTGTTTTAAGTTGGTTAAACAAGTTTTATTTATATTAATATGAAAGTTAAAAAAAATGGAGGTTGAAATAAGTTTGTATTAAATTTTTATTAAATAGCTTTGGGAAGGGGTTTTAAAAGATTCAAAAGTTTAATTTAAAATGTGTTCAATTATAAATTGAATTCTAAAGATTATATTTTATTTTAAATTAAGTATAATGATTAAGAACTTGGTAATCAATTAAAAAAAAATTATTAAGTAAAATAGAATTTTGATTTAATCAAAGATAATTAATTTGTGGAAATAACTAAGATAATTTAACTTTTATTAATAATCAAAGTGTTTTGGTTAATATAAATGATTTGATTTAGATAATGGTTATATTAATTAAGAATCTTTTTATTTTTAATAGTTAAGAATCATTTAATTAATTTTAAATGATTAAGTTAAATAATTAATTAAATAATTAGTTTGTGATTAATTAAGATAATCACTTATGGGTTAATCTTGGGGAAGTAATTAAAGAAATTAAGTGGTTAAGTACTAGATGTTATTAAGTAAGAGTAAATTAATTTATTTAAAGTAATTAAGTAAATGTGATCAGGGATTAATCACTTTAGTTATTAATTAAAGAATTAATTAATAATTAGTTAAAGGTTTAAATTATTTGATTAATGATTAATTAATAAAATGATTAAGAGTAATTAATTAAGTGATTAATTACATGTTAAAGTAATTAATTAACAAAGAATTTAATTAATGAAGTAAACATTAATTAATTACAATAATTTATTAATTGTTAATTAATAATTTAAGATAATTAATTTTTAATTAAGTTTTAATTACTAAATGTAATTAAAGTAATTAATCAAAGGTGATTAATTAAAAGTAATTAATTAAATATGATTAGTTAAAAGTAATTAATCAAGTGTGATTAGTTAAAAGTGATTAATCAGGTGTAATTAATTAAAGGATAATTAAGGAATAATTATCAGTATAATTAAGGAATAGTTAATCAAGTATGATTAATTTTAAAAGGTGATTAAGAGGTAATTACTTAGTATAATTTGGAAGAAATTAATCAGGATGATTAATTAATATGGTAATTAAGTAATAATTACTTAAAGTAATTAAGTAATAATTAATCAAGGAAGATTAATTGATGTGGATAATTAAGTGATTTAATTAATTTGTAATTAGTTAATGAATAAGTAAGTTGGATTGATGATAATCTAAGTGGTTAATTAAGAATTAATTTAATTAAGGAAGAATTAAATTAATTAAGTGTGGATCAAACTTTTTATGAATGATTGGTTGATAAGTATCATTGAATGAGTTAATGATATTGGTTGTTGTTGGATGACATTGATTGATGGGTGATGATGTGAATATGCTATATCTGAATGTGATATATATGCTGCTTTGTGATATGTATAGATGCATGTGATAATAGATGCTTATCTATCTGTGTAATACGAATACATCCATTTATGTTTAGTGATATTTTCTAAAATATCTATTGTTTAAATCCCTTAAGTATAACTTAAACATTAAAATGGCATTTGGTTTCGATGAGACCGGGATCGGGTTTCCATATTTGAATATCCGAAAACCACATCGATTCCAATTAAACGTTAGGTCGTCAATCCAAGCGGAGCGAGTGAAGACTCGAGGTGTAAGGGCTATACGTCAGTATAACTCTGTGGGTGATTCCGTAATGAGTTTGATGGAATAGTGCTTATAGATTCGAGATGGTGATTCAGAGTGCAAGGGCTATGGTCGTTGACTCTGAGGGTGATTCCAAAATGAGTGCAACGAGATAGTGCCTTCGGTTTCGTTTGAACCCGGAACGAACTTGTATGGATTGAATGCTTTCTGAACATTGTCAGGTTGACGATGAGCATTCTAAGATAGATGTGTTCTATAAAGGTAATCACAGCCTCAAGCCTCATCAACCAGGAATGGCTAAAACAGGGGAGGTGCAGCAAGGCTTCGTGGGTAGCTCCCACTGGAGAGCGAAATACATCCATGTCTAGATGTCCCTTTTTATTTAGGCTTTGTGGGCAGTTGGATCTGCAGCCAACTGCGGGGTGGTCTTGTTCGGGACTGTTCAGTAAGGAAGGGTCATGGCCTTGTGTTTCAGGGGAGTGGGAGTACTCCTCGGTACGGTGATCTAGGCCACGTACTGTGACGGGCGATACCCCAGTAGCCCTGCCATTGATGGAAACCCATTTTCCCTATGAGATCCTACGGTTTTGTTTGTATTACCCACTTTTATGGCTAGTAGCTAGAATTTAATAGATGTAACAATTTCGGCTATTTCATATTTACTTGAAAACCCTACACACTATTATAATATCACTGGATTTCCTATCAAATGTTTTGTTTAGCATAAGGTAAAAACTTTTCCATGTTTATGTGTGGGAAGTCTTACGTGATACCTTTTCTTTTCAAAGGATTTTCTAAAGTTAAGCAATCTTAAACCGTTTACTCACACCAGACCCCTGTCTGACCTGAGTGTTTATTTTCTGTTTTGTTAAACTCTTGGGTACTCATATTCTATATAAGTTGTCAAGTGATTCAGGTTATCCTTGACGAAATCTGGAGGTGCTATGGAGCAGGAGGCTTCAGCGTGTAGATATATAGAGTTTCTGCTGTGTGTTATTCTGTGTTGATGCTCTTGTATTGTATTTTAGACAGAAGTGTTATAACTGTCTAAATTGAGATGTATAATTGTGTACTCTGATGTATATTATACTAAATTTATGTTATATATTATATTTCATTCGTCTGGCTGTGAGATTCTGATGTGTTGTTTTCTCTTTCTTCTCTTTCTTTTCTTCTTCTATCTCTTTCTTTCTTAATTAGTGATTCGATTTTCTGGTGATAGAAAGTCGGGTCGCTACAGTTGGTATCAGAGCATTAGGTTGAGTGAATACCTACGCTCTGGAGTAGTGTCTATGTTAAGAGAGCGTACTTGTAATTTTTATATATATATACTTATATATACCTACCTAATCTGTTGGGTTATCTGATCGGATTTTCCAACATAGGTTATAAAGGTGGATAAGGTAGGAGTGTGTGGAACACGACTACCACTATTGGTCGTGGCTTATATGTTGTGGTTGGAGATGTGTCTGTCGAGATTGTAGATCTAATACCGTCTCGAATAAGTTTTGTAGATTGGTAAAAGGATTTCTTTGAGTCCAGAGGAAGTATTTTCAAGGATTAGAGTATATTCTTGAAGTGTGAGGTTGATTTGCTCTCAAATGAGCGGGATTTCTAAGAGTTGAATCAATCAGCCGGGGAGAAGCAAGTGAGGGTATCTTGGTGACTTCAGGTAAGAAAAGTTGTGTGATGAGATGCAGTTTCCATAGATGGTTCTGAAGATGTTTCTTTTAGAGCCAGATTTAGATGGTATTGAAGAAACTATGATGTCTACTGCAGGGAAGATTAGGATGTTTAGAGATTCTCTGGATTTCAAGTAAGGGTGTCTAATCTTTATTGAAGTATGAGACTAAGGTCGATGAGTTACCTCATTTCAGACATGGTCTCATTTGTTTTCTTAAGAAGATATGTGGTTGGTGTTGGGCTAGAGCCAAGTTTCTTTGAGGAGATGTCGAACCGTCTCATGGATTTTTAGTGGAATTGGGTGTTAGTTTTGAGTTTCAGGAGTTTGTGGTTAAGGATGGTCTTTTGGCTTAGCTGTATCATTAAAAGTGAAGTTTGGAAGCAGTAGCATGAATCTGTTTCTTCGATGATTCAGTAATCTTTGGGATTCTACTATCGGCAGACCAGGCAGATGGTGAAGGCCTATCCTTTTCTTTGGGAGGCTCAGCAGAGCGGGATATCTGTTGGAAGTAATCTATCATTTTATTGTAGATAAGCCATTCTGGAAAGATTTATCTTGTATAGGAAAAGCGGTTCTAGATGGGGAGACAGTTCTTTGGAATCAGAACTGAGAGGAATCGTAAAAGTGACTTGCGATTAGTTTGGGAAATCTTTGAGTATTCTTTGGTTTGAGATTAAGGCATCTCAAGTAGAGGTGAAAGCTACGAAAGTAGTCGGAGATTTTCAAGATGTTTTTGAGAAAATCAAAAGTTGACCTGAATCGGAGATTGATTTTTCTTATCAACTTGGATTTCCAGGAGTAGTATTGAGGTTCAACCGTATAGTGGGATGACTCTTAGAGCGAGAAGAGTTTGGTGAGACAGCTCAAGATTCTTTGGAGAAGGATTGATCATCTTATTCTAAGTTAAGATTCTGTTAGGAGTTTTGACCAAGTGAAAGGGTCACTAAGATTTTATGAGTTGGATGAACTGTGTATGGAGAAAGATTTTCTTATGTTCTTCGATAGCATTCTTATCTGCATCAGAGTTGTGCAGTGGAAGTGAGTTGGCAGTTATTCTGGTATGGGAGCAACCTAGAGTTGCATTTTTCTTGGATTAAAAGATTTCTATAGGGAATTTGAGTATAAAGGAATTTTCTAGATTTGGAAGGCAAGGTTGTCAAGTACAACTGTTTGGCTATTCAGATATAAGATATAGGTTTGAAGTCCATTGATGCTTGTAGTATAGAGTCGTATTTTGGATTTTAGCAAATTATTTTTGGGAGAGCCATTTTGTTGAGTAGGATCTGGAGATTTGGTTTGAGTTGGTGCTATTGTTTCTTGAAGCAATCGGCAAGGGTTAGGCTGATCTGGAATATTGGAGGTGACTCAGAGCATCTGAAGAATTGTGTAGTTAAGAATTGAAAAATTTTGGAATGTGCAGTTAGAGTTTGGATATTGACTAAGTTTTATTCGATCAAAGGAATGATGGGGTAAAACTGGAGAGTTCGCTCTGGAGGTATTTTGAGTTTTATCTGTGTTCTCTAGAGATTAGATTTTGATCTACAGGATTGAATTGCCAGTTTGGATAGCTGGAGTTCATTGTATTTCACATATCTCTGAGGAATATGTGTATGATTCTTTGAGTGATAGAATCAGCAGTTTAGAAGGAATCTGGTAGTTGGGATGGTTTTGATTTTAGTCTGATATCTTGTTCAGATTTGAAGAATCAGATGAGGGAGTTCTTGGTATTAATAGTGTAGTTACTTGGGATTTGTAGAGCGAGTATTCCAATATAGGAATCTGGAAAACTCTAGATAATATTAGTAAGTTCTATTCAGAATTTTTCTAGATAGATAAAATTGTTTGTTTGAATTGGTTGCTATGATTGGTAATGTATGATCGATTGTGTGATTGCTGTTTAAAATTTAAATTCTTTAGCTCGGTTATTAAATTATCTTTGCTTTTAAATTTTGGGGACGAAATTCTTTCAAAGGGGGAGGAATGTGACCCAGAATATTGAGCAATATCAATTTAATAATCTTTGATAATAATTAAATTGATTTGATCATTTTATATTACAAATTGAGAAGTTAAATTTATTTTAAAAGTTAATGATAATAATTTGTTAATATCTATAAACATTTTCTTAACAATATAAATAGGCAAGATTAAATTCTTTTGAAGTTTATAATATTTTAATTTGGAAATATTTATTTTGGTAAATAAGAAGTTTTTAATGTAATAAAACTTTATATTCAAATTGTAATATATATGAATATATATGTTATGATTTGGTTTGCGTTTTAAAATTCAACCAATAACTATCAAATATAATATTAAAATGCTTTTCTATCTAAAGTGTGTATATATATTTGTATATATTGTTTGAAATAGGAATTCTATTAATTTAAATTTAATAAGTGTTTTCAAACTTTAATATATATAAAATTTGCGATTTGAATGGTTAATTTGATTTAATGTTTTTAAAATGATAACTGAGATTTAAATCTCTATAACAAAGTTAATTTCTTATTTAATATAGATACATATATATTTTTTACTTAAGTTTGGAATAAGATTTAAATTTAAAAAGTTCATTTGTTTTTATTATTCTTTCATTTTAATTTTATCATTAGATAGGCTGTTTTAAAATTTTACATAGAAAGTCAAAATAAAATTTTCAAATCTATAAACATATGTTATATTAAATTGGATCTAAAATTTATAAATGTCTATATGAATTTTCTTTTGAAATACTTATTGAAGTCTAAAAGTTTATTTTTATAAGATAAAACATTTTATAGTTTTCTATACATTACATAATTATATGTATATAGCTTAAACCAATTATTAAAAAAAAAAGAATAACATTCAAGGTGTTAATTTAACATTTAAAACAACATTTGTAAATATTAAATAATACATAACCACACTTGTAAACATTATAGAGTGGGTTAAGAAAAGTGTAAGATCCTTATAACCTTAAGGGACAAATGTCTTTTACATTAATAATAAAATTTAAGATTTAATTGTAAAATAAAAAGATGAGTTTATTTTCAGCAAGAGAATTCCTTTACTCTCTTCAACTCAAAAATGAATATATAAAAAAAAAATGGAAACTGTGAAGAAATCTGAATGAAAAGAAGGATGAAGTAAAATCTGGAAATTCAAATCTAAGGCAAATGCAAGATTTTCAAATAGAATTAGAGGCAAGCAACTGGAATCAATCAAGAAATTCTGGAAATATAACATGAAGTAAAGTTTAAAGGGGGCTGGGAAACAATAATACAACAGCTAGATCTAATTCAAGAACAGCATCTATCAGGTGAGTAAACGAATCTTAAAAACAGTTTTAAACCTCAATTTCATCTTGTTTTTGAATGATGTATTGATATCTGAAATATTTGATTTGAAGTGAATGCATGTTTTAGGAAGTATGAATAGTTGAATGCCTGTGAATTGAAACTTCTGCTCTGTCCTCTGTTTAATCAAGTGAGTGAATAAATTTTAAAAACAGTTTTAAAACTTGAATTCTACCTTGTATTGTGAATAAATATCTTGAGGTTATTTGAATACTGGAATTAAATTTAGAGGCATGCTTGAATTAAGCATTTCTGAATGCCTGTGTAGTTTTCATATCTCTGTGTGACATTAACAGATGTCAATTCCATATTAAAATCAATAACTCCATGTTGAATCCAAATTTACTTATGAGTTGTGAATAAAAGTTGTTTGTAATCATCTAAATTATCATCTAAAAATGCTTGTAAGTTTTAAAATTGGATAACTAGTTTAAAATTTTCAAATTTACAGTAAAATAGTAAGTTGGGTCAAAATTTTATTAAACAAATTTTATGTTTTGATTACATGATTGAAATAGCAATTGAAAACCATGAATTTTAGTGTGATTACTACAATTTTGAATTCAGTAATTAGTGAGGTATCTCGGGTTATTGGTTTTGGGTAATTTGGTCGATTCATGGCGAACGATGGCGAATTGGACCTCGCCGTTGAGCATGGAGGTGGAGGAAGTATGGTGAATCATCAGAAAAATACTCACATATTTTATTGATGAACGTAGTGCTCGGTTTTGGTCGAAATAGGGTTTAACACCCTATAGATGTCATTGTTGTTCTGTTGGAATTCTAGGCGTCGATATACAACCGGAGGGTATCGCGTGTGTTTCTGTGGAATGAGGGGATTGGGATGAAGCTTCGGCTAAGGTGGAGAGGTGTATCGTGCAGGGGATGGTCGGCGGTGTGAAATTTCTGGTCACAGTGTTTCATGTTGATGGGTTCGAAGGTTTTTTTTCGAATTCCGAGCGTTATTGGTTTTCTGGGTTGATCGTTGCGATGTAGGGGTTAATCGTGACTTGTAGGTGGCCAGCGTAGGGTTCAACGTTGACCGACGTGGTTGTGCACGTTGATGTGCATGGCTGTGTGTATCAGGAGGTTGGGTTGTGGGGAGAGAAGAGGGGAGCTCGAAGTTCTTCTCGGGTTTGCGTTGATTTTTCTCGAAGCAGGTTTAAGGTTGGAGTGGCTCGGGGTGTGTGCTTGTTTTTCCCGGGGTAGACGCGAGATTTTTTTGTGATTTGCTCGTGTTTGTTGGGCAGGTGTATGGTTTGGGTTCAAACAGTTTTAAGATTTTAAGAAAATTTAACAGTAAAGTTTATAAAGGTTAAAAACAAGATAAAATAATTTTGTAAATAATTCTATATTAGAAAATAAGAGTTAAAAAAGTTTGTTTTTAAAATTAAATTGTTTTAAGTTGGTTAAACAAGTTTTATTTATATTAATATGAAAGTTAAAATAAAAAAAGTGGAGGTTGAAATAAGTTTGTATTAAATTTTTATTAAATAGCTTTGGGAAGGGGTTTTAAAAGATTCAAAAGTTTAATTTAAAATGTGTTCAGTTATAAATTGAATTCTAAAGGTTATATTTTATTTTAAATTAAGTATAATGATTAAGAACTTGGTAATCAATTAAAAATAAAGTTTTTATTAAGTAATATAGAATTTTGATTTAATCAAAGATAATTAATTTGTGGAAATAATTAAGATAATTCAACTTTTATTAATAATCAAAATGTTTTGGTTAATATAAATGATTTGATTTAGATAATGGTTATCTTAATTAAGAATCTTTTTATTTTTAATAGTTAAGAATCATTTAATTAATTTTAAATGATTAAGTTAAATAATTAATTAAATAATTAATTTGTCATTAATTAAGATAATCACTTATGGGTTAATCTTGGGGAAGTAATTAAAGAAATTAAGTGGTTAAGTACTAGATGTTATTAAGTAAGAGTAAATTAATTTATTTAATGTAATTAAGTAAATGTGATTAGGGATTAATCACTTTAGTTATTAATTAAAGAATTAATTAATAATTAGTTAAAGGTTTAAATTATTTGATTAATGATTAATTAATAAAAGGATTAAGAGTAATTAATTAAGTGATTAATTGCATGTTAAAGAAATTAATTAAGAAAGAATTTAATTAATGAAGTAAACATTAATTAATTAAAATAATTTATTAATTGTTAATTATTAATTTAAGATAATTAATTTATAATTAAGTTTTAATTTCTAAATGTAATTAAAGTAATTAATCCAATTTGATTAATTAAAAGTAATTAATTAAATATGATTAATTAAAAGTAATTAATCAAGTGTGACTAATTAAAAGTGATTAATCAGGTGTAATTAATTAAAGGATAATTAAGGAATAATTATCAGGATAATTAAAGAATAGTTAATCAGGTATGGTTAATTTTAAAAGGTAATTAAGAGGTAATCACTTAGTATAATTTGGAAGAAATTAATCAGGATGATTAATTAATATGGTAATTAAGTAATAATTACTTAAAGTAATTAAGTAATAATTAATCAAGGAATATTAATTGATGTGGATAATTAAGTGATTTAATTAATTTGTAATTAATTAATATATAAGTAAGTTGGATTGATGATAATCCAAGTGATTAATTAAGAATTAATTTAATTAAGGAAGAATTAAATTAATTAAGTGTGGATCAAACTTTTTATGAATGATTGGTTGATAAATATCATTGAATGAGTTAATGATATTGGTTGTTGTTTGTTAATGTAAAAATTAGGCGCTAACACCCCGGTGCAGATTGAAGTTGAGCGAAAGCATCACCCGTGAACACGGGAACTAAAAACAAGTAGAGAAATCACAGAGAAAGCAAAAAAAACAACAGTTTTTATAGTGGTTCGACTTAGGGTAAGCCTACGTCCACTTTAATTCTCTTTATTACTGAACTGATTACAACTTTACAACAATCTTCAATTACAATTCCGATGAGACAAACAACTAGAACTTTGATGCAGAAGAATTCTTTAAATCCATGTAGATTGCATTAGATTTCCTCTCGAAGTTAGTTGAGATGCCTTTCGTACTTGAAGTGTCGAGTGAGTCGAGAATTCAGCAGAGTATTGGCACTTAAAGAGGTCGGCCAAAAGTCCCCCTCATGCTTGAGGTAGGTTGGTATTTATAGGGAAATCCCCCCCTTTAGGTCGTAAGTCGCGACCGGTCTTAGGTAAGTCGTGGCCGACTCATCTGGCCCCTCCATGGCTTCACAAGAGTTCATTTGTACAAGTCCTAAGTCGCCCACGAGTCAACATCTAAGTCGCATATGAGTCAACTGGTCTTCTTCAAACGGCATTAAAACTTCACCCACTAGCTTTAGGTCGTGGACGACTCAAGCTAGGTCGTGAGTCGTGTACGAGTTAACTAATAAGCTTGTTCCCTTCAGATAATAACCCAAGTCCTGAATCGTGTACGAGTTAAGAGGCCACTATGCCAAGTAGCTGCATTGAACTTGTCTTCCTTTGCTTGGGTCGTGAACGACTTAATATAGGTCATAGATCGGTTGTGACTAGGTCGGTAGCTGTCTTAGATCGGTAGCTATCTCAGGCAGTTGAGTCGGTGTTCTTGTTAAAGCATTAGGTCGGCAACTGTTTAGCCTTAAGTCGGTATCCCTCTTAGGCCTTAGGTCGGCAGCCCTCTCAAGCCTGTAAGGCCGGTATCCTTCTTAGGCCTAAGGTCGGCAGCCCTCTCAAGCCTTGAGTCGTAGGTCGTGAAGTACTCTGAGTCGGCAACTTCCTTAAGGTATTGAGTCGGTCTATTCTCTTAGGGTATTTAAGTCGGCAAGCTGTTGGGTCGTCCATCTTTAGGTCGCCAGAAAAGAGGAATTAACACTTGCCCCTCGAAGTACATGCCTAGGTCGTAGGTCGTGTGCTTCGACCAAACTTTACTAAGTCGCGGGCGACCTAAGAGATGGCTTATTCTGTACATCTATTTGCTTCTGCCCTATATAAGCGTTAGCTCGTTTTCTTCCTCCTCATCAACTGCTCCCACATCCTTTTCTGCCATTAGAGACTTTCGAGTTCCCAAAGGCGAATCCAAGTTAATCGACCAACAATCCATCTTACTATTATCCCACGTAAGTGAATTAGGTCCCTTATTCAATCGCGACTATTATTGAAACACGAACCTTTACCTTCTGACCCCAAATCACCTTTGCACGCCTTGCATGGCTCTCGAGTTAAGTTGCGATTGATTTCAATCGTTATTGGCAATGTCGTCATTGCGATTCATAGGATTATAGCATTGTGCTAGGTTTATGGTAGCTCTGTGGTGATTTGGATCAGTTTTTTGGGTTTTTCTTGAGAAGATGGTGGATTCTGTTGTTACTGGAAGTTAACGGGTTATCAGGGTTGAGTGGAGTGAGATACTGCCTTGGACGCGACCTAGTGATTTTGGGTGACCTAACCTTTGGCCGACCTAATCCTTAAACCGTGGCCGAGTTAACCCTGGGGGAAAACTGCAGACCTAACCTTCTGCTGATCCAACTCTTAAACCATGGCCGAGTTAACCCTGGGGGAAAACTGCAGACCTAACCTTCTGCCGATCCAACCCTTAAACCGTGGCGGAGTTAACCTTTAATCCGTGGTCGAGTTAACCCTTGGGGAATTTCGCACCACTGGAGCCTTCTTCCTTACTACTCCTCATGACTTAAAGAACCAACGATTTAAGGAATCGGAAACTTTAATCTTAACTCGCGAAAGATTCCTTGAGTCGCAACCGAGTTAACACTTGGATGCCCAACTTGAATTCTTATTTAAAAGCATAGTTCCAATTTGAATTCTTAACTTGATCTATTGTACTGAACTGCTTAAATTCTGGATTGTTTCAACTTTGCTGCCTTATTTCACAGACCACATTAACTTGCTAACAACCTGCTGAAAACAACAATCACGAAAAACCACGGCGAATATACTGCCATTGACTGCCCACATCAAATGACAGATTAGTCGACATAAAGTAATCAACTTAAATACACTGTATGAAATGCTATCAACCAATCAACTAAAGTGAAGTATTAATGCAAAGCATCGCTAACTTGAACTGATTTTTTTCAATCAACATTACACTTGCATATTAAAACAACGTACCCTGGACTTTATAACTGACAAATACGTGCTAGTTTTTATTCCATTTACATTTTCTCATTGCTTGATTGATTTTACACAACACTCCACACACTTTAGGAAACGTGCACCTTCATGTTTGAATATCCAGTTGTTTGTGTAGAATGACTTCCCATCAAGAAGAAGAAGGGGCAGCTCAAGCTGAAGAGACCTTTCCGATAGCTATTCCCATAGAGAACCCTCCAGAGAGAACTTTGACTATCCTAACTCTGAGAGCGTTTATTCAGCTACGTACTCAATTTGGTTTTGCTGAAAATGATGTCATACTTCTCGGACCAAATGATACTGCCGACAGTCCTCCCCGCGGTTTCGTCGCAGTCAATCGTCAAATGTGTTTAAGCGGGGCGATTCCTCCCTTTAACGACTTCCTTCGAACCCTTCTCCTTCGGTTGACAATCTCTCCATTCCAACTTCATCCTAATGGGTATGCCATTTTGATGGGGTTGTGTGTCTTGTTCAGGAGGACTCTTGATCGCTTGCCAAGTTTTGAAGAAGTTCGCTACTTATGCTCGTTTGCAAAGAGTAAAGACCATCCCTCCCTTATTATCGTGAGAAGCGCTAGAAACCGCAAGCTTATTTCTGATCTTACCGAAAGTGTTCATTGATTTTTGAATCAGTTTTTCTTTGCTCGCTGCCCCCCAGGGTTTTATGCCATCTGGAGAGTAGGAAGTAAGATTACCTGTTTCTATTTTCTCCATTTCCAAACTTTTCGAGATCTGAGTTACCAATTGTTAATTTCATTCTTTGCTCTTTTCAGCACTTCCTCTCCCTTCTAGATATCCAAGCCATAAGCAAATGTTTGAAAGATTGAGTGCCGTGGCCGCGGAAGAGAGAAGTATAAAATTTTTGTTGAGGGATGAACTTTTGCATTAGTACGGGCTTTTACACATTTCTCGTTCTACACATCCTCATGAGGTCCCAGACTCCCCGGCTAGAGCATTAGATGCCCTGGTTTCTTCTAGCGCACCCATACCAAAAGATCCTGCTCCTGAGACTTCTCTGGTGAAGTGCTCTACTATTGTCGATGTTGCGGGGTCGTCTGACAAATTCACACTTTCCCCAGTTATTGAGGAAGAAGAGCCTCAGGGATCTCCTCAACGTTCACAGAAGCCTGGTGAAGAAGCCGGGAAAACAAGCCCTGTCAGGCAGAGCGGGGACGACACTTTCGAATGGTTGAGCGACCTCTTTGCCACCTCATAGGAGATCTTTAAAGACGACCCTGTCACTACTAGGGTTTCTTCTTTAGTAGTCGAAGCGACTTCTTCTTTGCAACAAGCTCCGTCGACCCAAGAGTTGACGTTAACTACCACCCCCACAACTACTCCGCAATCGAAGAGTGGTTCGTAGTTTGATGCGCGTAGTTTGCACATTACACACACTTAGAAACTTTCGGCATTTTCATACACCTAATTCTTTGTACTTTGAAGATTCTACAGTTACACTTCTTTTCTCTGAAGACCTTTAAGACTTATCTCTTTTTTTATTTCAGATTCTCCGATGGGACGCAGCGGCTCTTACAGTGATGACTTTCAGCGCTATGGGAGGCGTAGTCAATATGATTATAGGCTCTACCTTCCCATTCACAGAGAAACCGATGAAGAGAGAGCCGCCCGAAAGGCTCATGAGAGGAGGGCTCAAGAAGAGCGTTATGAGAGGAAAGAAAAGGAGGAGCGCCACGATTCTTCCAAGAGAGGTGACGATTCTCACAAGAGAAAGTCGCACGATGATCGGGGAAAAAGCCACATAGTTGAGGACCCAAGCAAGCGTGCCCGGCACGGTGAAAAGCATGCTTCTACAACTCCTGAAAAGGTCACTGCCCCCGTCTCACTTGACATTCCTTCTGGCTCTCCGGCTCTCGGGAAGAAAGACATTCAGACAATAATCAGCAGGCCTAAATTCCAAGTTGGATCAGGCCCGGCTACTCTGCAAAGCCGGTTCCCGAACTGGTGCCTGAAGGGAGTGCGGTTCGATCTTGACTTGGTCCCTATTGACAAGCCGGCCATGCTGCGAAATCTCGATGCCGTCAGGCTTGATATTGAAAGGATGTCGAACTGGAAAAAGCTTGTTGACGAGCTTCAAAGGGTCAACCGTGCGAATATAGAGGCCATGCTTACAATGGAGAATGATAAGGCCGAATGGAAGAAGGTTCTTGAGTAGCATGATACCGAAATGAGGAGCATCACTATTTACAATGAAGAGCTTGAAGCAAAAGTTGAGGAACTTAAACAAGAGCTTGCTACTTCTTCTACCACATATACTCAAAAAGAAGAAGTACTTCAAAAGCAAGTTCGCGATGCTCACGCCGCTCAGCGACATGCCGAGGCATAACTTGAAGCTGAGCAGAAAACAGCGGGAAGGTATCTTGCTGAGGTTACAGAGTTACGGGAGAAAGTCAACTCTCAGGAGGCGGAAATTCAAATGCTAAAGCTTCAACTTTCCAAGACTGAAAGAGAGCGTGATGAGGCCGTTGGCGGTAAAATTGCAGCTGAAGAATCTCATGAGGCAACGAAGACCAACATCAGCTCGACATTGTTTGACTTTTACCTGCACAACATCTTGGGGCACGGTAGTCTCGCCTTTCTAGGCCCCAAATATGAAGTTACACTGGCTGAAGTGTGAGAGGCTGCACTAGACATGCTTGGCGGTAAAGGTGCTGGCTATGCCGAATCAGCTCTTGAGGAGCATTACTTGGATGAAGATGCTCGCGCTGCTCTTGCCAAGGGAAAAGAACAACTTGCAAAATTAAGAGCTGAAATGGCTGAAGGGAAACGGTTAGGAAAAAATACTTCAACTATTCCAGTCTAGCCTTCTCCTTCGGTCGAAATCGACATTATCGGCTCCAGTTCTCATTTTCCATCCCCTGTTAAAGTTACGACCGAGATCATAAGCACACGGGGTGGAGATGAAGGCGAAGAGAGCGCCTAAGCACAGGCTTATGAGGTTGAAATCAGGAAGCCGACTTCTCCAGGTAACTCTACTGTTAATCTTGCCCAAGTAGACTGCTCATTTGTCTCTTACGAGTTTGATGAGCTTCTTGACTATTTCCTAAACCTCAGCGAGCCTTTACCTCCTCTTTTTACTGACTTTAACTTATTTTCTTCTGCAGAGAAAGCATCAAGCATTTTTCAAACTTCCCCACCTTCAATTATTCCTCCTCCGTCTCTTCAGGTCACTCCTCCTTCTGCCTCGCAACCCGGGTCGCAAGAGGAGCAAATAGAGGCTCTTCATGGCTTAGATGATCCTATTGCTTCTCAAGAGCATGGGGGAGAAGGGCTTGGAGAAGGAAATGGGTCTCCGGAGCAAACCACTTCTGATAATATAAAATCATCTGCTCTTGTTACTCCGGGAAGTGAGTCTTCTTCAAAGAGAAGAAGGAAGAGTCCCACTTCCAAGAAGAGAAGGAAAGACATTCTTGTTTCTGAAGAGGAAACGAAAGTTGATCCGGCAGTAACCCTCGCTCCTTCATCCCCGACTCTCCCAAGCCGTCCTGAAAAGCTGCCTATTAGGTCAGGGGAAGGCACTAAGGGTGGTGGCAGGAAGAAGTAAGAGGTCCTGCTTCGATTTATTTTTACTTTTTACTTTTTGCATGTACCGGCCGGAGATTGTGCGGATACCGACCTCCGCTTTTCTTTTTCTTTTTATACCTGAACCTGTACAAAATTTTGACATTATTAAATAAAATGATTCTTTTTGTTTGTACAAACTTCTGTATGTATTTTAGAATGCATTTACTATCCATTTTTGTACAAGTTTCTTTATATGATATTGCAGTGAGTTTGTGGTATGTTGTTTGAGCGTAATTTTACCGATGTAGTTATACCATGTTGTATGTAGCTATACCATGTTGCCCCTATACCATAAGCTCGTTGCAATATTTTATACTTTGAGGGGACTTGTACTCTTATTTTCTGGAGAATAATTATTCCATGCTTGGAGGAATATTATCTTGTTAAAAATAGAGCACAGCTCCCTCCATATGAGTTTTTACGCTTTATCATTCGAAGATATCACTTTTTCTTTTGTGCATACACACATTTTACCAAGTGAATTCTTCTATGTGGTAAAGCGGGCCTCTGAGGGGCACTTTAACTTCTTTTTGAGGAAGAGTATTTTCCAGAATAGGTGAATCATTCTTCCTTTGGAAGTTAAAGTGTGCCTTTGAAGAGGGCTTCTCTTCTTCTTCTTTTTTTCTTTATATTACGCCTTAGTAAAGGGCTTTCTGATCTTTGCTTTGCGTTTCTGACGAAATACTTCTTTGAAAAGTTGTACCTCTGAGGAGTGCTTTTTCACGTTTCAACACTTGGAAGTTTTATTTCAATCTCGGTGAAACGTGTGCCTCCGAAGATTTGTGCCTCCGAGGAGGGCTTTCCACGTTTCAACACCTGGAAGTTTTATTTCAATCTTGGTGAAACGTGTGCCTCCGAAGAGGTCTTTCTGTTCGATTGTGCCTCTGGGAGGAGGTCTTTTTATTTCTGCCTCTGGGAAGAGGTCTTTTTTGTTTCTGCCTCTGGGAAGAGGTCTTATTGTTTGGTTGTGCCTCTGGGAAGAGGTCTTTTTGTTTCTGCCTCTTGGGAGAGGCTTTTATTTTTTCCCTGTTCGCTGGGAAGCGGGCCTCCAAGGAGGGCTTTTCACATTTCGTCTCACGGGAGTGTATCACCGATCATGGTGAAATGTGTGCCTCTGAGTAGGGTTTGTGCCTGGAAGTTTGGAGTTTCTTTCTCTCAGTTGGACGGATTCACGGGAGTGTATCGACCGATCAGTCCGCAAATTTATATTGAGAAAGACCTCTCTTTTTCTGGTTAGGCCCGCTCGAGGTCTTTTAGCATTTCAACTGTGGTGAAATGGGCCTCCGAAGAGGGCTTTTCACGTTTCAACACTTGGAAGTTTTATTTCAATCTCGGTGAAACGTGTGCCTCTGAGTAGGGCTATTGCCTGGAAGTTTGGAGTTTCTTTCTCTCGATTGGACGGATTCACGGGAGTGTATCGACCGGTCAGTCCGCAACTTTGTATCGAGAAAGATCTCTCTTTTTCTGGCGAAGCCCGCTCGAGGTCTTTATCCTCCGAAGAGTTGTGCCTCCGAAGAGGGCTTGTGCCTCCGAAGAGTTCTTTTGCTGATTGATGCCTGCTCGCCCATGTTTCTTTGCCATCTATTCATGTCGGCGATCCCCGTCATCTTTTGCAAGTGTCATCCTTTTTTAGTTGCCAATAATTTTCCTTATCCAAAGAAATATACTTCATAGCTAAGCGAGTTGGTAGTGGTAGACACAAACTATTTAACTGGTTGTTTGTTTGTTCAAACATTTGCAGCTAGTTAGAAATGGTCCACTTCCATCCACATTGCTAACTTTTGTTCGAAGCACTTCTTTTGTAGTATTTGAGTATGGAAATTTTGAATGGTTTAATGTTTGCTTGCTGAGTGATGTCGGAGATCGCTTGGTCTTGCGATGGGTAAGCTTTGTTTTTATGGCCTGCATTATTAAATCGACATTTTAGTTACACAATTAACGTATTTTATATGTCGAAATAAAACAAAGCAGTTTATAATAGTAGAGAACACAAGATTTATAGTGGTTCGGCCAAAAACTGGGCCTACATCCACTTTATAGCTTTTCATTATTCACTTGCTTTACAATTGCTTTCAATACAAGAATCATATATTCATAATTCCTTTACAACATTTCAGCAAAGCTTTCAAGTAAAATAGGGACGCAAATGATTGCTGTTCCAAGCTCTTGGGATTGGTTCTCCTTCGACAGTTGTGAGTTTGAATGTGCCATCAAGAAGTTTCGTGCCTATAACATATGGCCCTTCCCAGTTTGGCCCAAACACACCTATAGCTGTCATAATTCTCTTCAGGACTAAATCCCCAACTTCAAAGCTGCGCTGACGAACTTTGGAATTGAAGTGCCTGGCTATTCTTTGTTGATGAGCTGCAATTCTAAGTCTAGCCTCTTCTATTCTTTCGTCAAGGAGGTCAAGTGCTTCCAGTTGCAGTCTATCATTCTAATCTAGATCAAAATGGATCCTTCTGTGTGAGGGGACTTCAGTTTCCACTGGAATCATCGCTTCTGATCCGTATGCCAATGAAAATGGAGTATGCCCAGCCGCAGTTTTGTGGGTGGTTCTGTATGCCCATAGTGCAAGCGGTAACTTGTCGACCCAACCACCTTTTGCTTTTTCCAGCTGCTTTTTGATGGTTGATTTGATGATTTTGTTTACTGCTTCCACTTGCCCATTTGCCTGCGGATGAGCCACTGCTGAGAAGCTTTTTCGGATCTTGAATCGTTTGTAGAAATCTTGGAACTCCTCACTTTTAAACTGAGTACCATTGTCTGTGATTATCTTTTGAGGCACACCATACCTGTAAATGATATTTTTAGTCAAAAGACTTATCATTTTCTTAGAGGTAATAGTAGCCAATGGTTCGGCTTCAGCCCATTTAGTGAAGTAACCAACAGCAACGATTGCATATTTAATTCCCGATTTGGCAGTCGGCAAAGTCCAATGAGATCTATTCCCCAGATGGCAAACGGCCATGGACTGACCATTTGTGTTAGCTCAGTGGATGGGGCTCTAGGGATTTTAGCAAATCTTTGGCATTTATCGCACTTTCGGGAATAGTTAGTAGCATCCTGATTAATTTCTGGCCAAAAGTATCCATAACGGAGGATTTTCTTTGCTAAAGTTTGACCACCTGTATGATCCCCACATTCCCCTCCGTGTACTTCAGTTAGAATTGCCTTAGCTTCTTCCTTTGTCACACATCGGAGTAATGGCATTGAAAATCCTCGTCTGTACAAACGACCATCTTGAACTATATATCTGGAGGCTTTCCTCATCAGCTTCTGTCGTTCTTTTGAACTTTCTAGCAAAGAACCAATGAGTAGATATTCAAGTATCGGAGTCATCCATGATTCTTGTCCTTGGGATACATTCATAATCCCCTGTTTTAGCCATTCCCGGTTGATGAGGCTTGAGGTTACGATTACCTTTATAGAACATATTTCTTAGAATGGTCATCGCCCGCCTGACAATGTGTCGAAAGCATTCAATCCATACAAGTTGGTTCCGGGTTCGAACGCAACCGAAGGCATTATCTCGTTACACTCATTTTGGAATCACCCCAGAGTTAACGACGATAACCCTTGCATTCTGAATCTCCGTCTTCACTTCAGATTCACGACCTATCGTTAATTTGGAAACGATGTGGTTTTCGAATGTTCCTAATGCGGAAACCCGATCCCGGTCTCATCGAAATCCAAAACGTGTCTTTTAAGGCCAAGTTATCTATTTAGTCTTAACAGTTTAACTCAATATAATCAATATACACACAGATGGATAATTCATAATATCACAGTAGATAATCACAGATAATCTCATAAACAGATAATCAATATTATCATCTAAGCAGAAAATCAAATATTATCATATGTAAACCAAGCATCCATGACACATAGATATAATTCATGCCAGATCACAATCATCAAATGAAATATCAATATCATTCACCCATAAGCAATGATTTATAATCATACCATTTGTAATTAATTTAAAATGAATTAAATTAACTACTTCAATCTCTAATTAATTTAAAATAAATTAAATTAATTACTTCATCTATAAATCCTGCTTATACAACCATTAATTAATTATGAATCAAATTAATTAATCATCCTCTAAATATCCATCTTGATTAAACACCTTTGCTTAATCAATTCTAATTACAATAAGTAATTAGTCCTTAATTAATTTCACAAATTAATTATCCTAAATTATTCATAGTAATTAACATTTAATTCCTTCATTTATTAAGTAAACATAATTACTAACAATTATTCTTAATTAATTACAATAATTAATCACTTCATTATCTATTATTACTTAATTAAACAATTCTTAGTTATATCATTAATTACATTAATTAATGATCTCTAGTTCATATTTAAATTAAATTCTTTATTTAAGTTAAACACAATTATTAATCTCCTTGATTAATAACAATCCAGTAATTAACTACCCTTAATTACTTATTTAATAAATTAATTATTCCATAATTAATTATCTCCAGAATTAATCCCTGATTAACTTCAAAAGTAATTACCCAAATTACTTCATCTACATTTCATCCTGTATTAATTACATTTAGCAATTATCATCTAATTACTTCCCTAAGTAATCCTGCTCCATTAATTACACCAAGGAATTACACTTATCAAACCATCAAATGATTTCTTAAATTAATTAAACTAAATTAATTAACTTAATTTAATCATAACATCAAAATTAATTACAATAAGTAATTAATCTTCTAATTACTTTTATCAAGTAATTACTCTTAACAATTTACAATAGATTATCTAAATTAATTAATCTAATTAATTCATAAAATTAATCACATTAATTAATTAATAAATAATCCTTAGTTAATTATCTAATAACATTTCTTAATTTACTTCTTTATTAATCTCTAACTCTAAATCATTAATTTATAAATTTAATAATAAATCATTCCTTTATTTTCTTATTAATTAAATCACTTATTACCTTAATTATCCCTAAGATAGTTTATTTCTATTAATAATTTCATTAATATTAAAATGTAAATTTTAAATTCAAATTACATTTGAATTAAAAATCCAAAGATTCTCCAATTTAAACATTATCTAGATTACTTAATCCTTTTTATTTAAAAATCAAGCCTTTAAAATTAATGATTTAGTTTAAACTTGTTTTAGAATATTTAGATTTCAAAACTGACTTATTTTCCGGATTTGAATTTATTAGTTTAATTTTGAATTTAAAACTTGGGTTTTATCTTTGATTTTGATTTAAAACCAAATTCATTTGACATCTTGGATTCAAAGATCATTTGAAATTTTATACTGTAAGTTCTTGAATTTATTCCATTTTAAATTCTGTTTTCAAACTTAAATAAAATGTAAAATCTGAAATCTAAAGCCCACCTAAAATCATTTAAACTTTGATCTCCTTTCAATCTTGAATAAAAAAAAACTAAACTTAAATTTAATTTTTTGACTGAATCTAGACTTGATTAAACTTATACTTATTTTAGTTTTCATTTTGTTTTTAAAACAGAACAACACTGTTTCCAGGTTATACATGCCTGAAACAACACTACTCGAATCCCCCTTTTAAAAACTTCGGGTCATCCCCTATCACGCTTCAAGTTAACACTCGAGTGTCACGAGTCTTTCCCGAGCCCCCAAAAGAAAAACAACACAGCACCTCCAAATCCCTACAGAACTGCCATGGGCACGGTGCACGTGCACCATGGCCACATCCACCACCGGCCACCCACTGGAGCTCCAACATAACACCCACCGCCTCCAGATCACGGCACGACCACCCAAAAACATCACGACAACACAAAACGAAAGGGGGTACAAAAACCCAAACCTGGAAACGCAACAGGCAATCCCCCTCGAAACCTGGAACATCGCCGTTCTCGCGCCAAGACCACCGGAGTTTATACCACTCCGGCCAACAACTCGAAAATCTACCACCTTCAATTTCCCAGAACCACGATACACTCGATCAACTAAAAAGGGAGAAATGATCGAATTATCCCAAACCGTTAAAACTAGGGTTGCATCCAAAATTTCACCACCGCACCTTCCACTTGCCACTGCTCATCCTCCACCCAATTTTGCCAAACACCCCGACCACCCATGCACCTCCAGGAAGCACCACGAACTTCCATGTCCACTAGATTGCCTGAGGCAACCCATAATTCCCAAAACCATTAAATCAGAATTTCCAACCCAATACTTAGCTAAAGAAAATGAATTTACTTTTAAAAATCCTAGTTTCAGATAGGAATTCAATTTATAATCCTGAATTTATATTTTAGAATGATTAAAATTTCACTTATATCAATCATCAACTGTTCTTGGTCTTTTTACAGAACAGTGTTACTTTATTTAATTAAGACACAAAATTTAAAATTTACTTTATGGTCAAAAAAACATATCTTGTTAAGATACTAAGTCCTAACAATCACTAGATCAAGCAATAATGATTTTTTTTTGAAATAAGATATGAACTTGAGAACTATAAACAAGATGGTTTACAGGGTATTCAATATACAGATACTTCATTTCACCAATGCACAGAGAAATATAAATATGCGTACAAATATTTTAAGCATTCAAATACTAACATATAACAAGTTTAAACTTAAGTTATTTTAAGAAAAATGTTACTCACAAGAAATTTGAAGAATAGAGCCTTCTTTTGTTTTGAGACAACTTGAACTTTAAAAACTGGAAAGTTGCTATGCTTTGATTTCCTTAATCTTCTTGCTTATGTTCAGTTGTAAATATTATTTAAGTTGTATAAATGGAAACAATTGTTATTGTTTCAGATTTTCTATGTAGTAATAAACGAACTAAAATAAGAAAGCATGTAGATATAGAAGAGTTGTACAGGGGAGGGTAGGTGATAAATTGGTTTAGGCTATTTCAGGTACAAAGATTTTGATCAGAGATTTTTTAACATTTTGGAGGCTGAAGGATTTTTTTTTTATACAATTCGAAATGACTATTGTTAGCTGTTAATAAGTGGTGTCATTTAATGCTAATGTACTTGTGTTCCCTATTATCTTACTCTATGCATAGATATTTTTGCATTCCATTGTTTTTATTTGCCTTTAACTCTTTAGTTTGCATGTTATATATTTTACTTACACTCATTTCTAAGCTTTACAGATACCATACAAATACAAGCCTAGCTTGCTTTCATTCCTTAGATACATAGATACTTATTTTACATTTCTTAGCTTTGCATTTTATTTCTCTTGCCTGCATATGTCATTTCCTTTTATTTTGTTTTATACTTGATGTTTATATTCTTACTAGCCTGCACATTTTACTTTGCAGGTTACAAATTTGCATTGCCCTGATTCTTTATTCTAAGCTATTGCATCTTTGTGTTTAGATATTTTGTTTATTTTGTTTCTCTTTTATTTTAACATAACTATAAAATACTAATTTTAATTATTATTTATTATTATACTTATGCTAAATATTTATAAGGTTTATTTTAAGTTAAAACATTTTAAAAGATTCTATTTTAAACTTTAAACCAAAGTTCTTCCAATTATACACACACATATATATATTCAACAATTTCTATTTATTTTAAATCTACTTTTAAAGATATTATATTATAAATAAATCTCATTATCAAAATAATTTATAAAAGAAATTATCACCATATAAATAAATTACTTATTTTATCAACTATATTTAAAACAAGAACAAAATAACCTTTGTTAAATTTAAATTAAAGTTAAAATCATTTAATCAAATTTTAACTTTATCTTTAGTATCTTTAAACCATATTATTATTTATTCATTTTTAAATTTCCAAATTATCAAAAATAATAGAATTAGAAACCAGAACTTTATTTATTAATTTAAAACAAAGCTTATCTATTTTTATAGAAACAATTTAAATCAGCCTTTAAAAGATAAATTATCAGTTTAAATATTTGTTTAAAGGAAGATTATTAAATCAATTCAAATATTATTAACAAATATTATCAAATCAATTTAAATTTGAATGCAGATTATTAAATTGATATTGCCCCAAATTTCCGGGATATCACATTCTTCCTCCCTTAAAAGAATTTCGTCCCCGAAATTTAAAACAAAGGTAATTTAATAATCTGCTTAAATATTTAATTTTAAAAACACAAGCATATATTAATCATATGCTAACAACCATAGCAACCAATTCATCCAAACAAACAAATCTAACTATCCAGACAAAATTCCGGATAGAATTTGCTCGAGTTTCCCCAAGTATAAATACCGGGTTACTCGCTCTATAAAATCCAATCAATACTACTAAGCTACAGAACTTCTATTCATCTATATCTATAAACAAGACAGGATATCAGACTACAGACAAGTCTGACACAACAACCAAAACTCCATGAACTGCTGACTCTACAACCAGAGATAGATCTTACACGTACTCCCTCAGAGATACGTGAAACACAACGAATTTCAGTTATCCAAACTGACAATTCAATCTTGAAGACCCAACACTTATCCAAAATCATATCTCCAACTCTTATCCACAAAACTCTTCGGACGATCCTGGACTGCCTACATCCTCTTGATCAGCTCAACCCTTGCCGATGCCCTTAGAAACAAACTGAAACAAAGACAATCCAACAAAATGATTTTTTCAAGATCACCCAAAACTCAGAACACAACTCTATTTCAAAATCAAAAGACTGATCTCACTTCTCCCATATGGAAAAGATAAAACAGATGCACTCCCAATCTGGCCTCATATCCCCAAAAATTTCCTGTAGAACCTTTCTAATCCAAACACTGCAATATCCAACTGCTTCCACACTAAAACAGCTGCCACCATGCTACCACTGCGCAACTCTGACTGAGCAGATGAAAATGCTGATGACGATCACAAACACAGACTGGACAACACATTCCAAAAATATGGTTCAACATATCCAAAATATAACTCAGAAGTTTCTCCAAAACCCGAGCTGCTTCACCAATTCAAAAATCATCCTATTACTAAGCTGAACTATCGGTATCACTTCTAGAATCCAGTCGATACCAAACACGGTCTCCGGATGCTAACAAAACTCTGACCTCCCGAAGATACCCAGAAAAATCTCTACAACGCAAGAGAACGCTCAAACTATCGCAAGTCACTTTTGCGACCAATTCAGCCTAATTCCAAAATACTGCTCTCTCATTACCAAATAGAACAGCTTACGCTTATGTGGCTAATCCATCAAAGAAATGGATCTACTCTGCAGCTTCTAAACTCCACTGCTGACCCAGAAGCCAAAAACTACTTAATCCAAAGCTCTTCGAGAAACTTGGACTCCAAAGCAAACAAGAACACCCAACTGAACACAGCGACAACATCGAACAGATACACTTCATTAACTTGTCCTAAAGAAACATCTTCAGAGACATCCATAGTCACTGCGTCTCATCACACAGCTACTACACCTTGATGTATCAAGATATCATGACTTACTTCTGCCCAACCGACAGATCCAAACTCTAGCTCAATCAAATTACACCTCAAAAGATGAACTCTGAACCTTAACAGGTTTCCTTTAGAGATCAATAAAATCCTTACGTCAATGAAATCCTTACACCGTCCAAAACTCACTCGAGACAGTATTAGGCCTACATTCTCGACAATTACACTTCCAACCATTGATAGTTGTGTTACACACACCACTACCCATCTGCCCTTATTACTCATTGGAAAACCTAAACAGGTAGCCCAACAAATAGGTAGAAACAAATATATATATATATATATATATATATATATATATATATATATATATATATATATATATATATATATCAAAATTACAAACACGCTCTCACGGGGAAGAAAACACTCAAGAGCCTAGGTATTCACTCAACCTAGCGCTCTGATACCAACTGTGACGACCCGCCCTCCTACGACCAGGAAGACGTTTCGTCTTTAAGAAAGAAAGGGATGAGAAAATAGAAAAGATAGAGAAGAAAGAACAACAGCATCAGAATCTCACAGCGGAACAAATAAAATATAATAATCACATAAATATTTACATAATATGCAACATCAATCAGGGTTATACAGACAATACATCACATACTAGACAGTTATAAACACCTGTCTAGTTGACACAACTCAATACAATACAGAGATACCAACACAGCGGAACTATATATATATATATATCTATAACGCTGAAGCCACCTGCTCCATTGCTCCTCCAGAATTCGTCAAAGCTAACCTGAATCCCTTGGCTACCCGTAAAAATTTAGGTACCTGAGAGTTTATGAAAAACAAAAATAAACTTCGGGTCAGACATGGGTCTGGTATGAGTAACAGGTTTAAGTTGCTTAACTTTGAAAATCTTTTGAAAATAAAAAGGAATCACGTAAGACTTCCCACACATAAACATGGAAAAGTTTTTACCTTACGCTAACCAAAACATTTGATAGGAAATTCTGTGATATTATAATAGGTCTAGGGTTTTCAAGTAAATAGAAAATAGCCGAAATTGTTACATTCATTAAATTCCAGCTACTAGCCACAAAAGTGGGTAATACAATCAAAACCGTGGGCACTTATTGGATTGTGGATTCCATACAATGGCAGGGCTACTGGGGTACCGTCCGTCACAGTACGTGGCCTAGATCAACGTACCGAGGATTACTCCCTTCATCCCCTGCAACACAAGGCCGGAACCATTCCTTACTGAACAGTCCCGAACAAGATACGCCCCGGCATTTGTTGCAATCAACCGCCCACACAGCCGAAAAATAAAGGGACATCTAGACAAGGGAATATCCTTGTCCTGCTTGGGCATGACCCACCTAGCCTTGCTGCACCTCCCCTGTTTTAGCCATTCCCGGTTGATGAGGCTTGAGGTTACGATTACCTTTATAGAACATATATCTTAGAATGCTCATTGCCCGCCTGACGATGTGTCGAAAGCATTCAATCCATACAAGTTCGTTCTGGGTTCGAACGAAACCGAAGGCATTATCTCGTTACACTCATTTTGGAATCACTCTCAGAATTAACGACGATAACCCTTGCATTCTGAATCTCCATCTTCACTTCAGATTCACGACCTATCGTTAATTTGGAAACATTGTGGTTTTCGGATGTTCCTAATGCGGAAACCCGATCCCGATCTCATCGAAATCCAAAGCGTGTCTTTTAAGGCCAAGTTATCTATTTAGTCTTAACAGTTTAATTCAATATAATCAATACACACACAGATGGATAATTTATAATATCACAGTAGATAATCACAGATAATCTCATAAACAGATAATCAATATTATCATCTAAGCAGAAAATCAAATATTATCATATTTAAACCAAGCATCCATGACACATAGATATAATTCATGCCAGATCACAATCATCAAATGAAATATCAATATCATTCATCCATAAGCAATGATTTATAATCGTACCATTTGTAATTAATTTAAAATGAATTAAATTAACTACTTCAATCTCTAATTAATTTAAAATAAATTAAATCAATTACTTCATCTATAAATCCTGCTTATGCAACCATTAATTAATTATGAATCAAATTAATTAATCATCCTCTAAATATCCATCTTGATTAAACACCTTTGCTTAATCATTTTCTAATTACAACAAGTAATTAGTCTTAATTAATTTCACAAATTAATTATCCAAAATTATTCATAGTAATTAACATTTAATTCCTTCATTTATTAAGTAAATATAATTACTTACATTTATTCTTAATTAATTACAATAATTAATCACTTCATTATCTATTATTACTTAATTAAACAATTCTTAATTATATCATTAATTACATTATTTAATGATCTCTAGTTTATATTTAAATTAAATTCCTTTATTTAAGTTAAACAAAATTATTAATCTCCTTGATTAATAACAATCCAGTAATTAACTACCCTTAATTACTTATTTAATAAATTAATTATTCCATAATTAATTATCTCCAGAATTAATCCCTGATTAACTTCAAAAGTAATTACCCAAATTACTTCATCTACAATTCATCCTGTATTAATTACATTCGGTAATTATCATCTAATTACTTCCCTAAGCAATCCTGCTCCATTAATTACACCAAGTAATTACACTTATCAAACCATCAAATGATTTCTTAAATTAATTAAACTAAATTAATTAACTTAATTTAATCATAACATCAAAATTAATTACAATAAGTAATTAATCTTCTAATTACTTTTATCAAGTAATTACTCTTAACAATTTACAATAGATTATCTAAATTAATTAATCTAATTAATTCATAAAATTAATCACATTAATTAATTAATAAATAATCCTTAGTTAATTATCTAATAACATTTCTTAATTTACTTCTTTATTAATCTCTAACTCTAAATCATTAATTTATAAATTTAATAATAAATCATTCCTTTATTTTCTTATTAATTAAATCACTTATTACCTTAATTATCCCTAAGATAGTTTATTTCAATTAATAATTTCATTAATATTAAAATGTAAATTTTAAATTCAAATTACATTTGAATTAAAAATCCAAAGATTCACCAATTTAAACATTATCTTGATTACTTAATCCTTTTTATTTAAAAATCAAGCCTTTAAAATTAATTATTTATTTTAAACTTGTTTTAGAACGTTTAGATTTCAAAACTGACTTATTTTCCGGATTTGAATTCATTAGTTTAATTTTGAATTTAAAACTTGGGTTTTATCTTTGATTTTGATTTCAAACCAAATTCATTTGAAATCTTGGATTCAAAGATCATTTGAAATTTTATACTGTAAGTTCTTGAATTTATTCCATTTTAAATTCTGTTTTCAAACTTAAATAAAATGTAAAATCTGAAATCTAAAGCCCACCTAAAATCATTTAAACTTTGATCTCCTTTCAATCCTGAATCAAAAAAAAAACTAAACTTAAATTTAATTTTTTGACTGAATCTAGACTTGATTAAACTTATACTTATTTTAGTTTTCATTTTGTTTTTAAAACAGAACAACACTATTTCCAGGTTATACATGCCTGAAACAACACTACTCGAATCCCCCTTTTAAAAACTTCGGGTCATCCCCTATCACGCTTCGAGTTAACACTCGAGTGTCACGAGTCTTTCCCGAGCCCCCAAAAGAAAAACAACACAGCACCTCCAAATCCCTACAGAACTGCCATGGGCACGGTGCACGTGCACCATGGCCACATCCACCACCGGCCACCCACTGGAGCTCCAACATAACACCCACCGCCTCCAGATCACGGCACGACCACCCAAAAACATCACGACAACACAAAACGAAAGGGGGTTCAAAAACCCAAACCTGGAAACGCAACAGGCATTCCCCCTCGAAACCTGGAACATCGCCGTTCTCGCGCCAAGACCACCGGAGTTTATACCACTCCGGCCAACAACTCGAAAATCTCCCACCTTCCATTTCCCAGAACCACGATACACTCGATCAACTAAAAAGGGAGAAATGATCGAATTATCCCAAACCGTTAAAACTAGGGTTGCATCCAAAATTTCACCACCGCACCTTCCACTTGCCACTGCTCATCCTCCACCCAATTTTGCCAAACACCCCGACCACCCATGCACCTCCAGGAAGCACCACGAACTTCCATGTCCACTGGATTGCCTGAGGCAACCCATAATTCCCAAAACCATTAAATCAGAATTTCCAACCCAATACTTAGCTAAAGAAAATGAATTTACTTTTAAAAATCCTAGTTTCAGATAGGAATTCAATTTATAATCCTGAATTTATATTTTAGAATGATTAAAATTTCACTTATATCAATCATCAACTGTTCTTGGTCTTTTTACAGAACAGTGTTACTTTATTTAATTAAGATACAAAATTTAAAATTTACTTTATGGTCAAACAAACATATCTTGTTAAGATACTAAGTCCTAACAATCACTAGATCAAGCAATAATGATTTTTTTTTTGAAATAAGATATGAACTT
Source organism: Allium cepa (assembly GCA_030765085.1). Taxonomy (NCBI): domain Eukaryota; kingdom Viridiplantae; phylum Streptophyta; class Magnoliopsida; order Asparagales; family Amaryllidaceae; genus Allium; species Allium cepa. The sequence goes on from CM060942.1 coordinate 431,922,261, forward strand.
GAGAACTATAAACAAGATGGTTTACAGGGTATTCAATATACAGATACTTCATTTCACCAATGCACAGAGAAATATAAATATGCATACAAATATTTTAAGCATTCAAATACTAACATATAACAAGTTTAAACTTAGGTTATTTTAAGAAAAATGTTACTCACAAGAAATTTGAAGAACAGAGCCTTCTTTTTTTTGAGACGACTTGAACTTTAAAAACTGGAAAGTTGCTTTGCTTTGATTTCCTTAATCTTCTTGCTTATGTTCAGTTGTAAATATTATTTAAGTTGTATAAATGGAAACAATTGTTATTGTTTCAGATTTTCTATGTAGTAATAAACGAACTAAAATAAGAAAGCATGTAGATATAGAAGAGTTGTACAGGGGAGGGTAGGTGATAACTGGGTTTAGGCTATTTCAGGTACAAAGATTTTGATCAGAGATTTTTTAACATTTTGGAGGCTGAAGGATTTTTTTTTTTTTTTATACAATTCGAAATGACTATTGTTAGCTGCTAATAAGTGGTGTCATTTAATGCTAATGTACTTGTGTTCCCTATTATCTTACTTTATGCATAGATATTTTTGCATTCCATTGTTTTTATTTGCCTGTAACTCTTTAGTTTGCATGTTACATATTTTACTTACACTCATTTCTAAGCTTTACAGATACCATACAAATACAAGCCTAGCTTGCTTTCATTCCTTAGATACATAGATACTTATTTTACATTTCTTAGCTTTGCATTTTATTTCTCTTGCTTGCATATGTCATTTCCTTTTATTTTGTTTTATACTTGATGTTTATATTCTTACTAGCCTGCACATTTTACTTTGCAGGTTACAAATTTGCATTGCCTTGATTCTTTGTTCTAAGCTATTGCATCTTTGTGTTTAGATATTTTGTTTATTTTGTTTCTCTTTTATTTTAACATAACTATAAAATACTAATTTTAATTATTATTTATTATTATACTTATGCTAAATATTTATAAGGTTTAGTTTAAGTTAAAACATTTTAAAAGATTCTATTTTAAACTTTAAACCAAAGTTCTTCCAATTATACACACACATATATATATTCAACAATTTCTATTTATTTTAAATCTACTTTTAAAGAAATTATATTATAAATAAATCTCATTATCAAAATAATTTATAAAAGAAATTATCACCATATAAATAAATTACTTATTTTATCAACTATATTTAAAACAAGAACAAAATAACCTTTGTTAAATTTAAATTTAAGTTAAAATCATCTAATCAAATTTTAACTTTATCTTTAGTATCTTTAAACCATATTATTATTTATTCATTTTTAAATTTCCAAATTATCAAAAATAATAGAATTAGAAACCAGAACTTTATTTATTAATTTAAAACAGAGCTTATCTATTTTTATAGAAACAATTTAAATCTGCCTTTAAAAGATAAATTATCAGTTTAAATATTTGTTTAAAGGAAGATTATTAAATCAATTCAAATATTATTAAAAAATATTATCAAATCAATTTAATTTTGAATGCAGATTATTAAATTGATATTGCCCCAAATTTCGGGGATATCACACCTTTCTTCATAATTTAAAACTTTACACGTTTCATTCATAAATTAAAACTTTACACGTTTCTTTCATAAATTAAAACTTTACATGTTTCTTACATTAATTAAAACTTTACATGATTCTTGTACTAATTAAAAACTTTAAACATTTCTTTCATTAATTAGGACTTTACACATGTCTTTCATAAATTAAAACTTTACATGTTTCTTGCATTAACTAAAAATTTTACACGTTTCTTTCATTAATTAGGACTTTACACATTTCTTTCATAAATTAAATCTTTACACGTTTCTTTCGTAAATTAAAACTTTACACGTTTCTTGCATTAATTAAAACTTTACATGTTTCTTGCATTAATTAAAATTTTACATGTTTCTTTCATTAATTAAAACTTTACACATTTCTTTCATAAATTAAAACCGTACATGTTTCTTGCATTAACTAAAACTTTACACTTTAAACCAATTATCAGCTTATAACATTTTAACTTATAAAAACTGATATCTCTTTATATTTCAAATCTTTAAATAAAATTTTAAGTTAAAATTTCATATATTCCAAATTTCAAAATACTTAATAAATTTTTTGGAAAATATTACTCTAAAAATATTACCCATGGGCCTGTATAATATTTTCTAACCTAGGTCAAGTGATACAGATATGTATCATTTCAATCCGTAATTTAAAAGAAAAATCCGAGTTCTATCATTTCAAACCCTCAATTCCAAGAAAAATAAATACGACAAAAATAAGTAAAAAAATCACTCGAGCCTATCATTTCAGCCTATAGTGATATTCCTTATCCTAAAGTCCGTTCGGGTATGTATCATTTCAACCTATAGCGTGACGCCCCTCCTCTATACCCACGTTAGCCAAGGACACTACGGGGTATTGCCGTCAACTAACACGGAGAATCAGGCTGGTTAGGAGTGACCATCTATAGCCTTGCTCTAACTATCTATTGAATACATCGACAATAGCCATACTAAGCAGATCGACATATCCAATGAACACTTAAAACGAAACCATAGGTGGTTGGAGGATCTATCAGAACAGAATATAACAATGCACATGTAATATACATCACAGAACAATAGATCATCATATACACATATACAGATACATAACAGAGTATACAAACGGATACATGTCAAACGGTATAGCAAACCACAATATACAGACGAATCCAAAGGAATACATATCAGAGTTACAACAAAATGGGACTACATAAAAGTTATAACAAAAAGGAGCAAGCTAAATAGTCCATGCGGAAGCAAAATAGGCTAACTCCAAAAGCACCTAACCTGAAACCTCTCGGTCTGACCTGAGTATAAATACACGGGTCAATCTTGCTAAACAAATCAGTTAGATAAACTGAACAATAATAACCAGCAAGGTCATAAAGTATAACAAATATCTCTAAAAAAGATAACACAATCATCTAACAAAAGATGAATCATAACAGAACATGCCTCATATCATCGGTAACACAATAAACAAAGGATATGAATATCCCAAAACAAGCCAAAAACGCAAATATCAAATACCAATGAAGGTAACACAGGTTCCATAAGGTAATCGCTATATATCGTGCGGCTCAAAAAGACCAACATCGAAGGGCGATACATAGGGAATATACATATCAATGAAACATCAGAAAATTTGCACATGCTCAGTGCTGTATAAACAAGGATCCATGAGCCCGAAGACTCCAAACCCAATATCACTCGTGTTGTGACGAATGACCGACTATGTCAGGACCCGATTCTTCGTCTTCCAAAAATTCAACATCGATACTCACTTTATCGACTGCCGAGTAATCGAACGACGGAAAACCGAACACTGAGGGGTTTTAAGAAAGAGAATTTAAGAAAAGAAAAAGAAAGAAGAAGACATTGAAGAGATAAGAAGGTACAAAATAGGGAGAAAAGAAATATAGAGGGAAAAGAAATAGAGGAAAGAAAATAGAAAATAGGAGAATAGAGGGAAAAGAAAATAAATAGTAAATAGAACAGAAAGAAAAATAGAGAACATAGAACGGAATAGAAAACAACAGAACAATAACAGAATCTCACAATTCGCAGCGGAACAACATATAATAAATAAATGAATAATCTTTAAACAAAGAACTATAACAGTTATTACATTTTACACATTGCGTTTCATTACATCAAATCATCAGAGTGTACAACAACAACAACAAACACTGCAGCGAAAAAAGAAATACTATATAACTAGTAATACGCCATGCCATCAATCTTGCCTCCAGCAACTCCAGAATATCCAGAATATCCTGATAAACCTAACTCTTAACTGCCCGTGTGGAAATTGGTGGGCACCCAGAGTTTAGGAAGGAAACAATAAACTCCAAGTCAGTCATGTGACTGGTGTGAGAACTCAAAACAGTTTATTTATCTTTAAAATCAAAATAGAGGAATATTTTTAAAGTCAATTCGCAATGCTTTTAAAAATGAGACTACCATAAGGCCTCTCGCACACACACACAATGCAAACGCAGAATCGTAGGAGATTTCTCCTTATGATAGTCAAAGATGCTTGATACGCATTAAAAAGAACATTTGATATTATTATTAGTGCATAGTGTAGGAAAAATTCATTTCGAAAGTAGAATATAAATCTTAGCCAACATACGACCATTATCGTATGCCTACTATAGCTACCTTCCAAACTGTGGTGACCACCATAAGTGAATGGCAGGTTCTACAACTAATACCGTAAAAGTTTCGTATTGGGAATTGGATTTCCAACGAATGATCAGGCCAAGGAACTTCCCATTGCCACATGAGAATGCCTCTGGATGGACATCCCCGAGAACCAAACCGGATCTCTACCAACACAAGGCCGGGTTACCCCTAACTGAGTAACAACTGACCGAATATGTCATCCCCCGGTCCTTTGGGACCTTTCAACCGAGCGCTCGCAATCAATTCACACAATCATAACAAAGTGTTTTCAACATGAGTAAGTATCTGGGCTCCATACCATGATATCACCCTTTTCCAGAAGGAAATGCACACATCCGAAAGGGCGCTACCCCTCATAACCTTGCCGCATCTTTCCTGTTTTGACCATTCACGGGGTGTGAGGCTCGACGAAGTCACGTCCACGAAAACATACTTTATACAAAAGTAATGCTTTGGGTCAACCAATGATCATAGAAATGATCACCAGGATAGACGATCAAATAAACGATCCTATCACAAATAATCAACACAATGATCATTTACAGCAACACTCAGCATGTCACATTACCAAATTGGGAATATATCGCTGATAACATTCAACTACATAACCTCTGGGCTCGTACGTCTCAGAGAAGGGTGTTAAGCTAAAAGAATAAATTCTCCGCCACCAACAGAAATATATTTGAAAGAAATCGGCTTTACATCTCAACTTGTAATGTCAGGCATACAATCCATACAAGTCTGTTCCGGGCTCGAACAAAACCGAAGGCACTTACAAAGAAGTCCTTGCAATCCGGATATTCACAATCCTGATCGGATTTCCCATTACATATGGAGAACTCAATACCGTAGCTACTCGGTGCAGAGTCAATCGACAGGTCATCCTATCGCTTTCGCAAATACCGGGTCTTCAACACCGATCTTCAATGCGATTCATAACGACGTATCACATATTCGGAATGGGTTATACGACCCCACGGTCCTTTCCCGGTTAACCCGAATAGTGAGCGCTTATTCAAAAATAAGTGTGGCATTCAAATTCAAACAAATCACATCAATTACCCATTCAAAGGGAAATATTGATAGTCGGCTATTGAACTATCAATAGATATGCACACATCACCAGATTCCAAATAATTTTCCAAATTATTTACTTTCCAAAATATCTTTACAAGATATATAATTTTCACATTTCAAAATAAATCAATATTTATTTTTCTAAACCAATCCCACTTTCTTTTATAAATTCCATAGTGAATTTATATTCCAAAATATTCATGCATATACGATTTCAATTCTTCATTTCAATTTCTCTTCAAAAAGATAAATTCTCAAAACGTTTCATTTCACATTGGAAAACATTTCCATACTTATTTATAAATAAGTAATTCATAAATCTTTTTATTTTGAACACTTGGAAAATATTCAATATACTTAAATCGAGATTAAGTATTTATTTCATTCTTTAAGGAAATCATTCTCTTAAACATATTTATTTGGGCCAAAACGAATGTTGCGTAAAACATCGTTACGACAACCCAAAATCACTAGTATGGGGATTCGAAATTAAAATAGATATATAAATCCCAATACTATACAAAACATTTCCTTTCGGAAATCATTTACTATAACAACAGTGTTATAGTCCACTATTTCCTTCTATTTTTCGAAAACGTCAATTTCAACAATAAATGTTGAAATCTATGGTTTCGAACCATAACACATTTTAAAACATCGTTAGATCGTTTTAATTATGTTTCAAATATCACATTCAAAACAATTTCTTTAATATATTATTCACTATTCAAAAACGTGAATATACCACGTTAACAAATTTCATCATTTTAAACATCTTATTTCAAAGGATTATTCATAGTTAAAAATGTGAATATAACTCCATAAATAAATCATAACAATTTACTTATCAAAATAAGCCGTTTGTGAATTTATAAAACAACGTTTATAAATTCCATTTCTATTTATTTATAACAACTTCCTTTTATAAATTCCTTTATTAACCTATTCGATTTGTAACTCAATTGTAAAACAAAGGTTCATATTATAAGTCAAATACTTATAAATGATTATTTTACAAAATCGTTTCTTTGAACTTCATAATTATAAATCTTATAACTTACAAGATTCAATTATTCATCCGAATATATTCTTTAATAATTTCACAAAATTTATAAATCTTACTATTTATAAATTTCATTTATAACTTCACCGTTTATAATTTTATAAATTCCATTCATTTACACAATTCATTTTCACTTCATTCAAACACTTATAAAAACTCGTTTTATAATGTCAATATTTCAAATTATAAATATCCATTTATAAATCTCTTAATATAAATCAATTTATATTATTCTTTAAAACGTCTTCAAATTCCTTTATAATTTCACCATTTTGATTTATAAAATAATTAAATTTTATAAATCCTATATTTAAACTTTTCACAATAAATTCAAAAATCCCGATTAAACTAATTTATAAAATCATTAGCATCATATTCTCAAAAATCAGTTTTTTTAACTATATTTCTCAAAAATCATAATTTTTATAACTTTAAAAATTATACGTTTATTTATTTTAAAATGAATCAATTCCAAAAATATTTTATAACGTATACTTTCAAAAATCACTTTGAAATCATTTTAAAATTCCAAATTTGGTCCAATGATGCTACATACCAAATAGTCAATCACGACAACAACGATATCACATATCGTATATGATAATCAACGAATATCAAAATATCCATAATCAAATAAATACTGTTGAGGAATCCAGTTGGATCCCTCCAACCTGTTTTCCTGCATCCACAAACATTAGCACAATACCAATTTCGCTCCAGTACGAAATTATCGCGGTATATGGGATTTAAATATTATCCGCTTAACAGGCGGCGCAATAGGGTCTCATCCGCTAAACAAACAAATGCGGGAAATCAATAACTCCAATATATACATATGCCAATATATATATATTTCTACTATATATAATACCAATTTCACTGTTTATGAAATATTCGCGGTATATGTTTTTAATAAATAACATCCGCTTACTAACGGCATATAATGTCTATTTTAACAATCAATAGATATCAATCATCATTCAAACATGCATTCAATAATTTTAAATCTAACTATTTAAAATAAAATTGAAGCTGATTCGATTGAGTGAGAAGTTCTCACCTTGATTTAAATTCCGTTTTAGCGATTTATTTCGAATAATTTTACCCAAAATTCTCACTAACTCCAAACGACTCCAATCCAATTTCATCGCGTAGTGCTCGTCCATACGATTCCAACGCAACTAGTTTCGCGCGTTTTCGACCTCGTATGAAAAAGTTATGAATATTTGAAGTTTGTACTAATTTATATAAACAATTCAACATAAACTTTATATTATAACCTAACTTTCAATCTAAGCCATCCATCACAAGCCAAGAATATCCAGGCCGTCCCCAACCTCTTCCATCATCACGTTCCATCTCCAGTATTTGCCGAACCATGTAAGAACCCATAGCATGAAATTAGGGTTTGACAATTCGATTACCACACTCAACTTGAACACGATCGGAGACAAGGGTTTTGAAGCCCCTAGCTTACTCCATGCTCGGCCACAATAGGGTGGAGCTCGGCCCCCTATGTTACCTCGAATTGCGTGCCAAACCTGCCACGGTCGGCCCCATTTATCTCCCTCTACGTTGCACCAAAATCCATCATCACCGTATAGATTTCTAGCTCTCGCCTTGCTCTACAATGTTGTAGTTGATCACCTTGCTTGATTGTGAATGGATTGAGAGATTTTGAGGAGGAAGTGAAATCAAATTCTGGCCATTCATTAGGGTAGTGGCGGCTGCAGTTTATTTAGGGTTAGGGTTTTGTAAATTTTTTTTTTTAATTTCTAAAGAGAGGGGTGCTATTTATAGAAGAACGAACGAACACTATTCATCCGGAATTTCCAAACTCCGATTTTCGCGCCGTAACCAGCGTTTCTAGGGTTTACCCCGCGTTTCGGACACAATGGAACAGGTTTCGGAAGCTAATTCGAACATCTGTGCGAGTTATGGCTACAAACTCTCAATTTAAATTAAACCGATTTAAACGATTTTCTAGGCGTTTTAATTTGTACCGGACAAACGGTAAATCCAATTGATACGAAATTTGAAACCTTACAATAATATGACATTACGGATCCGATGAAACTGGTTTCGTCGAAATCCGAAACTTTTTGAAAAATGGCTATTTTAACTCGCCAATTTAAAATTAAAAATAAATCGATGCGTTTCGAGCTGCCACGATCAAACAATATCTCCGATTGACACGAAAATTGAAATCCGGTAATAACTAACTATTACGGATCCAATGGAACTAGTTTCGTTCAATTCTGAGACTGTTCAAAAATTGACTATTTTCACTAGTCGATTTAAATATTAAAATATTCAATTTTCACAAATTAACTTTTAATTCGATTTAAAAGTTCTAAAACATCATTCTAACTTCAACATGATAGAATAAAATTTTACAAATCATTTTCTATCATATTTAACTCAATTTTCAATTATTCCCATAATCTAACATTTTAAATTATCGATTTAATTATTCAATTAAATCCAATAATTCAAATAAAAATTTATTTGACTTATAAATTTCACTTATTAATATTCAAAATTAATTAAATATTCAAATTTTAATTATCAAAAATTCTGGGTCGTTACAATCTTCCCCACTTAAAAGAATTTCGTCCTCGAAATTAACAAGTAAGAAAAGTTACAGAATCTATTAACTTTCCCAAAAATTTATAATTAAACTTCTTATAATAACTTACTAAGTTTTCAAACCATACTTAGTTATCTTTTCAAAAACAACTACTATGGTTTTAACTTTCAATTCCAATTTAAAGTTAAAGTTTTCAAAATTTTCCAATTTTCTCAAAATTTTTCTAACGCCTTAAATTTCCGGAAAAATTCGCCATAGTCTCCTTTGCGCGGCTCGATCCGAAAAAAAAAATGACAGTATATATATCACAAATATACATCTCATCAAGTAATGAGGCATCCCGTAGGGAAAAATTTGTAAAAGTACGGTATGTAATCCGAGATATGTACCTTGTTAACGCTAAAATTTGAACGCTAACACCCCGGTGTATGAGTTATAGTTGTGAAAGCACCACCCGAAAGCTCGGGAACAGATTACAAGCAGAAAACAGTAGAAAAGCGGTAAACGACAACAATTTTATAGTGGTTCGGCTTAAGGGTATAGCCTACGTCCACTTTAAGTACTTTTATTAATGATCTCGTTACAAGCTGATACGATTCTTCTCAAGTACAATATATTTCAAGTTACAAGAGTTTTGGAACAAGTAGCTCAAGCTTCTATGTCGATTAAAATCCTTGAATTCAAATTGAAGATGTGTAGTTTCTTCGTGAAGTTCTTCGAAGTATTCCTTTGATCTCGAAAGCTCTAAGTGTTGATGGAGTTCTTGATGCAGCAAGGTAACGGTCTTTCAAGAGAATGTGCCCCCCAAAAGTCCTTTGAATGTTGGAGGTAGTTGCCTATTTATAGAGAGTTTCGGTCTGGAATTATTGCCAAGTCCTAAGTCGTGGCCGGTTTAAGTTAAGTCGTAGCCGACTTAATATGAGTCGTGGCCGGTCCATCTGGCCCCTTCATGGCTTCACAAGAGTTCACTTGCACAAGTCCTAGGTCGCCTCCGAGTCAACACTACCCCTTCTTAGTAATACGGCCTCGGGTTTGCATTTAATAGCTTTAAGTCGTTCACGACTCAAATTAGGTCGTGAGTCGTGACCGAGATAACTGGGAGCTGAATCGTGCACGAGTTAAGAGGCTGCTGTGCTGAGTAGCTGCATTGAACTCATCTTCCTTTTCTTGAGTCGTGAACGAGCTAACATTGGTCCTAAATCGGTTGTGACTTGGGTCGGTAACTATTCTAGGTCGCCAACTTGGTAAAACATTAGATCGGTAACTCGGTCAAGTCACTGAGTTGGCATCTCTTTTAGGCCTTAGGTCGGCCTTCCTATTAAGTCGGCATCCTCTGAGTCTTAAGCCAGTACCCACGTTAGGTCGTCCACTGTTATAGCCTTAACTCGGTATTTCTTAAGTCGGTATGCCTCTCAAATCCTTAAGTCGGTAACCCTTTGAGCCTTAAGTCGGTCTCCCTGATAAGGCAGTTAGGTCGGTATCTACGTTGAATGTTAGGTCGGCATACCCCTTAGGCCTTAGGTCGGCATGCTTCTAACTGTTAGGTCGGTAAGTCATGGTCGAGGCGGAGTTAACATTTGCCCCTCGAAGTATACGCCTAAATGTTAGGTCGTGTGCTTCGATAGTCCTTAACCCGTCCCCTCTTAGGTCGGTAGGTCGTATGCGACCTAACAGTTAGACCGTATGTGTTGCTCCAAATTTTCCACTGCAGGGTATAAGTCACATCTCCTCCTTCCTTCTCATTACCTACTCCTTTGATTCTGCCATTAAAATTTTCCTGAGCTCCAAAAGGCGATTTAACTCCAATCAACTACTAACAACCTCTGCTATTCATTGCGTAAGTAAACCCTCTTCTTCGATCACTGTTGGCTCATGAATTTCGTCACTTAAACCACTTCCTTGCATGATCCTTCATCGCGAATCCTATTACACTCATGGCTGATGGAGCTTAGATTGCTCGGTTTGGCTTTAACTGACCGATGAGACGATAAAGATGATTTACTGATTCAGGCTAGTTGATTTTGATTCGCGCTAGGATTGCAAGGCGTTAAATTTGCAGTGGTTTCGAAATGGTGTATTGGATGATCCGATAGCATGAAATAGCATAAATGAAATGAGGGTTTCTTGGTTGAGGGAGTGGCTAACGGGTTAACGGGTTGAGTGGGGCGAGGTATTGATTTAGATGCGACCCGGTGATTTGAAGTGACTTAGCTTTTGGCCGACCCAATCCTTAAATCGTGGCCGTGTTAGCACTTGGGGGAAATCTGCCAACCTATTCTTCTGCCGATCTAAGCCTTATACCGTGGCCGAGTTAATCCTTGGGGAAATCTGCCGATTTAACCTTCTACTGATTTAACCTTGAACCGCAGCCAAGTTAACCCCTAAGTCGTGACCAAGCTAAGCCCTTAAACCGTGACCGAGTTGGCTCTTAAACCGCTGCCGAGTTAACACTTAAGCTTTGGGCATGCTGACTTTTTGAGAGCATAGATCCACTTTGAGTTTCTAACTTGAACTGCCAAACTAAGTTGCCTAAATTTTGAACTGCCCCAACTTTAAATTTGCTTGAATCTCAGTGTATTATTTCACAGATCGCATTAACTTATAAGCTGCTAACCTGCTGAAAATAACAAACAAAGAAAACCAAGGCGAAAATACTGCCATTGACTGCCCATGTCAGATGACAGATTAGTCAAGACAAGACAAGCAACTTAATTACACTGCATGAAATGTTTGTGAATCAATCAATTAAAGTTAAACATTAATGCAAAGTATCAATAATCTGAACTAATTTATCTGCATCAACATCTTACTTGCATATTTAGGCTTAAAACAATAGTCCCTGAATTTCATAACTAACGAATGCTTGCTAGTTTTCATTCCAGTTATATTTGTTCACTGCTTGATTGATTTTACACAACACTTCACACACTTTAGGAAACGTGCACCTTCATGTTTGAATACCCAGTTGTTTATGTAGAATGACTTCCCACCGAGAAGAAGAAGTGGTAACTCAAGAAGAAGAAACTTTTCCGATAGCTGTTCCCATAGAGAATCCTCCGGAGAGAACCTCGACTATTCTAACTTCGAGAGCGTTTGTCCAGCTGCGCACTCAATTTGGCTTTGCTGAAAGTGATGTTCTTCTCCCTGGGCCAAGTGATACTGCTGACAATCCTCCCTATGGCTTTGTTGCAGTCAATCGCCAAATGTGCTTAAGTGGGGCGATTCCTCCTTTTAACGACTTCCTTCGAACTCTTCTCCTTCGGTTGACAATCTCTCCGTTTCAACTTCATCCCAATGGCTATGCCATCTTGACGGGGTTATGTGTTTTGTTTAGAAGAACCCTTGATCGCCTACCGAGTTTTGAAGAAATTCGTTATCTGTGCTCGTTTGCAAAGAGTAAGGATCATCCTTCCCTCATTATTGTGAGAAGTGCCAGAAGCCGCAAGCTCATTTCCGATCTTACTGAAAGCGTTCATGGATTTTTGAACCAGTTTTTCTTTGCCCGCTGTCCCTCAGGGTTTTATGCCATCTGGAGAATAGGAAGTAAGATTAGTGTTTCTATTTTTTCCGTTTTGAAACTTTTTCGAGATCCGAACTTTCAGTTGCTAATTTCATTCTTTGTTCCTTTCAGCACTTCCTCTCCCTTCTAGAGACCCAATTCACAAGCAAGTTTTTGAGAGGTTGAGTGTCGTGGCCACAGAAGAGAGGAGCATAAAATTTCTGTTGAGGGATGAATTTTTACATCAACATGGGCTTCTACACACTTCTCGCTCTATGCATGCTCATGAAGTTCCAACGGAAGTCCCCGATTCTCCGATAAAGACTCCTGAATCTTCGCTGGTGAAGTGCTCCACTTCTGTTGATGTTGCGGGGCCATCTGGTAAACTTGCCCGGTTATCGAGGAAGAAGAGCCTCAGGGATCCTCTCACCATTCACAAGAATCTGGTGAAAAGGCTAAGAAATCCAGTCCTGTCAAGCAAAGCAGGGACGATACCTTCGAAGGATTGAGCGACCTCTTCGCTACTTCACAAGAGATCTTCAAAGATGACCCTACTACTGCCGGGATTTCTTCTTCAGTAGTTGAAGCTACTTCTATTTTGCAACAGTCGTCGTCGACTCAAGAGTTGACGTTAACTATTACACCCACAACCACTCCCCAAATAAAGAGTGGTTCGTAGATTAATGCGCGTAGTTTGCACAACACGCACACTTAGAATTTCTCATCACTTCTATGCACTTATCTTCTTGCACTTTAAAGATTTCTAAAGCTTATTATTTTAATTCCAGATTCTCCTATGGGGCGCAGCGGCTCGTACTATGACGATTTCCAGCGCTACGGGAGGCGTAGCCAGTATGATTACAGGCGTTACCTTCCTTCTTACAGAGAGTCGGATGAAGAGAGGGCTGCCCGAAAGGCTCATGAAAGGAGGACTGAAGAAGAACATCGTGAAAGAAGGGAGAGAGAAGAGCGCCATGATTCTTGGCAAAAAGGCGATGACTCCCACAAGAGAAAATCTCATGACGATCGAGGAAAAGGTCACATGGGTGAAGACTTAAGCAAACGAGCCCGTCATAGTGAAAAGCAGGCCTCTACTACTCCTGAGAAAGTTACTACCCCTGCCTCGCTCGACATTCCTTCTGACTCTCCCGCTCTTGGGAAATCAGATATTCAAACGATAATTAGCAGGCCCAAATTTCAAGTTGGACCGGGTCCTGCCACTCTGCAGAGCCGGTTTCCTCAATGGTGCCTTAAGGGAGTGAGGTTCGACCTAGACATGGTCCCCATCGACAAGTCTGCCATGTTGCGCAATCTTGATGCCGTCAAGCTCGATATTGAGAGGATGTCGAACTGGCAAAAACTTGTTGACGAGCTTCAAAGGGTTAACCGTGCCAACATAGAGGCCATGCTTACTATGGAAAATGATAAGGCCGAATGGCAAAAGGTCGTTGAGCAACACGACACCGAAATGAGAAGCATTGCTTCTTACAACGAGGAGCTTGAAGCAAAAGTCGAGGAGTTGAAACATGAGCTTGCTGCTTCCTCTACTTCCTATTCTCAAAAGGAAGAAGTGCTCCTGAAACAAGTGAGAGACGCTCACGCTAGCCAAAGGAATGCCGAAGACAGGCTCGAAGTACAAAAAGAATCAGTGAAGGCTATGCTACTGATATTGCTGAGCTCCGAAAGAAAAACAACTCCCAGGAGGCGGAGATACAAATGCTTAAGCTTCAGCTTGCCAAAACTGAAAGGGAGCGTGATGAGGCTGTCGCCGGCAGAATCGCAGCTGAAGAATCTCATGAGGCGACCAAAAACAGCATCAGCTCAACATTATTCGACTTCTACTTGCACAGCGTTTTGGGACGTGGCAGCCTTGCCTTTCTAGGCCCCAAGTATGAAATCACACTGGCTGAAGTTTGGGAGGCAGCACTTGATATGCTCGGTGGTAAAGGTGCTGGATATGCTGAGTCAGCCCTTGAAGAGCATTATCTTGATGACGAAGCCCATGCCGCTCTTGCCAAGGGAAAGGAGCAGCTTGCCAGAGCGCGGGCCGGGATGGCGGAAGAGGAGCGTTCTGAAAAAGAAGCACCGCCTACCATCTCTGAACGTCCTCTAGTTTCTCCCGAGGTGGACATTACAGGCCCTAGTGCTCATTTGTCGCCTCCTACAAGAACTGGGGTAATCACCCCTACTGATGAGGAGGCTTTGGAGGACATTGGGGCTCAGAATTATGAGATTGAACTGACGAAGCCAACATCTTCAGGTAATTTCGACATTGGTCCGATTCAGGTGGATTGCCTGCTTATTCCTCAAAAATTTGATGAGCTTCTCGATTACCTCATGAATCTCGATGAACCCATATCTCCCTTCTTTCGGGAAGATACTAACATTTTCAATTTTTCTTCTTCTGCAGTTGAAACAACAAGTGCCGTGCAGACTTCGCCTTCTCTGGTTATTCCTCCTCCATCTCTTTAGGTGACTCCTCCTTCTGCTTCGCAACCTGGGTCACAAGAGGAGAAAATTGAGGCTCTTCATGGTTTGGATGACCCTGTTGCCTCGCAGGAGCAAAAAGATGAGGGACTCGAAGGAGGCGAGATCTCTCCGGAGCAGACTCCTTCTGACGACGTAGTTTTGTCCGCTCTCGTTACTCCGGGGAGTGAGTCTTCTTCGCAGAGAAGAAAGAAGCATGGGACATCGAAGAGGAGGGGGAAGAAAATTATCACCACTGAAGAGGAACCGGAAATTGCGCCAGTTGCACCTCCCTCCCCTTCTTCCCTTATGCCTTCAGACCAACCTGAAAGACCCGAAAAGCTAACCACTCGGCCGGGTAAAGGGTCTAAAGGCGGCAAGAAGAAATGAAGAGTTGAACTTTTTGATTCCTTTTTTGTGTAATGGTCGGATGTTGTGCAGGCACCGGCCCCTGCTTTTTATTTTATTTTTTATTTTGAAGCCTGTATCTGCAATATCTGCAATTGAATAAAATGATTCTTTATTTGTACAGCCTTTTGTTTGAATTTGAGAATGCATTTACTATTTATTTTTTGCACAAGTTTATTTACATGATATTGCAGCGAGCTTATGGCATGTTACTTGAGCGTTACCTTTTGCTGGTTTGGCTATACCATATTGTGTGTAATTATACTATATTGCCCCCATTCCATAAGTTTGCTGCAATATTCTATACTTCGAGGGGACTTGCACTCGTATTTGCTAAAGAATAATTATTTTATTCTTTAAATAAAATTTTTGCAGAGTACAACTTCCTTCATATAAGTTTCTACTCTTTGTCCTTCGATGAAATCACTTTCTTCTTTTGCGTATGTATATATATTTTGCCAAGTGAATTCTTCTATGTGGCAAAGCGGACCTATGAGTGTACTTTAACCCCCCCCCCCTCTTTTTTTTTTTTAGGGAGATCATTCTCCATAATAGGTAAATTACTCTTCCTTTGGAAGTTAAAGTATGCTCTGATGTGGATTTTTTTTTTTTTATATATATATAGAAAGTTGTACCTTTGAGGAGGGATTTTTCACGTTTCAACACTTGGAAGTTTTATTTCAATCTCGGTGAAACGTGTACCTCCGAAGAGTTATGCCTTAGAAATCCTTTTCACGTTTCAACACTTGGAAGTTTTATTTCAATCTCGGTGAAACGTAGGTTTCCGAAGAGGTCTTTCTTCTTAATTGTGTCCCCGGGAGGGGGTTGTACCTCTGAGGAGGGATTTCTCACGTTTCAACACTTGGAAGTTTTATTTCAATCTTGGTGAAACGTGTACCTCCAAAGAGTTGTGCCTTCGAGGAAAGCCTTTTCACGTTTCGACACTTGGAAGTTTTATTTCAATCTCGGTGAAACATGGGCTTCCAGGAAGGTCTTTATCTTGTTTTGTATTTGAACTTTGGTGAAGTGAAATTCCGAAGGGCTGTTGTTACACTTCAACTCCTGGCGAAATGTGCCCCGGAAGAGGTCTTTATTTTGTTTGCATTTCAACTCTGGTGAAGTGTAATTCCGAAGAGCGGCTGTTACACTTCAACTCCTGGTGAAATGTGCCCCCGAAGAGGTCTTTATTTTGTTTGCATTTCAACTCTGGTGAAGTGTAATTCCGAAGAGCGGCTGTTACACTTCAACTCCTGGTGAAATGTGCCCCGAAGAGGTCTTTATTTTGCTTGCATTTCAACTCTGGTGAAGTGTAATTCCGAAGAGCGGCTGTTACACTTCAACCCCTGGTGAAATGTGCCCCAGAGATGGTTTACATTGCCTGGAAGTTACTCTCTCATGGTTGGTGGGTCATGACTCCTCCAATCTTTTTTGTTGAGTAGAGAACTTTCTTTTTTGCGGCATATGTCCCATTTGAGGTCTTTGTCCTCCGAAGAGTTGTGCCTCCGAAGAGGAGCATTTTGCCTCCGAAGAGGGCTTTGGTCTCTGAGGAGAAGCATTCGGTCCCCGTAGAGAAACTTTTTTGCCTCCGAAGAGGGCTTTGGTGTCTGAGGAGAAGCATCCGGTCTCCGTAGAGAAGCATTTTGCCTCCGTAGAGGGCTTTGATCTCTGAGGAGAAGCATTCGGTCTCCGTAGAAAAGCATTTTGCCTCCGTAGAGGGCTTTGATCTCTGAGGAGAAGCATTCGGTCTCCGTAGAGAAGCATTTTGCCTCCGAAGAGGGCTTTGGTCTCTAAGGAGAAGCATTCGGTCTCCGTAGAGAAGCTTTTCGCCTCCGAAGAGGGCTTTGGTCTCTGAGGAGAAGCATTCGGTCCCCGTAGAGAAGCATTTTGCCTCCGAAGAGGGCTTTGGTCTCTGAGGAGAAGCATTCGGTCTCCGTAGAGAAGCATTTTGCCTCCGTAGAGGGCTTTGATCTCTGAGGAGAAGCATTCGGTCTCCGTAGAGAAGCATTTTGCCTCCGAAGAGGGCTTTGGTCTCTGAGGAGAAGCATTCGGTCTCCGTAGAGAAGCTTTTCGCCTCCGAAGAGGGCTTTGGTCTCTGAGGAGAAGCATTCGGTCCCCGTAGAGAAGCATTTTGTCTCCGAAGAGGGCTTTGGTCTCTGAGGAGAAGCATTCGGTCTCCGTAGAGAAGCATTTTGCCTCCGAAGAGGGCTTTGGTCTCTGAGGAGAAGCATTCGGTCTCCGTAGAGAAGCATTTTGCCTCCGTAGAGGGCTTTGATCTCTGAGGAGAAGCATTCGGTCTCCGTAGAGAAGCATTTTGCCTCCGAAGAGGGCTTTGGTCTCTGAGGAGAAGCATTCGGTCTCCGTAGAGAAGCTTTTCGCCTCCGAAGAGGGCTTTGGTCTCTGAGGAGAAGCATTCGGTCCCCGTCGAGAAGCATTTTGCCTCCGAGGAGGGCTTTGGTCTCTGAGGAGAAGCATTCGGTCTCCGTAGAGAAGCATTTGGCCTCCGAAGAGGGCTTTGGTCTCTGAGGAAAAGCATTTGGTCTCCGTAGAGAAGCATTTCGCCTCCGAAGAGGGCTTTGGTCTCTGAGGAGAAGCATTCGGTCTCCGTAGAGAAGCTTTTCGCCTCCGAAGAGGGCTTTGATCTCTGAGGAGAAGCATTCGGTCCCCGTAGAGAAGCATTTTGCCTCCGAAGAGGGCTTTTCACATTTCATCTCACAGGAGTATGTTGACCGGTTGTGGTGAAATGCGCGCCCCTAAGTAGGGTTATTGTCAGGAAGTTTGGAGTTTCCTTTTCTCGGTTGGATGGATTCTCGGGAGTGTGTCGACCGATAACTCCACGACTTTGTAACGAGAAAGACGCCTTTTTTCGGTGAAGCCCGCTTGAGGTCTTTATCCTCTGAGGAGTTATGCCTACAAAGAGGGCTTGTGCTTCTGAAATATTCTTTTTGCTGGCTGACGCTTGCTCTCGCATGTCTCTTTGCCGTTGATTCATGTTGACAATCCCCATTGCTTCGCAAGTGTCACCACTTTCAGCTACCAGGCCTCTCCCTTACCCAAAGGAGTATATTTTATAGTTAAGCGAATTGGTGGTGGCAGATTTAGGTTCTTTAACTTGCTGTTTGTTTGTTCAAACATTTGTAGTTAGCTATATATGATCTGCTTCTATCCACCTTGCTTACTTTCGTTTGAAGTTCTCCTTTTGTAGGATTTGAATATGGGAATTTTGGATGGCCCAGTGCTTGATTGCCGGATGATGTTGCGGATCGCTTGGTCTCGTGACTGGTAAGCTTTGTTTTTATGGCCTGCATTATTAAATCGTTTTTTTTTTAGTAACACGATTAACGTATTTCATATGCCGAAATAAAACAAAGCAGTTTATAATAGTAGGGAACATAAGAATTATAGTGGTTTAACCGAAACTGGGCCTATATCCACTTTATAGCTTTTGTTATTCGCCTGCCTTGCAATTGCCCTTAACAAGAGAATCATATATTTGTAAATTCTTTGCAATATCTTAGCAAAGTTTTCATGTAAAATATGGATGTAAATGGTTGCTGTTCCAAGTTCTTGGAATTGGTTTTCTTTTGACAGTTGCGAATTTGATTGATTATATTAGCAATTCCTTAGTGCCGTCTTTAAGTGTGCATCATCTTCTTCTGTTGGCGGGTGGTTTTAACTGAAGAAACATACTCTAGCCAAATCTTATTTGTTTGCTTAGAGTACTTCTTATTCAGGATTTGACCCTGGAATTCTATTGTTTAAGGCTTGCTTTTGAATGCTACCAAGGGTTGCTTGATATTGCAATGAATCAGCTTGGTATTGATTGCCTGCAAATTTAGATCGATAATCTTAGTGATATTCTCAGAATATTTCACATATCGAAATAAAATAAGCGACTCGTAATAATAGGGAAAGCAAGACTTATAGTTTTTATTATTTATTGGCATTGTTTTTACTACAGATTTTGAAACAAGAATCATTGGATCAGCACTCTTTTACAAATTTGAAACAAAGTGTTCAAGTAAGGTATGGAAGCAATTGCTGCCTCAGGCTTTAGGAATTGAATTTTTTGGCATAAGAGGACTGGATGGCAACATCTTTCAGAATCGAAACTTCCTTTCACTTTGAAGGTCTCCTTGGAGCGTGAGCACGTCTTCCCGCCTCATCCGATTTTTCCCTGCCTGGTGAGGGCTTGCTGTGATGACACTGATGATAGGACCTTCATCTCCCTGTGCCACGGTTCTCTTACTTGAGCTACATTGTTGAGCGGGAACCAGCTGCACCTTAGAGGATGAGGAGTAGTTAATTTCATCTTTTTTCACATACTGTTGCAGTTCATTCTGCTTGATCAATTCTTCAATCTCCTTCCTTAGATGGCGACATTGGTTAGTTTCATGGCCAGGTTGATTGTGAAATTGACAGAATTTCCCATTGTCTGTCGCGCTTCTCCTCATCAGAGATGGTTTGGGGTAAACAACAACATCCTTTGTTGCCAAGAAGATACTTTCCGGAGTGTCGGTCAAGGGAGTGAAGTTGGAGGGTGTGAAGCGTCGAGCTTTTTTCAAGAGTTTCTGTTTTCTCCTTCCCCCATTCTTCTCTTTCTGTTCAATCATTTCCGGTATGTATTCTTCATCGTTACCAGGACTTAATGGGTAATCATCAACTATTCTTTCAAAAGTTCGCCTTGACAAACGTTCGTGGATAGTTGGTCGTGGCCATGAATTCTCTGTTTGGGGGAATGTTCCAATAGTAATGCCAGTTGCTCGTTGAGGAGCATTCCATTCTTCTGAAACCTGGGCCTCTTTGGCAATGGTTTTTATATCACTTTCTAGTCGATGGACTTCTTCCTGCAATGCGTTCATCTTATCCAGTATCCTATTGCTTTGAACTTCCATGTGTTGATATATTCCATATATCACGGCATTTAATTCAGCCCTTGTGACTCCAATACTTGAAGCTGTTTCACTTAGCGTGGGAAGAGCAATGGCATTGCTGCAAGTACCTTCAAACCTTAACAACTTCCGTTTCCTTTCTGAAGCCATGATTTCTGTTAGAATTTTGTTGAACAATGGTTGAAGTTTGCCCCTGAGTTCAGTTCTCAGTGAAAGCACCAAAAATGTTAACGCTAAAATTTGAACGCTAACACCCCGGTGTATGAGTTATAGTTGTGAAAGCACCACCCGAAAGCTCGGGAACAGTTTACAAGCAGAAAACAGTAGAAAAGCGGTAAACGACAACAATTTTATAGTGGTTCGGCTTATGGGTATAGCCTACGTCCACTTTAAGTACTTTTATTAATGATCTCGTTACAAGCTGATACGATTCTTCTCAAGTACAATATATTTCAAGTTACAAGAGTTTTGGAACAAGTAGCTCAAGCTTCTATGTCGATTAAAATCCTTGAATTCAAATTGAAGATGTGTAGTTTCTTCGTGAAGTTCTTCGAAGTATTCCTTTGATCTCGAAAGCTCTAAGTGTTGATGGAGTTCTTGATGCAGCAAGGTAACGGTCTTTCAAGAGAATGTGCCCCCCAAAAGTCCTTTGAATGTTGGAGGTAGTTGCCTATTTATAGAGAGTTTCGGTCTGGAATTATTGCCAAGTCCTAAGTCGTGGCCGGTTTAAGTTAAGTCGTAGCCGACTTAATATGAGTCGTGGCCGGTCCATCTGGCCCCTTCATGGCTTCACAAGAGTTCACTTGCACAAGTCCTAGGTCGCCTCCGAGTCAACGCTACCGCTTCTTAGTAATACGGCCTCGGGTTTGCATTTAATAGCTTTAAGTCGTTCACGACTCAAATTAGGTCGTGAGTCGTGACCGAGATAACTGGGAGCTGAATCGTGCACGAGTTAAGAGGCTGCTGTGCTGAGTAGCTGCATTGAACTCATCTTCCTTTTCTTGAGTCGTGAACGAGCTAACATTGGTCCTAAATCGGTTGTGACTTGGGTCGGTAACTATTCTAGGTCGCCAACTTGGTAAAACATTAGATCGGTAACTCGGTCAAGTCACTGAGTTGGCATCTCTTTTAGGCCTTAGGTCGGCCTTCCTATTAAGTCGGCATCCTCTGAGTCTTAAGCCAGTACCCACGTTAGGTCGTCCACTGTTATAGCCTTAACTCGGTATTTCTTAAGTCGATATGCCTCTCAAATCCTTAAGTCGGTAACCCTTTGAGCCTTAAGTCGGTCTCCCTGATAAGGCAGTTAGGTCGGTATCTACGTTGAATGTTAGGTCGGCATACCCCTTAGGCCTTAGGTCGGCATGCTTCTAACTGTTAGGTCGGTAAGTCATGGTCGAGGCGGAGTTAACATACCTTATATTTTATTAGCAAGCATATACGGCTAATATAGCGCGAAAGCGAGCTCCAAATGCGAAGCAAACGCGATCCGCACCTACTAAACACTCAACAAACAACATGAGAACATGCATATATGAAAATAGTATCGATATACAACATATAGCAACATAATAACTATATATGTTAACATAGCAAATGCAAACAAACAACAAATGCAACCATCAACCAACTAGCATTCATAACCAATAAACATTCATTTATATTCTCATTAATATTAATGAATTGGTTTTCAATTTAAATCACATTTGATCCATTAATAGTGGATGTTTACTAACATTCATTTTCAATTAGTTTATATTCACTAATTCATATTCAAGTTGGTTCACTTCCAAATCAAATTCAATTCTATTTAAGATTTACTTAACTTCCAATCGAATTTCAATTACTTTAGCTTTCAATTTCATTATTTCAATTTCATTAACACTTAATGAATTATATACAATCAACTAACAACCATATAACAACCAATGTTTATTAATTACAACCAAATTCCTTTGCTTATATTCATTCAATTTTGGTTTAACACCATCACTTTCTATTGGTTTAATTAAATTGATTTTCATTAAATCTTTCAACTTCCAATAACATTAGATTTTAATGAATTTACACTTACATTCATTATTTAATATCAACTTCATTTAACAACTCTTAAGTTATACTTCCATTTAACTTTAAATTCATTTTTTATTTACAACTCATATTCATAAATATATTCATATAGTTTCACTTCTCATATCTATAAGTTTATTTCACAATTGTAAATTACTTTAGTTATAATTCGATTCTTATACTTCTTATACAATTATTCTTTTATTTAGATTATTCAAACATCTAAACAATCAACTTATTTTCACTTTAATAATTCTGAAAAATTATTTCTTCATATATAAAATATAGTCAAGGTAAAATTATTTCATTTACCCAATTTAAAACAATATTGTGTCGAATTGTTCTATACAAGTGTTTAGAAACCCCTTCGGCATAGTTGTCGAGACCACGCTGACGAAAGTTCATATGCCACTCAACAAACCAATCATCACAATATAAAACATTTTCATATTCACTAACAAATACGCTCTCATAGCTATTATTACACTCAAACTCATTCTAGAGTACTACTGACTCTATCTCTAATGAGTAATACCCAACAGAACCATGGTTGTCGCTTAACCAACAGCTCCGATACCACATTGTCAGGACCCGATTCTTCGTCTTCCAAAAATTCAACATTGATACTCACTTTATCGACTGCCGAGTAATCGAACAACGGAAAACCGAACACTGAGGGGTTTTAAGAAAGAGAATTTAAGAAAAGAAAAAGAAAGAAGAAGACATAGAAGAGATAAGAAGGTAGAAAATAGGGAGAAAAGAAATATAGAGGGAAAAGAAATAGAGGAAAGAAAATAGAAAATTGGAGAATAGAGGGAAAAGAAAATAAATAGTAAATAGAACAGAAAGAAAAATAGAGAACATAGAACGGAATAGAAAACAACAGAACAATAACAGAATCTCACAATTCGCAGCGGAACAACATATAATAAATAAATGAATAATCTTTAAACAAAGAACTATAACAGTTATTACATTTTACACATTACGTTTCATTACATCAAATCATCAGAGTGTACAACAACAACAACAAACACTGCAGCGGAAAAAGAAATACTATATAACTAGTAATACGCCATGCCATCCATCTTGCCTCCAGCAACTCCAGAATATCCAGAATATCCTGATAAACCTAACTCTTAACTGCCCGTGTGGAAATTGGTGGGCACCCAGAGTTTAGGAAGGAAACAATAAACTCCAAGTCAGTCATGTGACTGGTGTGAGAACTCAAAACAGTTTATTTATCTTTAAAATCAAAATAGAGGAATATTTTTAAAGTCAATTCGCAATGCTTTTAAAAATGAGACTACCATAAGGCCTCCCGCACACACACACAATGCAAACGCAGAATCGGAGGAGATTTCTCCTTATGATAGTCAAAGATGCTTGATACGCATTTAAAAGAACATTTGATATTATAATTAGTGCATAGTGTAGGAAAAATTCATTTCGAAAGTAGAATATAAATCTTAGCCAACATACGACCATTATCGTATGCCTACTATAGCTACCATCCAAACAGTGGTGACCACCATAAGTGAATGGCAGGTTCTACAACTAATACCGTAAAAGTTTCGTATTGGGAATTGGATTTCCAACGAATGTTCAGGCCAAGGAACTTCCCATTGCCACATGAGAATGCCTCTGGATGGACATCCCCGAGAACCAAACCGGACCTCTACCAACACAAGGCCGGGTTACCCCTAACTGAGTAACAACTGACCGAATATGCCATCCCCCGGTCCTTTGGGACCTTTCAACCGAGCGCTCGCAATCAATTCACACAATCATAACAAAGTGTTTTCAACATGAGTAAGTATCTGGGCTCCATACCATGATACCACCCTTTTCCAGAAGGAAATGCACACATCCTAAAGGGCGCTACCCCTCATAACCTTGCCGCATCTTTCCTGTTTTGACCATTCACGGGGTGTGAGGCTCGACGAAGTCACGTCCACAAAAACATACTTTATACAAAAGCAATGCTTTGGGTCAACCAATGATCATAGAAATGATCACCAGGATAGACGATCAAATAAACGATCCTATCACAAATAATCAACACAATGATCATTTACAGCAACACTCAGCGTGTCACATTACCAAATTGGGAATATATCGCTGATAACATTCAACTACATAACCTCTGGGCTCGTACGTCTCAGAGAAGGGTGTTAAGCTAAAAGAATAAATTCTCCGCCACCAACAGAAATATATTTGAAAGAAATCGGCTTTACATCTTAACTTGTAATGTCAGGCATACAATCCATACAAGTCTGTTCCGGGCTCGAACAAAACCGAAGGCACTTACAAAGAAGTCCTTGCAATCCGGATATTCACAATCCTGATCGGATTTCCCATCACATATGGAGAACTCAATACCGTAGCTACTCGGTGCAGAGTCAATCGACAGGTCATCCTATCGCTTTCGCAAATACCGGGTCTTCAACACCGATCTTCAATGCGATTCATAACGACGTATCACATATTCGGAATGGGTTATGCGACCCCATGGTCCTTTCCCGGTTAACCCGAATAGTGAGCGCTTATTCAAAAATAAGTGTGGCATTCAAATTCAAACAAATCACATCAATTACCCATTCAAAGGGAAATATTGATAGTCGGCTACTGAACTATCAATAGATATGCACACATCACCAGATTCCAAATAATTTTCCAAATTATTTACTTTCCAAAATATCTTTACAAGATATATAATTTTCACATTTCAAAATAAATCAATATTTATTTTTGTAAACCAATCCCACTTTCTTTTATAAATTCCATAGTGAATTTATATTCTAAAATATTCATGCATTTACGATTTCAATTCTTCATTTCAATTTATCTTCAAAAAGATAAATTCTCAAAACGTTTCATTTCACATTGGAAAACATTTCCATACTTATTTATAAATAAGTAATTCATAAATCTTTTTATTTTCAACACTTGGAAAATATTCAATATACTTAAATCGAGATTAAGTATATATTTCATTCTTTAAGGAAATCATTCTCTTAAACATATTTATTTGGGCCAAAATGAATGTTGCGTAAAACATCGTTACGACAACCCAAAATCACTAGTATAGGGATTCGAAATTAAAATAGATATATAAATCCCAATACTATACAAAACATTTCCTTTCGGAAATCATTTACTATAACAATAGTGTTATACTCCACTATTTCCTTCTATTTTTCGAAAACGTCTATTTCAACAATAAATGTTGAAATCTATGGTTTCGAACCATAACACATTTTAAAACATCGTTAGATCGTTTTAATTCTGTTTCAAATATCACATTCAAAACAATTTCTTTAATATATTATTCACTATTCAAAAATGTGAATATACCACGTTAACAAATTTCATCATTTTAAACATCTTATTTCAAAGGATTATTCACAGTTAAAAATGTGAATATAACTCCATAAATAAATCATAACAATTTACTTATCAAAATAAGTCGTTTGTGAATTTATAAAACAACGTTTATAAATTCCATTTCTATTAATTTATAACAACTTCCTTTTATAAATTCCTTTATTAACCTATTCGATTTATAACTCAATTGTAAAACAAAGGTTCGTATTATAAGTCAAATACTTATAAATGATTATTTTACAAAATCGTTTCTTTGAACTTCATAATTATAAATCTTATAACTTATAAGATTCAATTATTCATCCGAATATATTCTTTAATAATTTCACAAAATTTATAAATCTTACTATTTATAAATTTCATTTATAACTTCACCGTTTATAATTTTATAAATTCCATTCATTTACAAAATTCATTTTCACTTCATTCAAACACTTATAAAAACTCGTTTTATAATGTCAATATTTCAATTTATAAATATCCATTTATAATCTCTTAATATAAATCAATTTATATTATTCTTTAAAACGTCTTCAAATTCCTTTATAATTTCACCATTTTGATTTATAAAATAATTAAATTTTATAAATCCTATATTTAAACTTTTCACAATAAATTCAAAAATCCCGATTAAACTAATTTATAAAATCGTTAGCATCATATTCTCAAAAATCATTTTTTTTAACTATATTTATCAAAAATCATAATTTTTATAACTTTAAAAATTATACGTTTATTTATTTTAAAATGAATCAATTCCAAAAATATTTTATAACGTATACTTTCAAAAATCACTTTGAAATCATTTTAAAATTCCAAATTTGGTCCAATGATGTTACATACCAAATAGTCAATCACGACAACAACGATATCACATATCGTATATGATAATCAACGAATATCAAAATATCGATAATCAAATAAATACTGTTGAGGAATCCAGTTGGATCCCTCCAACCTGTTTTCCTGCATCCACAAACATTAGCACAATACCAATTTCGCTCCAGTACGAAATTATCGCGGTATATGGGATTTAAATATTATCCGCTTAATAGGCGGCGCAATAGGGTCTCATCCGCTAAACAAAAAAATGCGGGAAATCAATAACTCCAATATATACATATGCCAATATATATATATATTGCTACTATATATAATACCAATTTCACTGTTTATGAAATATTCGCGGTATATGTTTTTAATAAATAACATCCGCTTACTAACGGCGTATAGTGTCTATTTTAACAATCAATAGATATCAATCATCATTCAAACATGCATTCAATAATTTTAAATCTAACTATTTAAAATAAAATCGAAGCTGATTCGATTGAGTGAGAAGTTCTCACCTTGATTTAAATTCCGTTTTAGCGATTTATTTCGAATAAAATTAAACGGACGTTTAATTTTACCCAAAATTCTCACTAACTCCAAACGACTCCAGTCCAATTTCATCGCGTAGTGCTCGTCTATACGATTCCAACGCAACGGGTTTCGCGCGTTTTCGACCTCGTATGAAAAAGTTATGAATATTTGAAGTTTGTACTAATTTATATAAACAATTCAACATATACTTTATATTATAACCTAACTTTCAATCTAAGCCATCCATCACAGGCCAAGAATATCCAGGCCATCCCCAACCTCTTCCATCATCACGTTCCATCTCCAGTATTTGCCGAACCATGTAAGAACCCATAGCATGAAATTAGGGTTTGACAATTCGATTACCACACTCAACTTGAACACGATCGGAGACAAGGGTTTTGAAGCCCCTAGCTTACTCCATGCTCGGCCACAATAGGGTGGAGCTCGGCCCCCTATGTTACCTCGAATTGCGTGCCAAACTTTCCACGGTCGGCCCCATTTATCTCCCTCTACGTTGCACCAAAATCCATCATCACCGTATAGATTTCTAGCTCTCGCCTTGCTCTACAATGTTGTAGTTTATCACCTTGCTTGATTGTGAATGGATTGAGAGATTTTGAGGAGGAAGTGAAATCAAATTCTGGCCATTCATTAGGGTAGTGGCGGCTGCAGTTTATTTAGGGTTAGGGTTTTGTAATTTTTTTTTTTATTTCTAAAGAGAGGGGTGCTATTTATAGAAGAACAAACGAACACTATTCATCCGGAATTTCCAAACTCCGATTTACGCGTCGTAACCAGCGTTTCTAGGGTTTACCCCGCGTTTCGGACACAATGGAACAGGTTTCGGAAGCTAATTCGAACATCTGTGCGAGTTATGGCTACAAACTCTCAATTTAAATTAAACCGATTTAAACGATTTTCTAGGCGTTTTAATTTATACCGGACAAACGGTAAATCCAATTGATACGAAATTTGAAACCTTACAATAATATCACATTACGGATCCGATGAAACTGGTTTCGTCGAAATCCGAAACTTTTTGAAAAATGGCTATTTTAACTCGCCAAATTAAAATTAAAAATAAATCGATGCGTTTCGAGCTGCCACGATCAAACGATAGCTCGGATTGACACGAAAATTGAAATCCGGTAATAACTAACTATTACGGATCCAATGGAACTAGTTTCGTTCAATTCTGAGACTGTTCAAAAATTGACTATTTTCACTAGTCGATTTAAATATTAAAATATTCAATTTTCACAAATTAACTTTTAATTCGATTTTAAAAGTTCTAAAACATCATTCTAACATCAACATGATAAAATAAAATTTTACAAATCATTTTCTATCATATTTAACTCAATTTTCAATTATTCCCATAATCTAACATATTAAATTATCGATTTAATTATTCAATTAAATCCAATAATTCAAATAAAAATTTATTTGACATATAAATTTCACTTATTAATATTTAAAATTAATTAAATATTCAAATTTTAATTATCAAAAATTCTGGGTCGTTACAGACTAAAAAAGCAATACAATAGGGCAACAAACCCGAAGGCACAAACCCGAAGGTAACATACCCGAAGGCAACAAACATAAAGGAGACAGTCCGGAGACACTATCCCAAAGGCAACAAACCGTAGTGGTGAAGGTCCGAAGGCCCAGCACTGGACAACACTAACCGGCAGAATGTGTCACAACTCTCGAAAAGGAATCCGAAAAGTGGTAACATGAGTCCCATAACCACTCGTTCGCCCTAAACGGTTTACTATCCGTTAGTTAATTTCACACTCAAAGCATTACAAAGTTTACCTCATCTCATCGGTAAACCAGACCCAAAGGTCAATACGTTCAAACGAATAGATTGGGAATTAACTGAGAAGATGAACGCACGTGTTCATTGCACACGTTTTATCTAATCATTTAATTCTCCTCCCACTTTGCTCGGAGTGCGAAATCGTGTGTGTTTTGAATAGAAGTTATAAATTGGAGAAACGAGCTTTTAATATAATTTAGAAGATTATTTTATAAAGACAACCCATGTATGAAATCAAAAAGGAAATCGTCAAAGTCAATAATAAATGATAACAACAAATCAGATCAACACGAATTGATAAAAATCGAAATCTAACTCAAAAATAGTTAAAATAGGCAAAATGGACAGTTCCAGACATCTGGTAGATGTTTATAGACGTCTGGCCCTATGTTCTTGAAAATATATGCTTTTCTCCTCTCCCTTTATAATTCCTGGGCCATTTCAGACGTTTGAAATTTTCAACCAGACTTCTGAATTTGATTTCAGACTTCTGGATTTTGTTTCAAACGTCTGGATTTTGTTTCTGCCTTTTCCAGACCCCTTTCCAGATGTCTGGATTTTTCAACCAGACGTCTGAAATTTTCTTCTAGGCAAGAAAAACAGCCTAGACCAAAAATGGAAACTCCAAAACGAAATGCGATCGAACGAGCGATGGATGCTGGAGATTTATGCCAATCGACAACCCAGCACTACAGGCTCTTTGATACGCCACCAAAAACATGTTCAACATCAAAGTTATGATTTTCAAAGATTTGACTCCAAAACTCCAAAAATTATAATATTCACCAATTCAATCCAAGCCAAAAGCAATTGCACAAGAATAAGTGTTAGAAATTCATACATAACAATCAAAGATAATTTGGACATAGATGTGAGATAAAAATCTCACCTTTTAACTCACATACAAAGATGAGAAGCTCAAATGCAAAGAAAAGTCCAACCACTCTCCACTTCAACTCTACAAGCTCCAATCTAAGTTCAAAACAAGTATTTCCTAAGTTAGGTTTTGGAAACTTCTAAAATTGAAGAAGAAAGAGTTGGAGAAGATGAAGAGGAGGCTTACCAATAGCTTCACTTTGATTTTGGAGCAAGAATTCAAGTTTGCAAAGTAAACTAGGGCTTGGAATTTCTAATTCCTATTCTCTTCCCCCATTTTCAGTTGTGCTTGAGTTTAGAAGTGAAAATAAGTGAATGGAAGGAGAGGGGACTGATTTAGGTTATTAAGCTAAGCTAATGGGCTGAACCCAAAACCAAAACCTAAATAGAGAAAGTAGCAAAATTCGACTTACTCCAAACATATCAAAGCTTATACTCAAAAAGATCGCAAATGCCATTTTGGACTCAATGTAAGTGGTTTCGAGTCCCAATTTGACTCTTTGCAGAAAGTAACATTTCGGACCTAAATCCGACTAACGACGCTATATTTAAATAAAATATTTAAATATATAATCGTTCAATATGTGGGTTGTTACATATCTCCCCTTCTTACAAAATTGCGTCCACGCAATTCCTAGAGACGATACTTGTAACAACTACATACTTACATCATCAAGAAGAAAAGGAAATAAGCTTGAGATGAAAAGATATTCTCACCATTGCCAAGCAAAGATAGAAAACCTGGATAGGATCACTCGATAAACTCTATGGTTTCCCAAGTACAGTCGTTGGGATTAGCGGACCATTGAACTTTAATGAGCGGCACGTCCTTGTTTCAAAGGCGTCGCACCTCTGTAGCAAGCACGCGAATAGGCTGTTGTACAATAGATAAGTCCGGCGAGAACTCAAGCTCTAGCAAATCAGGAGAATCAGTAACAGAATCTGACTCCCGAAGACACTTCTAAAGTTGAGAGACGTGAAACACGTCGTGAATGCCAGATAAATGAGCAGGAAGTGAAACTCTATAAGCCATAGGGCCAACACGTTTAGTAATAGAAAATGGTCCTATAAAGCGAGGAGCCAAATTCCTGGTCGTACTGAAGCGCATCTCCCCTTTCAAAGGAGAAACACGAATAAAAACATGATCACCAATTGGGAATTCGAGAGGCTTCCTACTATTGTCAACGTAGGACTTCTGGCGGCTCTGTGCCTCTTTCATTCTCAAACGAATCAAATCAATCTTCTCAAAAGAGTCACGAACAAAATCTGGGCCAAGAATAAGCTTCTCCCTAGATTCCCACCAACAAGAAGGTGATCGACATGGCCTTCCATATAAAGCTTCGAAAGGATCCATACCGATACAAGACTGAAAACTATTGTTATAGGAGAACTCTACAAGAGGTTGGTGATCCTCCCAACTACCACCGAAATCAAAAATACATATACGGAGGAGATCTTCTAAGATACGATTCACCTGTTTAGTCCGTCCATCAGACTGTGGATGATAAGCTGTGCTAAAATAAGCTTTGTTCCCAAAGCTTGCTGAAGACTCTGCCAAAAATAACTCGTGAATAAAGGATCACAGTCACTCACAATGGAACTAGGAACACCGTGAAGTCTCACGATTTCCTTGATATATAACTTATCCAAATGCGAAGCAGTCTTATTAGTCTTAATAGGAATAAAATGAGCAGACTTAGTGAGGCGATCAATAATAACCCAGATGCTAGAATCGCGTGATCTCGAACGAGGTAGGCCGTCAATGAAATCCATAGAAATTTGTTCCCATTTCCATAATGGAATCTCTATAGGCTGAAGAAGACCTGAAGAGCACTGATGATCGGCCTTAATACGCTAATAGGTTATGCAATTACCCACATAACTCGCCACATCGTGCTTCATGCCTTCCCAATAATAAAGGCGATACATATCGGCATACATCTTACTACTACCAAGATGAATGGTATACTTAAAATAGTGACAGTCATCAAGAATGTCATGCCTAAGTGCAAAATTAGAAGCCACAAAAAGACGGTTCTTCTTACGAAGACACCGATGAGAATCAATGCTGAAATCTGGCAACCCCTCATCACAGGATCCAGACTCACAAAGCTGAATAAGATGCAACAAATCAGGATCAGGCGGCTGAGCATCGGCAATACGATCCAATAAAATGGGTTGAGCTTCCAAACTAAATAATAGAATAGGAGAATCAGAAGATGAAGGTCGATCGCGAATTTCACAAAAAGATAGAGTCTCAAGAATATCTCATTCGACAAGCATCATAGAACTACAGCCGAATGTTTGTGACTAAGCGCATCAGCAACACGATTACCCTTACCAGGGGTATACTGGATATCAAAGTCATAGGAAGAAAGAAACTCGAGCCAACGCTGTTATCTCATATTGAGTTCCTTCTGAGTGAAAAATACTTCTAGGATTTATGATCGGTATAGAGAATGAACGCTCGCCCAATAAATAGTGTCGCCGGATCTTCAAGGCAAAGACAATGGCGGCCAACTCAAGATCATGTGTGGCATAGCGAACTTCATTCGGACGTAGTTGCCTAGAAGCATAAGCAACTACCCGATCCTTCTGCATAAGAACATCAACGAGACCACTACCACAAGCATCGGTGTAGACAACAAGATCATGATTCCCTTCAGGAACCACAAGAATATGAGCATTAGTGAGAAGTTCCTTTAATGTCTGAAAGGAAACTTCACACTTATTGAACCAAATATAAAGAATGCCTTTCCGAGTAAGGCTGGTGAAAGGAAGCACAACACGGGAAAAATCCTTAATGAACCGACGGTAATACCCTGCCAATCCAAGGAAACTACGAATCTCATGAACATTCTCAGGCCTCTTCCAATTTTGGATGGCTTCGATCTTTGAGGGATCGACGAAAATGCCGTCGGAAGATACAACATGGCCTAAGAACTTAGCCTTATTCTCCAAAAAATGGCACTTGGAGAATTTGGCTCTAAGCTGATGATGACGGAGAGTACTCAGCTTCAGACTTAGAATAAACAAGGATATCATCAATAAACACAAGGACGAACCTATTGAGATATTCCCAGAATACTCGGTTCATGAGATCTACAAAGAAAGCAGGAGCGTTCATCAAACCGAACGGCATAACGAGCCACTCAATAGAACCAGGTCGAGTGTGGAAAGCTGTAAGAGGTATGCTATCCTCTGCAACTCGTAATTGATGAAAACCTGTAGCAAGGTCGAGTTGAGAAAAGACCTTAGCACCACCCAATAAATCGAACATATCATCGATCCTAGGCAATGGATACCTATTCCTGATGGTTAACTCGTTAAGCTTGCGATAGTCAATGCAAAGCCTAAGAGTTCCATTGGACTTCTTCAAGAAGACTACCGTAGATCCCCACGGGGAAAAACTGGACTGAATCAACTGCTTGGACTTAAGCTCTAAAAGCTGCTTCTTGAGTTCCTCATTTTCCCTTGTAGACATCCTCGTGGGAGGATGACTAACTGGCTGTGCGCCTGAAATGAGATCAATGCGGAACTCAATTGCCCGCTTGGGTGGCAAACCCGAAACAGGCACGAAAACATCAGAAAAGTCACAAGCAATAGGAATACGAGATATATCATCATCATCCCGCGAGTAAAGAAAATACAAAGCCATTTCGGAATTATCCACATTCCGAAGAACAAGAGATAGATGAGCAAATGAATCTGGATGTCGTAGATATAAAATCCTCTCAGAACAAATAATCCTAGCATCGTATCTCACTAGCAAGTCCATTCCCAAATCATATCGAATCCCAGACAAGAAATAACGTGCAGATTCGCACGAACGGAAAAGCCACATAAAACAATCTCCATATCATCACAAAGCATGTTAAGGGTCCCAGATCCCCCAATAGGATTCGCAATCCTTAAAGAAGTAACCAAACAAGAAACATTCAAAGATAAATCTTCGACGAGCTTTTTCGATACGAAAGAATGTGATGCACTCGTATCGAAAAGAACTCGAATACTATGACCATGAAATAAAATAGAGCCTTCCAAAATAGATGGATATATACCTTTGGGTTGAGAAGGACCTTCAGAAGCCTTAGCAGCATAAAGCTTGCTAGAGTTGGCACCAGCAGGAACAGTAGGGCAGGTGGAAACATGAAGACCTTCCTTCTTGCAATAGCGACAGAAGAGAGGCTTAAAACAAGCTCGAATCATATGATCAAGAGAACCACAATTGAAACACTTTCGAATGAAAGGTCTTTCAGTAGATTGAGGTTGAGAATTAGAACCACCGGTCTTCTTCTTGTTGGAAGGAAAAGACCTGGACTTCTGAAATGGAAACTGCTTCTTCTTGGGGTTCTTGGAAACCTCAACATCATCACCACTATCACCCTCCTTCTCGCCGGTTTCGAGATGAAATGCTGAATCAACCAACTCTTGAAAAGAAAGCTTAAGCTGGAGCAACAAAGACTTCTTAAGATATTTCTTAAGACTAGAGAAAAACTTCAGATTCTTCTTATAAGAAGTGCTAATGAATTCAAGACCATACTTAGGTAAAGCCTCGAATGATGCAACATACTCAGAAGCAGAAGACTTCCCTTGCTTCAACTCAAGGAAGCGACGAGTCAATAAAACTTTTCCAGATTCAGGAACGAACTTGAGTTTGAATCATCCCCGAAACCGAGTCCAAGAAAAAGTAGGCTCATCAATTTCGGCTACAAGAAGCTCGTATCAATCAAGGGCACGCTCTTGCAATTAGCTAGAAGTTACAAGAACTCTATCATGAGCATAAATATCCATTCTAGAGAAGATACATTCGCACGTGCGAATCCAAGCTTGGACTTCAAGAACAGACTCGGAGCCCATAAACGGCTTTTCCACAAGATGAGAAAAATCACTGCACAAACGTGCAAAGGCAGACTTGTGAGGTGGAGATACTCGAGGAGGAACTGGAGGCTGAGTGCTCCTAAACAATTCCAAAAATTGATCGGCAGACATATAAACGCCATCCGGATGTGAGCCATTGGATTGCCCAGCATCCGAACGTCATCCCCTGCCTCTTCTAGCCATACGCTGAAAGTAAGATAAGAACAAGATTATTCACAAGGTGGATGTCAATAATTTAAATGTGGACTACTACGGAACAAAATGCATTCCTAGACGTATTCCAACATTCTATCTACCACCAAGGCACAGAAGGAATACAGAGGCATGATGGTTCAATGATTTGTAACACTTATACACTTTGATGTATCATAATATGTGCATCTGTTCTGTGTTTATCATATTTTGTTCTGAACCTGGCTCTGATACCAAGCTGTGACGCCCCACCTCTACACCCACGCTGGCCAAAGACATTACGGGGTAATGCCGTCAACTAACGCGGAGAATAAGGCTGGTTAGGAGTGACCATCTATAGCCTTGTTCAAACTATCTATTGAATACATCGACAATAGCCATACCAAGCAGATCGACATATCCAATGAGTACTTAAAATGAAACCATAGGTGGTTGGAGGATCTATTAGAACAGAATATAACAATTCACATGTAATGTACATCACAGAACAATAGATCATCATATACACATATACTGATACATAACAGAGTATAAAAACTAATACATGTCAAGTGGTATAACAAACCACAATATACAGACGAATCCAAAGGAATACATATCTGAGTTACGACAAAATGTGACTACACAAAAACTATAACAAAAAGGAGCAAGCTGAATAGTCCATGCGGAAGCAAAATAGGCTAAGTCCAAAAGCACCTAACTTGAAACATCTCGGTCTGACCCGAGTATAAATACACGGGTCAGTCTAGCTAAACAAATCAGTTAGATAAACTGAACAACAATAACCCATGTCATAAAGTATAACAAATATCTCTAAAAGAGATAACACAATCATTTAACAAAAGATGAATCATAATAGAACATGCCTCATGTCATCGGCGACATAATAAACAAAGGATATGAATATCCCAAAACATGCCAAAAAGGCAAATATCAAATACCAATGAAGGTAACACAAGTTCCATAGGGTAATCGCTATATGTCGTGTGGCTCAAAAAGACCAACAAGGAAGGGCGATACCTAGGGAATATACATATCAATGAAACATAAGAAAATTTGCACGTGCTCGGTACTGTATAAACAAGGATCCATGAGCCCGAAGACTCCAAACAAAATATCACTCGAGCGGTGACGAATAACCAACTCCAAAAGCGATACAATAGGGCAACATACCCGAAGGCACAAACCCGAAGGTACAAACCCAAAGGTAACATACCCGAAGGCAACAAACCTAAAGGAGACAGTCCAGAGACACTATCCCAAAGGCAACAAACCGTAGTGGTGAAGGTCCTGAGGCCCAGTACTGGACACCACTAACTGGCAGAATGTGTCATAACTCTCGAAAAGGAATATGAAAAGTGGTAACGTGAGTCCCATAACCACTCGTTCGCACTAAACGGTTTACTATCCGTTAGTTAATTTCACACTCAAAGCAATACAAAGTTTACCTCATCTCTTCCATAAACCAGACCCGAAGGTCAATACGTTCAAAAAAATAGATTGGGAATTTACTGAGAAGAAGAACACACATGTTCATTGCACGCGTTTTATCTAATCATTTAATTCTCCTTCCACTTTGCTCGAAGTGCGAAATCGTGTGTGTTTTAAGTAGAAGTTATAAAGTGGTTTTCGGAGTTGGTAGAGAGTATGACAACTTTCGATCCCAAGATGTACATGTTTCTTACATTAATTATATGTCTTGAAATAAATTAAAACTTTACATGTTTCTTACATTAATTAAAACTTTACATGTTTCTTGCATTAATTAAAACTGTGTACGTTTCTTTCATTAATTAGGACTTTACACATTTCTTTCATAAATTAAAACTGTACATGTTTCTTGCATTAACTAAAACTTTACACTTTAAACCAATTATCAGCTTATAACATTTAACTTATAAAAACCGATATCTCTATATATTTCAAATCTTTAAATCAAATTTTAAGTTAAAATTCCACATATTCCAAAATTTCAAAATACTTAATAAATTTTTAGGAAAAATATTACTTTAAAAATATTACCCATGGGCCTGTAAAATATTTTCTAACCTAGGTCAAGTGATACAGATATGTATCATTTCAATCCGTAATTTAAAAAGAAAAATCCGGGTTCTACCATTTCAAACCCGCAATCCCAAGAAAAATAAATACGACAAAAATCAATAAAAAACCACTCAAGCCTATCATTTCAGCCCATAGTGATATTCCTTATCCTAAAATCCGTTCGGGAATGTATCATTTCAACCCATAGTGATAGGGAACTTGCAGTGGTGATTAACAGAAATAAAACAATAGTATACATATAATATCATATCAAATGATGTAACAAATATATAAATGGCATTTATCATCATGTAATCACAACATAGGCATATATGAATGACATATCAATGTCTATAGATTCACTTGTCCTTTTTTTGACAAAAATATAAGTATATATGTCTAGAGTGATAAAACTCACCTTTTTAAACTAGAATCGACAAATTGAGAGAAAAATCCAAACCCCACAAAGCACGAAAAAACATGACAAAACACAATGCGAACTTGAGTGGACGAAGAGTCAGATCCAAATCTTGTATGCAAACAAATATTACATACATAAGAATATGATTCAGCACAAAACAATAGATGTTAAAATAATGGAAAAATAAATGAATCATAGTGACCTAACTTGCCTTACTGAATCAATGGCTTGGTTACACCACATATGGTTTCAACCATCATCTTATATTGCTTGTTCATGATGGTTAGAGGTGTGCTAGAGGCCAAAGGCTGAGTATAAGCATGAAGAACAAAGAAGAAACAAAAAGAGAAAAAGAAAGAAGAGGAAGAGAAGCCATGGATCTAGATCTTGAATATAATTTTTTTTTTACGCAAATGATAATGAGAAGTTTTGGGAAGTTTTTATGCGTGATAGGCAAGAGAAATTCATGGCTAGATTAAAGGAATGAACGACTAAGGTAAGTAATAAAGAGGCTATGCAATAAAAGGCAAGATTTTGAATGGTTTGGAAAATAAAATGGCAACAAATACTTGATGTATTTAATAAAAAACATTTATTTCATTCAAGAGATGAAATGAGAAATGGAATAAAATGAAATATGTTTGAGGAGTTTTGTACGTGAATGATAAAAGGAAATACATGGCTATATAAGTAGAAAAACAGCTAAGGAGTTATGAATACCAGGGTAACAGAAAGGCATAAGTTAAGGAGGAAAAAACGTACAATATGTTTTATTTTTAAATGAAACTAAAAAAAATGATAGATGGGAAATAATTTTTTCTACGTGAATTTTCAACTTGATATGCAAGGCTATGAGTAGAGTAATTCATGGCTAGGAATGAGGAGGAAACGGCTAGAAAATAATAAAGGCCACGCAAATGAAAAAGGCAAGAGTTTAAATAATGAAACGTATGCTTCTTAAATTTCTCCAAGCCATTTATTTGGATACATTTCTTTCTAGAAATGAAATGTGAAGTAAATGCGTACGTTAATTATGAAGTGGAGTGGACGGGAAGAAAAGTTTTGAACGACTAAAGAGGAGTAAATGATAGGAAAACAAAAAGGCTAGAAAATAAAAGGCAAGAAATAAGGAGAAAGAAACAAATATATATGTGTGTGTGTGTGTATGTGTGTGTGTGTGTGTCTATATATATATATATATATATATTATTCTTAAATGTAATTGAAAAGAGTATATTTTGAGATGTTTGTACGTGATTAATAAGAGCAATTCACGGCTATGAATGGTGAATGGCTACGGTAAGTAATAAAGAGGGTAGGTAAATAAAAAGACAAGCATTAAAGAAATGTAACGCATGTCTCCTTGATTTCTTCCAAGCCTTTTATGAAAAGATATACACATAAGTAAAATCCAATAAATAAAGTTTACACAAACAAAATAGAAAAATAAAATAAAATCACATAGAAAATAAAATATAGAAATGACATAGAAAAATTGAAATTGAAATAGAGAAAATAACTACGTGTAAAACGCTGTAATTTATCTAATTTAAAAAGTATAACTCAGAATTTAACTAAACGAAAAGCAGAATAGATATTATAAATATATTATGCTTCAAAGAAAAGATTAAAATTTAAAAATTCAAATTTTTTCAAAAATTTAAACTGAAAATTCAAATTTTAAGCAAAATATAAAATTTTCAAAAATCGTTTATTTATTGCATTTGGAAAATAAATTACAAACAAATTCCAAACTTATATTGGAAAAATTCTAAAAATTCACTTTTAAATGATTTAATAATCAAAATTTCAAATAAAAATTTAATTAGAAATATTCATAAAAATTATTGGTTGTGACATATTTTTAAGTATTTTTCACTGGATGTTGAATAAGTCAACTAAGTACTTGGAGAATTCTAGCCTTACGCCTGATGAACACATGGCCAAAGCCTGCAAGGATGAGGATCAGGATAAGCCTGTTAAGACATCGAGTTATAAAAGTATTTTGATAAAGTAATATATAAATGATATTTTGGTCATTTTTGTCAATTTTAAATACTTTAAAATATTGTTTATTCATGTACAACATGGTTTAATAGTAAATAATTAGTGTTGCAAATATTTGAGAAGTTATTTATTAAATAAAACATATTTGAAGTAAATGATTATTGATTTATTAATAATTTTTGAAAAGTGTCTTGAGATAAAACTAATATATTTATAGATTTTCAATAGCTTATTTGTAAATATAAGTAATCATGTAAATAATTATTTTCAAATAGTTTACATATATTTATAAAGATGTTATTTAAATATTTAAATGGTATTTATACATGAAGCAAGGAATTTTACAAATGAATTTTTATGAAAAGTATCAAAGTATTAAAGATGGTTGATTAGCAAATGAGGCTTTTAAATGAATATTTCAAGTAAATTTTATGTAAGTTTCTTTGAATGGATAATTAAAGATATTGTATAAATGGAAAAATATTTATTTGCAAAGTTTATTTATAGTAATATACTTGACAAATATATGTGAATCTCTATTTTTGAAGTATAATTCAGAATATTTACTTGATTTCAAAGTACTAGTAGTAAAATTTATTGATTTATTTATTGTTTGAATTTTTGTATTAAACGATAATAAATGTTTTTCCATGATTTGAATATTCATTTTTAACACAAGTGTGTAAAATTAATCATGAAGAAATGAAGTTTTATACTTTGATTTAGAAATTTAATGTAAGATTTGAGTATACTATTAGTTTCGGTTTAATAATCTTGAGTCTATACTTATTTTAAAAATAATGAGTCTAATAAATCATTGGATTTAAGGAACTTTATTTCAAAGCTTATTATAATGTTTTGATATAAATTTCTAACATTGTTTTAGACTTTTGAAAAACCTTTATATAATGCTATGAGTATGTTTTATATATATCTTTTATTTTTACAAAGTGAATAAGATTAAATGTTTTAATTGAATTTTCAGGGATATTGAAATATTTCCTTTCTCTTTAAGGGCGAATACCAAAAACTTAAATTTTTAGTCAATAAACGAATTAAGTTATAAACGTAAGTAAGGCAGTAGAAGCTTAAGTTATATTTTTTGAAATGATTCATAAATGGCTTTAGTCCTTAATAGAAAACAAATTTTGTGAGTGATTGATCTCTATATAAATAAATGAATGGAAAAATAAATAACGGGAAGAAAAAAACCCAACAGAATAAACTAAAGTAAATTTAAATTAGAATTTCAATTATTGTAGTGGAATAAATTTTTAACTATTTAATAATTGGAATTTCTAAAGTTGAAGTAAGAAATTAAATGGTAAGATATAAATGACATTACAAAGAATTTGAAATTTTCAACTTGTTAACAAAAAGGATATGAAAATAAGAAATGATAACTATTGAACGTTTATTTACTAAAATGAAATAAAATAAACTTGTGCAACTTTCAATTACATTCTTAGAAACACACACACACACACACATATAACTTACTAGAATATTAAAAGTTGTAATGTTAAATAAGGATAAGTAAGGGACTATTATGCATGAAAAACTTAAATAATGGAAGTGTTTAATGAAATTTACTTTTATAAATAAGAAATTTGATATGAAATAGTTATAAGCCTAAGTTATAATTGTAGTTCTACTTAATAAAATGAAATAGAAAATGAATATTGTAAGCAAAGAATTATGAACTTAAGTTAATGTTTAAAGCTATTTATAATTAAAGTAAATAATTAAATGAATACTATATTAAATTTAATGATCGTAACTTCAGAAATGGTTGATTACTTTGATCCTCTGTGAAGATTGTATGCTTGTTTGCAAAGATTATTATTATGTTGTATTGATTTATTTTGATTTTATGTGATGATGGTATGCTTTTGGTTGAAAGTGAGTGTTGCTATGTTATGTTGATTATTTGTTATTAATTTAAAATAATATAATCATTTCACTTCTATATACTTATTAATATCTTTGGATTAAATAAGTAGAATACAGGTTATGAAAGCAATTACTATTGCTTTTGGTTTCATATAATAAATGTTATTTTCCAAAAAAATGGGTACATTCTCGGATTATGGTTTGCTAGTTATATTATATTGTTTATCTCGTTGTTTGGATATATTATTTTGAAAATATATGATATATTTTGTTATTTTGATATTATGATTTCTCTCGAGCCTCTCCTTACAAAGGAGACTCTGTCGAAATTTTTCGTGAATTTTGGACATAGAAATTTTTGTGAAATGTTTTCCAAACTTTTTTTAATTTGGATTTAAAAGGATTTAATTGTTTATAAATTAAAATTTTTTTCCTCTTGTTTCCTTTCATGTACGAAATGTTTTGAGTGAGGGAGAGTTTGACGACCCGTAATTTTTGACAATTAAAAATGGTAAATTTAATAAGATTTTTGTAATCAAATGTTAAAAGAAATTAAAGTTTAAGAAGTATAACTGAAACAATACTAAAATGAAATGCAGCAATGTTAATTAAAGCTAATTACTGACAATTTGAATGGAATTCCATTTAATTGAAATATGTAAGGTTATACTTGGCTATAAAGTGAACATACGAAAAAGAATGCAAATATTGAATTCATTAATGAAATAACAATGTACTGTTAATGGAAATTGAATAAAATTAGTATTACGCAAGAAATGGTAACATTTGTTTGTAATTAATAAACTTGTAAATGCAACTAAAGTCTAGTGATGACAATTATTATATATATTACCTATTTATTTGGTCTACCAAATTTAATTGGAAAAAAATGACAATTAATTCCCTTAATTAGTGCAGTTAATGTTGGTTTAATTGATAATGGTAAAAAGGTTGATTCTATACAATGTAACCAACGTAAGTTTTTATCATAGTATGACCTTTGATTTGAATAAAAAGATGGAAATCAGTTTACTCAAATTTACTGGAATTGAAAATTTTAATAAGTGAATTTATTACAATCAATGAAATAACAGGTTACGTAAATTAAAGGTAAGATGAAATTGTAAGATATCGATGTAATGGAAGATATAATAATGTTGGCTGTGTATGTTAGGTAATAATTTATTTAATATGAAAATGAAACCAAGGTAAATAAATTAATTGAGGCTTTAATTGTAATTAATGTATGAAATTGAACAAAATTCAATAAAATGGAAA
Source organism: Allium cepa (assembly GCA_030765085.1). Lineage (NCBI taxonomy): Eukaryota > Viridiplantae > Streptophyta > Magnoliopsida > Asparagales > Amaryllidaceae > Allium > Allium cepa. Next base: position 431,964,759 of record CM060942.1, read on the forward strand.
TATAGTGGTTAATACAAATAAAGGATGGAAATTTAGTATACTAACCTAATGAAATGTAAAAAAATATTAGCTATATTATTAGAACAAAAGTTTGGACCATAAATAAAATTCTAAAAAAACAAACTACAATGAAGCAATGAAGTGGAAGGTTCAAACGTGTATTAGAATATAATTATTAATAGAAATTGGAATAATAAATGTCAGTTTTAATGATGAGTTAAATGAATATTGATTGATAGAGAAAAACATTTATTTAGTATGTAATTTAATGCTTGTTGTATACTGTAATTTTATAAATGTGTTTGCATGACAATAAATAAAGATTACAATGTTCACGTATTTATCTAATTGACTTCATCAATTAGGTTCTGTTTTGAAGTGGAAGATGAAAATTAATTAGAAATAAATTTATTGAAATGTTTCAATTGAAAAAGGAAAATGAAACAAAGTGAAATTAATAAATATAATGTAAGAATGTTTTCATTTGGAATGTACATTATTTGGAAATATAAGAATTGATTTAATATTGTATGAGTTGATCATTCTTTATAAGAATGTTTACATTTATGAATTGCAATTAACGAATAAGCATTCTAAGGAAGATAAAAGAATGTTTTCGGAAAATAAAGTGAACGTTTCCATTTTGAATATAAATATAACGTTGTAAAAAGGGAAAATTGAATTTTTAAAACAACATTTTATGGTAGTTAAATAGCAGGCATCGGTTGCACGGAAGTGATTTTATTGCTGACCTTGAAATTTGAAATAAATTAAATATTTGAGTTCATAATTATGTGTCGAGAAAAATGTTGTTTTTAAATTCGAATTTTTAAATCATGGTTCCTATTTTATTTTATGTAGTGGCGGTACCCTTATGTAAATTGGGGTGTTCAAATTTAGTTATGTTGTGGTAATTAAATTTAATGAATGTCAAATTTTGTTTGTTTAGGATTAACAAAATTAATTGAGTGAACAAATGTTTTTAAATTTGAATTCCAAAAGTTTATTTATAGAGTAGAATTGGTCTATTCATTCCCTTTCTAACTAATAGTTGTCATACTTTTTTACATTGTTTCCTCATTTGTTCTATTACTCATTTCCATTTACATTGTCTGTAGCCATTTCATTTCATGAATATTACATAAATTTCATAATTTTAATTCTTTCCTTCACCTCTTTTAATACCTACCATTTTTTTAGGATTGTTCATATTTTTACTTTATTTCAATTCCTACTTTTTTTACACTTAGCTTTATTATCTTTTCGCTAGTTCCAATCTCCATTTTTGTAGCTTTATTTCATTTTTCTTAAAATCTCATCTACTATATATTCACTTTTTGTCTCTTGTAAAGGCCCGCAAATACGTACCCTTTTGAGCTGGCCAAATTCCACAACAATTTAGCCAAAGAGGAACAAATTTACGAGTCTTTATAGGATTTAAAGAAGAAGAGGTAGAAGAAGAAAGAAAGAAAACAACAACAGAATCTCACATTTCGTAGCGGAACAAAGAATCATACATGTTATTACATTACATCACATTACATTATCAAAGTGTTACAACAACAAACAGCAGAAGAAAATATAACATATACTAGTGATACACTTCACCATCCAGCTTGCTCCTGATCTCCCCAGCAACTCCTGAATTCCATAATGACCTGATAACCTGACTCTAGGCTGCTCGTGTGGAAATTGGTGGGCACCCAGAGTTTAGAAAGGGAAAAATAAACTCCAGGTAAGTCGTGGGAGTGGTGTGAGATCTTAAAACAGTTATTTTCATAAAGAAAATTAAAAAAATCCAATATGATTTTGAAAAAAAATAAAACTGCCATAAGGCCTCCCGCCACACACACCATGCAACACACACTTGGAGAAGATTTCTCCTTATGATAGTCAAAAATGCTTAATATGCAAAAAAATTCGATATTATTATTAGTGCGTAGTGCAGAAAACATTTCGAAAGTATAGTATTAATCTTAGCCAGCATACAACATTTCGTCGTATGCCTACTATAGCTACCATGTTCAATAGCAGGTTACCATCACATTCCATGGCAGGTTGTACAACTAAAACCGTACAGGGTAAGTATTGTTTCTTTGGATTTCCAACAAATGGTCAGGCTAAGGAATTTCCTATTGCCTCATGGGTATGCCTCCAGAGGGATGCCCCGAGAACTTAATCAGCTCTCTGCCAACACAAGGCCGAGTTACCTCACGCTTCCGGTGCAATGAATCTGTAACATAGATAACTCCACACATGAGTATGCCATTCCTGTCGTTAACGACCTTTATCCGAGGATCCTCAACCACAAAGTATAATAATTTCCAGCATCAACATAGGTAAAATATCTGGGCTCCATACCATGATATCAGCTCTTATCCAGAAGAAAAAGGACATACCCTAGGGGCACGACCCCTAAAAACCTTGCCACAACATTCTTGTTTCGACCATTACCGGGTTGTGAGCCTCGATGAAGTCTCATCCACAAAGCTATGCTTTTTCACAAAGCCATGCTTCGATCAACGAATGATCAGCAGCACTTCGTATGCCACATTACCAAATTAGGAATGTATCACTGGTAACCATCAACTACATAACCTCTGAGCTCGTACGTCTCAGAGAAGGGTGTTAAGCCAAGAGAATAAATTCTCCACCACCAACAGAAATGTATTTGATAGAAACCAGCTTTACATCTCAATTTGTAATGTCAGACACACAGCCATACAAGTCTGTTCCGCGTTCGAACAGAACCGAAGGCACTTCCGAAGAAGCCCTTGCAATCTTGATATTCACAATCCCAATCGGACTTCCCATCACTTAGGGAATCTCTATACCGTAGCTACTTAGTGTAGAGACAATCGATAGGTCATCCCATCATTCTCGCAAATATCTGGTCTTCACCATCGGTCTTCAAATGCAATCCCATTTCGTCGTATCACTATTCGGAATGGGTTATATGACACAAAGGTCGCCTCCCGGCTAATCCGAATAACGAGCGCTTATTTTTAAAAATAAGTGTTCATTCAAATTTTCAACAAATCACAACAATTTCCACTTCAATGTTTTAAATAAAAGATCTATCATAATCACAAAGGTTCGATGTGTTTTCTGGATATCCACTTGGAATCTGACCTCTGGTCGCATCGAAATTCAAATGCCATTTAAAGGCAAATATTGATAGTCGTTTATTTAACTATCAATCAACATTCACAACAATTACTGGATTTCAAATAATTTTTCCCAAATATTTATTTTCAAAGTATCTTCGCAAGATATATTTTCACACTTCAACCATTTGAAAACAAATTTCAAATCACTTTTCACTCGCGGAATAAAATCCCCGATATTATTTATTTCCATTGAAAGTCTGCCGAGTTCAAATACTTTAAAATAACTTAAATTACTTATTCAAATATATACTTAGAAATATTTCAAAGTAAAACTATTTTTAAACATTTTATTTTAAAATACTAGTTATAAAAATATTATACTATCTTCTCATATAAAACTTCAAGTCCAAACTAACTTTTAAAATAAAATCAGTAAGTAGAGTATAATTGTTTAAATAACTACTTCCTAAAACAAATATCAATTAAATCTTTTAAAACAGTCACTTCTAAAAATTAAATTAAATAAATCTTTACTCTAAAGATTTAGAACCAATTTACAAAAAATACTTTCTTCATAAATATTCTTTGACAAACCATTTTAGAACATTAAAATTTGTATTTAAAAGTTACTTTCAAAACTTACTCGGCTTTTTTAGGGAAAATACACTTTCATTTCAAAATGTTCCACTTAGACCAATTTAATAAACCCTTCTTGATTTATTTCTAATTTACATTCCAAATTCGTCAATCCCTTTCCACACTTTTAAAATAAACCAACTTTTTTTTAAAACAATTTCTCTTTCCTTTATAAATTCCATTTTGAATTCAAATTTCCAAATATCCATTGATATACGATTTTCAAATCGTTTCCCAATTATTAATTTTCAACACAAAATCAATTTCTAATTGATTTCAAATTTATTTCAAACACCCAAATCAATCTCCAAATGGATTTCCAAAAGGTTTATTTTCAATCAAAAAAATCAATCTCCAAATTGATTTATAAATTCTGTTTCAAACATTGAATCAAATTTCAATTTGATTTCCGAAGATTTATTTTTAGGGTCCAAATCAATTTTTTAAATAGATTTCTAAATTTATCATATTTTAAAATAAATCCCTTTATTTTTTCCAAACTATTCAAATCCGAATTTTAAATAAATTCTTCAACTATCAAACAATATTACTCAAAACCCATATATAAAAATCTTTCCTCATATTTTGGAATTTATTCAATAGGATTTCACTATGGATTTTTCTACTTAAATTCAAAAATACTATTTTATTTATTTCTGGTATCTTACGACACCACAAATATATTCGGCTAAATTTTAGCCTACAATGATTCCAGTTACAATATAATCACACAGAGATTATAAATAATTTAACACACAACAAATGAAACAAATTCAAACGTTTGAGGAATCCAGTTGGATTCCTCCAACCTGTTTCCCTGCGTCCACAGACGTTAGCACAACAATTAAATACCAATTCCACTTCGACTTGGAATATCGCGGTATATGGGATTAAATAACAAACTCCGCTATTATGCGGCGCAATAGTGTCATACCCGCTATATAATGCGGGAAATCAATCACCCAATATATACTATATACTACTATATATATACCAATGAATAATTATTATAATTCAATCACCCAAGCACATAGTCAATCAATTCAAATTTTGACTATTTAAAATCAAACTGGAAATTTCAATTCGAACTTGAGTGAGAAGATCTCACCTTTGCTTTTAATTTTGCAATCCACTTCCATTTTCGGCTTGATTCCTTTCAGATTTTGACCTCGTGTAAACAATTTATACAATTTGTTAATATTTGAGAAAAATCAAATTTCATTTTGATAGTTTAAATTATCTAATCGTTTTATTTAAGACTAATACTTTTAAATTTAAAATTACCCTTTTTTTAATTTATTTAAATAAAATTTTAAATTTTAAAACTAAATTCACTTTATAATTTAAATTATCAATGATTTAACTTAAACAAATTTTCTTTACTGTATAATATCTTTAAGTTGGAAAAAGGAAAAATATATGAATAAATTATCTTACCTACTTTACTGTTAAGTGACATAATAATCAACACATTAAATTAACAATCAAAACTTACATAACATTAAATTTAAATGGTTTTAAGATTTTGATTACCTTAGTACGAACAGGCACCTGAAATCACGATCTCGGCTACACGAGATTAGACTTCGTTCGCCAAGCTCACGACCATCGCATCGCTTGAAATCATCATCGACCACTCGCGAGTCGCGTTCTCCCTTCGAGTTGCCTCGCGTCCACAACTTGCAGCCACCGTCGCCATCAAGTTCGTGCTCGAGAAACCATGCGCCTCGCGCGCTTGCGCCACCAGCATCGACGAGGTCACGTCATCGTTCGCACATGCGAACCTTGCTCGTGAATCTAGAACTCGAGCTCGAAAAACCCTACTTTGAAAGCAACCAATCTATACCTATGGCCTCGCACACGATTTCGATCGATTTCGATCGATTCGAATACGAAAAGAGGAAGGGCGCGGCCATCAGTTTTGATTTTTTTTTGATTTGATTTTATTCATTGCTAATGAATTGGGGTTAGTTTTTTAACAGAAGAAGGAGGGTCTTGGCTTAAAAAAAAGAATGGGGCGTTGGCGTATGGAGGAAGTAATAGCTACAGTGAATTTTTATAATTTTATATTCAAAATATCTCGTATAACCTAGCTCGAAATCCCGAACTCCTATCGATGAGTGGCGCCTAGCCTTTACAAGGTTTAATCTGCATTCCGAACACAATGGAACATGTCCTTGAGGCTAATTCGATCATATACGCAAGTTACAAAAGTAAACGATCAATTTTAAATTAAATCGATTAAAACAGTTTCTGTGCATTTTGAGCTGCCAGGGTCAAACGACAACTCCAATTGCTACGAAAATTGAAAACCGATAATAACTAACTATTACGGATCCAACGGAACTGGTTTCGTCAAATTCCGAGACTGTGCCTCAGAAGGCTATTTTTAGATATCAATTTAAACAATATATTTTCAAACTGAACAAAACACTTCCGAATTCCGTTTTAACACTTTTACTCTCTTCAGTATTATTAATAAAAACATTCTAAGTCATCAAATTATTTTTAACAGGCTCCAATTTGAAGATTTACAATTTTACCCAATTTCTATAATTAAATTTGATAATTAAATTGCTAGCTTCATAGTTAAAATTGGAATTCAAGCTTAAATTAGCAATTCAGATATTTGAAATCAATTAAATATTTCAATTTCAAATGTCAAATTTTCTTGGTCGTCACACCCTTCCCCCCTTAAAAGAATTTCGTCCCGAAATTACAAGTTAAGAAGAACAATCCTCTACCCGTTTGATATTTTCCAAACCAAATAGATTTTTCAACTTTCCAAAACAAATCTTTTTATTAGAGATCCATTATCATTACAATTAATTTTTCGAAATCTTCCATAGTTCCCAAACAACATTGTTTTCCTAACAATTCAAATTTAAATTTAAATTTCAAAATTTGAAAATTTTATCAAAAATTTTCTAACTCTCTAAATTTTGGAAAAATACCGCCAGCGTCTCCTTTGCGTGGCTAGCTCGATACGACTTCAAAATTGCACCACAGGCCCTCAGATTCCAAAAGAAAACAAAACGCCAAGTGGCTAGACAAGAAAATCACCAAATTTCATACTGAAATTGAAGTACATACCTTCTTGTCTAGCAATTCAAATTTTATCTTTGAAATCAAAATACCAATTCCATTTCCCTATAAACACCTGTATATTCTGATATTCATTATATCCAATTACAGCATTCAAATATCATTTTATACATTTCCTTAGAGGAGTTTCATATCTACTTTTATTTAAATTTATTTTCCTGTTTCCATGTGAATTCAATTTATCTTCAACTCTGAATATTGAATTTTATCTTTCAATTGTACCGATTCATATTATTATTTTAAATTAGTTTCATTCACTAATTTACTTCAATTTCCAATTTGAAAACGTTTTAGCTAACAAAATTTTTTTAAAAATTTTCTACCTCCCAAAATTTTCAGAACATTTTGGCAGAGTCTCCTTTGTACGAAGGAGCTTTTGCAATTTGACAAAAGATATAAATATATATACATCGACCCACTCGGTCAAAAAAACAAAAACAGTTCATATTTCCTATTGTTGGTGTGTAGGCGTACCCTATTTAGCATTTTTTTAAGCAAGCGGTTTACTATTAGCATTTTAGCACGACCAAATCCGGCCAAAAGGCCCCATGTACCTGTACTTACTCAATTTAAACACATAAGTGACATATATAGGAAATTCATTTACATTTCACTTATTTTAAATAGTGAACACAAAGTCTTTATAAGCAATGCACTCAAAATAATTCCCATAAGCAATTTATAAGGTTTCAATACAAATTTAATTGCTTACAACCAAATCACACATCATTTCCATTCAATTTCAATGGTTTACAACATACTTTCTTTCATTCAATTCATTTTTAAACGAAACGAACTCATATCCATTTCAATTGGTTCGAAAATCAATTTTATTGGCTTTCATTGACTCATAGAATTTTATGCAACCTCGTTTGCATCAAACGACAAACATTTCTATGCAAATTCGACGATATTCACTAAATAGAATATCCAATCTAGTTTATAACTAATTTAAATTGATACCAACTCAATTTACTCTTTATTCTACTTCATTTCCAATTGATTCCTTTCAATTTATTTTGCCTTTCATACAACTCGACAACAACCATTTCACAATTTTACTTCAGTCGAGATTTTATCCAATATTAACTTAAGCTATTTATTTTCTTCAAGTTATTTCAATTCGAAACTCAAAATTTATTTTTCCTTGTAACACTTCCAAACTTAAATCCTTGATTTGATTTTTTTTCATTTATCAAATCCATTCCATCTACTAATGTAATTAAATTAGTTTTATTCACTTATCCATTTTTATTTCATGTTTCCATTCTCAATTTATCTTGAATTCATTTTATCAATAACCAAGAAATTATTAATTTATTTCGACTTATTTGAATTTATCTGCAAATTCAAACCATTTTTATTTAACGCACAATTCAAGTTTTAATTTAACTAATTCAACTTTACTATTTCATGAATTAATTAATTACCATATTAGTTTACTTGAGTTCAATCCATTTTATTTTTATTTTTCCCATGTTTGGGTTTTTATTCAACTTGATTCAATCAAATCTCATTTCAATTTATAAAACTCATTTATAAACTCACATTACCAATTTCATTCCATTAATGAAAATTATTTCAAATTATAAATCACACTTATAATTTACATTTCCAAATCTCATTTGTATTTTTATTTTCTTAGCTTTTGGTTTTGATTTCAATTTCTCATACAACGATGATAATAATTTAACATTATCGCTTCCTAACAACCAAGCAACCGTATATCATAATAATTCACAGAAAATTTATTTCTTTTATATGCAAAAATAGTTTTGGGTAAAATTATTTCATTTACCCTAATTTAAAACAATACTGTGTCGGTTTATCTTATTTAAGAGTTTAGAAATCCCTATCGATACATTTGGCCAAGCTGCAACGACCGGAATCTATAAACAATCAATCGATAAGTCAACACAATACAAAACAATTTTATATTCACTAACGAATACGCGTTCATATCTATTATTACACTCAAAATCATTCTAGAGTACTGCTGACTCTATCTCTAATGAGTAACACCCAACAGAGCCAAGGTTGTCGCTTAACCAAATGCTCTGATGCCACTTGTAAAGGCCGCAAATCCGTACCCTTTTGAGCTGGAAAAATTCCACAACAATTCAGCCAAAGAGGAACAAATTTATGAGTCTTTAGGGTTTAAAGAAGAAGAGGTACAAGAAGAAGGAAAGAAAACAACAATACAATCTCACATTTCGCAGCGGAACAACATATAATATATCAATGAATAATCTTTTAAACAAAGATTCATATCTGTTACATTACATCACATTACATTATCAAAGTGATACCACAACAAACAGTGGAAGAAAATATAACATATACTAGTGATACGTTTCGCCATCCAACTTGCTCCTGATCTCCCCAGCAACTCCTGAATTCTAGAATAACCTGATAACCTAACTCTAGGCTGGCCGCATGGAAATTGGTGGGCAAGCAGAGTTAAGAAAGGGAACAAAAAATTCCAGTTCAGTCGTGGGACTGGTGTGAGATCTTAAAACAGTTATTTTCACAAAGAAAATAAAAATAAATCCGCTATGCTTTTGAAAAAAAATGAAACTGCCATAAGGCCTCCCCCCACACACACCATGCAACGCACACTAGGAGGAGATTTCTCCATATGACAGTCGAAAATTCTTCATATGCAAAATTGTTTCGATATTTATTATTAGTGCATAGCGCAGAAAACATTTTAAAAGTATAGTATTAATCTTAGCCAGCATACAACATTTCGTCGTATGCCTACTATAGCCACCATGTTCAATCGCATGTTACCGCCACATTCCATGGCAGGTTATACAACTAAAACCGTACAGGACGCCTATTGTTTCTTTTGATTTCCAACAAATGGTCAGGCTAAGGAATTTCCTATTTCCACATGGGTACGCCTCTGGAGGGACGTCCCGAGAACTTAACCAGCTCTCTACCAACACAAGGCCGAGGTACCTCACGCTTCTGGTGCAATGAAGCTGTAACATAGATAACTCCACACATGAGTATGCCATTCCCAGTCGTTACCGACCTTTATCCGTGGATCCTTAACCACAAAGCAACAACCGCAAAGTATAATAATTTGCAGCATCAACATAGGTAAAATATCTAGGCTCCATACCATGATATCACCTCTTATCCAGAAGAAAATGGACACACCCTAGGGGCGCGACCCCTAAATACCTTGCCACAACATTCTTGTTTCGACCATTTCCGGGTTGTGAGGCTCGACGAAGTCTCGTCCACAAAGCTACGCTTTTTCACAAAGTCATGCTTCGATCAACAAATGATCAGCAGCATTTCGTATGCCACATTACCAAATTGGGAATGTATCACTAGTAACCATCAACTACATAACCTCTGAGCTCGTACGTCTCAGAGAAGGGTGTTAAGCTAAGAGAATAAATTCTCCGCCACCAACAGAAATGTATATGATAGAAACCAGCTTTACATCTCAATTTGTAACGTCAGACACACATCCATACAAGTCTGTTCCGGGTTGGAACAGAAACGAAGGCAATTTCGAAGAATCCCTTGCAATCAGGGTATTCACAATCCCGATCGGAATTCCCATCACTTAGGGAATCTCTATACCGTAGCTGCTCAGTGCAGAGGTAATCGACAGTCATCCTATCATTCTCGCAAATAACCGGTCTTCACCGCCTGTCTTCAAATGCAATACCATTTCGTCGTATCATTATTCGGAATCCTCTCCCGGCTAATCCGAATAACGAGCTCTTATTTTTAAAAATAAGTGTTCATTCAGATTTTCGACAAATCACAACAATTTCCACTTCGATCTTTTAAATAAAAGATCTATCACAATCACAAAGGTTCGATGAGGTTTCCAGATATCCACTTGGAATCTGACCTCCGGTCGCATCGAAATCCAAACGCCATTTAAAGGCAAATATTGATAGTCGGTTATTTAATTATCAATCAATATTCACAACAATTGCTGGACTTCAAATAATTTTTCCCAATTATTTATTTTCAAAATAACTTCGCATGATATATTTTCACACTTCAACCATCTGAAAACAAATTTGAAATCACTTTTCACTCGCGGAATAAAATTCCCGATATTATTTATTTCCACTGAAAGTCTGCCGAGTTCAAATACTTTAAAATAACTTAAATTACTTATTCAAATATATACTTTGAAATATTTCAAAGTAAAACAATTTTTAAACACTTTATTTTAAAATATTAGTTATAAAAATATTATACTATCATCTCATATAAAACTTCAAGTCCAAACTGACTTTTAAAATAAAATCAGTAAATAGAGTATAATTGTTTAAATAACTACTTCCTAAAACAAATATCAATTAAATCTTTTAAAACAGTCACTTCTAAAAATTAACTTAAATAAATCTTTACTCTAAAGTTTTAGAACCAATTTACAGAAAATACTTTCTTCACAAATATTCTTTAACAAACCGTTTTAGAAATTTAAAATTTATATTTAAAAGTTGCTTTCAAAACTTACTCGGCTTTTTCAGGGAAAATAAACTTTCATTTCAAAATGGTCCACCTAGACCAATTTAATAAACCCTTCTCGATTTATTTCAAATTTACATTCCAAATTCGTAAATCCCTTTCCACACTTTAAAATTAACCAACTTTATTTTTAAAATAATTTCTCTTTCCTTTATAATTTCCATTGTGAATTCAAATTTATAAATATCCATTGATCTACGATTTTCAAATCATTTCCCAATTATTCATTTTCAACACTAAATCAATTCTAGTTGATTTCAAATTTATTTCAAACACCCAAATCAATCTCCAAATGTATTTCTGAAAGGTTTATTTTCAATCACAAAAATCAATTTCCAAATTGATTTCTAAATTTTGCTTCAAACATTGAATCACATTTCAATTTGATTTCCAAAGATTTATTTTCAGGGACCAAATCAATTTTTTAAATTGATTTCCAAATTTATCAGGTTTTAAAATAAATCCCTTTATTTTTTTCCAACTATTCAAAATCCGAATTTCATATAAATTCTTCAACTATCAAACAATATTACTCAAAACGCATTCACAAAAATCTTTCCCTATATTTTGTAATTTATTCAATAGGATTTCACTATGGTTTTTTCTACTTAAATTCAAAAATCCTATTTTGTTTATTTCTAGTATCTTAAGACACTATAAATATATTCGGCTAAATTTTAGCCTACCTACAATGATTCCTATTACAATATAATCACACGGAGATTATTAATAATTTAACACACAACAAATGAAGCAAATTCAAATGTTTGAGGAATCTAGTAGGATCCCTCTAACCTATTTCCCTGCATCCACAGACGTTAGCACAACAATTAAATACCAATTCCACTTCGAGGTGGAATATCGTGGTAATGGGATTAATATAATAAACTCCGCTATTATGCGACGCAATAGGGTCTCATCCGCTCTATAATGCGGGAAATCGATCACCCGGTATATACTATATTCTACTATATACATATAATATCATCCGACGAATAATTATTATAATTCAACCACCCAAGCACACAGTCAATCAATTTAAATTTTGACTATTTAAAATCAAACTGGAAATTTCAATTTGAACTTGAGTGAGAAGATCTCACCTTTGCTTTTTATTTTGCAGTCCACTTCCATTTTCGGCTTGATTCCTTTCAGATTTTGACCTCATGTAAACAATTTATCCAATTTGTTAATATTCGAAAAAAATCAAATTTCATTTTGATAGTTTAAATTATCAAATCGTTTTATTTAAGACCAATACTTTTAAATTTAAACAAACTCTTTTTTTTAAATTTATTTAAATAAAATTTTAAAATTAAAAACTAAATTCACTTTATAATTTAAATTATCAATGATTTATCTTAGACAAATTTTCTTTACTGTATAGTAACTTCAAGTTGGAAAAAAAGAAAAATATAAGAATAAATTATCTTACCTACTTTATGTTAAGTGACATAATAATCAACACATTAAATTAAAAATCAAAACATACTTAACATTAAATTTAAATGGTTTTAAGTTTTTGATTACCTTAATTCGAACAGGCAACAGAAATCACGAACTTGGCTACACGAGATTAGCCTTCGTTCGCCAAGTTCACCACCATCGCACCGCTTGAAATCATCATCGACCACTCGCGAGTCGCGTTCTCACTTCGAGTCGCCTCACATCCACAACTTGCAGCCGCCGTCGCCATCAAGTTCATGCTCGAGATACAATGTGCCCCGTGCGCTTGCGCCACCAGCATCGACGAGGTCAGGTTGTCGTTCGCACTTGCGAACCTTGCTCATGAATCTAGAACCCGAGCTTGAACTTGGAAAACCCTACTTTGAACGCAACCAATCTATACCCATGGCCTCGCACACGATTTCGATCGATTCGAATACGAAAAGAGGAAGGGAGAGGCCATCGGTTTTGAATTTTTTTTTGATTCGATTTTTTTTCATTGCCAATGAATTGGGGTTAGTTTTCTAACTAAAGAAAGAGGGTCTCGGCTTAAAAAAAAGAATTGGGTGTTGGCGAATGGAGGAAGGAATAGCTATAGTGAATTTTTATAATTTTATATTCAAAATATCTCGTATAACCTAGTTCGAAATCCCGAACTCCTATCGGCGCGTGTCGCCTAGCGTTTATAAGGTTTTATCCGTATTCCGAACACAATGGAACGTGTTCTGGAGGCTAATTCGATCATATATGCACGTTACAGAAGTAAACGATCAATTTTAAATTAAATCAATTAAAACATTTTATGTGCGATTGGAGCTGCTAGTGTCAAACGACAACTCCAATTGCTACGAAAATTGGAATCCGATGATAACTAACTATTACGGATCCAACGGAACTGGTTTCGTCGAATTCCGAGACTGCGCCTCCGAAGGCTATTTTTAAATATCAATTTAAACAATATATTTTCGAACTGAACAAAATAGTTCCAAATTTAGTTTTAACACTTATACTATCTTCAGTATTATTAATACAAACTTTCGAAGTCATCAAATTGTTTTGAACAGGCTCAAATTTGAAGATTTACAATTTTACCCAATTTCTATAATTAAATTTGATAATTAAATTGCTAAATTCATAGTTAAAATTGAAATTCAAGCTTAAATTAGCAATTCAGATATTTGAAATCAATTAAATATTTCAATTTCAAATGTCAAATTTTATGGGCCGTCACATCTCTCCTCACCTTCCTCCTTCCTTTTATTCATGTTTCTTCTTCAAATCTCCTTTCTCTCTTTTTTGTCCAAAGCTTTTTTCTCTTTCTCTCTTTTCTTCTTCTTATTCTTCAAATCTTCTTCTTCTTTTCCAAAGCTTCCTTTTCTTTTTTTCAATTCTTCTTCTTCTTTCATTTTTTTTCTTTTTCAAACCATCTCTTCTTTCCATGTATTTTCTTTAAATCTAGATCTGTATAATCTTCTCTCCAAAACTTTATGTGTTAGAAAGATTAAGATAGCAAGCAAACAAAACAAAATTAGAAACTACTTACAGATCCAAATCTTGCTAGAAAAGGGAAAGCAAAATGGTGAGTGATTCAACCCACTTATGTAATACTAAAAATTCAATTGCAAGTTAAGTAAAATATTTGATGTGATATAAAAAAAATATTATTGTTTGTTGATTTAAGTTGACATTTGAATTGACATTGAATCTGAATTGACAATTAATTTTATATTGGAATTTAATTAATAGTTAAACTCTAATATGGATAACTATTATATGTTGAAATGTGTTGGTTGATTTGGATGTTATTTGAAATGGATGGTTATTGATTGATATGTTGGATGTATGGTTGTTTGTTTATTTTAATATGTCCCTATTATGACCTTGTATAATATTGACATCATTTAAGTGGTCCTTTGAATCATTTTAGAATTGGATAATTAAGACATTTAAATTATGGGCTGAAATGACATGTACCCATACAATTTCTTGAATTTGGACTAATTATTGAAACCGAATTATTTAAAAAGTTTAAATTTTTAATTTAAACTTCAGATTTATTTTAACTAAAGTGGTTAAAATTGGTAATTCAAATTATTTGAAATTTTGTAAATTGCTGCACTCACGTTGTATACTTGTTAAGAGATGAACAATCCCATAACACCTCTGAAGCCATTGCACTCATGTTTTTATTTGAGATTGATTTGACTTACATGGCAATTTTTAGTTCTGACTTGAGTGCATTATTTTCATTAATCTGGGGTCTGTCTGAGTTTTTCAGTGTATTGAAGACCATTTTATTTTTGGATGAGGAAGTCGAAGATTCAGTATATTATTGCTATTTATTATTATTATTCCACTATATTATTATTATTCCACTACTTATTGTGTTCCGCTGCAATATTTTTTTATTTTCTGATGTATTATCACACTGATTTGAATTGTAAAAGTATATTCAAATGTCGTTTGTAAAACAGCTTTATGAACTATTTAATTGATTATTATATTTTGTCGTTCCGCGGCGAGATTCTGCGTTTTGTTTTTTCCTTCTTTTCTATTATTTTCTTATTTACCCCATTAACAATCGTCTCTTTTGAATCGTTTGAATTAGACATGTGTGGTTTATTATCGATTTCAATCGTCAAAAAAGGTGGGTCGTTGCATGCTCCCACTATTTTCGCCTTTACTATAAAAGCATATTAAATTTGGAGATCTGTCATTCACTTAATATAATTCGTTTATTTCATATACTGTATCTATTTACAATGGAGAGTTCGTTGATCAATATCTTGTGCTCAAAGAAATAAATCTCATGGAAAATTATTTTCTATATGAAAATACATTTCAAAATAGGAATCATATTTCTTATTCCAATATTAAGTATCAATTATTTATCATAATTCATACTTTCCATGTTTCTCAATGAAGCAGAAGTGAGTATTCATTCTCTTCATTCCAACTGTCCCTAAATTACATTTATTCTTATACATTCGTTTTCTTTCCACATGGCCAAACTATTCAAAATAAAACCTTATTCAATATCATAACAAACCCTTTACAAAAGCGCAATCAATTGTCCATAACATTTAAGGACATCAAATATGTTGCACTTTACATAAACCAATCAAAATGACATTTCAATGTTAACGCTAAAAATTGAACGCTAACACCCCGGTGTGTAGAAAAAGGTAATTGTGAAAGCACCACCCGTTGGTACGGGAACAAAATATAAGCAGAGAAATCACAGAGAAGCTATAAAAGACACAATATTTATAGTGGTTCGGCTTAAGATCTAGCCTACATCCACTTTAAAGCTCTTTATTGCTGATTTGGTTACAATTCTTTACAACAATCTTCAATTACAACACACTTAGACAAATAGCTCAAACTCTGATGTAGAAGAATCCTTCGAATGCATGGCGAATGAGTTAGATTTCCTCTTGAGATTTGTTGAAATGTCTTTGGTGATTGGAGTGATAGAAGTGTTGCTTGAACGTTGCTTGAAGTCGAGACAATGGCAAAATAATGGCGTCCAGGAAGTCAGTCCAAAAGTCCCCTCAATGCTGGATGTGGCCATGTATTTATAGGCAAATTTCTAGGCTGGAATTGTTAAGTCATGAGTCGTGACCGACTCAAGATGAGTCGTAAGTCATGACCGACTCAGGATGAGTCGTATGTCGTGGGCGACTCAACTGGTTGAGCCCAGACTTCGTATCAGAGCGTCTCCGATCCTCTGTATATAGCACAAGTCCTAACTCGTCTGCGAGTTAAAAGGTCGTGGTCCAAAATGAGGCGGCATTGGATTTCTACATAGTAGCTTTAAGTCGTGGACGACTCAAGCTAGGTCGTGAACGACCTATCATAAGTCGTAGGTCGGTCCTTTGTTGTTTTGGGTTTTTAGTCAGTTAGGTCATTTGACACCTTAGGTCGTTGAGTCGTTAGAGAACTTGAGTCGCTAGCTCCATGAGTCGTTAACCCGTTGAGTCGGCCGGCACCTTTAAGTCGCTAAGGTTATAACCCGGTGAGTCGTTATTCCTCCTGGGTCGTTGAGTCGTAACCCTTCAAGGCCGTTGAGTCGGTAACTACTCAAGGTCGTTGAGTCGGTAACTCCTCAAGGGCGTTGAGTCGGTAACTCCTCAAGGCTGTTGAGTCGGTAACTCCTCAAGGCTGTTGAGTCGGTAGCTTCCTGAGTCGGTAGCTTGTTGATTCGGTCCAGACCTTGACTCGTTGCCTAAACGGAGTTAACATTTGCCCCTCGAAGTTCACGCCTAAGTCGTAGGTCGTGTGCTTCGACTCATCTTAACTCGTGTGCCGATTCAACTACCACTGCTCAACACTATAAAAGACTTGAGTCGTTTCCCTTACTTCCTTCTTCTCATTTCTTATCCTTTGAACCGTGTCTGCCATTAACGCATCTTCGAGTTCTCAAAGGCGATTCCAACCTGATTCATTTTCGATCATCTTTAGCATCACACCGTGTAAGAGATTTTGCATCTTTTTTCAATTGCTGATGATTGCCGATCTTCGCCTCTGTTTTTCCCCCTTGATCCTTGCGAATACTATTACATCGGACATTGATGGGTTAAAGGCAGGTGGTTCGATCTTACTTGTAACGATTCGAGATTTGAGGCGACCTAGTGGTGTGATGGAGCTGGGGTTAACCATTGCGAGGTTATTGGGTTATCGGGTTATGGATTAGATGGTTAATGGGTTAGGAGTTAAATGGTTAATGGGTTAGGAGTTAGATGGTTAATGGGTCAGATTGATTTGAACGTTGCCGTAGGTTTGACTCGGCTACTTTTGTATGATCCGGCGACCCTTGCGATTTAACCATGATACGACTCATCATGCTCCTCGACCTAAGCCTTGAGTCATGGCCGAGATAAAACCCTTGAGTCGTGACCGAGATAAAACCCCTGAGTCGTGGCCGAGATAAGACTTGTAGATAATCTCCTTATTTCTACGACTCAAGGCATAGGGTACTGCCGACTCAGGACTTTTGAACCGTTGACGAGTTATGACTTGTGTGAATTCTGTTTGAACTTTGGACCATTGCATTAACTTTGAACTGTTGAATTTTATTGCATTCATTCACAGGTTATTTTGACTTGCAGGCTAACAACCTGTTCAATACAACATTCACAGAAAACTGGGACGAATATACTGTCATTGATTGCCCATATCAAATGACAGATTAGTTAATAACAGATAATTGACTTAAACAAATCGTGTGAATGAAGTGCTATTGATTTCAAGTAGAATATTAAAGCAACACTGAAACAATCAATTGAAACTGACCAGCCTGCACTAATATTATGCTTGAACTCTAAATTAACAAGTTCTGAAATTACCATAGTCGATCAATCGTCAGCCAGTTTAATTCCAGTTATATTTACTTGTTATTTTCATTAGTTTTGCACAACACTTCACACTTTTAGGAAATGTGCACCTTTGCATTTGAACACCCAGTTGCTTGTGTAGAATGACATCTCAACAAGAAGAACCGATGGGCCAGGCTGAAGATGTCTTCCCAATAGCCAACTTGTTGGATAATCCTCCGGAAAGAACTCCCACCACTCTGAATCACCGGGTGTTTACTCAACTGCTCACCTAGTTTGGCATTGCCGAAGCTGATGCCTTACTGCCGGGGCCAAACGATACTGCAGATAGGCCTCCTTCTGGCTTTATTGCTGTCAACCGCCAAATGTGCTTGAGCGGTGCCATACCACCTTTTAATGACTTCCTTCGGCAGCTCTTGCTTCGATTGTCTATCTCTCCATTCCAATTGCACCCCAATGGCCATGCCATTCTGATGGGGTTATGTGTGCTTTTTAGTAGAGTTCTAGACCGATTACCGAGCTTTGAGGAAATCTGCTACCTCTGCTCATTCACAAAGATCAAAGATCATCCCTCTATCGTAATCATAAGGAGTGCTCGAAATCGAAAACTCATCACCGATCTTTCTGATAGCGTTCACGGATTTCTAAATCAGTATTTCTTTGTTCGTTGCCCTCCAGGGTTTTATGCCATCTGGAGAGTAGGAAGTAAGATTTTCCTGTTTTTATTTCTCCATTCTTGGGCTTTTCAAAGTCTGAGTTGCTAAATGCTAACTTGGCTTTTTTATTCTTTTCTGTTTTAGCGCTTCCTCCTCCCTCTAGAGATCCATGCTATAAACAAATTTTCGAGAGATTGAACGCCGTGACGGCAGAAGAGAGGAGTATCAAGTTTTTGTTAAATGATGAATTTCTACATCAATACGGGATTCTTCATTCCTCTCGCTTTACTCAACTTCGTGAAGCTCCAACTGAAATTCCCGATTCTCCGGCGGAAACTCCTGATGCCCCGGTCTCTATTAAAGAGCACATGCAGGGAGGAACCTCTATAGAAACTTCACTAGTGAGATGTTCAATTCCGAAGGACATTGCGGGGCCGTCTGATAAGTCTGCACTTGCCCCAGTTATCGAAGAGGAAGAAACTTCACGATCTTTCGGAAGATCTGCCGACGAAGGAGTTAAGAAAGCAAGTCCCAAAAAACATGATGGGGTTAATGTTTTTGAGGGGTTGAGCGATTTAATTGTGACTTCTCAAGAACTTTTCAAAGATGATGTTTCCAAAACCATCTCTTCTGTAATCGAGGCGACATCTTCTCTACAACAAATGTCAACTCCTTCTACTCAAATTATCACTACCTCTATTCCACAGAGTGGTTTGTAACTTGATGCGTGTAGTTTACACGTTACACAACACTTAGGATTTTTTCATCACTTCTACGCACTTATCTTCTTATACTTTAAAGATTTCTAAAGCTTATTGTTTTTATTCTAGATTCTCCAATGGGGCGCAGCAACTCGTACTACGATGATTTCCAGCGCTGGGAGGCGTAGCCAGTATGATTACAGGCGTTACCTCCCGTCTTACAGAGAATCAGATGAAGAGAGGGCCATCAGGAAAGCCGACGAGAGACGAGCATATGAAGAACGTCACCGAAGGGAACAAGAAAGACATGACCCTCCCCACAGAGATGACGATACTCAAAAGAGAAAAGCTCACGATGAGGGAGGTAAAGGTCACATAGACGATTCTTCTAGCAAGCGGGCTAGACTTACCGAAGAAACAATGCCGACGGCTTCGGAACATGTTCCTGCTCAATCTCCTGCCCCCGTTCGTTCTGACATTCAAACAATCATCAACCGGCCCGCATACCAAGTTGGGCAAGGTCCTCCCACTCTTCAAAGTCGATTCCCTCAGTGGTGCCTGAGAGGGGTTCGATTTGATCTCGACCTGGTTCCTCTCGATAAATCGGCTATGCTGCGAAATCTTGATACTGTCAGGACCGATATTGAAAGAATGTCAAACTGGCAAAAACTTGTCGATGAGCTTCAAAGGGTTAACCAAGCCAATCTCGAGGCCATGCTCACAATGGAGAACGATAAGGCTGAGTGGCAGAAGACTCTCGAACAGCATGACGCCGAAATGAGAAGTATTGCTTCCTATAACGAAAAGCTGGAAGCAGAAATGGAAAAGCTTAAGGAAGAATTAGTTACTTCATCAAATTCCTATTCTCAAAAGGAGAGCATGCTTCAGCAACAAGTACGAGATGCGCATGCCAGTCAAAGGGCAGTCGAAGATAAGCTTGCTTACAAGGAGAAGGTCATAGAAGAATATCGTGCTGAAACTGTACAGCTGCGAGAACAGACCGGTTCTCAAAGCTTGGAGATAGAGTTGTTAAAAACTCGACTTGCTATGGCCGAAAAGGAGCGTGATGAGGCTGTTGCTGGAAAACTTGTGGCCGAAGAGGCCCATCAAGCAACCAAGGCTGACATTAGCTCCACAATATTTGATTTTTATCTGCACAGCATTTTGGGGCGTGGCAGCCTTGCCTTTCTAGGCCCCAAGTATGAAACCACACTGGCTGAAGTTTGGGAGGCAGCACTTGATATGCTTGGTGGTAAGGGTGCTGGATATGCTGAGTCAGCCCTTGAAGAGCATTATCTTGACGATGAAGCCCGCGCCGCTCTTGCCAAGGGAAAAGAGCAACTTGCCAGAGCGCGGACTGGTATGGCGGAAGAGGAGCGTTCTGAAAAAGGAGCACCGCCTACTACCTCTGAACGTCCTCTAGTTTCTTCTGAAGTTGACATCGCAGGTTCCAGTGCTCATTCACTGCCTCCTACAAGAACCGGGGTAATTACCCCTACTGATGAAGAGGCTTTGGAGGACATTGGGGCTCAAAATTATGAGATTGAACTGACGAAGCCAACATCTTCAGGTAATTTCGACATTGGTCCGATTCAGGCGGATTGCCTGCTTATTCTTCAAAAATTTGACGAGCTTCTCGATTACTTCTTGAATCTCGATGAACCCATATCTCCCTTCTTTTGGGAAGATACTAGCATTTTCAATTTCTCTTCTTCTGCAGTTGAAACAACAAGTGCTGTGCAGACTTCGCCTCCTCTGGTTATTCCTCCTCCATCTCTTCAGGTGACTCCTCCTTCTGCTTCACAACCCGGGTCACAAGAGGAGAAAATTGAGGCTCTTCATGGCTTGGATGACCCTATTGCTTCGCAGGAGCAAAAAGATGAGGGACTTGAAGGAGGCGAGATCTCTCCGGAGCGGACTCCTTCTGACGACGTAGTTTTGTCCGCTCTCGTTACTCCAGGGAGTGAGTCTTCTTCGAAGAGAAGAAAGAAGCATGGGACATCGAAGAGGAGGGGGAAGAAAATTATCACCACTGAAGAGGAACCGGAAATTGCACCAGTTGCACCTCCCTCCCCTTCTTCCCTTATGCCTTCAGACCGACCTGAAAGACCTGAAAAGCTAACCATTCGGCCAGGTAAAGGGTCTAAAGGCGGCAAGAAGAAATGAAGAGTTGAGCTTTTTGATTCCTTTTTTGTGTAATGGTCGGATGTTGTGCAGGCACCGGCCCCTGCTTTTTATTTTGAAACCTTTATCTGCAATATCTGCAATTGAATAAAATGATTCTTTATTTGTACAGACTTTTGTTTGAATTTGAGAATGCATTTATTATTCATTTTTGCACAAGTTTATTTATATGATATTGCGGTGAGCTTGTGGTATGTTGTTTGAGCGTACTTTACCGACGTAGCTATACCACTTTGTATGTAACTATACCATGTTGCCCCTATACCATGAGCTTACTGCAATATCGTATACTTTGAGGGGACTTGCACTCTCGTTTTCTAAAGAATAATTACTTCATTCTCGAAGAGAATTTTCGTAGAGTGTAACTTCCTTCATATAAGTTTCTACGCTTTGTCCTTCGAAGAAATCACTTTTTCCTTTTGTGTATGTATACATTTTGCCAAGTGAATTCTTCTATGTGGTAAAGCGGACCTCTGAATGTACTTTAACTTTCTTCCCCCCTTCTTTTTTTTTTTAGAATAGGTGTTAACTCCCTTCTGTGAGCGATCTAATGGAAATGCAGCGACTTAACCGCACACGTGACCTAGCGACCTAAAGAGGGTTACGACCTAGCGGAACCCAGCGACCTAAAGGTAGCTGCGACCTAAAGTGTTGCGACCTAAAGATTGTCTCGACCTAAAGGCAGCAGCGACCTAAGGAAGTTCGTGACCTAACTACAGAAGCGACCTAACTTCTCCAGTAACACAGCGACCTATAGAATTTAGCGACCTACAGGCTCACCAAACTTACGACCTAAATCATATGCAACCTAAACAATGCCATAGCCTACCGACCTGAGAATGAAGTGGTGTCAGCGACCTAAATCTCAGCCGACTTACGACCTAAAACAAGTCGTACGCGACCTATCAACTCGCTGAGAAAAGAGCCGAGCACAATTGAGATAAGTCAGATCCCATCCCCTAGGTCGTTTCCCACCTACGACCTACTTTAGGTCGAAGACGACCTAGCACTTGGAGATAAAAATACTGCCCAACAACCTAACGGAGTACTTCGACCTAAGGAAGGTCATGACCTAAGAGATTCAACGACTTAAGAACTCCAGCTATGACTACAGGAAAGTTCTCATGACCTATGATAGGTCGCTAACGACCTAGGATAAGTCGCTCTTGACCTATCTGCATGAATAAAGAAGCCGCCTATGCCATGCCGCTAGGGGATAGGTCGTTTACGACCTTGGACTTGTACAAATCAGCGCATATGTTCTTATGGAAGGAAGGCCAGTGCTTTTTAGGTCGACTGCGACCTACGACCTTACTTAGGTCGGTCACGACCTACGACCTAACTCCGATAAAAGCCTATAAATACAGCCCTAACTCGAACTAGGAGGGGACTTTGGGCTCACTCTCTTCAAGCGCCGATACTCTGCTGCATTCCGAACCAATCTAACACTTGAAGCTCTCAAGACACTAAGAACGCTACAACTTCAAGAAGAGATCACATACATCCAACATGGATTCGAAAACTCTCATCTTCATCGAAGATTAGGCTACTTGTTCTAAGTCTCTTGTAATTCAAAGTGTATTGTACTTGGGAAGAATTGTATCAGCTTGTAACGAGATCATTAATAAAAGTACTTAAAGTGGACGTAGGCTATACCCTTAAGCCGAACCACTATAAAATTGTTGTTGTTTACTGCTTTTCTGCTATTATCTGCTTGTAATCTGTTCCCGAGCTATCGGGTGGTGCTTTCACAACTATAACTCATACACCGGGGTGTTAGCGTTCAAATTTTAGCGTTAACATTTTTGGTGCTTTCATTGAGAATTGAACTCAGGAAAAATTATCATCATTGCTTCACAGAGATTTGTAGAGAGAATTTCCTTGAAAACCAGAAGTCTGTCTGAGATTATGGCTCCTGGAAGGAAGAGTAGATCTGTCAGATCTGGGAACGTTCAAGAGGGAACATCCGCTTTCCCTGTACCTAATCAACCCACTCCGTCTGCTGGGGTTACGAAAGCGGAGTTGGATGCTGTAATATTAGGGCTGAACCAGCAGATAAATGCCCAGAATGCACAATTAGAGGCTCAGAGTGCCCAAAATGCTCTAATTCTGAATAAGTTGAATGATTTGCTCGGGGCAAACAATCAACCGGCTGGTAATGGAAGGAATTATGCTGGCAACATTCATGATGCTAATGAAAGGAATGCTCCTGAAAGGGCTGCCAGTCCCTTTGAGCAAACGCTTCCTGAGGTTGGTGGATCTGGAACTCGACATGATGAGGAGTATCTTTCTGGAATGGTCCGGCAAATCATGAAAGAAAGTATGCAAAGGGTTGAAGATGAGAAAGAATGGGGTTTCGCCCCAAGTAAAACTCCATTTACTGAGAAAATCTTAAAGGCGGAATTTCAAAGGAAGTTTGTCCCTCCAACTATCCCAGCTTACAAAGGGACAAGTGATCAGAATGAATTCTTGTATAAATATGATTGGCACATGACAGGTGCCAGAGCCTCTGACGAGATAAAGTGCCGATATTTCCCCGTATACCTTGAGGGTGTGGCTCTACTGTGGTTCACCAAGTTGCCAGTCCGATCTATTGATCAGTTTTCAGACTTGACCCGAAAATTCAAGGAGCAGTTCAGACTATATGCTTCAAAGGCCAAGGACATCATGTCGTTGTCGAGTATAGAACAGAATCCTGGTGAATCTATCAGATCTTTCTTGAACCGCTTTAATATAGCGCTGGCTGAGGTGGACAATGCTGAACCGCGAATGATATTGACTTATCTGATGAGGGCTATTAATAAGTCGAGCGAATTTGGGAAATGGCTAAACATGAAGGAGCCAACCTCCCTCGAAAAGTTCTACAAAAAGGCAGATGAATTCATACGCCTGGAAAGCCGTCCTTTACCAGTAAAGGCAGTGTTGGAGAAAGTTGAAGATAACACTGTCGCTCCACGCAAGAATGAATCGGTGGGGCAAAAAAGGGAGAATAATAATGGGAAGAAACAGGGTAATCTGAAGAAGCCCCGATCCTTCAAGCCATCAGAGTATACTCCATTATCACATACGCCGGAGCACATCTACCTTGCCACTAAAGATTCTGTTGATTTTCCTAAACCTATCCCTTTGAGGACCGGGAAAAAGGCTATACAGAGTGGGAAGTTCTGCCGCTTCCATAATCAACCCGGTCATGAGACCGATGAATGCCGCCAGTTGAAAAATCTGATTGAAGAGTTGCTAAGAGAAAACAAGCTGCAGCAATTTGTGAAAAAGAATAGCAACAATCCTGCATCGTCAAGTCAGGGGCAACAGGCTCCTGTTCATCAGCCTAGGATAGGTGAGAAAGCTATGGGGCATGAATCTGGAAGGCCCATTATCAATGTCATTACAGGAGGACCTCACCCAGCTGGCAAGAGCTGGGGTGAGATGGAGAGATATACCAGGGCTTTGAAATATGTTCCAGCTGAAGAAGACGTCTTTGTTTTAGAAGACACTACGCCCCTGAAACAACAGAAAACTTTCAGTGATGATATTATTTTCAGAGCCAGAGATTCCACAGGTATCGAAGCTCCTACCCTAGATCCCTTGGTCATCTCAGCTGGTATCGGACCGGCCATTGTCAGAAGAGTTCTCATTGACTGCGGAGCATCATGTAATATCCTCTTCAAGAAGACATTCGACCAAATGAAAATCCCTATGGTCGATGTACAAGCCTCATCGCAGAAGATCGCTGGCTTCACTGGGGAGCCAAAGCAACCAATAGGAACCATCGATCTGCTTGTATAACTTGGGGAAGGAGAAAGGAAAGTAGTCCGCAAGCAAACATTTGTGATTGTCGATGAGTTTTCTGCTTATAATGCTTTCCTTGGCCGTCCAACGCTCGCAGCGTTCAAAGCTATCCTAGACCCGTGGTGCCTCACTATTAAATTCCCTACAGACAATGGAGTAGGAGTTATAAAAGGGGATCAAAATGCTGCGCGAGAGTGCTATTTGACAGAGTTGCGAGAGTCAAGAAAAAGGGAAATGGGAAAGGATGCGGCAGCCCCGGTCCGCATCAAAGAGCCAGCCTTGTAGCAATTACGGGGCGGACCCTGCACTGGCGAGCATAGCGTGGCACGGAAAGAGATGGATCCCAGAAAAGCCAGTGCAGGGGAGAATAGAGTAGTACCGGTGGAAACGACAGTACCAGTACCTGTTGACCCGAAGGACCCAAATAAGGTGTTGAATGTGGGTTCACAGCTTAATGTGTCAATTCAGAATATCTTGATATCTTTCCTGAAAGCAAATCTGGATGTCTTCGCTTGGGCTCATGCTGATATGTGTGGAATATCTCCAGAAGTTGCAGTACACGCTCTGAATATTGACCCAAAGTTTACACCAGTAAAACAGAAAAGAAGAACCCAAGGTCCAGAAAGGTCAGCAGCATTAAAAGAGGAAGTTGATCGACTCATGGAAAATAACTTCATCAAAGAATCTACATATCCGAATTGGGTTTCAAATCCTGTGCTGGTTAAGAAAGCTAATGGAAAATGGAGAGTGTGCACAGATCTGAACAAGGCTTGCCCCAAAGATTGCTTCCCTTTACCCAGGATCGATCAACTGGTAGATGGAACAGCGGGGCATGAATTGTTATCTTTCATGGATGCCTACTCCGGATATAACCAGATCATGATGCATGAACCGAATCAGGAGGACACGAGCTTTATCACCGATGTTGGTCTTTATTGCTACAGAGTTATGCCCTTCGGATTGAAAAATGTAGGGGCAACCTACCAAAGACTTGTTAATGCTATGTTCAAACCGCAATTGGGCAAAACTATGGAAGTCTACGTCGACGACATGTTAGTAAAGTCTAAGAAAGCAGCGGATCACATTGAACACTTAGCAAAAATGTTCGCAGTCCTCCGGAAATACAGAATGAAGCTTAACCCTCTGAAATACACGTTTGGGGTCGAGTCCGGAAAGTTCTTAGGGTTTATCGTCAGCGCTAGGGGCATTGAGGCTAGTCTAGCTCAAATTACTGCCTTAAAAGAAGTTAAAGCTCCTAGAACGAAGAAGGAATTGCAAAGTCTGAACGGAAAGGTCGCCGCCCTGAGTCGGTTCATTTCCAAAGCTACTGATAAATGCATCCCATTCTTTGACGCTCTGAAGAAAGGAAAGAAGAACTTTGAATGGACTCCCGAATGCCAAAAAGCCTTTGATGAATTGATCCGTCATATGGAAACGCCTCCAATACTTTCTAGGCCAGGCAATGGTGAGGATCTTCTTATATACTTGGCAGTATCATCTCATGCTCTAAGTGCAGCGTTGATTCGGGAAGACAAAAGGATTCAACATCCGGTTTACTATATCAGCAAAAGACTCACTAGGGCAGAGCTGAATTACTCCAAGTTGGAAAAACTCGCCTATTGTCTACTAGTTGCATCAAGGAAGTTGAGGCAATATTTCCAAGCTCATCCTATCAGAGTACTCACCGATCAACCTCTAAAGCAAGTCCTGTTTCGCCCTGAAACTTCGGGTCGCCTTCTAAAGTGGAACATTGAACTCAGTCAATATGACATCACTTATCACCCCCGAAAAGCAATCAACGGACAAGCTTTAGCTGATTTCATTGCAGAATTCACAGAGAAAGGTAATGGTGAGGAAGAAGCGATCAATGATTCCCCAATCCAGTGGAAGTTATATGTTGATGGCGCAAGAAATGACTACTGTTCTGGAGCAGGGGTGGTACTTGAAACTCCTGAAGGTCGGTCATTATGCTATGCACTAAGATTGGAATTTCCTTCAACAAACAATGAAGCAGAATATGAAGCTCTTATCGCAGGACTAAAAATCGCTAAAGAACTAAACATCCGAGCATTACAGATCTTTAGTGATTCTCAGCTTATTGTATGCCAAGTCAAGAAGGAATTTCAAACGAAAGGGGGAAACCTGCCCGCTTACTTGTCAAAGGCTTGGGAACTTCTGTGTGAGCTCGATCATTACTCAATAAGCCACATTCCTCGGGAAGAGAATATGAAGGCAGATTCCCTCGCAAAGTATTCAAGTTCTGGTGAAGCTCAACTATTGGGATTAGTCCCCGTAGAAGTCCTTTCAGCACCAAGTATAGATGAGATGGATATTGACTGGATTATGAATGTATCTCAAGAACAAGAGTCATGGATGACTCCAATGCTGGACTACCTACTCAGAGGTTCTCTGCCAGAAAATTCGAGAGAGAGACAGAAGCTACTAAGGAAAGCCTCTCGCTATGTAATTCAGGATGGCCGATTATACAGACGGGGATTCTCAATGCCATTGCTTCGATGTGTATCCAGGGAAGATTCCAAAACAATCCTAGCTGAGGTACATGGAGGAGAATGTGGTGATCATTCAGGTGGCCAAACATTAGCAAAGAAAATTCTCCGATACGGATATTTTTGGCCATAAATTAATCATGATGCTGCAAGCTATTCCCGAAAGTGTGACAGATGCCAAAGATTTGCCAAAATTCCTAGAGCGCCTTCAACTGAACTCACACAAATGGTCAGTCCATGGCCGTTTGCAATTTGGGGAATGGATCTCATTGGGCCGCTACCGACTGCCAAATCAGGGATTAAATATGCTATTGTTGCAGTTGATTATTTTACTAAATGGGCTGAAGCTGAACCATTGGCTACTATCACCTCTAAGAAGATGATAAGTTTCGTGACCAAGAATATCATTTGCAGGTATGGTGTGCCTCAGAAAATAATCACAGACAATGGTACTCAGTTTGAAAGCGAGGAATTCCAAGATTTTTGCAAGCAATTCAAAATCCAGAAAAGCTTTTCAGCAGTTGCTCATCCGCAGGCAAACGGGCAAGTGGAAGCAGTAAACAAGATCATCAAATCAACCATCAAAAAGCAACTTGAAAGAACAAAAGGTGGTTGGGTCGATAAGCTACCACTTGCACTATGGGCATACAGAACCACTCACAAAACTGCGACTGGGCACACTCCTTTCTCATTAGCATACGGGTCGGAAGCAATGATCCCGATAGAAACAGAGGTTCCTTCACACAGAAGGATCCATTTCAACCAAGCAGAGAATGAAAGGCTACAGCTTGAAGCGCTAGACTTCCTTGATGAAAAAAGAGATGAAGCTAATCTCAGAATTGCAGCTCATCAGCAAAGGATAGCCAGACATTTCAATTCCAAAGTTCGCCAACGCAGCTTTGAGATTGGAGATCTAGTCCTGAAGAGAATTATGACAGCAACAGGTGTGTTTGGGCCAAATTGGGAAGGACCATATGTCATAGGTCAGAAGCTTCTTGACGGCACATTCAAACTCACTGCTGTTGAAGGAGATCAAATTCCAAGGGCATGGAACAGAAATCACTTGCGTCCATACTTTACTTGAAAATTTTGTTGAAATATTGTAAAAAGAGTTGCGAATGTATGATTCTTGTAATTGAAAGCAATTGTAAAACTGATGCAAGTGAATAATGAAAAATATAAAGTGGATGTAGGCCCAAATTCCTGGCCGAACCACTATAAATCTTGTGTTCCTTATTATTATTACATGTTTGCTTTATTTTCGATATAAAAGTACATAAAATGTATTGCTGAAATGTCGATTTAAATTTTTGCAGACAATGGAAATAAAACTTGCACATAATAAGACCGAGCGATTCTCACCATCATTCAACAAACAAATTTCAAGTCACAAAAGCCCCGAATTCAAATCCTAGATAGGAAATACTTCAATTGAACGGCCTATGATTTCGATAGAAACGGGCCCTTGTTAATAAATTGAGATTGTTTGAACAAACAAACATGCAATTAGGAAGCTAGTGCCCATTCTCACGAACTTGCCTGACAATGAAGTACACTTCCTTGGATTAAACAAGCTACTTGCAAGAAAAGGGGAATGAAAACTTGAAAAGAAAAAAGAAAAGAGGATCGCTGAAAAGGGCATAAGCAAGAAGACAAGGAAACAATCAAAGCCATCATCGGCAGCAAAAGTCCTCTTCAGAAGCACAACTCTTCGGAGGATAAAGACCTCTAATGGGTCATATGCCACAAAAAAGAAAGTTCTCTACTCAACAAAAAAGATTGGAGGAGTCATGACCCTCCAACCATGAGAGAGTAACTTCCAGGCAATGAAAACCCTCTCGGAGGCGCATTTCACCAGGAGTTGAAGTGTAACAGCCGCTCTTCGGAATTTCACTTCACCAGAGTTGAAATGCAAACAAGATAAAGACCTCTTCGGAGGCACATTTCACCAGGAGTTGAAGTGTAACGGCCGCTCTTCGGAATTTCATTTCACCAGAGTTGAAATGCAAACAAAATAAAGACCTCTTCGGAGGCACAATCAAGAAGAAAGACCTCTTCGGAAGCCCACGTTTCACCGAGATTGAAATAAAACTTCCAAGTGTTGAAACGTGAAAAGGCTTTCTTCAAAGGCACAACTCTTTGGAGGTACACGTTTCACCGAGATTGAAATAAAACTTCCAAGTGTTGAAATGTGAAAAATCCCTCCTCAGAGGTACAACTTTCTATATAAAAAAAAAATCCTCATCAAAAGCGTACTTTAACTTTCAAAGGAAGAGTAATTTACCTACTCTGGAAAATGATCTTTATATAAAAAAAAAAGAAGTTAAAGTACCCTTCAGAGGTCCGCTTTACCACATAGAAGAATTCACTTGGTAAAATATGCACATAAGCAAAAGAAAAAAGTGATTTCTTCGAAAGACAAAGCGTAAAAACGCATACGAAGGGAGTTGTACTCTACAAAAATTTTCTTTAAATAATAAAATAATTATTCTTTAGCAAATAAGAGTGCAAGTCCCCTCGAAGTATAAAATATTGCAGCAAACTTAAGGTATGGGGGCAACATGGTATAATTACATGCAAAATGGTATAGCTGCAACAGTAAAGTAATACTCAAACAACATACCATAAGCCCGCTGCAATATCATATAAATAAACTTGTGCAAAAATGAATAATAAATGCATTCTCAAATTCAAATAGAAGTCTGTACAAACAAAGGATCATTTTATTCAATTGAAATGCAGGTACAGGTTTCAAAATAAAGAAAAGCGGGGGACGGTACCCGCACAACTCTCGACCAGTTCATGCAAAAAGCAAAGAAGCTAAAATCTTCACTTCTTCTTACCCCCTTTGGACCCTTTACCCGGCCGAATGATTAACTTTTCAGGCCGATCTGTGGGCAGAAGGGAAGAAGGAGAGGGGGGTGCAACTGGCCCAGCTTCCGGTTCCTCCTCGGTAGCAATGATTTTCTTCCCCCTCCTCCTTGATGTTCCTTGCTTCTTTCTCCTCTTTGAGGAAGACTCACTCCCTGGAGTAACGAGTTTAGACAAAGTTATGTCATCAGAAGGAGTCCGCTCCGGGGATATTTCACCTCTCTCAAGTCCCTCGTCTTTCTTCTCTTGTGAAGCAATGAGATCATCTAAGCCATGAAGAGCCTCTATTTGCTCCTCTTGTGATCCAGGCTGAGAAGCAGAAGGAGGAGTCGCCTGAAGAGACGTAGGAGGGATAACCGGGGGAAGAACTTCCTCTACAGGAGAAAAGAGGTTAAAGTCAGTAAAAAGAGGAGATAAAGGCTCGTCAAGATTCAGAAAATAGTCAAGAAGCTCATTAAACCCATAAGAAACAAATGAGCAATCCACTTGAGCGAAATTTACAGTAGAATTACCTGCAGAAGTTGTCTTTATTACGTCAATTTCATAGTCCGGAGCTTCAGCACTCTCTTGCGATTCATCTGTGGCTTGAGTAATTTTGGCCCCGGTATCAGTTTGAGCAGGGATCGGTACATAAGAGCTAGAACCAATAATGCCAGCATCGGCCGAAGTTGAAGGAGGGACAAGAGCAGTCAAATTTGTTTCTTTTTCTTGATGCTCTTCCCCCACTATTTCAACCCGCGATCTGGCAAGTTGCTCCTTCCCTCTGGCAAGGGCTGCGCGAGCCTCAAAGTCTAAGTAGTGCACCTCCAACTCCTCTTCAGTGTATCCGGCCCCTTTAAACATATCTACTGCGGCCTCCCACACTTCGGCCAGGGTAATCTCATACTTGGGGCCCAGGAATGCAAGACTGCCACGCCCTAATATACAATGCAAGTAGAAATCAAATAGTGTCGAGCCAATATCAGCTTTGGTGGCTTCATGGGCCTCTTCAGCTGCAATTCTACCCGCAACAGCCTCGCCTCGCTCTCTCTCGACTTTGGATAGCTGGGCTTTCAATTTTTCAATCTCTGCAGCCTGAAGGCCAGTTTGTCCTCGTAACTGAGTAATATCAGTACGGTTGCCCTCTATAATCCGCTCCAACCCATCAGCCTTGGCCTCAGCATCCCTTTGAGCGGCATGAGCATCCCGCACCTGTTGAAGAAGCACACTCTCCCTTTGAGAATAAGAAGTGGAAGAAGTAGCAAGCTCCTCTTTAAGTTTCCCAACTTCCGCCTCAAGTTTCTCATTATAATCGGCAATACTCCTCATTTCTGCATCATGCTGTTTAAGGATCTTTTGCCATTCAGTTTTGTCATTCTCCATGGTAAGCATAGCTTCGAGATTGGCTCTATTCACCCTTTGGAGCTCGTCAACGAGTTTCTGTCAAGATGACATCCTCTCAATATCAGTTCTGACTGCATCAAGGTTCCGTAACATAGCACTTTTATCTATGGGAACCAGATCGAGGTCGAAGCGAACTCCTTTTAAACACCAATTAGGAAATCGGCTTTGAAGAGTGGCTGGACCTGGTCCAACTTGGTAAGATGGCCTATTGATGATTGCTTGGATGTCAGTAGGGGAAGGGGCAGGAGATTGAGAAGAAGTAGGAGCAGTAATCTTCTCTGAAGGCGCAGGCATTGGCTCCTCAATAACTTTGGCCCGTTTGCTCGAGTCATCAGTTGTGTGACTCTTCCCTCTATCATCATGAGATTTGCGTTTAAGGGCGTCACTCTCTCTATGGGAGGAATCATGTCGATTATCTGGTCTTCCAAAGCGTTCTTCATAATCACGTCTTTCCCGAGCCTTCCGGGCAGCCCTTTCTTCATCAGTCTCTCTATGAACAGGAGGATAGGATTGATAGCCATACTGACTGCGTTTCCCATATCGCTGAAAGTCATTATAGTACGAGCTGCCTCGCCTCATTGAAAAACCTAAAATTAAAAGAAAAAAGAAACAAAACTTGAGAATCTTTCAAATGTTAAAAAAAGAAGAAGGCATGTTCGTGGAAAGGATAAGGAAATTCTAAGTGTGTGTGATATGCAAACTACGCGCTTCAATCTACGAACCACTCTTTAATTGGGGAGTAGTTGTGGGTGTAATAGTTAGCGTCAACTCTTGAGTCGACGGCGACTGTTGCAAAATAGAAGTAGACTCGACTACTGAAGAAGAAATTCCGGTAGTAATAGGATCGTCTTTAAAGATCTCTTGTGAAGTAGCAAAGAGGTCGCTCAGTCCTTCGAAAGTATCGTCCCTGCTCTGCTTAACAGGACTGGATTTCTCAGCTTCTTCACCAAATTCTTGTGAATGGTGAGAAGATCCCTGAGGCTCTTCTTCCTCGATAACCGGGGCAAGTTTTTCGGATGGCCCCGCAACATCTCTTGGAATAGAGCACTTTACTAATGAAGTTTCTATAGAAGTTTCTCCCCGCATGTGCTCTTTAATGGAGACCGGGGCATCAGGAGTCTTTATCGGAGAATCGGGGACTTCCGTTGGGGCTTCATGAATTTGAGTGGAACGAGAAGAATGTAAAAGCTCAAACCGATGAAGAAGCTCATCTGACAATAGAAATTTTGCGCTTCTTTCTTCAGCAGCCACAGCGCTTAGCCTCTCAAAAACTGGTTTATGGCTGGAATCTCTAGAAGGAGGAGGAAGTGCTGTAAAAATAAGAAATGGAATCAGCACCTGGCAATACGAACCATGAAAGACTTAGAGTAAAATTGAAGAAAAAAGGAAAAAAGATCTCACTTCCTACTCTCCAGTCTGCGTAAAATTCTGTGGGGCAGCGAATGTAGAAGTATTGATTCAGGAAACCATGTGCACTCTCCGGCAAATCCAAAATAAGTTTGCGGTTCCTCGCACCTCTTACAAGTACTATTGAAGGGTGGTCCTTGTTCTTTGCAAAAGTGCACAAGTAATAGATCTCCTCAAAACTCGGAAGACGGTCAAGAGTCCTACTGAACAAAACACATAATCCCATCAAAATGGCATAGCCATTGGGATGCAGCTGGAAAGGAGAGATCGTCAGTCGAAGAAGGATTTGTCGAAGAAATTCATTAAAAGGAGGAATTGCCCCCACTTAAGCACATTTGGCGATTGATAGCAACAAACCGTAAGGTGGTCTATCAGCGAAATCATTTGGTCTAGGGAGTAAAACTTCTGCCTCGGCAATGCCAAATTGAACGCATAATTGATTAAGTGTCCGCTGTTTCAGAAGGGTAGGAGTTCTTTCTGGAGGGTTTTCTAGTGGAATAGCGATCGGGAAAACTCCTTCGGCGTGTTCTGTCATCTCTTCTTGCTGAGACGTCATTCTACATAAGCAACTGGATGTTCAGATGAAAAGGTGCACGTTTCCTAAAAAAGTGTGAAGTGTTGTGCAGAACTAAAAAAAAAGAAATCAAACATAACTGAAATTGAACTAGTTGACAATTAATCGACTATGAGATTTCAGGACTTGTTAATATAAAGATCAAGTGTAGTGTTAATGCGAACGAATCAACTTTAACTGGATATTTTAGTTTTGCTTTAACACTTCATTTGAATTCATTAGTTCACAGTATTTCATTCACACAGTTCATTCAAGTTGATTACTCTTTATCAACTAATCTGTCATTCGATGTGGACAGTCAATGGTAGTATACTCGTCCCAGTTTTTTTTGCAAATATTGCGTTTAACAGGTTAATTAGCATTAGAGATAATCTACAACAAAGTGCAACAGAATTCAAGGTCAAACAATTCAACCAAGTCTTCACAGAATTTCACAAGTCATAGGTCGTCCAGCGACCTAGCATAGGTCGGGGCTTCATTAGGTCGCATTGTGCAAGTTCAAGGGGTTCAAAACAATGCAAAATTGTTCAAGTCCTAGCTCGGCTGCGACCTAGAGCCCATACCGCAAAAGAATTAGGTCGTTGACATGTCGAGTCCCTCTGTAGTCATTCAGGAATCTAGGTCAACAAGTTCTTAAGTCGCACTTTAGTTCAGAGTAAGATGGTCCAGATTTGTTTAAGTGTAAGGTCAGCCGCGACCTAAGATTTCAATCATCATGGAACTTAAGTCGTTACTTTTTTAGGTCGTTATGAGTTATAGTTGTGAAAGCACCACCCGATAGCTCGGGAACAGATTACAAGCAGATAATAGCAGAAAAGCAGTAAACAACAACAATTTTATAGTGGTTCGGCTTAAGGGTATAGCCTACGTCCACTTTAAGTACTTTTATTAATGATCTCGTTACAAGCTGATACAATTCTTCCCAAGTACAATACACTTTGAATTACAAGAGACTTAGAACAAGTAGCCTAAACTTCGATGAAGATGAGAGTTTTCGAATCCATGTTGGATGTATGTGATCTCTTCTTGAAGTTGTTTGTAGCGTTCTTAGTGTCTTGAGAGCTTCAAGTGTTAGATTGGTTCGGAATGCAGCAGAGTATCGGCGCTTGAAGAGAGTGAGCCCAAAGTCCCCTCCTAGTTCGAGTTAGGGCTGTATTTATAGGCTTTTATCGGAGTTAGGTCGTAGGTCGTGACCGACCTAAGTAAGGTCGTAGGTCGTAGTCGACCTAAAAAGCACCGGCCTTCCTTCCATAAGAACATACGTGCTGATTTGTACAAGTCCAAGGTCATAAACGACCTATCCCCTAGCGGCATGGCATAGGCGGCTTCTTTATTCATGCAGATAGGTCAAGAGCGACTTATCCTAGGTCGTTAGCGACCTATCATAGGTCGTGAGAACTTTCCTGTAGTCATAGCTGGAGTTCTTAAGTCGTTGAATCTCTTAGGTCGTGACCTTCCTTAGGTCGAAGTACTCCGTTAGGTCGTTGGGCAGTATTTTTATCTCCAAGTGCTAGGTCGTCTTCGAACTAAAGTAGGTCGTAGGTGGGCAACGACCTAGGGGATGGGATCTGACTTATCTCAATTGTGCTCGGCTCTTTTCTCAGCGAGTTGATAGGTCGCGTACGACTTGTTTTAGGTCGTAAGTCGGCTGAGATTTAGGTCGCTGAGACCACTTCATTCTCAGGTCGGTAGGCTATGGCTTTGTTTAGGTCGCATATGATTTAGGTCGTAAGTTTGGTGAGCCTGTAGGTCGCTAAATTCTATAGGTCGCTGTGTTACTGGAGAAGTTAGGTCGCTTCTGTAGTTAGGTCACGACCTTCCTTAGGTCGCTGCTGCCTTTAGGTCGAGACAATCTTTAGGTCGCAACACTTTAGGTCGCAGCTACCTTTAGGTCGCTGGGTTCCGCTAGGTTGTAACCCTCTTTAGGTCGCTAGGTCACGTGTGCGGTTAAGTCGCTGCATTTCCATTAGATCGCTCACAGAAGGGAGTTAACATTTGCCCCTCGAAGTATACGACTTAGCCATAGGTCGTGTGCTTCGACTTTCTTAACTCGCATTCTGAAGAATTGCTAGGTCGCAAACGACTTAAGGAGAAAATTAGGTCGCGTAGTGTCGGTTCGCGTTCCACTGTCCTAGAATATAAATACCGTAGGTCGCTCCCTCCCCTCTTCATCTGCTTCAGCATCCATTCTGCCATTAACTAGCTTCTGAACTTCTCGAGGACGATTCTAATCAGCTCAATCTTTCAACTTTTCCATCACCAGATTGCGTAAGTGAGTTCTATCAACATTCGATCACATCCATCATCAAACCACGAATATTCCACTTGTCATTCTTAATGCATTTTCTATGCTGCTTTTTCCCATAAGTCACGATTCGATTTTCCTCTTGATTGAGTTATCGTGGTGATTCTTGTGGATATAGCAGTATATCCGATGTATGGTGGATCTGAGGCAATTTGGATTGGATTTTTCGAGTGATCTGTGAGGATGTGGGAGGAAGATGGTAAACTACAGTGATTCAAATTAGCAGGTTTATAAATTTGGAAGAGATGAGGAAGGCTCTAATGGGTTAACGGGTTAATGGTAGTGATGATCTGGCAGCGTGTGAGTGGGGAATCGACCTTAGGGGTGTCTGTTTGAATGTGAACCATGCGACCTAATACTAATGATCTAACTCCCTCTTGAATGAGATAAAACTTAAAGCAGAGCGACCTCATAATGACATAAAAAAGTAACGACTTAAGTTCCATGATGATTGAAATCTTAGGTCGCGGCTGACCTTACACTTAAACAAATCTGGACTATCTTACTCTGAACTAAAGTGCGACTTAAGAACTTGTTGACCTAGATTCCTGAATGACTGCAGAGGGACTCGACATGTCAACGACCTAATTCTTTTGCGGTATGGGCTCTAGGTCGCAGCCGAGCTAGGACTTGAACAATTTTGCATTGTTTTGAACCCCTTGAACTTTCACAATGCGACCTAATGAAGCCCCGACCTATGCTAGGTCGCTGGACGACCTATGACTTGTGAAATTCTGTGAAGACTTGGGAAGAATTGTATCAGCTTGTAACGAG
Source organism: Allium cepa (assembly GCA_030765085.1). Lineage (NCBI taxonomy): Eukaryota > Viridiplantae > Streptophyta > Magnoliopsida > Asparagales > Amaryllidaceae > Allium > Allium cepa. The sequence goes on from CM060942.1 coordinate 432,002,055, forward strand.
ATCATTAATAAAAGTACTTAAAGTGGACGTAGGCTATACCCTTAAGCCGAACCACTATAAAATTGTTGTTGTTTACTGCTTTTCTGCTATTATCTGCTTGTAATCTGTTCCCGAGCCAGATCCATTGAGCAGATATTCTATTATCGGAGTCATCCATGATTCTTGTTCTTGAGACATGCTCATGATCCAATCAATGTCCATCTCATCAATGCTACGAGTCGACAGGACATCTACTGGAGTTAGCCCCAGAAATTGAGCTTCGCTTGTGCTCGAATACTTTGCGAGAGAATCTGCTTTCATGTTTTCTTCTCGAGGAATGTGACTTATCATTTAATGGTCGAAATCACCCAGGAGTTCCCAAGCCTTTGACAAGTAGGCAGGCAGATTCCCCCCTTTTGCTTGGAATTCCTTTTTGACTTGGCATACAATAAGCTGAGAATCACTGAATACCTGTAACGCTCGGATGTTTAATTCCTTAGCAATCCTTAAGCCAGCGATAAGGGCTTCGTATTCTGCATCATTGTTTGTTGAAGGAAATTCCAATCTTAGTGCATAGCATAATGATCGACCTTCAGGAGTCTCAAGTACAACTCCGGCTCCGGAACAGTAGTCGTTTCTCGCACCATCGACATATAACTTCCACTGGATCGGGGAATTGTCGATCGTTTCTTCCTCACTGTTACCCTTATCTGTAAATTCTGCAATGAAATCCGCTAAAGCTTGTCCATTGATTGCTTTCCGGGGATGATAAGTGATGTCATACTGACTGAGTTCAATATTCCACTTTAGAAGACGACCCGAAGTTTCAGGGCGAAACAGGACTTGCTTTAAAGGTTGATCAGTGAGGACTCTGATAGGATGAGCTTGAAAATATTGCCTCAACTTCCTAGACGCAATTAGTAAGCAATAGGCGAGTTTTTCCAACTTAGAGTAATTCATCTCTGCCCCAGTGAGTCTTTTGCTGATATAGTAAACTGGATGTTGAATCCTTTTGTCTTCCCGTATCAGCGCTGCACTTAAAGCATGAGATGATACTGCCAAGTATATAAGAAGATCTTCGCCATCGCCAGGCCTAGAAAGTATTGGAGGCGTCTCCATATGGCGAATCAATTCATCAAAGGCTTTTTGGCATTCGGGAGTCCAATCGAAGTTTTTCCTTCCTTTCTTTAGGGCGTCAAAGAATGGGATGCATTTATATGTGGCTGTGGAAATGAACCGACTCAAGGCGGCAACATTTCCATTGAGACTTTGCAATTCCTTCTTTGTTCTAGGAGCTTTGACTTCTTTCAATGCAGTAATTTGAGCTGGACTGGCCTCAATGCCCCTAGCGCTCACGATGAAACCTAAAAACTTGCCGGATTCCACTCCAAATGAACATTTTAAAGGATTGAGCTTCATTCTGTATTTTCGGAGGACAGCGAACATGTCTGATAAGTGTTCTATGTGATCCAGTGCTTTCTTAGACTTTACTAACATGTCATCGACGTAAACTTCCATGGTTTTGCCCAGTTGCGGTTTGAACATAGCATTAACGAGTCTTTGGTATGTTGCCCCTGCATTCTTCAACCCGAAGGGCATAACTCTGTAGCAGTAAAGACCAGTGTCGGTGATAAAGCTCGTGTCCTCCTGATCTGGCTCATGCATCATGATCTGGTTATATCCGGAGTAAGCATCCATAAAAGATAACAATACGTGTCCCGCTGTTCCGTCTACCAGTTGATCGATTCTGGGTAATGGGAAGCAGTCTTTGGGGCAGGCCTTGTTTAGATCTGAAAAATCGATGCATACTCTCCATTTTTCGTTGGCTTTCTTAACCAGCACTGGATTTGAAACCCAATTCGGATATGTAGATTCTTTGATAAAATTATTCTCCATGAGCCGATCAACTTCTTCTTTTAATGCCGCTGACCTTTCCGGACCTTGAGTTCTCCTTTTCTGCTTTACAGGTGTAAATTTTGGATCAATATTTAGAGCATGCACTGCAACTTCTGGGGATATTCCGCACATATCGGCATGAGTCCAAGCAAAAACATCCAGATTTGCCTTTAAAAAGGATATTAAGATATTCTGAATTGACGCATTAAGTTGTGAACCCACATTCAACACTTTGTTTGGGTCCTTTGGGTCTACAGGTATTGGTATTGTCGTTTCCATCGGTACCACTCTATTTTCCCCTGCACTGACTTTTCTAGGGTCCATCTCTTTCCTTGCTCCGCTGTGCTCGCCAGTGCAGGGTCCGCCCTGTAATTGCTGCAAGGCTGGTTCTTTGATGCGGACTGGGGCTGCCGCATTCTTTCCCATTTCTCTTTTTCTGGTTTCTCGTAGCTCTGTCAGATAGCACTCTCGCCCAGCATTTTGATCACCTTTTATAACTCCTACTCCATTGTCTGTAGGGAATTTAGTAGTGAGGCACCACGGGGCAAGAACAGCTTTGAACGCTGCCAGAGTTGGGCGACCAAGGAAAGCATTGTAAGAAGAAAATTAGTCGACAATCACAAAAGTTTGCTTGCGGACTACTTTTCTCTCTCCTTCTCCAAGTTCCACAAACAAATCAATGGTCCCTACCGGCTGCTTTGGCTCCCCAGTGAAACCAGCAATTTTCTGCGATGAGGCTTCCACATCAGCCATAGGGATCTTCATTTGGTCGAATGTTTTCTTAAAGAGAATATTGCAGGATGCGCCACAATCAATGAGAACTCTTCTAACAATAGCTGGTCCGATACCAGCCGAGATGACTAGAGGATCCAAAGTAGGAGCTTCAATACCTGCGGAATCCCTGGCTCTGAACACAATATCATCATCGAAAGTTCTTTGTTGCTTCAAAGGCGTAGCACCTTCCAAAACAAATACATCTTCCTCAGTCGGCACATACTTTAAAGCTCTGGTATACCTTTCCATCTCACCCCAGCTTCTGCCTGTTGGGTGAGGTCCTCCTGTAATGACATTAATAATGGGCCTTCCAGATTCATGCCCTGCAGCCTTCTCAATCCTCCTAGGCTGTTGAGTAGGAGCCTGTTGCCCCTGACTAGATGAAGCCAGTGGTTCGGCTTCTGCCCACTTAGTAAAATAATCTACAGCAACAATGGCATATTTAATTCCAGATTTGGCAGTTGGTAACGGTCCTACAAGGTCTATTCCCCATATTGCAAACGGCCATGGACTGACCATCTGTGTGAGTTCAGTGGAAGGAGCTCTAGGAATTTTGGGGAATCTTTGACATCTGTCACATTTTCGGGAATACTCTGCTGCATCTCGATTAATTTCTGGCCAAAGGTATCCATATCGGAGAATTTTCTTTGCTAATGTTTGGCCACCTGAATGATCACCACATTCTCCTCCATGCACCTCCGCTAGGATTGCTTTGGACTCTTCCCTGGATACACATCGAAATAATGGCATTGAGAATCCCCGTCTGTATAATCGGCCATCCTGGATTATATATCGAGAGGCTTTTCTCAGTAGCTTTTGTCGTTCTTTTGAGTTCCCTGGTAAAGATCCATTGAGCAGATATTCTGTTATCGGAGTCATCCATGATTCTTGCTCTTGAGACATGCTCATGATCCAATCAATATCCATCTCATCAATGCTAGGAGTCGACAGGACCTCCACTGGAGTTAATCCCAGAAATTGGGCTTCGCCTGTGCTAGAATACTTTGCGAGAGAATCTGCTTTCGTGTTTTCCTCTCGAGGAATGCGACCTATCATGTAATGATCGAAATCACCCAGGAGCTCCCAAGCCTTTGACAAGTAGGCGGGCAGATTCCCCCCTTTTGCTTGGAATTCCTTTTTGACTTGGCATACAATAAGCTGAGAATCACTGAATATCTGTAATGCTCGGATGTTTAATTCTTTAGCAATCCTTAAGCCAGCGATAAGGGCTTCGTATTCTGCTTCAATGTTTGTTGAAGGAAATTCCAATCTTAGTGCATAGCATAATGATCGGCCTTCAGGGGTATCAAGTACAACTACGGCTCCAGAACAGTAGTCGTTTCTTGCACCATCGACATATAACTTCCATTGGATTGGGGAATCGTCGACTGTTTCCTCCTCACTGTTACCCTTATCTGTGAATTCTGCAATGAAATCTGCTAAAGCTTGTCCATTGATTGCTTTTCGGGGATGATAAGTGATGTCATACCGACTGAGTTCAATATTCCACTTTAGAAGATGACTCGAAGTCTCAGGGCGAAACAGGACTTGCTTTAAAGGTTGATCAGTGAGGACTCTGATAGGATGGGCTTGAAAATATTGTCTCAGCTTCCTAGACGCAATTAGTAGGCAATAGGCGAGTTTTTCCAACTTAGAGTAATTTATCTCTGCCCCAGTGAGTCTTTTGCTGATATAGTAAACTGGATGTTGAATCCCTTTGTTTTCTCGTATCAGCGCTGCACTTAAAGCATGAGACGATACTGCCAAGTATATAAGAAGATCCTCGCCATCGCCTGGCCTAGAAAGTATTGGAGGCGTTTCCATATGGCGAATCAATTCATCAAAGGCTTTTTGACATTCGGGAGTCCAATCGAAGTTTTTCTTTCCTTTCTTTAGGGCATCAAAGAATGGGATGCATTTATCTGTGGCTTTGGAAATGAACCGACTCAAGGCGGCGACTTTTCCATTGAGACTTTGCAATTCCTTCTTTGTTCTAGGAGCTTTGACTTCTTTCAATGCAGTAATTTGAGCTGGACTGGCCTCAATGCCCCTAGCGCTCACGATGAAGCCTAAAACCTTGCCGGATTCCACTCCAAATGAACATTTTAAAGGATTGAGCTTCATTCTGTATTTCCGGAGGATTGCGAACATGTCTGCTAAGTGTTCTATGTGATCCACTGCTTTTTTAGACTTTACTAACATGTCATCGACATAGACTTCCATAGTTTTGCCCAGTTGCAGTTTGAACATAGCATTAACAAGTCTTTGGTATGTTGCCCCTGCATTCTTCAACCCGAAGGGCATAACTCTGTAGCAGTAAAGACCGGTGTCGGTGATAAAGCTCGTATCCTCCTGATCCGGCTCATGCATCATGATCTGGTTATATCCGGAGTAAGCATCCATAAAAGATAACAATTCGTGTCCCGCTGTTCCGTCTACCAATTGGTCAATTCTGGGTAATGAGAAGTAGTCTTTGGGGCAGGCCTTGTTAAGATCTGAAAAATCGATGCATACTCTCCATTTTTCGTTGGCTTTCTTAACCAGCACTGGATTTGAAACCCAATTCGGATAGGTGGATTCTTTGATAAAATTATTCTCCATGAGCCGATCAACTTCTTCTTTTAATGCCGCCGACCTTTCTGGGCCTTGAGTTCCCCTCTTTTGTTTCACAGGTGTAAATATTGGATCAATATTCAGAGCATGCACTGCAACTTCTGGGGATATTCCGCATATATCGGCATGAGTCCAAGCAAAAACATCCAGATTTGCCTTTAAAAAAGATATTAAGATATTCTGAATTGACACATTAAGTTGTGAACCCACATTCAACACCTTGTTTGGGTCCTTTGGGTCAACTGGTATTGGTATTGTCGTTTCCACTGGTACCACTCTATTTTCCCCTGCACTGACTTTTCTAGGGTTCATCTCTCTCCTTGCTCTGCTGTGCTCGCCAGTGCAGGGTCCGCCCTATAATTTCTACAAGGCTGGTTCTTTGATGCGGACTGGGGCTGCCGCATTCTTTCCCATTTCTCTTTTTCTGGTTTCTCGTAGCTCTGTCTGATAACACTCTCGCCCAGCATTTTGATCCACTTTTATAACTCCTACTCCACTGTCTGTAGGGAATTTAATGGTGAGGCACCACGGGGGAAGAACAGCTTTGAACGCTTCCAGAGTTGGACGACCAAGGAAAGCATTGTAAGCAGAAAATTCGTCGACAATCACAAAAGTTTGCTTGCGGACCATTTTTCTCTCTCCTTCTCCAAGTTCAACAAACAAATCAATGGTCCCCACCGGCTGTTTTGGCTCCCCAGTGAAGCCAGCGATTTTATGCGATGAAGCTTGCACATCAGCCATAGGGATCTTCATTTGGTCGAATGTTTTCTTGAAGAGGATATTGCAGGATGCGCCACAATCAATGAGAACTCTTCTGACAATAGCTGGCCCGATACCAGCCGAGATGACTAAGGGATCCAAGGTATGAGCTTCAATACCTGCAGAATCCCTAGCTTTGAATACAATATCATCATCAAGAGTTCTTTGTTGCTTCAAGGGTGTAGCACCTTCCAAAACAAATACATCTTCCTCGGTCGGTACATACTTTAAAGCTCGAGTATACCTTTCCATCTCACTCCAGCTTCTGCCCGCTGGGTGAGGTCCTCCTGTAATGACATTGATAATGGGCCTTCCAGATTCATGCCCTGACGCCTTCTCAATTGTCCTAGGCTGATGAGTAGGAGCCTGTTGCCCCTGACTAGATGAAGCAGGATTGTTGCTATTCTTTTTCACAAATTGCTGCAGTTTGTTTTCCCTTAGCAACTCTTCAATTAGATTTTTCAACTGTCGGCATTCGTCGGTTTCGTGACCGGGTTGATTATGGAAGCGGCAGAACTTCCCACTCTGTATAGCCTTTTTCCCGGTCCTTAGAGGAGGAGGTTTAGGAAAGTCAACAAAATCTTTAGTAGCAAGGTAGATATGCTCTGGCGTATCTGATAAAGGAGTATATTCTGATGGCTTGAAGGATCGGGGCTTCTTCAGATTACTCTGCTTCTTCCCATTGTTATTTTCCCTTTTTTGCCCTACAGATTCATTCTTGCGTGGAACAACAGTGTTATCTTCATCTTTTTTCAACACTGCCTTTACCGGTACAGGACGGCTTTCTAAGCGTATGAATTCATCTGCTTTTTTATAGAACTTTTCAAGGGAATTTGGTTCCTTCATGTTTAGCCATTTCCCAAACTCGCTCGACTTGTCAATACCCTTCATCAGATAAGTCAATATCATTCGCTGCTCTGCATTGTCCACCTCAGCTAGCGCTATATTAAAGCGGTTTAAGAAAGATCTGATAGTCTCCCCTGGATTCTGTTCCAAACTTGACAGTGACATGATATCCTTGGCTTTTGAGGCGTATAGTCTGAACTGCTCCTTGAACTTCCGGGTTAAGTCAAAAAACTGATCGATAGATCGGACTGGAAGTTTGGTGAACCAAAGCAGAGCTACACCTTCGAGATACACAGGAAAATATCGGCACTTTATTTCATCAGAGGCTCTGGCACCTGTCATGTGCCAATCATACTTGTATAAGAAATCGTTCGGATCACTCGTCCCCCTGTAAGCTGGAATGGTTGGTGGGACAAACTTCCTTGGAAATTCAGCCTTTAAGATTTTCTCAGTAAAAGGAGTTTTACTTGGGGCGAAACCCCATTCTTTCTCGTCTTCAACCCTCTGCATACTCTCTTTCATAATTTGTCGGACCATTCCAGAAAGATACTCCTCATCATGTCGAGTTCTCGATCCACCAACCTCATCCCTTTCAGGAGCATTTCTTTCTTCAGCATCACGAATGTTGCCAGCAAAATTCCTTTCATTATCTGCCGGTTGGCGGTTTGCCCCAAGCAAATCGTTCAACCTATTCAGAATTAGGGCATTCTGGGCATTCTGAGCCTCGAATTGTGCATTTTGGGCATTTATCTGTTGGTTCAGCCCTAAGATTGCAGCATCCAGCTCTGCCTTTGTAACTCCAACAGCTGGAGTGGCTTGATTCGATATAGGGGAAGCGGAGGTTCCCTCTTGAATATTCCCAGATCTGACAGATCTACTTTTCCTTCCAGGAGCCATAATCTCGGATAGACTTCTGGTTTTCAAGGAAATTCTCTCTACAAACCTTTGTGAAGCAATGATGATAACTCTCCTGAGTTCAATTCTCAGTGAAAGCACCAAAAATGTTAACGCTAAAATTTGAACGCTAACACCCCGGTGTATGAAATTAGATCGAGAAAGCACCACCCGATAGCTCGGGAACAGATTATAAGCAGATAGTAGTAGAAAACAGTAAACAACAGCAATTTTATAGTGGTTCGGCTTTCGAGATAGCCTACGTCCACTTTGAATATCTTTATTGATGATTTGATTACAAGTCAATGCAGTTACAACTTTGATTACAGCACACTTTGAGTTTCAAGTGACTTAGAACAAGTAGCCTAAACTTCAACGTCGATCCAAATCTTTGAACACATGTTTGACATATTTGATTTCTTCGTGAAGTTCCTTGAAGGTATTGAAGTAGTTCAGAGTGAAGCAGAGTAACGGCGCTTGAAATGAATGAGCCAAAAGGTCCCTTGAATGTAGGATGTGGTCATGTATTTATAGGCAAATTTCTGGGCTGGAATTGTTAAGTCATGAGTCGTGACCGACTCAGGCTATGCCGTGGCCGAGTCAAGTTGAGTCGTGGCCGAGTCAAGTTGAGTCGTGGCCGGCTTATCTGCATTTGGTCTTCTCACTAGCTCATTCTCTCACTGGATTCTAAGCCAAGTCCTGAGTCGTTGGCGAGTCAACTCTCACTGGGACATGCATTGTTGTAACAGAATACGACTCAGTGGCTTTAAGTCGCGGACGAGTCGTCCTGAGTTATGAGTCGTCAAGTCACTTCTTAGGTCGTCCATCCTCTTGAGTCGTTTCTTATGATTAGTCGGTCCAGTTCTTGAGTCGTCTCATACGAGCCGTGAACTTCGTTGAGTCGGTAACTCAAGGAGTCGGCCTGTATCATGAACCGCTAACCTCCATGAGCCGTTCCATTCCTCTAAGCTGCCTTGAGCCTTAACTCGTCAGCCAATTGAGTCGCTACCAGTTGAGTCGTTGAAGCAATTCCCTTGATGAGTCGGTAATGCTTTGAGTCGGTCTGTCTTGTGAGCCGTTAACCCCTTGAGGCGCTCCACTCCTCTAAGTCGCCTTAGGCTTTAACTCGTTAGCTTGTTGAGTCGGTAGCTTGTTGAGTCGGTTCACCCTTTAAGTCGTGAGGCTTCTTGAGTAGTGGGTCCCCCCTGAACCGTTAAGAACCTTAAGTCGTGAATCGGCCCAGACCTTAACTCGTTGCCTAAACGGAGTTAACATTTGCCCCTCGAAGTTCACGCCTAAGTCGTAGGTCGTGTACTTCGACTCATCTTAACTCGTGTGCCGATTCAACTGCCACTGCTCAAAGCTCTAAAAGACTTGAGTCGTTCCCCTTACTTCCTTCTTCTCATTTCTTATCCTTTGAACCGTGTCTGCCATTAACGCATCTTCGAGCTCTGAAAGGCGATTCCAACCTGATTTATTTTCGATCATCTTTAGCATCACACCGTGTAAGAGATTTTGCATCTTTTTTCAATTGCTGATGATTGCCGATTTCCGCCTCTGTTTTTCCCCCTTGATCCTTGCGAATATTATTACATCGGACATTGATGGATTAAAGGCAGGCGGTTTGATCTTACTTGTAACGATTCGAGATTTGAGGCGACCTAGTGGAGTGATGGAACTGGGGTTAACCATTGCGAGGTTATTGGGTTATCGGGTTAGGGATTAGATGGTTAATGGGTTAGGAGTTAGATGGTTAATGGTGTTAAAAGTTGGAAGATTAACGGGTTAGGAGTTAGGAGTGAAAAGATTTGTGGATTAGAAGGTAACCCGGTTAGGAGTTAGGTGATTAGTCGGTCAGATTGATTCGAATATTGTCGTAGGTACGACTCGGTCATTTTTGTATAATCCAACAACCATGATCCAACCCACATGCTCCATGGCCTAAGCCTTGAGTCGTGGCCGAGATACGACTTACGACTCACGTCTTACGACTTACGACTTACGACTTATGGCCTAAGCCTTGAGTTGAACCAGAGCTTCTCCCTTTTATACGACTTACGACTTAGGGCACTGCCGACTCAAGCTTTACCGCCGACTCAAGCTTTACTGCCGACTCAAGCTTTACTGCCGACTCAAGATTTTTGAGCCGTTGACGAGTCAGGACTTGCGTGAATTCTGCTCGAACTTTGAACCATTGCATAAACTTTGAACTGTTGACTTTTATTGCATTCATTCACAGGTTATTTTGACTTGCAGGCTAACAATCTGTTCAACACAACATTCATAGAAAACTGGGACGAATATACTGTCATCGACCGCCCATATCAAATGACAGATTAGTTTATAACAGATAATTAACTTAAACAAATCGTGTGAACGAAGTGCTATCGATTTCAAGTAGAATATTAAAGCAATACTGACACAGTCAATCGAAACTGACCAGCCTGCACTAATATTATGCTTGAATTTTAAACTAACAAGTTCTGAAATTACCTTAGTCGATCAATCGTCAACCAGTTTAATTCCAGTTATATTTACTTGTTATTTTCATTAGTTCTGCACAACACTTCACACTTTTAGGAAACGTGCACTTTCTCATTTGAACACCCAGTTGCTTGTGTACAATGACATCTCAACCAGAAGAACCGATGGGCCAGGCTGAAGATGTCTTCCCAGTAGCCAACTTGTTGGATAATCCTCCGGAGAGAACTCCTACCACTCTGAATCAGCGGGTGTTTAATCAATTGCTCACCCAAATTGGCATTGCCGAAGCTGATGCCTTACTGCCGGGGCCAAATGATACTGCAGATAGGCCCCCTTCTGGCTTTATTGCTGTCAACCGCCAAATGTGCTTGAGCGGTGCCATACCACCTTTCAATGACTTCCTTCAGCAGTTCTTGCTTCGATTATCTATCTCTCCATTCCAATTGCACCCCAATGGTCATGCCATTCTGATGGGGTTATGTGTACTATTTAATAGAGTTCTGGGCCGATTACCGAGTTTTGAGGAAGTCTGCTACTTTTGCTCATTCACAAAAATTAAAGATCATCCCTCTATCGTAGTTATAAGGAGTGCTCGAAACCGCAAGCTCATCACCGATCTTCCTGAAAGTGTCCATGGATTTCTAAACCAGTATTTCTTTGTTCGTTGCCCTCCAGGGTTTTATGCCATCTGGAGAGTAGGAAGTAAGATTTTCCTGTTTTTATTTCTCCATTCTTGGGCTTTTCGAAATCTGAGTTGCTAAGTGCTAACTTGGCTTCTTTATTTTTTCCTGTTTTAGCGCTTCCTCCTCCCTCTAGAGATCCATGCTATAAACAAATTTTCGAGAGATTGAACGCCGTGGCGGCAGAAGAGAGGAGTATAAAGTTTTTGTTAAATGATGGATTTCTACATCAATACGGGCTTCTTCATTCCTCTCGCTTTACTCAACTTCGTGAAGTCCCAACTGAAATTCCCGATTCTCCGGCGGAAACCCCTGATGCCCCGGTCTCTATTAAAGAGCACATGCAGGGAGGAACCTCTATAGAAACTCCACTAGTGAGGTGTTCAATTCCGAAGGACGTTGCGGGGCCGTCTGATAAGTCTGCACTTGCCCCAGTTATCGAAGAGGAAGAAACTCCACGATCTTCCGGAAGATCTGCCGACGAAGGAGTTGAAAAAGCCAGTCCCAAAAAACATGATGGTGATGATGTTTTCGAGGGGTTGAGCGATTTAATTGTGACTTCTCAAGAACTTTTCAAAGATGATGTTTCCAAAACTATCTCTTCTGTAATTGAGGCGACATCTTCTCTACAACAAATGTCAACTCCTCCTACTCAAGTTATCACTACCTCTATTCCACAGAGTGGTCTGTAACTTGATGCGTGTAGTTTACACGTTACACAACACTTAGGATTTTTCATCACTTCTACGCGTTTATCTTCTTGTACTTTAAAGATTTCTAAAGCTTATTACTTTTATTCCAGATTCTCCTATGGGGCGCAGCGGCTCGTACTATGATGATTTCCAGCGCTACGGGAGGCGTGGCCAGTATGATTATAGGCGTTACCTCCCTTCTTACAGAGAATCCGATGAGGAGAGGGCCATCAGGAAGCAGACGAGAGACGAGCATATGAAGAACGTCACCGAAGAGAACAAGAAAGACATGACCCTCCCTACAGAGATGATGATACCCAGAAAAGAAAGACTCACGATGAGAGAGGTAAAGGTCACTTGGACGATTCTTCTAGCAAGCGGGCTAGACTTACTGAAGAAACAATGCCGACAGCTTCTGAACATGTTCCTGCTCAATCTCCTGCTCCCGTTCACTCCGACATTCAAGCAATCATCAACCGGCCCGCATACCAAGTCGAGCAAGGTCCTCCCACTCTTCAAAGTCGATTTCCTCAGTGGTGCTTGAGAGGGGTTCGATTTGATCTCGACTTGGTTCCTCTCGACAAATCGGCTATGCTGCGAAATCTTGATACTGTCAGGACCGATATTGAAAGAATGTCGAACTGGCAAAAACTTGTCGACGAGCTTCAGAGGGTTAACCGAGCCAATCTCGAGGCCATGCTCACAATGGAGAATGATAAGGCTGAGTGGCAGAAGACTCTCGAACAGCATGACGCCGAAATGAGAAGTATTGCTTCCTATAATGAAAAGTTGGAAGCGGAAGTAGAAAAGCTTAAGGAAGAATTAGCTACTTCATCTACTTCCTATTCTCAAAAGGAGAGCATGCTTCAGCAACAAGTACGAGATGCGCATGCCAGTCAAAGAGCAGTCGAAGATAAGCTTACACACCGGGAGAAGGTCATAGAAGAATATCGCGCTGAAACTTTACAGCTGCGAGAACAGACCGGCTCTCAAAGCTTGGAGATAGAGATGCTAAAAGCTCGACTTGCTATGGCCGAAAAGGAGCGTGACGAGGCTGTTGCTGGTAAACTCGCGGCCGAAGAGGCCCATCAAGCAACCAAAGCTGACATTAGCTCCACATTATTTGATTTCTATCTGCATAGCATTTTGGGGCGTGGCGGCCTTGCCTTTCTAGGCCCTAAATATGAAATTACGCTAGCTGAAGTTTGGGTGGCAGCACTTGATATGCTCGGTGGTAAAGGTGCTGGCTACGCTGAGTCTGCTCTTGAAGAGCATTATCTTGATGATGATGCCCGCGCCGCTCTTGCCAAGGGAAAAGAGCAACTCGCCAGGGTACGGGCCGGAATGGCGGAAGGGGAACGTTCTGAGAAAGAAATACCACCTACCACTTCTGAACGTCCTTTAGTTTCTTCCGAAGTGGACATTACAGGTTCCAGTGCTCATTTGCTGCCTCCTACAAGAATCGGGGTAATCACCCCTACTGATGATGAAGCTTTGGAGGATATCGGGGCTCAGAATTATGAGATTGAACTAACGAAGCAAACATCTTCAGGTAATTTTGATACTAGTCTGATTCAAGTGGATTGCCTGCTTACTCCTCAAAAGTTTGATGAGCTTCTGGATTACTTCTTGAATCTCGACGAACCCATATCCCCCTTCTTTTGGGGAGATACTAATATTTTTAATTTCTCTTCTTCTGCAGTTGAAACACTAAGTGCTGTGCAGATTTCACTTCCTCCGGTTATCCCTCCTCCATCTCTTCAGGTGACTCCTCCTTCTGCTTCACAACCCGGGTCACAAGAGGAACAGATCGAGGCTCTTCATGGCTTGGATGACCCTATCGCTTCTCAAGAGCAGAAGGACGAGGGACCTGAAGGAGGCGAGATCTCTCCAGAGCGGACTCCCTCTGATGACGTAGTTTTGTCCGCTCTTGCTACTCCAGGGAGTGAGTCTTCTTCGAAGAGAAGAAAGAAGCACGGAATGTCGAAGAGGAGGGGGAACAAAATCATCACTACTGAAGAGGAACCGGAAGTTGCACCGGTTGCACCTCCCTCTCCTTCTTCCCTTATGCCTATAGGTAGACCTGAAAAATTAATCATTCGGCCAGGCAAAGGGTCCAAAGGTGGCAAGAAGAAGTGAAGAGTCGGACTTCGGGCTTTTTGACTCCTTTTTTGTGTAATGGTCGGATAATGTGCAGGCACCGGCCCCTGCTTTTTTTTTTATTTTGAAACCTGTATCTGCAATTGAATAAAATGATCCTTTATTCGTACAGACTCTTGTTTGAATTTGAGAATGCATTTATTATTTATTTTTGCACAAGTTTATTTATATGATATTGCGGTGAGCTTGTGGTATGTTGTTTGAGCGTACTTTACCAATGTAGCTATACCATTTTGTATGTAACTATACCGTGTTGCCCCCATACCATAAGCTTGCTGCAATATTTTATACTTTGAGGGGACTTGCACTCTTATTTTCTGTAGAATGACTATTTCATTCGTGAAGAAATTTTTCATAGAGTACAACTCCTTTCATATAAGTTTTTACGCTTTGTCCTTCGAAGAAATCACTTTTTCCTTTTGCGTATGTACACATTTTGCCAAGTGAATTCTTCTATGTGGTAAAGCGGACCTCTGAATGTACTTTAACTTTCTTCCTTTTTTTTTTTTAGAACAGGTAAATCACTCTTCCTTTGAAAGTTAAAGTATGCTCTTGATGAGGATTTTTCTTTTAAATAGAAATTTGTACCTCTGAGGAGGGATTTTTTCACGTTTCAACACTTGGAAGTTTTATTTCAATCTTGGTGAAACGTGTACCTCCAAAGAGTTGTGCCTTTGAAGAAAGCCTTTTCACGTTTCAACACTTGGAAGTTTTATTTCAATCTCGGTGAAACGTGGGCTTCCGAATAGGTCTTTCTTCTTGATTATGCTTCCGGAGGAGGGGGGTTGTACCTCTGAGGAGGGATTTTTCACGTTTCAACACTTGGAAGTTTTATTTCAATCTTGGTGAAAAGTGTACCTCCAAAGAGTTGTGCCTTTGAAGAAAGCCTTTTCACGTTCCAACACTTGAAAGTTTTATTTCGATCTCGGTGAAACGTGGACTTCCAGAAAGGTCTTTATTTTGTTTGCATTTCAACTCTGGTGAAGTGAAATTCCGAAGAGCGGTCGTAACACTTCAACTCCTAGTGAAATGTGCCTCCGAAGAGGTCTTTATTTTGTTTGCATTTCAACTCTGGTGAAGTGAAATTCCGAAGAGCGGTTGTAACACTTCAACTCCTGGTGAAATGTGCCTCCGAAGAGGTCTTTATTTTGTTTGCATTTCAACTCTGGTGAAGTGAAATTCCGAAGAGCGGTCGTAACACTTCAACTCCTAGTGAAATGTGCCTCCGAAGAGGTCTTTATTTTGTTTGCATTTCAACTCTGGTGAAATGAAATTCCGAAGAGCGGTCGTAACACTTCAACTCCTGGTGAAATGTGCCCCAGAGAGGGTTTTCATCGCCTGGAAGTTACTCTCTCATGGTTGGAGGGTCATGACTCCTCCAATCTTTTTTGTTGAGTAGAGAACTTTCTTTTTTGTGGCATATGACCCATTAGAGGTCTTTATCCTCCGAAGAGTTGCGCCTCCGAAGAGGACTTGTGCTGCTGATGATGACTTTTGGTTGTTCCCTTGTCCACTTGCTTATGCCTTCTCAGTGATCCTCTTTTCTTTTTTTTTCTTTTTTTCTTTAGCTTTCATTCCCTTTTCTTACAAGTAATTTGTTTAATCCAAGGAAGTGTGCTTCATTGTCAGGCAATTTCGTGAGAACGAGCATTAGCTTCTTAATTGGATGTTTGTTTGTTCAAATGATCTCAATTTATTAGCAAAGGCCCGTTTCTGTCGAAATCATAGGCCGTTCAATTGAAGTACTTCCTATTTAGGATTTGAATTCGGGACTTTTGTGACTTGAAATTTGGAGAGAATCACTTGGCCTTATTATGTGCAAGTTTCACTTCCATTGTCTGCAAAAATTTAAATCGACATTTCAGCAATACATTCTATGTACTTTTTATATCGAAAATAAAGCAAACATGTAATAATAATAAGGAACACAAGATTTATAGTGGTTCGGCGAGGAAATTAGGCCTACATCCACTTTATATTCTTTCATATTTACTTGCATCAGTTTTACAATTGCCTTCAATTACAAGAATCATACATTCATAATTCTTTTTACAATATTTCAACAAAATTTTCAAGTAAAGTATGGACGCAAATGGTTGTTGTTCCATGCCCTTGGAATTTGATCTCCTTCAACAGTGGTGAGTTTGAATGTGCCGTCAAGAAGCTTCTGACCTATGACATATGGTCCTTCCCAATTTGGCCCAAACACACCTATCGCTGTCATAATTCTCTTCAGGACTAGGTCTCCAATCTCAAAGCTGCGTTGGCGGACTTTGGAATTGAAATGTCTGGCTATTCTTTGCTGATGAGCTGCAATTCTGAGATTAGCCTCATCTCTTTTTTCATCAAGGAGATCTAGCGCTTCGAGCTGTAGCTTTTCGTTTTCTGCTTGATTGAAATGGATTCTTCTGTGTGAAGGGACCTCTATTTCTACCGGAATCATTGCTTCTGACCCGTATGCTAATGAAAACGGGGTGTGCCCAGTCGCAGTTTTGTGAGTGGTTCTGTATGCCCATAGTGCCAGTGGTAGCTTATCAACCCAACCACCTTTTGCTTTTTCAAGTTGCTTCTTGATGGTTGACTTAATAATTTTGTTCACGGCTTCCACTTGCCCGTTTGCCTGCGGATGAGCCATTGCTGAAAAGCTTTTCCGGATTTTGAATTGCTTGCAAAAATCTTGGAATTCTTCACTTTCAAACTGAGTACCATTGTCTGTAATTATTTTTTGAGGCACACCGTATCTGCAAATGATGTTTTTAGTCACAAAACTTATCATCTTCTTTGAGGTGATAGTAGCTAGTGGTTCAGCTTCTGCCCACTTAGTAAAATAATCTACAGCAACAATGGCATATTTAATTCCAGATTTGGCAGTTGGTAACGGTCCTACAAGATCTATTCCCCATATTGCAAACGGCCATGGACTGACCATCTGTGTGAGTTCAGTGGAAGGAGCTCTAGGAATTTTGGCGAATCTTTGGCATCTGTCACATTTTCGGGAATACTCTGCTGCATCTCGAGTAATTTCTGGCCAAAAGTATCCATATCGGAGAATTTTCTTTGCTAATGTTTGGCCACCTGAATGATCACCACATTCTCCTCCATGCACCTCCGCTAGGATTGCTTTGGACTCTTCCCTGGATACACATCGAAGTAATGGCATTGAGAATCCCCGTCTGTATAATCGGCCATCCTGGATTATATATTGAGAGGCTTTTCTCAGTAGCTTTTGTCGTTCTTTTGAGTTCCCTGGTAAAGATCCATTGAGCAGATATTCTGTTATCGGAGTCATCCACTGGAGTTAATCCCAGAAATTGGGCTTCGCCTGTGCTAGAATACTTTGCGAGAGAATCTGCTTTCGTGTTTTCCTCTCGAGGAATGCGACTTATCATGTAATGATCGAAATCACCCAGGAGCTCCTAAGCCTTTGACAAGTAGGTGGGCAGATTCCCCACTTTTGCTTGGAATTCCTTTTTGACTTGGCATACAATAAGCTGAGAATCACTGAATATCTGTAATGCTCGGATGTTTAATTCTTTAGCAATCCTTAAGCCAGCGATAAGGGCTTCGTATTCTGCTTCATTGTTTGTTGAAGGAAATTCCAATCTTAGTGCATAGCATAATGATCGGCCTTCAGGGGTCTCAAGTACAACTCCGGCTCCAGAACAGTAGTCGTTTCTTGCACCATCGACATATAACTTCCATTGGATTGGGGAATCGTCGACTGTTTCCTCCTCACTGTTACCCTTATCTGTGAATTCTGCAATGAAATCTGCTAAAGCTTGTCCATTGATTGCTTTTCGGGGATGATAAGTGATGTCATACTGACTGAGTTCAATATTCCACTTTAGAAGATGACTCGAAGTCTCAGGGCGAAACAGGACTTGCTTTAAAGGTTGATCAGTGAGGACTTTGATAGGATGGGCTTGAAAATATTGCCTCAGCTTCCTAGACGCAATTAGTAGGCAATAGGCGAGTTTTTCCAACTTAGAGTAATTTATCTCTGCCCCAGTGAGTCTTTTGCTGATATAGTAAACTGGATGTTGAATCCCTTTGTTTTCTCGTATCAGCGCTGCACTTAAAGCATGAGACGATACTGCCAAGTATATAAGAAGATCCTCGCCATCGCCAGGCCTAGAAAGTATTGGAGGCGTTTCCATATGGCGAATCAATTCATCAAAGGCTTTTTGACATTCGGGAGTCCAATCGAAGTTTTCCTTTCCTTTCTTTAGGGCAAGTTTTCCTTTCCTTTCTTTAGGGCATCAAAGAATGGGATGCATTTATCTGTGGCTTTGGAAATGAACCGACTCAAGGCGGCGACTTTTCCATTGAGACTTTGCAATTCCTTCTTTGTTCTAGGAGCTTTGACTTCTTTCAATGCAGTAATTTGAGCTGGACTGGCCTCAATGCCCCTAGCGCTCACGATAAAGCCTAAAAACTTGCCGGATTCCACTCCAAATGAACATTTTAAAGGATTGAGCTTCATTCTGTATTTCCGGAGGATTGCGAACATGTCTGCTAAGTGTTCTATGTGATCCACTGCTTTTTTAGACTTTACTAACATGTCATCGACGTAGACTTCCATAGTTTTGCCCAGTTGCAGTTTGAACATAGCATTAACAAGTCTTTGGTATGTTGCCCCTGCATTCTTCAACTCGAAGGGCATAACTCTGTAGCAGTAAAGACCGGTGTCGGTGATAAAGCTCGTATCCTCCTGATCCGGCTCATGCATCATGATCTGGTTATATCCGGAGTAAGCATCCATAAAAGATAACAATTCGTGTCCCGCTGTTCCGTCTACCAATTGGTCAATTCTAGGTAATGGGAAGCAGTCTTTGGGGCAGGCCTTGTTTAGATCTGAAAAATCGATGCATACTCTCCATTTTTCGTTGGCTTTCTTAACCAGCACTGGATTTGAAACCCAATTCGGATAGGTGGATTCTTTGATAAAATTATTCTCCATGAGCCGATCAACTTCTTCTTTTAATGCCGCCGACCTTTCTGGACCTTGAGTTCTCCTCTTTTGTTTCACAGGTGTAAATTTTGGATCAATATTCAGAGCATGCACTGCAACTTATGGGGATATTCCGCACATATCGGCATGAGTCCAAGCAAAAACATCCAGATTTGCCTTTAAAAAAGATATTAAGATATTCTGAATTGACACATTAAGTTGTGAACCCACATTCAACACCTTGTTTGGGTCCTTTGGGTCAACTGGTATTGGTATTGTCGTTTCCACTGGTACCACTCTATTTTCCCCTGCACTGACTTTTCTAGGGTCCATCTCTCTCCTTGCTCCGCTGTGCTCGCCAGTGCAGGGTCCGCCCTGTAATTCCTACAAGGCTGGTTC
The DNA here is from genome assembly GCA_030765085.1 of Allium cepa. NCBI lineage: Eukaryota > Viridiplantae > Streptophyta > Magnoliopsida > Asparagales > Amaryllidaceae > Allium > Allium cepa. The sequence goes on from CM060942.1 coordinate 432,021,182, forward strand.
TTTGATGCGGACTGGGGCTGCCGCATTCTTTCCCATTTCTTTTTTTCTGGTTTCTCGTAGCTCTGTCAGATAACACTCTCGCCCAGCATTTTGATCCCCTTTTATAACTCCTACTCCATTGTTTGTAGGAAATTTAATGGTGAGGCACCACGGGGGAAGAACAGCTTTGAACGCTGCCAGAGTTGGACGACCAAGGAAAGCATTGTAAGCAGAAAATTCGTTGACAATCACAAAAGTTTGCTTGCGGACCATTTTTCTCTCTCCTTCTCCAAGTTCCACAAACAAATCAATGGTCCCCACCGGCTGTTTTAGCTCCCCAGTGAAGCCAGCGATTTTATGCGATGAAGCTTGCACATTAGCCATAGGGATCTTCATTTGGTCGAATGTTTTCTTGAAGAGGATATTGCAGGATGCGCCACAATCAATGAGAACTCTTCTGACAATAGCTGGCCCGATACCAGCCGAGATGACTAAGGGATCCAAGGTAGGATCTTCAATACCTGCAGAATCCCTAGCTTTGAATACAATATCATCATCAGGAGTTCTTTGTTGCTTCAAGGGCGTAGCACCTTCCAAAACAAATACATCTTCCTCGGTCGGTACATACTTTAAAGCTCGAGTATACCTTTCCATCTCACTCCAGCTTCTGCCCGCTGGGTGAGGTCCTCCTGTAATGACATTGATAATGGGCCTTCCAGATTCATGCCCTGACGCCTTCTCAATTGTCCTAGGCTGATGAGTAGGAGCCTGTTGCCCCTGACTAGATGAAGCAGGATTGTTGGTATTCTTTTTCACAAATTGCTGCAGTTTGTTTTCCCTTAGCAGCTCTTCAATCAGATTTTTCAACTGTCGGCATTCGTCGGTTTCGTGACCGGGTTGATTATGGAAGCGGCAGAACTTCCCACTCTGTATAGCCTTTTTCCCGGTCCTTAGAGGAGGAGGTTTAGGAAAGTCAACAGAATCTTTAGTAGCAAGGTAGATATGCTCTGGCGTATCTGATAAAGGAGTATATTCTGATGGCTTGAAGGATCGGGGCTTCTTCAGATTACTCTGCTTCTTCCCATTGTTATTTTCCCTTTTTTGCCCTACAGATTCATTCTTGCGTGGAACAACAGTGTTATCTTCATCTTTTTGCAACACTGCCTTTACCGGTACAGGACGGCTTTCTAAGCGTATGAATTCATCTGCTTTTTTATAGAACTTTTCAAGGGAATTTGGTTCCTTCATGTTTAGCCATTTCCCAAACTCGCTCGACTTGTCAATACCCTTCATCAGATAAGTCAATATCATTCGCCGTTCTGCATTGTCCACCTCAGCTAGCGCTATATTAAAGCGGTTTAAGAAAGATCTGATAGTCTCCCCTGGATTCTTTTCCAAACTTGACAGTGACATGATATCCTTTCTTTTGAGGCGTATAGTCTGAACTGCTCCTTGAACATCCGGGTTAAGTCAGAAAACTGATCGATAGATCGGACTGGAAATTTGGTGAACCAAAGCAGAGCTACACCTTCGAGATACACAGGAAAATATCGGCACTTTATTTCATCAGAGGCTCTGGCACCTGTCATGTGCCAATCATACTTGTATAAGAATTCGTTCGGATCACTCGTCCCCCTGTAAGCTGGAATGGTTGGTGGGACAAACTTCCTTGGAAATTCAGCCTTTAAAATTTTCTCAGTAAAAGGAGTTTTACTTGGGGCGAAACCCCATTCTTTCTCGTCTTCAACCCTCTGCATACTCTCTTTCATAATTTGTCGGACCATTCCAGAAAGATACTCCTCATCATGTCGAGTTCTCGATCCACCAACCTCTGGAAGTGTTTGTTCAAAGGGGCTAGCAGCCCTTTCAGGAGCATTTCTTTCTTCAGCATCACGAATGTTGCCAGCAAAATTCCTTTCATTATCTGCCGGTTGGCGGTTTGCCCCAAGCAAATCGTTCAACCTATTCAGAATTAGGGCATTCTGGGCATTCTGAGCCTCGAATTGTGCATTTTGGGCATTTATCTGTTGGTTCAGCCCTAAGATTGCAGCATCCAGCTCTGCCTTTGTAACTCCAACAGCTGGAGTGGCTTGATTCGATATAGGGGAAGCGGAGGTTCCCTCTTGAATATTCCCAGATCTGACAGATCTACTTTTCCTTCCAGGAGCCATAATCTCGGATAGACTTCTGGTTTTCAAGGAAATTCTCTCTACAAACATTTGTGAAGCAATGATGATAACTCTCCTGAGTTCAATTCTCAGTGAAAGCACCAAAAATGTTAACGCTAAAATTTGAACGCTAACACCCCGGTGTATGAAATTAGATCGAGAAAGCACCACCCGATAGCTTGGGAACAGATTATAAGCAGATAGTAGTAGAAAACAGTAAACAACAGCAATTTTATAGTGGTTCGGCTTTAGAGATAGCCTGCGTCCACTTTGAATATCTTTATTGATGATTTGATTACAAGTCAATGCAGTTACAACTTTGATTACAGCACACTTTGAGTTTCAAGTGACTTAGAACAAGTAGCCTAAACTTCAACGTCGATCCAAATCTTTGAACACATGTTTGACATATTTGATTTCTTCGTGAAGTTCCTTGAAGGGATTGAAGTAGTTCAGAGTGCAGCAGAGTAACGGCGCTTGAAATGAATGAGCCAAAAGGTCCCTTGAATGTTGGATGTGGCCATGTATTTATAGGCAAATTTCTGGGCTGGAATTGTTAAGTCATGAGTCGTGACCGACTCAGGCTATGCCGTGGCCGAGTCAAGGTGAGTCGTGGCCGAGTCAAGTTGAGTCGTGGCCGGCTTATCTGCATTTGGTCTTCTCACTAGCTCATTCTCTCGCTGGATTCTAAGCCAAGTCCTGAGTCGTTGGCGAGTCAACTCTCACTGGGACATGCATTGTTGTAACAGAATACGACTCAGTGGCTTTAAGTCGCGGACGAGTCATCCTGAGTTATGAGTCGTCAAGCCACTTCTTAGGTCGTCCATCCTCTTGAGTCATTTCTTATGATGAGTCGGTCCAGTTCTTGAGTCGTCTCATACGAGCCGTGAACTTCGTTGAGTCGGTAACTCAAGGAGTCGGCCTGTATCATGAACCGCTAACCCCCATGAGCCGTTCCATTCCTCGAAGCTGCCTTGAGCCTTAACTCGTCAGCCAATTGAGTCGCTACCAGTTGAGTCGTTGAAGCAATTCCCTTGATGAGTCGGTAATGCTTTGAGTCGGTCTGTCTTGTGAGCCGTTAACCCCTTGAGTCGCTCCACTCCTCTAAGTCGCCTTAGGCTTTAACTCGTTAGCTTGTTGATTCGGTAGCTTGTTGAGTCGGTTCACCCTTTAAGTCGTGAGGCTTCTTGAGTAGTGGGTCCCCCCTGAACCGTTAAGAACCTTAAGTCGTGAATCGGCTCAGACCTTAACTCGTTGCCTAAACGGAGTTAACATCATTTAATTAATTTATTATTAATCTTATTAATAATTTTAATTTTCTAAATTAATATTTACGTATTTTCAAACATTTTGATCTTTTTCATTACATTTTCAAACATTTTAAAATTTTATGTTACAATATAACTTTTTATAATAAACATGTTTTTATTTTAAATTTAACCTTTACATCTAAAATCATGTCTTAATTTTCAAAACTACTTTCAAAATTAGCCAAAGGCTCAATTTAAAACCAGGCCTTTTCTATTAGGAGCAATCTTTGGGCTCACATCACCTTTCAGGCCAGGCAGGTAACCATGTAGGCAGGGTAATTAATTACCCAATTCCAATCCTAGACATCACCTTTCTAGACATCGTTCCAAGTGCACAAGTGTGACGCCCCACCTCTATACCCACGCTAGCCAAGAACACTACGGTGAATGCTGTCGACTAGCACGGAGAATAAGGCTGTTGAGGAGCGACCATCCATGTAATTTCATTGCGCGAGCACTGATATGTCATATAATATAACATGCATTCTATTTCAAGAGGAAATCCGACATACCGACACAAACTCAAAGCTACTACACGGTGGCTATATAAATCCTTCGGAAAACAAATATAGAAATAAACATAACATAAATCAGTCACAGACAATTCATATCACAAGGGCGGAATAAGATATGAATATTACACTAGAAAGTGTACATCAGAGTAGTGGTCTAAAAAGATCCACAATATCACAAAAGAATAGTTACACGAACTACACAAAAGAATAAGTATACATTAAGGAGTCTATATCTCAAATGTATACAACAAAATAACTACTAATCTAAGTAGTTGACCCAAAAGTCAAGGAGTTAATCCCGGATGAGAAGTCAAGCAGAAGCACTTGTAACATCTCGGTCTGACCCGAGTATTATTTAATAAGAAAATAATAAACGGATCAGTCTAACTATAAATATCAGATGAAACGATATAGAATAAGAGATATGACTTAACACATAATAATCACGATGCCAAGATGTGATATATATATATATATACTTAGTTGATAATCATCAAGAGATTAATCACTGTCACCAAATCTACACAAGAATCAAAGAAATGTCATACTCCTAATTTCGTTCACCATACTATAAATATTGACGATAATATCAACGTCAATCACAAAAGTCAATGACACACAAATTCCAGAAGACTACACAAGAAATCCAGAGACCACTAAAGTCAATGACACACAAATTCACCAATGCACAAATATTGATAAAACTTATCAATGGAAATCACGAAAATTGGTGAAACACAAATTCTAGGAATCTACAGAAGAAATCCAGAAATCACAAAGGGGGGAGGCCTATCACAAACGGGAGCATAACGCTCACCAACACATGTATCACAAACGGAATGCTAATTCCATGGTCACTAACCATCACAAATTGAGCCGAAGCTCCACAAACGGCCCGAAGACCATGGGTTGCTACCCCATCACAAATTGAGTCGAAACTCCACAAAACGGGGTTTAGTCTCCCTCGCAGACAAAGAGACATCGCACATTGCTACTCTAAATCACAAAGATGATCGTCATGATCAACGAGAAGTGTCGATTACACTAAGCTAGTAAATATATGAGTTTAGCTTCATGTCCCATAACCACTTGCTTAACTTAAATATTTACGAACAAAATGTAAATCTCCACTAGAAAATTGTCACAAGAGGTTCAATCGAACAAGTCCAAGAATTAACCGACAAAGTAAACGCAAGCGTTTCATACCACTTGTTTTACTAAGCCGTTTAATTAGATTTCTCATACGAGTGAGGTAAAGGTTTGTATATACTAATAGATTGGAAAACGGTTTTATAAACGAATTTGGTATTAAAATAGTATTGAAATCGTTTGAGTAAAGAGTTTTGATATTTACTACTAGTATAGGAAACCTTTATATTTTTAAAGTGACAAATCACGAAGAAGATTGTAAGAACAATCAATCACAAAAATTCACATACGAAGACGTGAATAAAATCCAACGAAATCGATAAAGGATCCATCGAAATGGATATTCAAAAATCCCTAAAAAGAGTCATCAAAGTCATAATAGATGATAACAACAAATAGGATTATCACGAATCGATTTAAATTAGAATTTCAATCCAAAAAGGCAAATTAGAATCAAACAGCAGGTTCAGTCGACTGAACAGAGTTTTTCAGTCGACTGACCCTGTACATGGAAATTTTCCAGGTTCAGGAAACTTTCTGTTTCCAGGTTCACTCGACTGTGCAGAGTTTTTCAGTCGACTGAGTCATGCCTGGAAACTCTCGGGTTTCAGGTTCAGTCGACTGAACAGAGATTTCAGTCGACTGAATCATGCCTGGGCTGTTTTTCAGCCTTATACAAATGAAGAGCAAACTCTTCCAAAATGCAATCGGACGAACATTGGCTCTAAGGGTTTATGCCAATCGGCAACCCGGCCCTATATGCTCCTCGATGCATCACCAAAAGCATGATCAAACATCCATAAAAGGATTTCACACAAATTTGACTCAAAAGCTCAAAAATTGGAATATTCACAAAACCAATCCAAATCAAGAGCAAATGCACATGAAGAAGTGTTAGGAATTCATACCCAACAACCAAAGATAATTATAGTCATAGATGTGAGATAAAAATCTCACCTTTTCACAAAATCGAACAAGAAGAAGCTTGAAAGCAAATGGAGAATCAACCTCTCTTCAACACAACCCAATTGAGCTTGAATCTAAGCTCAAAAACAAGAACATTCCCAAAATTAGGTTTAGGAATTTCTGAAATTGGGAAGAGAATAAGTTGGAGAAGAAGAAGAGAAGCTTACCAATGGGTTCTTCTTGAGTTTGGAGCAAGGAATTTGATTTGCAAGAGAAACTAGGGTTTTGGAATTTTAATTTCCAATCTCTCCCACCATTAACACTCTAAAAACTGAAATGAGAAGAGAATGAGGGTGAGTGGGGAAGAGTGGCTCAGATTTGAGCATAAGTTAACATAGGTTTGAGCCCAAAAACCAAACCCAAAGTAAAAAGTAGCAGAAATCAACTTTCTCCAAACATATCGAAGCTTATACTCAAAAAGGTCGCAAACGGCATTTTAAACTCAATGGGAGTGGTCCCGAGCCCTAATTCGACCGTATGCAAAAAGTAGCTTTTTGGACTAAAATCCGACTAACGATAAAATATTTAAATAAAATATTTAAATATAAAATCGACAAATATGCGGGTTGTTACAAACACCCCTCCATAAAGAAATTGCGTCCTCGCAATATTACAAGAAGAAGATATATAGTAACAACCATAGAAGCATATTCAACACAAAAGAAGTTTGAAATAAGAAGTTCACCTCAAAGAGCACGAGAAAGTAAGTCCGGATGTGTACGCTCGATGTACTCTCTAGATTCCCAAGAACAATCCTTAGGATTTGAAGACCATTGAACTTTAACAAGCGGAACATCCTTATTTCGAAGTCGTTTGACTTCCGAAGCAATGATACGAATAGGATGTTGCTCATAAGTTAAATTAGGCGAAACTTCAATCTCTTCCACAACACCGGGCTCAAGAATAGAATCGAAATCTCGAAGACATTTCCGAAGTTGAGAAACGTGAAACACGTCATGCATAGCAGAAAATTGAGCCGGTAATAAAAGGCGATAAGCCAAAGAACCAATACGTTCGGTGATAGGAAATGGCCCAATATATCGAGGCGCTAACTTTCCCGATCGACTGAAACGTACAACACCTTTCATTGGTGAAACACGAATAAACACAAGATCTCCCACAGAAAATTCTAACTTCCTTCTCCGGTTATCGGCATAGGATTTTTGTCTACTCTGGGCTTCTTTCATCCTATGACGAATAAGATCAATCTTTTCTGTGGAATCACGAATAAAATCTGGACCTAAAGCCAGCTTCTCACCGGCCTCAAGCCAACAAGAAGGAGATCGGCATGGCCTACCATAGAGTGCCTCAAAAGGTGCCATACCAATACTAGATTGGAAGCTATTATTATAGGAAAATTCAACAAGTGAAATATGATCTTCCCAACCTCCACCAAAATCAAGAACACAAGCGCGAAGAAGATCTTCAAGAGTTTGATTCACACGCTCGGTTTGTCCATCGGACTGGGGATGATAAGCGGTGCTAAAATTAAGCTTCGTTCCCAAAGCTTTTTGAAGACTCTTCCAAAATCCACTAGTAAACAATGGATCACGATCACTAACAATAGAAGTAGGAACACCATGCAATTTAACAATTTCTTTAATAAAGAGTTTGGCCAAAAGAGGAACGGTCCGATTAGACCGAACGGGAATAAAATGGGCAAATTTAGTAAGCCTATCAACAATCACCCATAAGCTATCATGACCCGAACGAGAACGGGGAAGGCCATCTATAAAATCCTTGGAAATTTGATCCCACTTCCAAACTGGAATTTCTAAAGGTTGCAATAACCCTCCGGGCCTTTGATGTTCGGCCTTAACGAGTTGGCAAGTCATGCAACATTTAACGAAGTTAGCGATGTCAAGTTTCATTCCCTCCCAATAATAAAGTCGCTTCATATCCGCGTACATTTTACTACTACCGGGATGAATGGTAAATTTAGAACGATGTGAATCTTCTAAAATATCTTTACGAAGATCACCAATATTTGGCACGACAAGTCTACCAAATTTTCCAATGCCGCCACGAGAATCGATATCAAAGTCTTTCAAACCTTCAATATCGATTTTATCCTTAATATTTTGGCCAAGAAGAGCCAAGTCGGGATCTAGCCCTTGAGCCTCAAGAATACGGTCTAAAAGAGATGGATGAGCCTCAAGGCTACATAAAACAAACGATGAGCATAAATCGGAAACACGGTCTCGAATTTCGCAAGTGGATAAAATCTCGAGATCGTTCCATTCGGATATCATCATAGAAACAACAGCTTGTTGTTTACGGCTAAGAGCATCGGCGACAAGATTACCCTTACCGGGAGTATAAAAAATATCAAGATCATATGGTGCAAGAAATTCGAGCCAACGCTGTTGAAGCAAATTAAGTTCCTTTTGAGAGAATAAATATTTCAAAGACTTATGATCTGTGTAAAGAACAAATTTCTCTCCTAAGAGATAATGACGCCAAATCCGAAGAGCAAAAACAATAGCCGCGAGCTCTAAATCATGAGTGGCATATCTAGTCTCAGCAGGCTTTAATTGCCTAGAAGCATAAGCAATAACACGTTCCTTTTGCATAAGAACGGCACCCAAACCAATGCGACTAGCATCGGTATAAACAACGAAATCTTGATTCCCTTCGGGAATAACAAGAATAGGAGCATCAGAAAGAAGTTCTTTTAATTTCTGAAACGAAGCTTCACATTTGTCCGACCAAATGTATTTAACACCTTTCTTCGTCAAGCTAGTGAGAGGCATGACAATTTTAGAAAAGTCTTTAATAAAAGGACGGTAATAGCCCGCCAATCCAAGAAAACTACGAATCTCTGTCACATTCTCCGGTCTCTTCCAATCTTGAATCGCTTCAATCTTTGAAGGATCCACGGAAATTCCGGATTCGGAAATAATGTGACCGAGAAACTTCACACGAGATTGCCAAAAATGGCATTTAGAAAATTTTGCCTTTAATTGATTACTCCTACGTGTTTCCAACACAATCCGAAGATGTTTTTCATGCTCCTCCTCGGTTTTAGAATACACAAGAATATCATCGATAAAGATGAGAACAAACCGGTCAAGAAAGTCTTTAAAAACTCGATTCATTAAGTCAACGAAATAAGCCGGGGCATTAGTTAACCCAAATGGCATAACAAGCCATTCATAAGATCCATACCGAGTACGGAACGATGTCAAAGGAATGCTATCCTCTGCAATACGAAGCTGATGAAAACCGGTAGCCAAGTCCAATTGTAAAAAGACTCTAGCACCACTAAGTTGATCGAATAGATCATCAATCCGAGGTAAAGGATATTTATTTTTGATAGTAAGATCATTAAGCTTGCGGTAGTCAACGCAAAGCCTAAGTGTACCATCGGATTTCTTCACAAAAATAGCTGAAGCTCCCCAAGGTGAGGAACTAGAGCGAATAAGTTGCTTTGTTTCCAATTCAGATAATTGTTTACGCATCTCCTCGTTTTCTTTATTGGACAAACGATAAGGAGGACGAGTGATAGGTTGAGCTCCCGGAATAAGATTAATTCTGAACTCAATTGCTCGTTTAGGTGGTAATCCTAAAACGGGCTCGAATATGTCGGAAAATTCACAAACAACGTGAATAAGAGAAATAATATCACCCTCATCATCATCATCGTCATCACGAGGATTTAAAGAATATAAAGATGCAACCAAAGCAGAATCTGAATCTTTAAGAATAACAAAAACCTGATTAACAGATCGAGGATGTCGAAGATGAATAGTCCGCTTAGGACATAGGACATGAGCTTCATAATGGTTAAGCCAATCCATTCCCAAAATCATTCCAAAGCCTAAATAACGCATGACATGCAAATCGGCTTGGAAAGATAAATCACACAAAATAATCTCGACATCTTTACACAATAAACTGATTGTTGCGGATCCACCAACCGGATTCGCAATTCTCAAAGAAGTCATTAAACACAAAACATCCAAAGAAAAAGCATCAACAAGTTCTTTTGATATAAAAGAATGGGACGCACCCGTATCAAAAAGAACTCGAATAGGATGATCACGAAACAAAATAATTCCATCTAGAATAGAATGAGAAATACCTTGGCCACGAGATGTGTTGCCAGGGGCTTGAGTAACATTTAACTTTCCCTCCTTCCTGCCCTGAAGCTTGGGGGATGAAAATATAACATGACCGGGAACTTTGCAGTAGCGACAAGAAAGAGACTTTGGGCACTTGTTCGCATAATGGTCCTTCGAACCACAATTATAGCATTCCCCACGACCAAAGGAAGAAGTCTTTTCCACGGAGGTTGCTTGCTTCCCTTTCTTATTGGGATATGGGCCTATAGATTTGTTTGGCCTCTTTCCGTTGTTGAAGTTTGGTTTGGAACCCACCACTTCAACATCATTCTCTCTATCCGCCTCTTCAAGACGAAGAGCGATATCAACGAGTTGATCGAAAGAAACTTCTAACTTTAAAAGTAATGGCTTCTTGAGGCTTTTGTTTAAGCCATAAACGAATCTATGATTCTTCTTAAGAGGGGTGTTGATGTATTCAACCCCATATTTGGAAAGCGACTCGAAGGAGGCGACGTAATCAGTCACGGATGACTCACCTTGAACAAGGTCTATAAATCGTCGAGCCAATGTCACTTTTTCAGCTTCCGGTACGAATTTCAATTCGAAGCGTTCTCGGAATTTCTCCCAAGTGAGATCCGCTTCATTAGTTTCAGAAATAAGAAGCTCGTACCAGTCCAATGCTCTTTCTCGGAGCATACTAGAGGCCACCTGAACTCGGTGAAGGTCAATAAGATTCATGCGCGAAAAGATGCGATCGCATGTTCTTAGCCAAGCCTGTACTTCAATAACAGTTTCGGAACCTCTGAATGGCTCCCCAGCCAAATTAGTGTAATCGCTACACAAGCGTGCAAATCCCGACTTTGTGAGCGTAGGTTCTGGGTTAACTCCAGCTGCTTGAGCATTTGTAACCAAATCAAGAAGCTGTTGAGCAGTCATAAAAACTCCATCCTGGGGCGGAGTGCTAGATGGCACGGCTCTGGGGCGGCCAGGTCTAGACATTTTCTCTTCCATTAGAAAGAAAGAAGAAGAAGAAAAGGTTATTCACCAAATTGAATATCAAGCAATCTTGATAGATAAACAAGGAATCATAAGGAAAATAGGATGGAACGGTACGAAGACCCGAATAAAATCCTAAAGCACGACTCTTAAGAAAGACATAGGACGATGATCCTTGTTATAATATTCCACATTTTTCCAAAGTTTGGCTCTGATACCAAGCTGTGACGCACCACCTCTATACCCACGCTAGCCAAGTACACTACGGTGAATAATGTCGACTAGCACGGAGAATAAGGCTGTTGAGGAGCGACCATCCATGTAATTTCTTTGCGCGAGCACCGATATGTCAGATAATATAACATGCATTCTATTTCAAGAGGAAATCCGACATACCGACACAAACTCAAAGCTACTACACGGTGGCTATATAAATCCTTCGGAAAACAAATATAGAAATAAACATAACATAAATCAGTCACGGACAATTCATATTACAAGGGCGGAATAAGATATGAATATTACACTAGAAAGTGTACATCAGAGTAGTGGTCTAAAAAGATCCACAATATCACAAAAGAATAGTTACACGAACTACACAAAAGAATAAGTATACATTAAGGAGTCTATATCTCAAATGTATACAACAAAATAACTACTAATCTAAGTAGTTAACCCAAAAGTCAAGGAGTTAATCCCGGATGAGAAGTCAAGCAGAAGCACCTGTAACATCTCGGTCTGACCCGAGTATTATCTAATAAGAAAATAATAAACGGATCAGTCTAACTATAAATATCAGATGAAACGATTGTTTGCACAAAAAATGGACAAACACCTCCAAGTCGTATTATTTAGTTGATTATATGTGATTTTCAATGATTTTAGATGAGTATGTAAATATGGAAAAAGCAGGGGCTGAAATGTCAAGACACACAGATTTATGGTGGTTCGGCCAGAATGTGCCTACGTCCACTTTATATGTTATTATCTTCTTTCTTTCAGGTTACAAGTACAATGTTTTGTATACAAGCGTATGAAAGTAGTTTGAAAGTTCCTTCCTTGCTTGAGCTCTCAAACTTGTCTGCCATTGTTGTACCCCTGCCCCTCTATTTATAGAGTGAGGTAGGGGGCAGGGGTCTTGGAGGTATATAGCTGCTGGTGGGCCCGGGCGGAGGCAATCTGGATTGGCAACTGTTCGGTTCGGCGAGGCTTCATTCGGTTTTGAATGGGTAGTGTTGGACCGGTGATGGAGTGGGATGATGTTCCATAAAGCATTGAGGTAGGTGGTTGGTCCGGTAGTGGAGTGGATTCGGTGAGGGCCTTGTTGTTGGGTTGGTTCGGCATGGGTTGTCCTTCTTCTGGTTCGGCAGTAAGGAGGAATGTTGGTTCAGTTTGTTGGTTCGGTGGTGGAAAGGAGGCCGGTCCGGTGGTGGTTTGGACCGGTGGCCGAATACGGGGGTAGCCGGATGGAGATAATTGAATGTAGTCTTGGTGATAGGAGCTTGGGGGCCGAATGGAAGGGCCGAATGGAGGCTTGTGCCGAACGAGCTTCTTCATGGAGAATGTTGGATGGACTTCTAGGTTAGTATTGAGCCTCTTGGCTGTCGAACGAAGTGGAGGTTGCGAGTCCGGGTGAAATTGTGACTTCTTGGTCTCGAGATCTTCTGGGTGAAAATTCGCCCAACATTTGCCCCCCAAAGCGGGGCACGTGCTTGCATGTGTCGCGCTTTGTTTCTTTGTGGTAAGAAGGCTTGTTTTGCAATGCCACGGGCTGGATGTTTATATCCTGTTGATGTCTTATCTGCATGAGGCGCTCTGCATGCCCCCAGCCCCTGGTTGTCGTTGGTAGAGAGAGAGAGTTCATCCGGTTTTGTGTTGGTCCGGTCGTGCTCCTCCAGCTTTTGGTTTCATTCGGCTTTTGGTTTCATTCGGCTTTTGGTTTCATTCGGCTTTTGGTTTCATTCGTATCCGGTAGACCGAACCAGCTAGTTCGGCGGCCCTGAGTTCGCCTATATATAGAGGCCGTACCTCGTTGGTTTTCCCTTACCGAACCAAAGAGAACCGAATCAATTGTGCTGCCGAACCAAATTCTTCGCCGAACCAGCTTATACCGAATCAGGTATATATACTTTCTGCCGAATGAACTTTTGTCACCGGATGGTCCTGTTTGCCGAATGTGTACGGAGTGTATTGGATAGCCGAATGAGGTGAGGGCCGAACGATATGTATGCCGAATGACATGTATGCCGAATGACATGTATGCCGAATGCATGTATGCCGAATGACATGTATGCCGAACGAGCATTGGATTTTGGTGCCGAATGAACTCGTCTTGCACCGCCGAATGAGACTTCATACTTGAACCTTGAGCGGAATCTTATGCTTTTATATGCTTTCTTTAGATACTTGCTTGTTTATCTTTCTATACTTCTTGCTCTAACACCGTGTTTTTCTTGTGCTGCAGAAAATGTCTCGCAAAGCGGAAACACGATCAGACAGAAAGAAGTCTAGAGGCACAGGAGAGCCTTCTTCTTCCTTGCCCCCAGTCCAACCAGGATCCGGGCAACACCGACCTATTCCGAGGTCTCTAGTGGACGGATATGGTCCACAGGAACTTTTGATCTCACCCCCTGATTGCTTTCCTAGCTCCCTAAAGGAGGAGCAACTTGACGTCATATCCCGTTCCTTCGGGATAGATAGGGCTCTGATGCTGCTGCCGGGAGATGGAGTGATGCCATATAATCCTCCCGAAGGCTACTTCGCTTATAGCAGATACCATTGTATGTGCGGTGTTATCCCCCCTATCAACGCTTGGATAATTAGCTTCACCATATATTTGAAGGTGGCTCCCTTCCAGCTTCAGCCTAACTCTTATGCCATCCTGGTGAGCCTCTTTGTTATCTTCCAGAGGAGGTACGGGCATCCTCCTTCTAACCGGGAAATTCGATACTTGTACAACCTGAGAGGCTATAAGAAGGGGTCTCCGTATATTAGTCTGGAAGCGGCCGTGCCCTTCAAACCAGTCCTGGACTTATATTCCAAGTTTACCATGTTCAAGAAAGAGTGGTTCTTCATCAAGGACGATGCTGTTTCTTTCCGCCTTTTCACTTCTGGCTGTAAGATGGATTTCATTTATATTTTCCATGTTTTGACTGTAGTGTTTTTTCTGACATGCTTCTATTTCTGGCTAGCGACAGGTGGTATTGCAGTCGTGGAGGATGATTCCTTGGTGCGAATGGCTGCTGAACTAAAGGCTATTCCGGCACGGGACCGGTCGGCCTCCTTCTTGATCAGGAACGCAACCCTCTTGGAGTATAATTTGATCTTACCGCACCAGTCCGTGGTTAAGCAAAGAGACACGGCTGAGGAGAAGGCTGCTAAAGCTAAGGAGGGGGCTACGGTAAAGAGCGGTAAGAGGGAGCCTTTCGCAGAGCGTCCCGTGGTCGGGGGGAAGAAACTGAAGAAGTCTGATGGCCCTTCTCCAAGTACTTGCCCGACTGTCCTGGAGGAGGAAGGTGTAGAAGAGGAGGAAGGAGGCGAAGTTGGAGAAAGGTCGGAGGGTGGAGGAGATGGCGACGGTCAAGGTGGTAGTGGTGTTGCTGTTCTAACCTCTGAACAAGACCTCGAACTGGATGAGGCTCTCCGTCGGGCCTTCGGGTAGTCGGAGGGAGAGTCGGAAACGGAGAAGGGAACGGAGAAGGCAAAGGAAACCGGCAAAGCTGTGGCTGGCACTGACCCATCCTCTAAGGGTTCCTCAGCTAGGGTGATTCCGGCGATGCAAGGTGAACTTTTGTCTTCTGCCGATTCCATTTTCGATAGGGACTTAGAAATTTTTTACGGTTCACTTCCGTCCTGGGGTGAGATCCAGGACTTATTGCAGTATCCCACTCCTCCGCCGGGTTTGTATAATAGATGTGTCTTCCCACTTTTCTTTCTTTTTAACTTAGCACATTTTTTGAACTGTGGATTATTGTATGTTCGTAACACTTGTTCTTTATTCCAGGGGCAGGCCAGGCGGTTAAAACGTCGGATGTTCGACACCGCCTTGAACAATTTAAGTCGAGGAGAGCTTCCGCGAAACCTTCTACTGATCGCACTGGGGATGTAGTCAGTTACCGTCCTCTTCTTGGGGTCATCGAAGAGGGCATTCAGAAAAGGAAGCGGAGCCGTTCCTTATTTGAGTCGTCCCCTGGTTCCCAGCCTCCTATTCAGCCTCCTCGTGATACTACGGAGGAGAGCACGGAGCCCGGACTCCCTCCTCCTCCTTCCAAGAGTCCTACTGTCATTCGTATAAGGCGTCCCGATGTGCCTCGCCCCGTGCCTCGTGACCCTTTTGCCGGTCATCCTGATTTAGACCCAAGCTTTCGGGATATTTCATTCGATGAGACCACGGGCGAGCACCTCCTTCTCCGCAACCCCATGGTAAGAGTGCTGGACGAGGCCAAATCTTTAGATCTTGATTTACTTACTACACGGGTAGTCACCATGGGGGATGAGGCCAAGGCTAATATCGACCGGGTGGCCGCAGAGACCAAGAAGTTAATGGAGCATCATGCTAAGTTGGTCAAGGCCGGGGAAGAGATCGGGAGTGCTAACATTCGGTTGAGGTTAAAGGTTGCCGATCAGGCCAAGCAGCTCGCCGACCAAGCCATCCAGATTTCCCAGCATGAGGAAGCCTCCAAGCGGCTGAAAGAGACCATGGAGAAGGCCAGTAGGGCGGAATTACGGAAGATGGAGGTCGCTTGCAGGGAACGGATTAACATAGCTATCACAACGGTGGATGAGGTTCGAAATGCGGATCTCGAGCGGGTAGAGGAGTTGTCAGGGAGGCTCGAGGCTGCGGAGATGGCTCAGGCCGAGTTGAAGGAGGAGATGGAGGAGGTGAGGAGGTCCCTCAAGTTGAAGGAGGAGGAAATGAGGAGGTCACTCCAGGCTGACTGCTTGAGATACCAATCAGAGAGGGATGTCGCCGTCGCCAAGTTGCAAGCTTCCGAGGCCCGGGTGAGGGAGTTTGAGGAAAACGAGGGGATGATGGATGAGATGCTGCAGGATATGTACTTCCACACTTGGAAGGAGGGCGGCTTGTCTTGGATGGACGATTACCCTCGGGTCATGGCCAAGGTGTATCTCCAGGCTTTAGAGGAGGCCAGGGTGAACGCGGGTAAGGAAGGCGGAGAGGCTTTCAACTTGAATGCGGTTACTGCTCAGTTCTCAAAGGAGGAGCAAGCGGCGGTGAAAGAGGGGATGCGGCTGCTTGCTGCAGAGGAAGCGGGCGTGCAGTTGGCTGATGAGGATCAAGCGGCGGATGCTGGTGAGTTATTCTTCTTCCCTTTCTTTTCTTCCCGTGTTTCCATAACTTGGTTGTTCGTTTAATGAATTCCTCTTCCGAATTGGACAGGCGGGACTTCTGATCCACATGCTGGGGGCTCTGATCCTGCGGCTAAGTAGACTGGGGGAGTTGGTGATGGAGTGTGGATGCATCTGCCATCTTTTTGTTTCTTTTTTATCACTGTTTATGTTAGTCTTTGATATGCAACTGTAATAAAATTATTTGCAAAGAATAACTTCGTGTGATCTTATAATATAAGCTGATTTTGTCATGTTTAAATGTTGTTGCTATCTTTATGTGCCGTGTGAGAAGTATAATTATGTATATGCCTGTGATTCTAGTTGTGTTTGATGTTAAGTTTTTGCTTGAAATATAATTTCACGTTTTGCAATGTCAGTGTATGAATAAGCTATAGTTACGCATTTATGTACAAGAGAAGAGAGTACCGCCCTTTATGTTTTATTCGCAGGCGGTAGCTTTGAGTGTCTTGTGTAACTGTTCACGGGTATAGCTGAGCGCCCTGCCACCCAGTACGCAGGCTTAGAGCCTCATGAGTGAATGCTTCCTATTCGGTTTCCTGTACTTTAGAGTTTGTTATACAGGATAGGAGAAAAACATTTAAATGGAATGGAAATATAGTAAAAGTAAAACTTCCAGTCACGGAAGGCCGTCGATGTGCTTAAGTTCGTGGCAAACGGGTTTTGTAGTCACTTTCCCTAGCTGTGGGTCTTGGAGACATTTGTCACCCATCTTACGCCTCCGCGGGGAGTTTTCTTTTTTACCACAGCCGCACTTAAGACACATCGGAGCCGAGATCGCGCACGGTAACTACCCGAACCATTATGGTCCGTAATCGTGGGTATTATTCGATTTACCGTGGCCGGCTAGCGTGGGTGCCGTTGGCCGTGAACTACCCCTGGCTGGCCACACCTTATGTTGGGGCTTAAAGTAGGTTCACAGTTGCCGGCGAGCCGAACGCCGTAATGAGCTGCCATCGGCTATAGTCGGCCTTTATGATGACTTATAATCGGCTCATTACAGTTGGCTTTGAGGGCAGGCGCGCAATGAGTTAACCCGCAGCAGAGGGATGCTGGAGCAAAAGTGTCTCATTGGCGAGTGCATAGAATCGTAGCGTACCTGTTAGGCCTAGTCCAGATGAGGCCGTGGTGCGTCTTGAGGGGAGATGCCATAGGATTTTGTTCAACAGAAAGGGATAAAACTTAACGAGCAGCCAAGACATAAAGGAACAAGTTAAAAAGAGACAAGATTTTTTAAAGTGGTTCGGCACGGAAATGCCTACGTCCACTGATTCTCTTTGTTAATTCACTTCATATGGGCAGTACAAGTTAAGAAAAGTATCGACGGAGGTGTCGGATGTTCCATGCCCTCTGGACCACCTATCCGTCCACTGTTGACAAAATGTAAGCTCCGTTGTGGAGATCTTTATGAATTACATATGGTCCGTCCCAGATGGGGTCCAGTGCTCCGGGGCGCGGAAAGATTCGCCTGAGGACAAGATCTCCTTCTTGTAAGCTGCGATGCTTGACTTTGGAATTGTATTGTGCTGCCACTTTTTGTTTGTGAGCTGCTGCTTTGAGTGCTGCATCGTTTCTCCTTTCCTCGATCAGATCCAAAGACATGAGGAGGAGTTCTTCGTTTTCCTCTGGGTTGTAGTGGATCCTACGGTGGGAAGGCACAATAGTCTCAACTGGGAGCATTGCCTCCGATCCATATGCCAAAGAGAAAGGAGTATGTCCCGTTGATGTTCTGAAAGATGTGCGGTATGCCCATAGTGCCGTAGGAAGTTCGTCCACCCAGGCGCCTTTTGACTTTTCAAGTTTCTTCTTGATTAGGGTTTTGAGAATTTTGTTGACAGCTTCAACTTGTCCGTTTGCCTGAGGGTAAGCTACTGATGAGAAGCTTTTATGAATTCCATGCTCTTGGCACCAGTCGGCAAATTCTTCGCTGTCAAACTGGAGTCCGTTGTCGGATACGATCTTGAGTGGGACTCCATACCTGCACAGAATGTTTTTGATCAAGAAGTTGATAACTTTTGCTGAAGATATTTTATTTAAAGGTTCCGCTTCCACCCATTTGGTGAAATAATCGACTGCCACTATAGCATATTTGGCTCCGCCTCGGCCCGTTGGCAGTTCGCCAATTAAGTCAATTCTCCATACAGCAAAGGTCCAAGGGCTAGTCATTTGAGTAATTTCGTTTATGGACAGTCGAGGAATTTTGGCGAACTTCTGACATCTGTCGCATTTCTTAACGAAGTCTAGGGCATCTTTGTTTAGTGTGGGCCAGTAATATCCATATCGGAGTATCTTTCTTGCCAAAGTCTGTCCTCCAGTGTGATCTCCGCATCCTCCCTGATGGATGTTTGTTAATATCTCCTTGGCTTCCCTTCCGGCGACGCATCTTAATAAGGGGCTAGAGAAGCCATGCCGGTAGAGGATGCCTTCTTGTATTGTGTAGTGGGGAACTTTCCTCAAGATCTTCTTGGCTTCGTCACGCCTGTCGGGTAGTATGCCATCTTGCAAATATTTCCGGATAGGAGTCATCCAGGTTCCTTCTTCGATTGCAGTTATCAGATTCACTTGCTCGAAACTTGGGGCTAGCTGCCTTGAGATTGCTAGTGCTCCGGAAATGGTGCTGTTCTTCATACTAGCTTGCTTTGCAAGTTCATCTGCCTCTTGGTTCTCTTCTCGAGGAATGTGTTTGATTAGATAATGGTCCAATCGATCGAGCAGCAGTCTGGTTTTCTTTAGGTATGCTGTGAGTCGTTCTCCTCGAGTCTGGAATTCTCCTAGTACCTGGTTTACGATAAGCTGAGAATCACTATGAATACATAAGGAATTGATTCCAATTTCTAGGGCCAGTTCCAATCCCGCTATTACTGCTTCATATTCAGCATCGTTGTTAGTGTCCATGAACTCCAATCTTAATGCATAGTACAACTTTCTTCCCCTGGGGGTGATGATCACAATACCTGCCCCCGAGCCTTGTTCGTTCGATGCTCCGTCTACAAAGAGGTTCCACTTGATGTTTTTTGCTACTTCGGATTGTTCCTTGCCTTCGTTGGTAGTGAATTCGGCAATGAAATCAGCCATGGCTTGTCCTTTGATAGCGGTGCGAGGATGGTAGGTGATATCATACTGACTTAGTTCGATGCACCATTTGAGGAGTCGCCCAGAAGTGTCAGGACGATGGAGCACTTGTCTTAGCGGTTGATCGGTTAGAACCCTGATGGAGTGAGACTGGAAGTAGTGTCGCAGTTTTCGTGACGCGATCAATAAACAATATGCTAATTTCTCAAGTTTAGGATATCTGGCTTCTGCCCCTGTAAATCTCTTACTTACAAAGTAAACCGGGCGTTGTGTGCGGTCTTCTTCTCTTACCAAGGCGGCGCTTAGAGCATGAGATGATACAGCGAGGTATAGGTATAACACTTCACCTTCATTTGGAGTTGAGAGTACTGGTGGTCTCTGAAGGTGTTCGATTAGGTTGAGGAAGGCTTTTAAGCATTCGTCGGTCCACTCGAACCTCCCTTTGTCTTTCTTGAGTGCTTCGATGAAAGGGACACACTTGTCAGTTGCCTTGGAAATGAATCTGCTTAGGGCGGCCACCTTTCCGTTTAGGCTCTGCATTTCTTTTCGAGTGGAAGGTATCCTTATTTCTTTTAAAGCCCGGATTTGTTCAGGGTTTGCTTCGATTCCTCTGGCGTGGACGATGAATCCTAAGAATTTTCCCGATGATACTCCGAAGGAGCACTTTAGAGGATTCAGCTTCATTCCATATCGGCGAAGTACTCGAAACATATCGTCCAGATGGCTTACATGGTCGTTGGCTTTCCTGGACTTTACCAACATGTCATCCACATATACTTCCATAGTTCGTCCTATCAGTTCTGCGAACATTTTGTTGACGAGGCGTTGATAGGTAGCTCCAGCATTTTTGAGTCCAAAAGGCATGACTTTGTAACAATATAATCCGCGGTCGGTGATGAAGCTAGTGTGGTCCTGATCGGGAGCGTGCATGGGGATCTGGTTATATCCGGAGTATGCATCCATAAAAGATAGGAGTTCGTGCCCAGCTGTGCTGTCTACGAGTTGGTCAATTCGGGGAAGTGGGAAGCAGTCTTTCGGGCAAGCGTCATTCAGATTGGAGAAGTCAATACATGTTCGCCACTTTCCATTGGCCTTTTTTACTAGCACTGGGTTAGCGATCCATTCTGGGTAGATGGCTTCCCGTATGAAGCCATTAGCAAGTAGATTTTTTACTTCCTCATCAAGGGCTGCTGATCGCTCTGCCCCCATGCTCCTCTTTTTCTGCTTTACTGGTACCTTGGTGGGATCGATGTTCAACATGTGGCATGCTATGTCTGGGGAGATTCCTGTCATATCGGCATGGGTCCACGCAAATACATCTAAGTTGTGGCGGAGAAAGTCAATGAGTTGATCCTTCAATTCCGTTTTCAGCTGAGATCCGATTTTTAATAGTCTACTTGAATCATGCTTATCTACCGACACGAATTCCATAGCCTCTGCAGGCTCGGCGGTAGCCTCCTCCTCTTTATCCCTGGGGTCTAGTTCATTGAAGGGATCGCTTGTGTATCGAAGAGGAGGGGCTTTCTTTAGTTGCTATGCCTCCAAGCTTTTCATGCAGAGAGTGGTCTCTGCATCTTTTCCTTTATTCTTTCTGCGGTTATTGCGAAGTTCAGTTACGTAGCAGTCTCGGGCAGCATCTTGATCTCCTTCTACTTCTCCTACTCCGTTGTCTGTTGGAAATTTCATTTTCAGGCACCAGGAGGCTAATACAATCTGGAAGTCAGACAAGGCTGGTCTTCCCAAGAAGGCGTTGTAAGCCGAGTGGTTTTCTATTAGTACGAACGTTTGTTTTCGCACAACGGAGCGAGGATGACTTCCTATTTCGACGAAGAGGTCAAGTTGCCCGAGGGGCATTTTTGCATCTCCAGTGAAACCGTGCAGTGGTTTGTCACAGGGGGATACATCCTTCATTGACAACTTCATTTTGTCGAAAGCATGTTTGAACAGGATATTTACGGAGCTTCCCGTGTCTATTAGAATCCGAAAAACTTTAGCTGGACCGAACCAGGCAGAGATGACCATGGGATCCATATGTGGGTACTGTCTTCCTTCCAAATCACGCCTACTGAATACAATGTCATCGTTTTCTTTTCGTTTCGGGTGGCGTTCCTCCGTAATGGAGTTAACATATCCTTCGGCATTTCTAAGCGACTTGCCGTACCTTTCCATCTCTGCCCAACTTCTGTCGGCGATGTGTGGTCCTCCTGAGATGGTAAGGACCACTATCTTCTCTTGACTAGAGCCACTGGTGTTGTGATTGTTGCGATTCCCTCCGTCTACTTCTGGGAGGGGTTGCTTTGAGTTCTCATTGGCAGGAGTTGGAGTCCTGTTCTGACCTTTCACATAACGTTCCAGTCTTCTTCTTCTAATGTGTTCTTCGATCAAGTCCCGAAGATGGTGGCATTCATTGGTGTCATGTCCGTGGGATTCGTGGAAGCGACAGAACTTTCCGGACTTGAGTACGTTATCTGATTCTTTCTTGTGCGGGGGGCGCTTGTATCCGAGTTCGCCCTGAGTGGCTAGGTAGATGTTTTCGATTGTTTCATTCAAAGGAGTGTAGGAGTCAAATCTTGGCCCTGGTCGATATTGGCGCTTTTCAACCTTTCTGCCCCCAGCATTGTCTCTAGATTCATTTCTTCGAGCGTCCTTAGCTGCAGCGGGAACCTTGTCCTGAACTGTCTTACATTGTTGTCCTGATTGCCTTTCTGTAGCAGCGTCTTCAAGTCTCATATACTTTCCAGCTTCATGGAAGAAATCAGGCAAGGTAGCTGGTTTTTCCTTAGTTAACCTTCTGGCAAATTTGGTGTCTGGATGTACACCACTACAGAGGGCCATTAGAGTGAGTTTTTCATCGGCATCTTGAACTGCTGCCGCTGCGGCGTTGAACCGCGTTAGATATTGTTGTAGCGTCTCTCCGGATTTTTGTTTGACATTGGATAGAGAATAAGCGTCCTTGGGCTGTTCCACATGGATGCGGAACTGGCTGATAAACCTTTCTTTCAACGTCTCCCATGAGTTGATGGATCCTTGGGGTAGATGGCAGAACCAGGAGGTAGCTAGATCTGCTAGGAACAGCGGAAAGCACTTGCATAATACTCCTTCTGTTGCTCCACTCATGAGCATATGCTGGGTGTATCTCTGCAAGTGTACGATGGGGTTGGAAGTTCCTTTGTAAGGTTCCATGGTTGGCATTTTCCATTCCCGAGGAGTGATGGCAGTTTCGATATTTCGGGTAAAGGGACTGGTGACCCTAGCGCCTATTCCCCGGTCCCTTTGCTCCCGTTGGACACATTCTCTGAATAATCGTGCCATTCGTTCGTCAGAATTTGGAGCGGACAAAAATGAGCTTGGCTCTTCCCTGCGGGATCTATCGCGTCCAGATGACCTGTAGGGATGGTACAGTCTATCATTTCTAGTATTATCTAGTGGTTGTCTTTGGCTGCCTGGACGCATGATAGGACCAGCTACAGTTGCCCCCTGCCTTGATCTTCCCCTGTGGGGTTCTGTCTCGAGCACATCCATGGGGTCAACTTCGGGCTGGGTTCTAGCTCGGCTCCGTTCAGCGGGGTTTCTATGATTAGGTGGCATGACTGGCTCAGCTACATCCGACCCTCGCCTGGTGCCTCCCCCGCTGGGTTCGGTTCCAAGGGCTTCCTCGAGTCGGAAATCGGGCTGAGTCCGGGCGCGGCCCCTATCATTGTTGTTCCTGTTGATAGCTTCTTCGAAGAGTGAAGACCTTTGTTGCCTCCGGGATCCTCCGGATTGGGACTCACCCCATGATTCAGTGTTGCGGTTGGACTCTTCAGCATCCCTTAAGCGTGACATGAGTTGGTCCACCAAAGTTTCTTGTTGGGATGTGAAGCGGTTAGTTACTTCAGCCACAACCCTATCCAGATCTGCCCTAGTGATTGGTTGTTCCGTTGCGGGACCAGTTGGATTTTCCTGATTTTCATCTGGTACTGCTGTTGAAGTGGGCTGATCTGTGATTGCTGGATCTGGAAAGCTGCTAGTTGCGATGTTCTTTCCTTTGTTAATATCCCTTCTCTGTTTGGAAGGCATGATTTCTAAGCAACGAGTGATGTTGTTAGGAAGAAGGTTGAGTGGGAGAAGATGAAGCTTGAGTTCTATTCTCAGTGAAAGCACCAAAAATGTTTGCACAAAAAATGGACAAACACCTCCAAGTCGTATTATTTAGTTGATTATATGTGATTTTCAATGATTTTAGATGAGTATGTAAATATGGAAAAAGCAGGGGCTGAAATGTCAAGACACACAGATTTATAGTGGTTCGGCCAGAATGTGCCTACGTCCACTTTATATGTTATTATCTTCTTTCTTTCAGGTTACAAGTACAATGTTTTGTATACAAGCGTATGAAAGTAGTTTGAAAGTTCCTTCCTTGCTTGAGCTCTCAAACTTGTCTGCCATTGTTGTACCCCTGCCCCTCTATTTATAGAGTGAGGTAGGGGGCAGGGGTCTTGGAGGTATATAGCTGCTGGTGGGCCTGGGCTGAGGCAATCTGGATTGGCAACTGTTTGGTTCGGCGAGGCTTCATTCGGTTTTGAATGGGTAGTGTTGGACCGGTGATGGAGTGGGATGATGTTCCATTCGGCATTGAGGTAGGTGGTTGGTCCGGTAGTGGAGTGGATTCGGTGAGGGCCTTGTTGTTGGGTTGGTTCGGCATGGGTTGTCCTTCTTCTGGTTCGGCAGTAAGGAGGAATGTTGGTTCGGTTTGTTGGTTCGGTGGTGGAAAGGAGGCCGGTCCGGTGGTGGTTTGGACCGGTGGCCGAATACGGGGGTAGCCGGATGGAGATAATTGAATGTAGTCTTGGTGATAGGAGCTTGGGGGCCGAATGGAAGGGGCCGAATGGAGGCTTGTGCCGAACGAGCTTCTTCATGGAGAATGTTGGATGGACTTCTAGGTTAGTATTGAGCCTCTTGGCTGTCGAACGAAGTGGAGGTTGCGAGTCCGGGTGAAATTGTGACTTCTTGGTCTCGAGATCTTCTGGGTGAAAATTCGCCCAACAACGATATAGAATAAGAGATATGACTAAACCATAATAATCACGATGCCAAGATGTGATATATATATATATATATACTTAGTTGATAATCATCAAGAGATTAATCACTGTCACCAAATCTACACAAGAATCAAAGAAACGTCATACTCCTAATTTCGTTCACCATACTATAAATATTGACGATAATATCAACGTCAATCACAAAAGCCAATGACACACAAATTCCAGAAGACTACACAAGAAATCCAGAGACCACTAAAGTCAATGACACACAAATTCACCAATGCACAAATATTGATAAAACTTATCAATGGAAATCACGAAAATTGGTGAAACACAAATTCTAGGAATCTACACAAGAAATCCAGAAATCACAAAGGGGGGAGGCCTATCACAAACGCGAGCATAAAGCTCACCAACACGTGTATCACAAACGGAATGCTAATTCCATGGTCGCTAACCATCACAAATTGAGCCGAAGCTCCACAAACGGCCCGAAGACCATGGGTTCCTACCCCATCACAAATTGAGTCGAAATTCCACAAAACGGGGTTTAGTCTCCCTCGCAGACAAAGAGACATCGCACATTGCCAGTCTAAATCACAAAGATGATCGTCATGATCAACGAGAAGTGTCGATTACACTAAGCTGGTAAATATATGAGTTTAGCTTCATGTCCCATAACCACTTGCTTAACTTAAATATTTACGAACAAACTGTAAATCTCCACTAGAAAATTGTCACAAGAGGTTCAATCGAACAAGTCCAAGAATTAACCGAAAAAGTAAACGCAAGCGTTTCATACCACTTGTTTTACTAAGCCGTTTAATTAGATTTCTCATACGAGTGAGGTAAAGGTTTGTATATACTAATAGATTGGAAAACGGTTTTATAAACGAATTTGGTATTAAAATAGTATTGAAATCGTTTGAGTAAAGAGTTTCGATATTTACTACTAGTATAGGAAACCTTTATATTTTTAAAGTGACAAATCACGAAGAAGATTGTAAGAACAATCAATCACAAAAATTCACATACGAAGACGTGAATAAAATCCAACGAAATCGATAAAGGATCCATCAAAATGGATATTCAAAAATCCCTAAAAAGAGTCATCAAAGTCATAATAGATGATAACAACAAATAGGATTATCACGAATCGATTTAAATTAGAATTTCAATCCAAAAAGGCAAATTAGACTCAAACAGCAGGTTCAGTCGACTGAACAGAGTTTTTCAGTCGACTGACCCTGTACATGGAAATTTTCCAGGTTCAGGAAACTTTCTGTTTCCAGGTTCAGTCGACTGTATAGAGTTTTTCAGTCGACTGAATCATGCCTGGAAACTCTCGGGTTTCAGGTTCAGTCGACTGAACAGAGATTTCAGTCGACTGAATCATGCCTGGGCTGTTTTTCAGCCTTATACAAATGAAGAGCAAACTCTTCCAAAATGCAATCGGACGAACATTGGCTCTAAGGGTTTATGCCAATCGGCAACCCGGCCCTATATGCTCCTCGATGCATCACCAAAAGCATGATCAAACATCCATAAAAGGATTTCACACAAATTTGACTCAAAAGCTCAAAAATTGGAATATTCACAAAACCAATCCAAATCAAGAGCAAATGCACATGAAGAAGTGTTAGGAATTCATACCCAACAACCAAAGATAATTATAGTCATAGATGTGAGATAAAAATCTCACCTTTTTCACAAAATCGAACAAGAAGAAGCTTGAAAGCAAATGGAGAATCAACCTCTCTTCAACACAACCCAATTGAGCTTGAATCTAAGCTCAAAAACAAGAACATTCCCAAAATTAGGTTTAGGAATTTCTGAAATTGGGAAGAGAATAAGTTGGAGAAGAAGAAGAGAAGCTTACCAATGGGTTCTTCATGAGTTTGGAGCAAGGAATTTGATTTGCAAGAGAAACTAGGGTTTTGGAATTTTAATTTCCAATCTCTCCCACCATTAACACTCTAAAAACTGAAATGAGAAGAGAATGAGGGTGAGTGGGGAAGAGTGGCTCAGATTTGAGCATAAGTTAACATAGGGTTGAGCCCAAAAACCAAACCCAAAGTAAAAAGTAGCAGAAATCAACTTTCTCCAAACATATCGAAGCTTATACTCAAAAAGGTCGCAAACGGCATTTTAAACTCAATGGGAGTGGTCCCGAGCCCCAATTCGACCGTATGCAAAAAGTAGCTTTTCGGACTAAAATCCGACTGACGATAAAATATTTAAATATAAAATCGACAAATAAGCGGGTTGTTACAACAAGCCTAATTAGTTAGCCCTAACATGACTAACTTAGACTGCATAGGCTATTGGGCTTGAATACCATTATTGGAACCAACCTAGCCTATAGCGGAAGAAATGGACGAATTTCAAAAAAAATGTCATTATGAATCAAATGGGCCTACGAAGTCTAAATTTATTTAGAACTTTTCTAAATTTTATTTAAATAAAATTAAGATTTTTATGTAAATTTACAAATAGTAGTTTGAGATTTGTTTAATTTTGGTTTTGCTTATACATTTGCATGTTTATATACATCTATCATATACATATATATGTGTGTGTACGTGTGTAACATGGCAATCAGTGTAGGGTCTAACATGTCGCTATATATATGTTGGGATATGAATCGCAACAGATACATTTGCTCATTTTATATGTATTGTATGTTGTCAAATATGTGTGTAAATACATAACTATAAATTTCATATGATTACTTGAAAAATTATATTTATCATTTTTATGTATGCATAAAATTTACTTTTATCATTAAATTATTGTAGAAAATATTTATTCATATGACAATTTATTTAACCATAAATAACAATGAAAATATATGTAAAATTAAAAATTCCTTTCATTTATAATTACTGTTAGAAAATATACTAAATCTGGAATTCGAAATATTTTATTATTTAATATACATACATACATATATACATATAATATTGATAAAAACAAATTTAGCCATAACAAATTATTATAAAATATGCATATGATAAAAATATAAATTTTATAATTTTAGAAAATCTAGAAACACATGCCTCAAGAAACAATTCTGAAATTTTCTCAAATAATATAATATTTTAAATATTTAATTTTTTGTAGACTAGAAGTCAAATTAATGATTAAAATTAGAAACTTAAGTTATAAAAGTCTAAAACTTGTTCTAAGGTTTCTACAACATATTTTTGATCTTAACAATTTCTAGAATTTTTTAAATGAAAATGATATTTTTATTCAATTAATTGTTTCCAAGTCCAAAATAAAATTACTTTTTAAAATTATTATTTTAAGATCAAAAAATCTAAAAAATCTCCTAAAGGCTTCTGACATAAAGGATGGATTTTAGAAAATATTAAAATGAAATTAACAAAACGTATATTATTATGTATGAATTTTTTTGTTCAGATAATCATTCAATATTAAATTAATAAAATACATAAATATAAAAAAAGGATATGTAACTCATAATAAACACAAACAAATATTTTCAAATACTCACATTAAAATATACAACATATAATTGAACTTATTTCTTAATTCAAATTTTATTGCATGATTTAACGCAAAAGATTAATGTATAAGATTTACACATATGATCAATATGTATAAACATAAATAATTTCAAACTTAAAATTAATTTTAACGTTTAATTTCAGATCTAGAACATAATCCTGGAGTATGTTTGTGTCAAAATTGGGCACAACACTCTTCGGAAGTTTTCGAAGAGATAATAAATGAAGAAAGCAAATTAAAATGAGGATTATCTAACAAAAACTCCAAGCAACAGAAAGTAAATTGCACATAAGACAACAATTTAGAGTGGTTCGGCGATTTGCCTACGTCCACTATGAAGTTTTGTTATTTTATTGCTCGATACTGGGAGAATACAACTTTTATATGACTAAGTACAACAGTTCTTAAGCAAAAATTCAAAATCAAAGGCAGCGGTGGTGCTCTGAAGCAATTCTGGCAGCGTCCGGGCGTGCTTTTTTTCTAGAAATTCTCCGATCCCCTTTCTGAATGACCAGGGGCTCTATCTATAGGTGTAGGAGGCTGATATTTCGCCTAAAATCCGGGGAGACTACTTCTGGCACGTGATGGGGCCCATACGGCCGAATTCTGGAGGTCTGGGCCCACTTTTGGGATCGATTCGACCCTTGGTTCGAATCGATCAAGAAAGTGTCCAATCGAGATGAAATTTGGTGTGGACATTCTTCAACATGTAAGCAAACTCCTGTAAAAATTTCATGGCATTTGGACCTGTAGATCTCGAGTTATGATCGATTCAAGATTGCATTTCCGGTTGTCATGCTTGGTTCGAATCGATCAGGGTCGAATCGATAGGGTCGAATCGATAGGGTCGAATCGATAGGGTGGAATCGATCAGGGTGGAATCGATAGGGTCGAATCGATAGGGTCGAATCGATCAGGGTCGAATCGATAGGGTCGAATCGATCAGGGTCGAATCGATAGGGTCGAATCGATAGGGTCGAATCGATCAGGGTTGAATCGATCATAACTTGAGCGTATGAACTCGGATTGACTTGAAATTTGAAACGCTGGCTTCTATAGCTTTGATCATCATGTCTTGTCAATTGCGGCCCGATCCGGACTCGAATTTTTTTTACCGACATCCATAGTAGACCTATGTATAACTGATCTTCAAGACGAACTGTCCTTGGTTTCTAGTCGAGTTCATAGTGTCACGGCCTTGCCAAAAGGCGGGATAACAGAATAAATCTTTAATTATTATACACATATCAAATCTCCGTTGTGACAACATCAATACGTACAAAAATCTCATCTAACTAATAAAACATCAATCTAATTATACACATATGTTCATATAGTTAACAAATTATGAAAGCATAATAATATGATAAAAATAAAATCAAAGTTACCCAAATTATATGCCCTAAACTCCACCTTGAATAATCAGTTCCCTTCTTTCAAAATATTTTGGATTCTTTATACTGTTGGTCAAGAATCTACAACCAATTTCTATCAAATAGCTTTTAGTTTTGATTTGAATTTGATATGAGAATTTTAGGATTGATTTAGAGGAGGGATTTAGGCATTAAAGGGGAAAGTGGATGGCTTCTCAAAAATGAGCAGAAAAATTTCAATTAGGCTTTTGAGACCGTTTATTTATGTGGTAAGATAAGATTGCAAACCACTTGGTCTTAACCACCAATCTCCAAACCCTAACCATTTGTTCAAGCCACCTCTAACCCTCGCCATAACAAAGCCTGCAACTCCATAATTTCATGGGTCGTTAGCACATTTAACAAAAATTTAATATGTACAATCATATTTAACTCAATTTCTTATCGATATCTTATATCGACCAATATATTTGCAACTATTATAAATATATGCAATAAATTTATTTCTCATATCATATTCAAATTTAATAAATATAAATTGATTTATAAGAAACATAAATTTGTTGAATCGTGTGGTGTAAAGAGAATTAATTATTTCGGTTGTGTAGCTCTTGGGTGTAAGTTCGATCGGCGATCAACATTGAATTATTCGAATGTCAATGTTTACATTTTACATAACAAGTGGTGTGACAATATAGCCAAATTTATTGCTTAATGTAACATCCTAAATTTTATCAATTTAAATTGGTAATTTATTTAAATTTTTGGAACTTAATTTGAAATTAATTTGAAAAATTTCAAATCAAATAAAATAAGTGTTAAATTGTATGAATATGATTTCAATTTCATTTGAGTTTAAAATTTTGAAATAATAAACATTTTTAAAAATCATTTGAATTTAAATTATATACATGTATGTATATATGAGTAAATTTGAATTTGATTTTGAATTTTAATTTTAATTTTATATAAATGCTTTAGTAAAATATTTTGAATTTAAAACAATGTATGGGTAATTTATTTAAAGTATAATTGGCTTAAAATATTTTCTTTTGAATTTTAAATTTTTAGATAAAAGAGAAATGCATTTATAAAATAAGAAAAACAATTTTAAACACATATACATATATCATTTTTCTCATGCAAAGGACACACGAAGGATTAGTAACATATTAATTAACAAGTGTTTAATTTTTGGGAATTAAATTTGCAATGGAATTCAGGGAGAAAAAAATGAACAAGTGTCATAATCTTGTTTTCTTTTTTTTATCTTTAGTTAAAAGAAAATAAGGCCAAGTATATACATTTATATTTCCTCTCTTCCTCATTTTCTTTTCACCTTCAAAAGAGGTCAAAAAAAGAAAAAAACAATCTGTAAACTTCCTCAGATCTGAGAATAAAAAAATTCATCAGGAAATTTAAAAAAAAACAAATCAAAGAAAAATAATCAACAAGATTGGGAAACAGAAAAAAAACAAAGCAGAATTTGGAAATTCAAATACTTGCTTCAATTAGCTTAGAGATCAATCAGATTAAATTGAAACAATTACAGCTTCAAGATCAAAACAACAACGCATCTTAATTGAAGATTACAGCAAGATCAAGCTCAGGAAAACAGAAAAATTAAATCAACTGTTAAGCCTCTGTTTTAAAGCTACAGGTGAGTAAATTTCTTTAAAAACTTGGAATGGCACTTGTGTTTTTTGATGATGCTTGAGATAAAATTGTAAAAGGTTATATGCAAGCAGATATGTGTAAATGTGTACAAGATTACTATGCATGCTTGGTATCAGGCATTTTTGCTTCTGCGTGGAAACAGATTTCCAAAAGCTGTTTGAAATTCAAAATCTTTCACCCTGATACTTGTTAGAATTAGGATTCGAACAAATTTTGTTTGCTTGAACCTATTTTAAGTTTTAAAATTGAATGCAAGCAAAACAAATTACAGTCTTCTTCTAGAAAGTAAAATTACGGGAAACAATCCAAAATGTGTAAAAATTAAATATCACGCGTAACGACCCGTAGTTCCGTACCCCTTGAGTCGACACTATTCTCCATCAATCAGCTCAAGATGAAGGGAAATATGAACCATTTGAGTTAGAGAAGAAGAGGTAGAAGAAGAGAAAATAAAACAACATCAGAATCTAACCATCGCAGCGGAATAAAATATAATTGATAATAACAAATCTGTACACAAAAGAAACTGTATCTATTTTATACATACATCACCAAAATACATCATCAGAGTTCAATAACATTAATAACATACAACTGGACAGACATATAAACTTATCCTCAGAACTGAATACATAGCCAATCAACACAGTGGAATATCTAAAACAAGTACGTAAGTACGTATCGCCATCCAGCTCCTCAACATCCTTTCCTGTAATCTATAATACTCGGTCTGACCCGAGCATTACAGTTAAATAACACTCGAGTCAATCGGGAATACCAGCGTGAGAAATCGCACCCAAATTGATTATTGAAGTTTCAAAATCCTTTTGATAAGAATAGCATCTCGTAAGACCACACCACAAATAAACATGTCGGGTTTTGTGACGCCCCACCTCTATACCCACGCTAGCCAAGAACACTACGGAGTAATGCTGTAAACTAGCACGGAGAATAAGGCTGTTGAGGAGCGACCATCCGTGTAATTGCTTTGCACGAGCACCGATATGTCAGATAGTATAACTTCAAAAATTCGACATGCCGATACAAACACAAAGCTACTACACAGTGGCTATAAAAATCTTCGGAAACAAATATAGAAATAAGCATAACAAAAATCAGTCACAAATAATTCATATCACAAAGGCGGAAGAAGATATGAATATATAACTAACACATAGAAGTGTATATCAGAGTAGTGGTCAAAAAGATCCACAATAATACAAAAGAATAGCAACACGTGCTATACAAAAGAATACAACTATGAGTCCATATCTTAAGTGTACACAACAAAATAAACTACTAATCTAAGTAGTCAGCCAAAAGTCAGAGAACTCAATCCCAAGTGAGAAGTCAAGCTGAAGCACCTGTAACATCTCGGTCTGACCCGAGTATTATTTAATAAGAAAATAATAAACGGATCAGTCTAGCCATAAATATCAAATGAAGCGATATAGAATAAAAGGTATGACTAAACACATAATAATCACAATGCCAAGCTGTGATAAATAAGTAATTGAAAATCAACAAGAGATTAATCAATATCACAAAAATCTACCCAAAGATCAAAGGAAAGTCATACTCCTTATTTCGTTCACCAAACCATAAATATTGACGATTATATCAATGTCAATCACAAAAGTCAATGACACACAAATTCACCAATGCACAGATATTGATAAAACTTATCAATCAAAATAACGAAAATTGGTGAAACACAAATTCTAGAAATCATCTCAAGAAATCTAGAAATCACAAAAAGGGGGAAGGCCCATCACAAACGGGAGCATAAAGCTCACCAACACGTGTATCACAAACGAAACGCTAATTCCATGGTTGTTAACCATCACAAATTGAGCCGAAGCTCCACAAATGGCCCGAAGACCATCGGTTGCTACCCCACTAATTTGAGTCGAAACTCCACAAAACGGGGTTTAGTCTCCCTCGCAGACAAAGAGACATCACACATTGCTAATCTAAATCACAAAGATGATCGTCAAGATCAACGAGAAGTGTCAATTACACTAAGCTAGTAGATATACGAGTTTAGCTTCATGTCCCATAACCACTTGCTTAACTTAAATATTTACGAACAAACTGTAGATCTCCACTAGAAAATTGTCACAAGAGATTCAATCGAACAAGTCCAAGAATTAACCGACGAAGTAAACGCAAGCGTTTCATACCACTTGTTTTACTAAGCCGTTTAATTAGATTTCTCATACGAGTGAGGTAAAGGTTTGTATATACTAGTAGATTGGAAATCGGTTTGAGAAAACAAGCTTTGTAATAAAATAGTGTTGAAATCATTTGATGAAAGAGTTTTGATATTTACTACTAGTATTTAAACCTTTATATTTTTAAAGTGACAAATCAGAAAGAAGATTGTAGGAACAATCAATCACTAAAATTCACATTCGAAGACGTGAATAAAATCCAAAGAAATCGATAAAGAATCCATCGAAATGGATATTAAAAAATCCCTAAAAGGAGTCATCAAAGTCATAATAAATGATAACAACAAATAGGATCATCACGAATCGATTTAAATTGGAATTCTTAAACAAAAAGGCAAGTAGGAAAAACACTACAGTTTCAGACATCTGAAACAAGTGGTTCAGACGTCTGAATCTGAAAAACAAAAATTTCCAGAACGTGATTCAGACGTCTGAACCAAATGTTTCAGACGTCTGAAATAGGTGTTTTTAGCCTATTTTCTTTCTGTTTGAAAATGAGCAAATTCAGACGTCTGAAATCCCAGATTCAGACATCTGAAACTGGAATTTTGAGGATTTCCTGAACCTCGACCAAAAATGGCCAAACGAATATCGGAAACGATCGAACGAGCAAATGACGACTAAGGATTTACGCCACACGACAACCCAACTTTAACGGCTCTTCGATACGCCTCATATATCAATGTCCAAATATCCATAATAGGATTTTCATAGATTTTGATTTCAAAACACCGAAAATTGGAATATACACCAAATCAATCCAAACCAAAATCGATTGCACAAGAATAAGTGTTAGGAATTCATACCTAACAATAGAAGATAATTATGGACTAAGATGTGAGATTAAAAAATCTCACCTTTGAACCCAAACGATTGAAGAAGAAGCTTGAAAGCAAAGGAGAATCAACCACTCTTCAAATCCAACTCAAGAAGCTTGATTCTAAGCTTTAAAAGAACATTCCCAAAGTTAGGTTTAGGAATCTCTGAAATTGATAAGAGAATGAGTTGGAGAAGAAGAAGAGAAGCTTACCAATGGGTTCTTCCATTAGTTTGGAGCTAGAGTTTGATTTGCAAAAGAAAACTACGGCTTGGAGTTTTAATTTCCTCTTCCACTCTCCATTAATATAAAAGCTTGAGTATTAGGAAATGAGGTATGTAGTAATGAGGAGGAGAAGGTGTTGGGACTGAATACATAAGTGGGGTTATGTGACGACCCGGAATTTTTAAGCCCTTTAAATCGGAATATTTAATCGATTTTAAATATTCAATAGTATAATTTTAACTTGAATAACGAGTATCACAACTTCTTTGATAATTGAATTATTAAATTAAATAAGTGAAGTTGGGTAGATCGTTGAATTTAGAGTTTTAAGCCTGTTAAAAATATTATGAAGGCTTATAAAATTTATATTGATAATACTGAAGAGAATAGAAGTGTTGAAATCAAATTTAAGGATGGTTTGTTAAGTTTTGAAATTTTATCGTTTAAATTAAATTTAAAAATAGCCTTCCGAGGCACTGTCTCGAAATTCGACGAAACCAATTCCATCGAGTCCGTAATATTGGATTGTTATCGGATTTCAAATTTTGTAGCTCTTGGAGCTGTTGTGTGAGCATACGATACATAAACGTGTTGGAATTGTATTGAATACTGTAGCTAACATAACGTATTGGGTAAATAAATAAATAAATAAAAACAAAATAAAAATAGAAAATAATATAAATAGTGATACCTTCTTCAGTACGCTTCTCCATTAATCAATTAATGTGTTAGATATTTCGTTCGTTCTGGAAACATAGCGAAACCCTTTCTTCTCGCCCAAAACAAAAAAAAATATTGGGGCCGGACCCTATCCGTTCGATTTGAATAAATAAAAAAAGAATAAAAGAGGAATCATAATGGCCGCAAGTTGTTTCTTCCCAAATCGATCGCATTAAAAAAAAAGAGAATAGGTAGTTCCTCGCGTCGCGCTCGGGTCCTCGGAGCGAATCGAAAGATTGAAGCCGCATTCTTATGGGTGTTGTCGCGATTGGTGGAGGCAAATTAGGGTTTGGGTCATGATTCTCTGGGAGTCGCGGTTGAGGTAGGGGGATTGGTATTGTCGATCGAGTTTAGGGTCATCAAGCTAGGCATGGATTGGTCGGAGGCTGCAATTTAGGACATCAGCTCGATTTCTGCACGCGAGCGAAGATGGGTGACGTTTGATTATGAAGGCTGTGGGTCATGAGCAAGTTTCGAATCTAGGAAACGTTCAAGCGGGACAGAGCGATAGTGGGCCATGGCTATGGCAGGTAGGGCAGTGAGGGTCGCGAGAGTGGGGTTCTTTCCTGAGACTGTGAGGTATTCTTATTTTTTTAGTTGCTTCGTTTGTTTTAAATCTAATGTTTATGGAGGTATAAAATATAGATTCAGAAAATAAATTTTTTACAATAAAGCCAAGTATTGTATATATGCAGATTTTATGTGTATATAGTAAAATAGGAAAAACGGATAAGGTTTTGAAAATTGAAATTTTAAATGTTGAAGAATATGTATATAGACAGGTTTGTAATATAGGAATCTTAGGATGTTGTAATTTTTTTATAAAATTGGGATTTTAAACCTATACAGATATTTGATAAGTAGTTTCAAAGAAGAAGAAATAAATATACATCTCTAAATTTTTAAATATTTCCAGTTCATTTTAAAATTAATTAAATTGGTGACTAATTTATTCAGTTAACTCATTTAATTATTGGGCTACTAAAGACAATTTGTTGAAAAAATATATTAGTTTAAAATTTTTAAATTTACTGGTCTATGTTGAAAATAAATTAGTAAGGTGATTAGTTTGATCTATCAACATATTTAATTTATTTTAGTTCTAAACTAAATTATTTAAAGAAAATTAGTTTAAATAAAATTATTTGTTAATTAAATTAAAGTTAGCAAATGGAAATTATTGGTTCGAATTTACTCGAATGTTAATCAAAATCATCTAATGTTATTCAAGGTCTAAATCAGGAAGAAATCAAGCTGGATTGGAAATAGATTTCATACAAAATCAAAGGTGAGTTAATTTCACTCAGTTGAAATTTAAATTTAAATGATTAAATTTAAATTATTGTTTGAATGGTTGAATTGGTTGTTGTGTTATATAGTAGTATATACTACACCTTAAAATGATGGATTTCCCTCATTTTATAGTGAAAATATTTATATTGTGCTAACGTCTGTGGACGCAGGGGAAAACAGGTTGGAAGGATCCAACTGGATCCCTCAACATTTATTTAAAATATTTAAATTACCCTGTTACGATGATTTGATATTTTATGATGGATTATGTTGAAATATGGAATGCCATGGTTTGATTGGATAATTGGGTATAATGAATTTCCAGAAAAATATATAACTTGGGTGTTGGAAAGAAAAATAAAGGAAGTAAGATTTCAAGTAATATAAATATAGGGAAAGTTGAATAAATTTAAGAATGAATTGGAAAGAAATAATCTGATTTAAATTTTTATAAATAAACTGTGAATATAGAAAGGAAAATTTGAATAAACAGGAAATTAATGAATTTTAGAGATTCAGTATTATTATTCAAAAGAACAAGCATTTATTTAAAAGTTAAGATTTAAATTATTCGGAAACCTGGAATTTGTATATTTCAGGTAAAGGTTAGAATCAAATGAATAATAATAATAACAACACTAATTAAGCCCATTATTAATGAATTTTGAGACAAACTGATAAGTAGAGAAATTTATTTCAAGGGAATAAATTGGGAATCAATTTGGAAAATTGATTTAAGTGATTGAGATTGGAAATTTCTCCCTGGGTAACCAAGTACGTTTTCAAAGTAAATTTTTAATTTAAATTAAAGGTTTTTAAGTTGTTTTAAAAAGCAAATTTTGGAAAATTTATAAATATTTAAATTCTAAAGTAAGTATTTTCTTTTAATCTATTATCGTAGTAATTATTTTAAAAAAAAAATGACTTGGGATTTTGTTTTAAAAGTGAAAATCTAGTTTTATATTTTATTAAGTAACCTTATTTTCAAAATATTCATATAGTATGTATTTTTAACAAACTCTTGTAGTAGTTTTAATTTAAATGTTTAAAGTATATTTCAAAGTAAAGTGATTTAAAATATTTTAAAATCTAGTTTTGTGCTTGATGATTTTAGAGGAGATAGAAAATAATTGGGAAAGTTTATTCTGAAAGGAAAGATGGTTTTGAAACTGTTTTCTGTTAACCCAGTTTCCTCTACGAGTTAAGTAGTCTACGAGATAAGGATCTACAACTTAAGGCCTCTACGAGTTAAGGAGTCTACGAGATAAGGATCTACGACTTAAGGCCTCTACGAGTTAAGGAGTCTACGAGATAAGGATCTATGACTTAAGGCCTTCACAACCTAAGAGCATTACGGCCTAACGACCTAAGGTCTGCACAATCTTACTAGTTAAGGATGGCACGACTTAAGGAAGTTTACGACTTAAGAAATTACAACCTAAATGACCCAAGGGAGTAACGGTCCAACAACCTAAAGGGACTATGACTTAACGACTCAAGGGACGAGGAGTTAAGACGACTACACCTAAGTCGTGACGGACTTACGACCTTTGCTAGGTCGTTCACGACCTAAGGCTACAGAGGCAAATTCAATACTGCACCATGATTCGTTAACTCCAGTTAAGCCACAAGCCGAGAATCAGTTTAGGTCGGTCACGACCTACGACCTATGGTAAGTCGTACACGACTTAAGACTACGAAGTTAAGGTTCAATGCCACATAGCTTATGAGAGGACCGGTTGACTCATTTGCGACTTAGGACTTGTGATATATCCAGGGTTCAGCAAGGATGCCTTTAAGAAGTCTCGACCCAGCATTTAAGTGGCAACTGACCCACGACTTAGTTTAAGTCGTCCACGACCCAACTTAGGTCGGTGACGACTTAGGACTTGGTAATGTTTCCTGCCTAGAATTCTCTATAAATATAGTGCCATATCCAACTTTCAAGGGACTTTTTTTTGGGCTCATTTTCTTCAAACGCCGTTACTCTGCTGCATTCCAAATCAATCCAATCCAACACTTGAAGCTCTCAAGACATTAAGAACGCTACAAACAACTTCAAGAAGAGATCACATACATCCAACATGGATTCGAAAACTCTCATCTTCATCGAAGTTTAAGCTACTTGTTCTAAGTCTCTTGTAATTCAAAGTGTATTGTATTTGGGAAGAATTGTATCAGCTTGTAACGAGATTATTAATAAAAGTACTTAAAGTGGACGTAGGCTATACCCTTAAGACGAACCACTATAAAATTGTTGTTGTTTACCGCTTTTCTGCTATTATCTGCTTGTAATCTGTTCCCGAGTCGTCGGGTGGTGCTTTCACAACTGCAACTCATACACCGGGGTGTTAGAGTTCAAATTTTAGCGTTAACATTTTTGGTGCTTTCACTGAGAATTGAACTCAGGCAAGTTATCATCATTGCTTCACAGAGGTTTGTAGAGAGAATTTCCCTGAAAACCAGAAGTCTATCCGAAATAATGGCTCCTGGAAGGAAGAGTAGATCTGTCAGATCTGGGAATATTCAAGAGGGAACCTCCGCTTCTCCTGTACCTAATCAACCCACTCCGTCTGCTGGGGTTACGAAAGCGGAGTTGGATGCTGTAATATTAGGGCTGAACCAGTAGATAAACACCCAGAATGCACAATTAGAGGCTCAGAGTGCCCAAAATGCTCTAATTCTGAATAAGTTGAATGATTTGCTCGGGGCAAACAATCAACCGGCTGGTAATGGAAGGAATTATGCTGGCAACATTCATGATGCTAATGAAAGGAATGCTCCAGAAAGGGCTACCAGTCCCTTTGAGCAAACGCTTCCTGAGGTTGGTGGATCTGGAACTCGACATGATGAGGAGTATCTTTCTGGAATGGTCCGGCAAATCATGAGAGAAAGTATGCAAAGGGTTGAAGATGAGAAAGAATGGGGTTTCGCCCCAAGTAAAACTCCATTTACTGAGAAAATCTTAAAGGCGGAATTTCCACGGAAGTTTGTCCCTCCAACTATCCCAGCTTACAAAGGGACAAGTGATCCGAATGAATTCTTGTATAAATATGATTGGCACATGACAGGTGCCAGAGCCTCAGACGAGATAAAGTGCCGATATTTCCCGGTATACCTTGAAGGTGTGGCTCTACTGTGGTTCACCAAGTTGCCAGTCCGATCTATTGATCAGTTTTCAGACTTGACCCGAAAGTTCAAGGAACAGTTTAGACTATATGCTTCAAAGGCCAAGGACATCATGTCGTTGTCAAGTATAGAACAGAATCCTGGTGAATCTATCAGATCTTTCTTGAACCGCTTTAATATAGCGCTGGCAGAGGTGGACAATGCTGAACTGCGAATGATATTGACTTATCTGATGAGGGCTATTGATAAGTCGAGCGAATTTGGGAAATGGCTAAACATGAAGGAGCCAACCTCCCTCGAAAAGTTCTACAAAAAGGCAGATGAATTCATACGCCTGGAAAGCCGTCCTGTACCGGTGAAGGCAGTGTCGGAAAAAGCTGAAGATAACACTGTTGCTCCACGCAAGAATGAATCTGTAGGGCAAAAAAGGGAAAATAACAATGGGAAGAAACAGAGTAATCTGAAGAAGCCCCGATCCTTCAAGCCATCAGAGTATACTCCTTTATCAGATACGCCGGAGCATATCTACCTTGCCATTAAAGATTCTGTTGACCACCCTAAACCTATCCCTTTGAGGACCGGAAAAAAGGCTATACAAAGTGGGAAGTTCTGCCGCTTCCATAATCAACCCGGTCATGAGACCGATGAATGCCGCCAGTTGAAAAATCTGATTGAAGAATTGCTAAGAGAAAACAAGCTGCAGCAATTCGTGAAAAAGAATAGCAACAATCCTGCATCGTCAAGTCAGGGGCAACAGGCTCCTGTTCATCAGCCTAGGATAGGTGAGAAATCTACGGGGCATGAATCTGGAAGGCCCATTATCAATGTCATTACAGGAGGACCTCACCCAGCTGGCAAGAGCTGGGGTGAGATGGAGAGATATACCATGGCTTTGAAATACGTTCCAGCCGAAGAAGACGTCTTTTTTTTAGAAGACACTACGCCCCTGAAACAACAGAAAACTTTCAGTGATGATATTATATTCAGAGCCAGAGATTTCTATGGTATCGAAGCTCCTACCCTAGATCCCTTGGTCATCTCAGCTGGTATCGGACCGGCCATTGTCAGAAGAGTTCTCATTGACTGCGGAGCATCATGTAATATCCTCTTCAAGAAGACATTCGACCAAATGAAAATCCCTATGGTCGATGTACAAGCCTCATCGCAGAAGATCGCTGGCTTCACCGAGGAGCCAAAGCAGCCAATAGGAACTATCGATCTGCTTGTAGAACTTGGGGAAGGAGAAAGGAAAGTAGTCCGCAAGCAAACATTTGTGATTGTCGATGAATTTTCTGCTTATAATGCTTTCCTTGGCCGTCCAACGCTCGCAGCGTTCAAAGCTATCCTAGCCCCGTGGTGCCTCACTATTAAATTTCCTACAGACAATGGAGTAGGAGTTATAAAAGGGGATCAAAATGCTGCGCGAGAGTGCTATTTGACAGAGTTGCGAGAGTCAAGAAAAAGGGAAATGGGAAAGGATGCGGCCACCCCGGTCCGCATCAAAGAGCAAGCCTTGTAGCAATTACGGGGCGGACCCTGCACTGGCGAGCATAGCGGGGCACGGAAAGAGATGGATCCCAGAAAAGCCAGTGCAGGGGAGAATAGAGTGGTGCCGGTTGAAACGACGGTACCGGTACCTGTTGACCCGAAGGACCCAAATAAGGTGTTGAATGTGGGTTCACAACTTAATGTGTCAATTCAGAATATCTTGATATCTTTCTTGAAAGCAAATCTGGATGTCTTCGCTTGGACTCATGCTGATATGTGTGGAATATCTCCAGAAGTTGCAGTACACGCTCTGAATAT
Source organism: Allium cepa (assembly GCA_030765085.1). NCBI lineage: Eukaryota > Viridiplantae > Streptophyta > Magnoliopsida > Asparagales > Amaryllidaceae > Allium > Allium cepa. The sequence continues at coordinate 432,062,603 of CM060942.1, forward strand.
TGACCCAAAGTTTACACCAGTAAAACAGAAAAGAAGAACCCAAGGTCCAAAAAGGCCAGCAGCATTAAAAGAGGAAATTGATCGACTCATGGAAAATAACTTCATCAAAGAATCTACATATCCGAATTGGGTTTCAAATCCTGTGTTGGTTAAGAAAGCTAATGGAAAATGGAGAGTGTGCATCGATTTTTCAGATCTGAACAAGGCCTGCCCCAAAGATTGCTTTCCTTTACCCAGGATCGATCAACTGGTAGATGGAACAGCGGGACTTGAATTGTTATCTTTCATGGATGCCTACTCCGGATATAACCAGATCATGATGCATGAACTGGATCAGGAGGACACGAGCTTTATCACCGATGTTGGTCTTTATTGCTACAGAGTTATGCCCTTCGGATTGAAGAATGCAGGGGCAACCTACCAAAGACTTGTTAATGCTATGTTCAAACCGCAATTGGGCAAAACTATGGAAGTCTACGTCGACGACATGTTAGTAAAGTCTAAGAAAGCAGCGGATCACATTGAACACTTGGCAGAAATGTTCGCAGTCCTCCGGAAATACAGAATGAAGCTTAACCCTCTGAAATGCACCTTTGGGGTCGAGTCCGGAAAGTTCTTAGGGTTTATCGTCAGCGCTAGGGGCATTGAGGCTAGTCCAGCTCAAATTACTGCCTTGAAAGAAGTCAAAGCTCCTAGAACAAAGTAGGAATTGCAAAGTCTCAATGGAAAAGTTGCCGCCTTGAGTCGGTTCATTTCCAAGGCCATAGATAAATGCATCCCATTCTTTGACGCCCTAAAGAAAGGAAAGAAAAACTTCAATTGGACTCTCGAATGCCAAAAAGCCTTTGATGAATTGATTCGCCATATGGAGACGCCTCCAATACTTTCTAGGCCTGGCGATGGCAAGAATCTTCTTATATACTTGGCAGTATCATCACACGCTTTAAGTGCAGCGCTGATACGGGAAGACAAAAGGATTCAACATCCAGTTTACTATATCAGCAAAAGAATCACTGGGGCAGAGATGAATTACTCTAAGTTGGAAAAACTCGCCTATTGCTTACTAATTGCGTCTAGGAAATTGAGGCAATATTTTCAAGCTCATCCTATCAGAGTCCTCACTGATCAACCTTTAAAGCAAGTCCTGTTTCGCCCTGAAACTTCGGGTCGTCTTCTAAAGTGGAATATTGAACTCAGTCAGTATGACATCACTTATCATCCCCGGAAAGCAATCAATGGACAAGCTTTAGCGGATTTCATTGCAGAATTTACAGATAAGGGTAACAGTGAGGAAGAAACGTTCGACAATTCCCCTATCCAGTGGAAGTTATATGTCGATGGTGCAAGAAATGATTACTGTTCTGGAGCCGGAGTTGTACTTGAGACTCCTGAAGGTCGGTCATTATGCTATGCACTAAGATTGGAATTTCCTTAAACAAACAATGAAGCAGAATATGAAGCTCTTATCGCAGGACTGAAAATCGCTAAAGAACTAAACATACGAGCGTTACAGATCTTTAGTGATTCTCAGCTTATTGTATGCCAAGTCAAGAAGGAATTTCAAACGAAAGGGGGAAACCTGCCCGCTTACTTGTCAAAGGCTTGGGAACTTCTGTGTGAGCTCGATCACTATTCAATAAGCCACATTCCTAGGGAAGAGAATATGAAGGCAGATTCCCTTGCAAAGTATTCAAGTTCTGGTGAAGCTCAACTATTGGGATTGGTCCCCGTAGAAGTCCTTTCAGCACCAAGTATAGACGAGATGGATATTGACTGGATTATGAATGTATCTCAAGAACAAGAGTCATGGATGACTCCAATATTGGACTACCTACTCAGAGGTTCTCTGCCAGAAAATTCGATAGAGAGACGGAAGCTACTAAGGAAAGCCTCTCGCTATGTAATTCAGGATGGCCGATTATACAGACGGGGATTCTCAATGCCATTGCTTCGATGTGTATCCAGGGAAGAGTCCAAAACAATCCTAGCTGAGGTACATGGAGGAGAATGTGGTGATCATTGAGGTGGTCAAACATTAGCAAAGAAAATTCTCCGATACGGATATTTTTGGCCAGAAATTAATCATGATGCTGCAAGCTATTCCCGAAAGTGTGACAGATGCCAAAGATTTGCCAAAATTCCTAGAGCGCCTTTAACTGAACTCACACAAATGGTCAGTCCATGGCCATTTGCAATTTGGGGAATGGATCTCATTGGGCCGCTACCGACTGCCAAATCAGGGATTAAATATGCTATTGTTGCAGTTGATTATTTTACTAAATGGGCTGAAGCTGAACCATTGGCTACTATCACCTCTAAGAAGATGATAAGTTTCGTGACCAAGAATATCATTTGCAGGTATGGTGTGCCTCAGAAAATAATCACAGACAATGGTACTCAGTTTGAAAGCGAGGAATTCCAAGATTTTTGCAGGCGATTCAAAATCCAGAAAAGCTTTTCAGCAGTTGCTCATCCGCAGGCAAACAGGCAAGTGGAAGCAGTAAACAAGATCATCAAATCAACCATCAAAAAGCAACTTGAAAAAGCAAAAGGTGGTTGGGTCGATAAGCTACCACTTGCACTATGGGCATACAGAACCACTCACAAAACTGCGACTGGACACACTCCTTTCTCATTAGCATACGGGTCGGAAGCAATGATCCCGGTAGAAACAGAGGTTCCTTCACACAGAAGGATCCATTTCAACCAAGCAGAGAACGAAAGGCTACAGCTTGAAGCGCTAGACTTCCTTGATGAAAAAAGAGATGAGGCTAATCTCAGAATTGCAGCTCATCAGCAAAGAATAGCCAGACATTTTAATTCCAAAGTTCGCCAACGCAGCTTTGAGATTGGAGACCTAGTCCTGAAGAGAATTATGACAGCGACAGGTGTGTTTGGGCCAAATTGGGAAGGACCGTATGCAATAGGTCAGAAGCTTCTTGACGGCACATTCAAACTCACTACTGTTGATGGAGATCAAATTCCAAGGGCATGGAACAGCAACCATTTGCGTCCATACTTTACTTGAAAATTTTGTTGAAATATTGTAAAAAGAATTATGAATGTATGATTCTTGTAATTGAAAGCAATTGTAAAACTGATGCAAGTAAATAATGAAAGAATATAAAGTGGATGTAGGCCCAATTTCCTGGCCGAACCACTATAAATCTTGTGTTCCTTATTATTATTACATGTTTGCTTTATTTGCGATATGAAAAGTACATAGAATGTATTGCTGAAATGTCGATTTAAATTTTTGCAGACAGTGGAAATGAAACTTGCACATAACAAGACCGAGTGATTCTCGCCAAATTTCAAGTCACAAAAGCCCCGAATTCAAATCCTAGATAGGAAGTACTTCAATTGAACGGCCTATGATTTCGACAGAAACGGGTCTTTGCTAATAAATTGAGATCGTTTGAACAAACAAACGTCCAATTAAGAAGCTAGTGCTCGTTCTCACGAAATTGCCTGACAATGAAGCGCACTTCCTTGGATTAAACAAGTTACTTAAAAAGAAAAAAAAGAGAGGAGGCAGAGGATCATTGAAAAGGCATAAGTAAGTGAACAGAGGAACAACCAAAGCCATCATCGGCAGCACAAGTCCTCTTCGGAGACACAACTCTTCGGAGGATAAAGACCTCTAATGGGTCATACGCCACAAAAAAGAAAGTTCTCTACTCAACAAAAAAGATTGGAGGAGTCATGACCCTCCAACCATGAGAGAGTAACTTCCAGGCGATGAAAACCCTCTCTGAGGCACATTTCACCAGGAGTTGAAGTGTTATGACCGCTCTTCGAGATTTCACTTCACCAGAGTTGAAATGTAAACAAAATAAAAGCCCCCTTCGGAGGCAAATTTCACCAGGAGTTGAAGTATTATAACCGCTCTTCGAGATTTCACTTCACCAGAGTTGAAATGTAAACAAAATAAAAGCTCTCTTCGGAGGCACATTTCGCCAGGAGTTGAAGTGTAACAACCGCTCTTCGGAATTTCACTTCACCAAAGTTGAAATGCAGAGACAAAATAAAGACCTTCCTGAAAGCCCACGTTTCACCGAGATTGAAATAAAACTTCCAAGTGTTGAAACGTGAAAAGGCTTTCTTCAAAGGCACAACTCTTTGGAGGTACACGTTTCACCAAGATTGAAATAAAACTTCCAGGTGTTGAAACGTGAAAAATCCCTCCTTAGAGGTACAACCCCCTCCCGGGGACACAATTCAAAGGAAAGACCTCTTCAAGGGCACAATCAAGAAGAAAGACCTCTTCGGAAGCCCACGTTTCACCAAGATTGAAATAAAACTTCCAAGTGTTGAAACGTGAAAAGGCTTTCTTCAAAGGCACAACTCTTTGGAGGTACACATTTCACCGAGATTGAAATAAAACTTCCAAGTGTTGAAACATGAAAAATCCCTCCTCAGAGGTACAACTTTGTATATATATAAAAAAAAAGAAGTTAAAGTGCCCTTCAGAGGTCCGCTTTACCACATAGAAGAATTCACTTGGTAAAATATGCACATAAGTAAAAGAAAAAAGTGATTTCTTCGAACGACAAAGCGTAGAAACTTATACGAAGGGAGTTTTACTCTACAAAAATTTTCTTTAAAAAGAATAAAATAATTATTCTTTAGCAAATAAGAGTGCAAGTCCCCTCGAAGTATAAAATATTGCAGCAAGCTTAAGGTATGGGGGCAACATAGTATAATAGTATAGCTGCATCAGTAAAGTAATACTCAAACAACATACCATAAGCCCGCTGCAATATCATATAAATAAACTTGTGCAAAAATGAATAATAAATGCATTCAAACAGAAGTCTGTACAAACAAAGGATCATTTTATTCAATTGAAATGTAGGTACAGGTTTCAAAATAAAGAAAAGCGGGGGACGGTACCCGCACAATTCTCGACCAGTACATACAAAAGGCAAAAAGCTAAAATGTTCACTTCTTTTTACTACCTTTGGACCCTTTTCCCGGCCGAATGATTAGCTTTTCAGGCCGGTCAGTTGGCACAAGGGAAGAAGGAGGGGTAGGTGCAGCTGGTCCAACTTCTGGCTCCCCTTCAGTAACAGTGATTATCTTCCCCATCCTCTTTGACGTTCCGTGCTTTTTCCTCCTCTTTGAGGAAGACTCACTTCCCGGAGTGGCAAGTTTAGACAAAGTTATGTCATCAGAAGGGGTCCGCTCCGGAGATATCTCACCTCCCTCAAGTCCCTCGTCTCTATGCTCTTGCGAAGCGATGGGATCGTCTAAACCGTGAAGGGCTTCTATTTGTTCCTCTTGCGACCCGAGCTGAGAAGCAGAAGGAGGAGCCACCTGGAGAGACGGAGGAGGGATAACCGGAGGAGGAGAAATCTGAGCGGTGCTGGATACTTTCTCTGTAGAAGAAAAGAGGTTAAAGTCAGTAAAGAGAGGAGATGAAGGCTCATCAAGGTTGAGAAAATAGTCAAGGAGCTCATTAAACCCATGTGAAATAAATGAGCAATCCACTTGAGCGAAATTTACAGTGGAATTACCTACAGAAGTTGTCTTTATTACGTCAATTTCATAGTCTGGGGCTTCAGCACTCTCTTGCGATTCATCTGTAACTTGAGTAATTTTGGCCCCGATATCAGTTTGAGCAGGGATCGGTACATAAGAGCTAGAGCCAATAATGCCAGCATCGGCCGAAGTTGAAGGAGGGACAGGAACAGTCAAATTTGTTTCTTTTTCTTGATGCTCTTCCCCCACTATTTCAACCCGCGATCTGGCGAGTTTCTCCTTCCCTTTGGCAAGAGCTGCGCGAGCCTCAAAGTCTAAGTAGTGCACCTCCAACTCCTCTTCAGTGTACCCGGCCCCTTTAAACATATCTACTGCGGCCTCCCACACTTCGGCCAGGGTAATCTCATACTTGGGGCCCAGGAATGCAAGACTGCCACGCCCTAATATACATTGCAAGTAGAAATCAAATAGTGTCGAGCCAATATCAGCTTTGGTAGCTTCATGGGCCTCTTCAGCTGTAATTCTACCCGCAACAGCCTCATCCCGCTCTCTCTCGACTTTGGATAACTGGGCTTTCAACTTTTCAATCTCTGCAGCCTGAAGGCCAGTTTGTCCTCGTAACTGAGTAATGTCAGTACGCTGGCCCTCTATAATCTGCTCCAACTCATCAGCCTTGGCCTCAGCATCCCTTTGCGCGGCATGAGCATCCCGCACCTGTTGAAGAAGCACACTCTCCCTTTGAGAATAAGTAGTGGAAGAAGTAGCAAGCTCCTCTTTAAGTTTCCCAACTTCTGCCTCAAGTTTCTCATTATAATCGGCGATACTCCTCATTTCTGCATCATGCTGTTTAAGGATCTTTTGCCATTCAGTTTTGTCGTTCTCCATGGTAAGCATAGCTTCGAGATTGGCCCTATTCACCCTTTGGAGCTCATCAACGAGTTTCTGCCAAGATGACATCCTCTCATTATCGGTTCTGACTGCATCAAGGTTCCGTAGCATAGCACTTTTATCTATGGGAACCAGATCGAGGTCAAAGCGAACTCCTTTTAAACACCAATTAGGAAATCGGCGTTGAAGAGTGGCTGGACCTGGTCCAACTTGGTAAGATGGCCTATTGATGATTGCTTGGATATCAGTAGGGGAAGGGGCAGGAGATTGAGAAGAAGCAGGAGCAGTAATCTTCTCTGAAGGCACAGGCATTGGCTCCTCAATAACTTTGGCTCGTTTGCTCGAGTCATCAGTTGTGTGACTCTTCCCTCTATCATCATGAGATTTGCGTTTAAGGGAGTCACTCTCTCTGTGGGAGGAATCATGTCGACTATCTGGTCTTCCAAAGCGTTCTTCATAATCACGTCTTTCCCGAGCCTTCCGGGCTGCCCTTTCTTCATCAGTCTCTCTATGAACAGGAGGATAGGATTGATAGCCATACTGGCTGCGTTTCCCATATCGCTGAATGTCATCATAGTACGAGCTGCCTCGCCTCATTGGTAAACCTAAAATTTAAAAAGAAGAAATAAAACTTGAGAATCCTTCAAACGTTAAAAAAAAAGAGAGAGCATAAAAGTGCCAGGAATTCTAAGTGTGTGTGATGTGCAAACTACGCGCATCAATCTACGAACCACTCTTTAATTGGGGAGTAGTTGTGGGTGTAATAGATAGCGTCAACTCTTGAGTCGACGGCGACTGTTGCAAAGTAGAAGTAGCTTCAACTACTGAAGAAGAAATCCCGGCAGTGATAGGATCTTCTTTAAAGATCTCTTGTGAAGTAGCAAAAAGGTCGCTCAGTCCTTCGAAAGTATCGTCCCTGCTCTGCTTAACGGGACTGGATTTCTCAGCTTTTTCACCAGATTCTTGTGAATGATGGGAAGATCCCTGAGGCTCTTCTTCCTCGATAACCGGGGCAAGTTTGTCAGATGGCCCCGCAGCATCAACAGAAGTGGAACACTTCACTAGCGAAGCCTCAGGAGCAGGTCCTTTAGATATGGATGTGCTAGTAGAAACTGAGGCATCCAACACTCTAGCTGGGGAGTCTGGAATTTCATGAGGACGCGTAGAACGAGAAGTATGCAAAAGTCCGTACTGATGCAAAAACTCATCTTTCAACAGAAATTGAATATCTCTCTCCTCAACCGGCACGGCCTTAAGCCTCTCAAAAGTCGACTTGTGACTGGGATTCCTAGAGGGAGGAGGCAGCGCTGAAAATAAAAAGAAGCAGAGTTAACACTTAGCAGGTCAGTCTCACAAAGGCCAGATAACAAACGAAGCAAGGATGGGTGATCTTACTTCCTTCCCTCCACAGAGCATAAAACCCTGGGGGGCAACGAACGAAGAAGAACTGGGTTAGAAACCCGTGAGCAGTGTCAGGAAGGCCAACAATTAATTTGCGGTTTCGGGCGCTTCTCACAACAGTAATAGAAGGATGATCTTTGGTCCGGGTAAAGGAGCATAAGTAACAAATTTCATCAAAGCTCGGAAGTCGATCAAGTGTTCTCCTAAATAGCACACACAACCCCATTAGAATGGCGTAACCATTGGGGTGTAGTTGGGATGGAGCAATGGCCAATTGATGAAGAAGTTGTTGGAAAAAGTCATTGAAAGGAGGAACGCCCCCACTTAGGCACATTTGTCGGTTAACTGTCACAAAGCCAGAAGGTGCTATGTCAGCAGTGTTACTTCTCTCAGGAAGAATGGCATCTGATTCAGCAATGCCAAACTGAGCACACAGCTGGCGAAAAACTTTATATGATAGTGTAGTAGGAACTCTTTCGGGAGGATTAACTAGTGGAGCTGGAAGAACAGTTGCCTCTCCCGTCTGAACTGTTGCATCTTCTTCCTGAGAAGTCATTCTACACAAGCAACTGGATATTCAAATATGAAGGTGCACGTTTCCTAAAAGTGTGAAGTGTCGTGCAAAACTGATAAAAATAACAAGTAAATATAACTGGAATTAAACTGGTCGACGATTGATCGACTACGGTAATTTCAGAACTTGTTAATTTAAAGTTCAAGCATAATATTAGTGCAGGCTGGTCAGTTTCAATTGACTATTTCAGTGTTGCTTTAATATTCTACTTGAAATCGATAGCACTTCGTTCACACAATTTATTTAAGTTAATTATCCGTTATTAACTAATCTGTCATTTGATGTGGGCGGTCGATGGCAGTATATTCGTCCCAATTTTCTGTAAATATCATATTAAACAGATTGTTAACCCACAAGTTAAAGTAATCTGTAAAAGAATGCAGCAAAGTTCAACAGTTCAAAATCCATGCAATAGTTCAAGGTCTAAGCAGAGTTTAAAAATGCAAGTGCTGAGTCGTAGACGACTCAAGAGCTAAGTCGTAAACGACTCAAGTGATAACTCGGCAACAACTTAAGTGCTAACTCGTCTACGAGTTAAGAATTTTTCCTTCGGGTTAAGTTAAGTCGTTGGTTCTCTGGTTGACTCGTCCACGACCTAAAGGACTATGAGGAGAGACAGGATAGGTCGCTTCGCTTTTGAGTCGTTGATGCCTTGAGTCGGTAGTCCTTTGAATCGTGAGTCATAAGAGAGAGACAAGACTTCAAGTCAGAAAGATACGAATTCTTCTAAGTCTTAACTCGGTTACGACCTAAAACTCATGCCTCAACTAGACGAATAACCTTATCTCCACTCCTAAACCCATAAACCGTCTCACCCCTAAACCGATGAACCCACTAACTATTATCTCGTCTTCTCCAAACCCCTAACAGCCTAAAAAAAAAAAAAAAAAAATATTGAAACCCATTATCTTCTCCTCGCGAATTATCCAAAACCTAATCAAACTTCCTTGAGCTCACCAGCAATCGATCGTGGCAACAATCGTGATGAAGCGTGGTATAAGGAACTGGATTAAAGTTGTCAATAAGGAGTCCAGATTCGCAAGTTAATGGCTATCGCGGAATCAAATGAACTGCGGATTTACTTACGCGATGCGATGATGAGGATTATAGGGACTGAATCAACGATAGGATGAACTGGTTGAATTTGTTTCCGAAAGCTCGAGGACGTATTAATGGCAGAAATAGCTCAGGGGTAAGTAATGAGAAGAAGGAAATAGGAGGAACGACCCAAGCATTTTATACCTCAGGGAAGTGGAACTCGAATCGACACACCCGGGTTATGATGAGTCGAAGCACACGACTTACGACTTAAGGCATGTGCTTCGAGGGGCAAGTGTTAACCCAGTTTCCTCTACGAGTTAAGGAGTCTACGAGATAAGGATCTACGACTTAAGGCCTCTACGAGTTAAGGAGTCTACGAGATAAGGATCTACGACTTAAGGCCTCTACGAGTTAAGGAGTCTACGAGATATGGATCTACGACTTAAGGCCTTCACAACCTAAGAGCATTACGGCCTAACGACCTAAGGTCTGCACAATCTTACTAGTTAAGGATGGCACGACTTAAGGAAGTTTACGACTTAAGAAATTACAACCTAAATGACCCAAGGGAGTAACGGTCCAACAACCTAAAGGGACTATGACTTAACGACTCAAGGGACGAGGAGTTAAGACGAATACACCTAAGTCGTGACGGACTTACGACCTTTGCTAGGTCGTTCACGACCTAAGGCTACATAGGCAAATTCAATACTGCACCATGATTCGTTAACTCCAGTTAAGCCACAAGCCGAGAATCAGTTTAGGTCGGTCACGACCTACGACCTATGGTAAGTCGTACACGACTTAAGACTATGAAGTTAAGGTTCAATGCCACATAGCTTATGAGAGGACCGGTTGACTCATTTGCGACTTAGGACTTGTGATATATCCAGGGTTCAGCAAGGATGCCTTTAAGAAGTCTCGACCCAGCATTTAAGTGGCAACTGACCCACGACTTAGTTTAAGTCGTCCACGACCCAACTTAGGTCGGTGACGACTTAGGACTTGGTAATGTTTCCTGCCTAGAATTCTCTATAAATATAGTGCCATATCCAACTTTCAAGGGACTTTTTTTTGGGCTCATTTTCTTCAAACGCCATTACTCTGCTGCATTCCAAATCAATCCAATCCAACACTTGAAGCTCTCAAGACATTAAGAACGCTACAAACAACTTCAAGAAGAGATCACATACATCCAACATGGATTCGAAAACTCTCATCTTCATCGAAGTTTAAGCTACTTGTTCTAAGTCTCTTGTAATTCAAAGTGTATTGTATTTGGGAAGAATTGTATCAGCTTGTAACGAGATTATTAATAAAAGTACTTAAAGTGGACATAGGCTATACCCTTAAGCCGAACCACTATAAAATTGTTGTTGTTTACCGCTTTTCTGCTATTATCTGCTTGTAATCTGTTCCCGAGTCGTCGGGTGGTGCTTTCACAACTGCAACTCATACACCGGGGTGTTAGCGTTCAAATTTTAGCGTTAACATTTTCAATGGATTGAAAATAGAAGCATATCTCGTGAAGATATTTTGAGGTTAATAAATAATTTTGGAAATTTTCATTGTTTGATGGATGTTTGTGATTAAGAAATTGATAGTTAAATAACCGACTATCAATATTGGCCAAATGCGTTGATCGTTTCGAAGAGACCGGGATCGAGATTTATTTCTCAAAAACCACTTCGATCCGGTTTGTACGTTTCGTGTAAACGATTTTGGATTCGAAGATGGAGCAGTGAAGTGCAAGGGCTAGTCGCTACTAATCCTGAGGATATTTCCAAAATGGATGTAGTAGGAATAGTGCCTTCGGTTCCGTTCGAACCCGGGACAGACTTGTATGGATGGATGCTTGCGAAACATCGTCAGGTGGACGATGGGCATTCTAAGAAATACGTTCTTAAAAAAGGTAACGCTTAGCCTCAAGCCTCATCAAATGGGAATGACTGAAAATCAGGGGATATGCAGCAAGGCTAGGTGGGTAGCACCCAAGCAGGGTGAGGTCCTTCCAGTCTAGATGTCCCTTTTAATTTCGGCTGAATGGTGCGGTTGCTGATCCCAACCGCGGGGTGATCTCACTCGGGATTATCCAGTAAGGGATGGTTCCGGCCTTGTGTTGCAGGGGAGCGGGCGTACTCCTCGGTACGGTGATCTAGGCCCCGTACTGTGACAGGTGGTACCCAGTGCCTAGTCATTGGTTTGAAATCCATTCTCCCTACGAGCCATGTACGAGTTTTGTTTGTATTACCCACTTTTGTGGCTAGTAGCTGGAATATAATCATGTAACAATTTCGGCTATTTTATAAGTACTTGTATATAGACCCTATTATAATATCAGAGGATTTTATAAAAATTGTTTTAGCTATCGTAAGGTAAAAACCCGACATGTTTATTTATGGCGTGGTCTTACGAGATGCTTTTGTTTTCAAAGGATTTTTAAAACTTTAATAATCAATTGGGTGTGATTTTCTCATGCTGGTATTCCAGACTGACTCGGGTATTATTTAACTGTAATGCTCGGGTCAGACCGAGTATTATAGAATACAGGATATGATGCTGTGGAGCTCAGGAGACGAGTAGGATGGCGATACGTACTCCCGTACTTATATATATATACATATTCCACTGTGTTGAGTTGTTGTGTATTCAGTTGTATGTTATTGATGTTGAGCTGTGACTGATGTATTCTGATGATGTAAAATATGTAAGAAGATATATTTGATTTTGAGTAAAGATCATATATTATCTATTATATTTTATTCCGCTGCGATGGTTAGATTCTGCTGTTGTTTTCTATTTTCTTCTTCTACCTCTTCTTCTTAAACCCAAATGGTTCGTATTTCTGTGCAACTTGAGTTGATTTTTGGTAGAATAGTGTTGACTCAAGGGGTACGGATATGTGGGCTGTTACACTTGGTATCAGAGCTTAGGTTGGAGATAACCTTGGCTCTGGTGGAAATTACACATAAAATAGAGTCCGTAGTACTCTATAGTGAGTTTGAGTGTATTAATAGATATGAGTGCGTATTTGTTAGTGAATATAAATTGTTTTAATATTGTGTTGATTGATTTATTGAGTGGCATATGAATCTTTATCGACACAGTCTGCGCAACTGTATTAAAGGGGTTTCTAAACACTTAAATAGAACAATTGACACGATATTGTTTTAAATATGGGTAAATGAAATAATTTTACCCAAAAACATATTTTTGATATAAACAATAGTTTTGGTAAACTATTTTAGCTAATATATGGTTGCTTGGATGTTAGGAAGAATAATATTAAATTGTTATCATTGTCATGTGAAAACTTAACTAGACATTGAAATATAACAAAAGTTTAAAGGAAATAAATTCACTATAAAATGAAATTTATAAATATGAATTATAAATGAAAATTTTAAATTGAAATATAATTAAATGGGAATTTGTATAAGCATAAACTGTGCAAATGCATTATAGTTAAAATTTGAATTAAAACAGGATTTGGAAATTTAAATCCTGGAGATTTTGGAAGTGTTTTGAAAATAAATGATAGCACAATTATTTTGGAGATATTTCTGAAAGGAAATTTGTTTAAAAATGGATTTTTGAAGGGAGATAGCATTGAATTCACTTTAGACACTGGAAAATAACCTCGGTGATGACTGAAGCATCATCGATGTTCATTTTCGAGTTTCGAAGTGATGAATTGCAGCCAAATTATTTGTTCAGGAAAACCTGTTTGTTTTTGAAATTTCAAAGGAAATTTGTTGGGAAATAAAAACCATGATTGGTTTGACTTTTGAGAAATGTGATTTGAGATGTTGGATATTTCAAAATGATTTGAAACCAAAGCAGGGAGTTTAAAAATCCTGATAAGATAAGTTGTAAGCTTGTAAATGGAAATGATTTGTAAATCAGGAAGAAATTTAAGCTTTGGATAATGGAATATAAATCTAAAGTGAAAGGTTAAAATGAAACTAACTTGGATTGGAGAATAAAATTTAACTGGATTAAAATAAATTGAATAAGCTAAAAATAATATCCAGCTGTATTCAAATTAAGTTGAAATTGAATTGAGTTAAATAAAACTGAGTTAAAATAAAATTGAATTGGAATGAGAATTCAATTGAATTAATGAATGGAGTTAAATTCATAGCTGAACGAATGGGAAATAAATTGAATAAGGATTGGAAATTGAAGTAAATAAATTAGAATAACTTATAAAAGAATCAGAATTAAATTGCATATAATAAAAGTATGCTTGGGCTATAAATAAATAGAAGGCTTGAGTTAAAAATAAAAGATGAATATATTCAAGCCTAGAATGAGTGTGATTGTATGAAATATAAGTTGTGACTTGTTAAATTTGAAGGTGAGATAGAAAACCCAAAAATAAATATTTTTGGTGAATTGGAAAATAAACAGAAAAGCCAAACTTGAATTATAAAATAATGTGAACTAAGAAAATTAATTGAAGTGATGTTTGGAAATAAAATCAAGTATGGTACTATAAATAGGAGAGAACTAATTTCTTAATAAATTAGCTAATGAAATTGAATTGTGAGTTTATGATGAGGTTTGAAAATAAAACTCAAGTTATAATTAAATTCGACTTACATTGTCGATGAAGAAAATATAATTAAAAGTGGCCTTGCAATTAATTAATTGATTTGTGAATGAAATTGCAATGTAAGTTAATAAAATTGGATGGTAATTTAAATGTGAATGATAATTTGAAAATGGATAATGGATCCAGAACTTGAGTTATAGATTAAAATTTAACTTGGAGTGTTAACAAATTAAATATGATTGGGAATATATTGAATAAAAATGTGATTTGATTAAAATAGTAATGGGATGGTTTGTATTGTGAATAAAATCCAAATATGTGGAAATAAATTGGATATGGCCTTGTAATCAATTGAGTTAAGCTGAGTATAAAAGGGAAAATTTACTTGTAAAATGAAAACGAGCTTAAGTATAAATTTGAATAAATTGAAATAAATTGACTTAAGCTGAATAAATCGAAGAGAGTTGAATTTAATTCAACTTAAACCAAGTTTAATGATATTGGATTAAATTTGAATCAAGTAAAAATAAATATGGATTGAAATAAAACTTGGTGGGTTGTAATAATATTTAAGGAAATAAAAATTCACAATGGATTGAGTGGATAAACTAATTATATTGAATGAATGAATGGATGAGATAAATGAGAACCAAATGAAGTATAGTTTAAATAAGTTCAGAAATGGTTATTGAATGAAATAGCTTGGATTGTCTTCGAGCTAAATATAATAGTTTGGAATAAACAAATATGGAATAAAACGCAAGTAAATGTAAGTAAATGGATTGTAAATGAAACTTAAATGGAATGTGTCGAGCTAAATAAAACGTTTGTGAATGGATTAAAATAAAAAGGAAATTTAATTGGTAATGTGGAAATGGAATAGAATTAAGAATAAAATTGAGTGAAATCAATTTAAATTGGTTGTAAAACATAAATACTTATTTATTCACATAAATCTCGTCAAATTGCATAGAATTAATTGTCATTTGATGTAAATGGAAGTAATTAAAAATTCAATGGATTGATAGGAGTAAAATAAATTGATTTTGAAGCAATTGAATTAAATATGAGTTCAGTTTGCTTGAGAATAAATTAAATGTAAGCGATTGAGTTTTAAACCATTCAAAATTGATGAAGATGTATACGAATGGATTGAAAACCATTCGAATTGAATGAAAATGGTTATAAATTAAATTCGAACAGTGGAATTAATATGAAAATTGTATAAGTTGTTTATGGAAAAATGTTTGGTGTGAATTTCTTTTAGAATTCTTATGTTTTAACTATTGCAAGTAAGTGAAATGTGTTAAACTTCTTATATTTGGCACTTACATGTTTAAATTGAGTAAGTACAGGTACCTGGAAGCCGTGTGGCTGGGTTTGGTTGCGCTAACGGCTAAATAAATAAGCTACATGCTTAAAAATGCTAAATAAGGTACGCCTACATAATTAAAATAGGAAATATGAATTGTTTTTTATTTTTCCGACCGGGTGGGTCGATGTATATATATTTATCTCTTTTGTAAAATTGCAAAACCTCCTCCGTACAAAGGAGACTCTGCCAAAAAATTTCAGAAATTTTGGGAGTTAGAAAATTTTTGAAAATTTTAGCAAAAAATTATTAACGACAAAACAATTTCAAATTAGAAATTGAAATAAGTTAGTAAATGAAACTAATTAAAATAAGGACATGAATCAGTAAATGTAAAATAAGAGTTTAAGATAAATTAGATTCATATGAAAATGAAAGAATCAATTTGAATAGAAATAAATATAAGCTGAAGTGGTAAGATGAAAATGGGTATAAGAAACATATTTCATACATATACTAACTTAAGAAGGGATGGTGAATTCTTAATTGGAAATTGAATATTGAAAATATATTTTAAGTTGATATTTGGATGAATATTGACATTTGGTAAGGAAGTCGATAAAATGTTTTTGGAATATTGTAATTGGATATTAGTGCTAAGCAGGATATGCAGGCACTATAAAAGAAAAAGGGAACTGGATTAGATTTCAGAAAAATAAATTTGAAATGCTCGACAAAAAGGTATGTATTTAAATTTGGTATGAATTTTGATTGGGATATGGATTGAGCCACTTGGCCTTTTGTTTTCTTTTTGGATTTGGGAGGCTGTAACAACCCGATATTTGCATCAATTAATAATCGACATTTAGACGAATAATGTTGTTGCAAACTTCCATTTGAAGTTTTTAAATTTGAATCAAAATTCTTTTACAAATTTTTAGTAAGCTTGATGGGCTTAACAAAAATTTAATAGTGGTCCACGTTTTTTTAATTGCGCCGTGAAAATTTACAAAGGGTAAAAAACCGTTCCCTTTTTTATTTTATTTTTTCGTTCATTCGAAACCTAATTCACGAACAACGACGATCGAGAGGTACAAAAATGGCGGCTTCGTCCTCCTTCCTCTTCGTTCAAAAATGAGGGCTTCGGCAATCGGCTTAACTTCGTTCGTCTTCCTCATCGCTACAGCTTCGTCTTCACTTTCGTGGCAACGGTGAGTAATTAAATTTACTCACATCTAATTCGATCTTAATATTGCGTTTCTGAAATTCGACGTTGATTTGATATTGTTTTATCTTGGCCGTTTGTTTTCGTTCGATGTTGTTTTGTGAATTTCTCCTGTGCTTATGTCGTTCGAATTTATTGTTGTTGATGATGTTTAACAGTTTTAATTTCTGTCATTGTTTATTTCAATCACTTATCTGCTTACTTATGTGGTTGCTGTATCATTTACTGGTTCACTTGATTTCATGGTTCGCGATTGTGAACACTTTCTGGTTTCGGCTTATCTATCTTTAGTTGTGAATTGAGTTGATATTTGGTCTTATCTCGACTTGATGGAGTTGTTGCCATTACTGATTGGCTTTGGCTTCGTCTTGTCTGCACTTCGATGATAAAGTTGCATACTCCCTGACGCCTTTAAGTGCTTTGTTTACCTCCTGGGCATTGTATTTTGTTGTACACTGTCATGTTGTCCTGGGTATTTGGTCTTGCCTGGCTTCTTGTAGGCATTTATGCATTGATGGTATTCTCTGTTGCACTGCCCCCCTATAGCACTGCTTTAAGTCAAACTTGATGATGCCTTTGTAGTCCGTTTCCAGTCAGCACTTCATTGCCTTCATGTCTTTCATGTTGCATATTCTCTGTAGCACACTTGTGCTTGTTTGTGCAATTCGCCACTGTATCATATATGACATTGTTTGCATTTGAGTTGTTACTGTTGCCTTGAACTGTTGCCACAACGTTCATGTGCATTTTCTATTTAAGCGAAATTGATTTCGAGTCGTATTATCAAATACTTGAGTTTCACTGTGGCTTCGGCTCTTGATGTAGTTCGAATTGTTTGGTTGACTTAACTGTATATATATGCATACATACATTCGTATGTGGGTATGCATGTATGGTTGACCATTGTTCGAGTTATGTGTTGTCTCAGTGTATTTGCATTGTGCTTATGTCCACTGAAGCATCGAGTCTGCAATTGTTGTTTCACTGAAGTTCTGAGTATTGTGGCTTTGTTGCATTACTTCATGTATTCATGTGTACATGCTGCATCCTTGACATCTGGTCATCTCCACTGTTATTGTTGAGACAGAACACGTTGTTTTTATGTCTTTGATTGGTTCTGGTCTTGCTTGTGTATTTTTTGGTTTCATTTGCATGATGCTTGATGACTTGGAGTCTTTGTATACATTTTTCACATTGGTTACCGTCACTGCTACGAGCTCATATACATGTATACATATATGTGCATATATGTATATATGTTATTGAAGTGGTAGCCTTTTGGTTGTAATTTTCTTGAGTAATTTCCAAACTAGTTTGCAGTAATCTGTTGGCCTTGCTGCCTTCTTACATTTGCAGCTTTTATTGTTCTAGTTGTTGCACAGTGCTGTGCATCAAGGCATTGCCTTGTATTTTGGACTGCCTGACCACTTGATTTATCTTTGTGCTTTGGCCACTTCATGTTTGTATGGGCACTGCCTATGCATGTTTCACTGTATTCACTTTGGGCTTTGACTTTACCACTACCTGACTTGTGCCTTGCCTTCATGTTCTTGTACATAACTTATTGCGGCGCATTATGTTGTTTCATGTAGGGGCACTAGTGCTTTGGTTAGTGCATTAGTTTGCACAGCTCAGTGGTGCACTTGTTTGTGATTGTGTTGGTTATGCACTTGCCCGGCCATTTCAACTGTGCATTTGTATCAACTTGAATATGTTGCATTTGTTGATTCATCATTGTTGCCAGGTAGATTGATGTCTGCACTGTAGATTTTGTATTGATCATTGATGCTGTATTTCTGTGTTCATGTACAGTTTCATTGTTGCAATGATATTTTGAATTTTGGTCGAGGCCATTTGTACTTGTGTTGAATCTGATTTTGATTTGACCTTGTGCACTCGAGTTGGCGAGGCAGTGCACATGTATGTACGTGTGTACTGCAGCCACACCGCCTTGATTTCATTGGTATTTGAACCTTCATTGATTTTGGTTCGTTGATCTTTTGAGTACATTATCACTGTAGTGGCAAGGCAGTGCACGCAAGCGTGAACTGCAGCCACACGGTACGGCTTTTATAATATTCTATCTTGTTTCGATTTATTAATCCTTTGCATATTCATATGATGTAGTGGCGAGGCAGTTCACGCGTGCGTGTACTGCAGCCCTACTCGAATTTAATATTTTAATTGATATTTCAATGGTTTGAACTGTTTTGTTTATTCAATTCAATATTTTGAAATGCATTCTGATTTGGTTGAATTTGCTGATTTGTTGTTTAACACTGCTACGTGATATATTTATCGTTATCCGATTTCTTTATTTAAGGATCGGATAGACGAAATTTATTGTGACTATCGTCCATTCATTATTTAATTATTATTGCTTCTGTGCACTAATAACTGAGTTTGAATTAGAATGACCCGAGTATTATTTTCTTTTGAATTCAATACTCGGGTCAGACCGAGTATTTCAGGTTGTAGATATTCTGCTTTGGGTTGCTGCTAGAGCTATGAAGTTCTTTCATATCTTTTGGAGTAGTCGTCGTCATTTGTAGTAGTCTGTATAATTGTATAGGAAGATATGTATTCATGTATATTATATACGTTAATGTACTTGTATATGTAACTTCCTGAGTCGACTGTGGTAGTTTTATCATATGTACCGTGTCATATATATTGTAACTGATATCAATTATTATATATATATGATACTTTCTGTTTTTATCTGTGTTCCGCATTTACATTTATTTGTGTTATTATTATATTTACTGTTCTAAACTATTATGAACCATCATAGTTCGTTTTATACTGGAATTGGGGAATTTCGATGGGAGAAAATAAATCAGAGATGAAAAATGAAAGAATATACATATATATTTATATACCACTCCTATCGAGATAACCAATACTAGTGTAAGGCATAACTACTGATGGCCGCTCCTCAACAGCACTATTCTCCGCGCTAGTTGATAGCACTACACCGTAGTGTTCTTGGCTAGCGTGGGTATAGATGTGGGGCGTCACATCTTGGTATCAAAGCCTGGGGTTTAGAACAAATGTAAAACATAACTTGGATGGAACATATGTTACAACTATTTGTCAATGTTTGATCTCTTATCTTTGCATATGATTATCTTTGATTGTTAGATGTGAATTCCTAACGCTTATTCATGTGCATTTGATTTTGATTTCGTGAAAGTATTTTGGCTTCGGCCTCCGTTTGCTTTGCGAACTTAAGTTGAATTCTTTGATGATGAGGATTTTGTTCTTGTGTTTTCGGCTTTGAATTGATTTAGCCGACGTTGATTTTGTTTGAACTTGGCCATTACTTGTTGACTTCGGCATTGACTTGATTTTCATTTTTTGTTGAAGTCATTTATGCATTTATGCTCGTTCTGCTTTGTTTTTCCAATTGTTAATCGATTCTTCTTTTCCGATTAGTTGTTATTTTTTTGTCGATTTTGATAACTTCTATTTCTGGAATTTTTGGATATTCCTACTTTGATGGATTTATAATCGAATTCTTTGGATTTTATTTACGTCTTCGAATGTGAATTTTTGTGAATTGATTTGGTTTCCAAATTTAATCGATTCTTGTTATTTCCCCGATTTGTTGCTATCATTTATTAGCAACTTTGATAACATTTTCTTCGGAATTTTTGTGAACATTCCTTTTAATGGATACAGTATCGATTTCTTTGGATTCTATTCACATCTTGGTATGTGAATTCTTGTGCTTGATTGTTCCTACAATCATTTTTGTGATTTGTCACTTTAAAAATATAAAGGTTTTCTATACTAGTAGTAAATATCAAAACCCTTTTCTCCAAACGATTTCAAAACTATTTTACTACAAAACTCTTTTCCTAAACCATTTTCCAATCTATTAGTATATACTAACCTTTACCTCACTCGTATGAGAAATCTAATTAAACGACTTAGTAAAACGAGTGGTATATAACGCTTGCGTTTACTTCGCCGGTTAATTCTTGGACTTATTCGATTGAATCTCTTGTGACAATTTTCTAGTGAAGATTTACAGTTTGTTCGTAAATATTTAAGTTAAGCAAGTGGTTATGGGACATGAAGCTAAACTTTTATATTTACTAGCTTAGTGTAATTGACACTTTTATGAATTAGACTAGCAATTGCGCGATGTCTCTTTCATTGCAAGTTTAGGCTAGACACCCCTTGTGTGATTTCGCTCACACATACCCTTTTGCTTTTTGGTTAGCCTAGACACTATTTGTGTGATTCCATTCACACATACCTTTTTGTTTGCGAGGTTAGGCTAGACACCACTTGTGTGATTTCGCTCATACGTACCTTTTTGCTTTTTGGTTAGCCTTGATCTCATCTAGGTGATTCAGACTCACTCATGCGGAGTAGCTCCCCATGGTCTTCGGACCATCATGTGATAGGCCTCTTTCCCTTTTTCTGTGATATTGATTGATCTTTGGATGATTATGACGATCATCTTTGTGATTTAGACTAGCAATTGTGTGATGTCTCTTTCTTTACTTTCTGGTTAGGCTAGACACCACTTGTGTGATTTCATTCACACATACCTTTATGCTTTTTGGTTAGCATAGACACCATTTGTGTGACTCCATTCACACATATCTTTTTACTTTCTGGATAGGCTAGACACCACTTGTGTAATTCCATTCACACATACCTTTTTGCTTTCCGGTTAGCCACCATGAGATAGCGTCTCTATTTGCGTTGCACGTGTTGGTGAGTTTTCATGCTCCCGTTCTCGCTTTGTGTTACACGTGTTGGTGAGTTTTTATGCTCACGTGTAGGTGAGTTTTCATGCTCCCGTTCTCGCTTTGCGTTACACGTGTAGGTGAGTCTTCATGCTCACGTGTAGGTGAGTTTTCATGCTCCCGCTGTAGCTATGCGTTACACGTGTTGGTGAACTTTCATGCTCACGTGTAGGTGAGTTTTCATGCTCCCATTTGAGTTTCCATACTCTCATTCGAGTTTTCATACTCCCATTCGAGTTTCCGTACTCCCATTCGAGTTTCCGTACTCCCAATTGAGTTTTCATACTCTCATTTTGTGATATCCGGATTTCTTGTGTAGATTTCTAGAATTTGTGTTTTCTGGATTTCTTGTGATGATTTCTAGAATTTGTGCTTCACCAATTTTCATGATTTCTATTGATAAGTTTTATCAATTTTTTGTGCATTGGTGAATTCGTGTGTTATTGACTTGTTATGAATACAAGTTTAGGGTATGATACCCTTTCCTATCTTTGAGAAGATTCTTGTGACATTTTTGATGAATGAAAATTCATTGGTATTATATTTTGATGTCAATTATTTCGATGAAATTTTGACGTATGTCGAAGTTGCTACTGACGTTGCTATTTTATATCACGTGTTTTAAAAATTTGTTATTCTTCAAAATTGTTTCAAAATAAAAATCAAAATTGTTTTCAAAATTTTTACGATTTGCGCTTTCAAAAGAATGAGGAAGCGAATTAAACGTTTCAGTAAAATCGAGGACTATGACCCCTTTCTTTTGCTGATTCGCTTAATTCCGGACTTGTTCATTTGAGAATGTAAATGTTTTTTATATATATATAAAATAAATGAAAATTGTTTTCAGAAGTTTTACAGTTTACGCTTTCAAAAGAATGAGGAAGCGATTTAAACGTTTCAGAAAAATCGAGGACTATGACCCCTTTCTTTTACTGATTCGCTTAATTCCGGACTTGTCCGTTTGAGAATGTGAAATGTTATTTTTAAAATACACCATTATACACTTTCAAGAAAACGATGAAGTGAATTAAACGATTTAGTAAAACTCGTGGTTATGGGTCATGTGTGTTTGCTATTTCGGTTAACTCCGGACTCGTTAATTGAATAATTTGTGATTTCTGATTATCGTTTTGATAATCGGATGTTGGTGATTTATGATTTATCGTTTTTGATAAACAGATATTTATTGTTTCTGATTATCGCTTGTGATAATTAGATATTTGTGATTTAATTATCGTTTGTGATAATTAGATATTTGCGATTTAAGATTTGATTATCAATTGTGATAATTAAATATTCGTTGATTTGTGATTTCTGATTATCGTTTTTGATAATTAGATATTTATTTTTTCTGATTATCGCTTGTGATAATTAGATATTTGAGATTTAATTATCGTTTGTGATAATTAAATATTTGTGATTTAAGATTTGATTATCATTTTGATAATTGAATATTTGCTGATTTGAAATTTGATTACCGTTGTGGTAATTCCTGATTATCGTTTTTGATAGTTAGATATTTGTGTTTTCTAATTATCTTTGTTGATAATTAGATTTGCTGATTTTGCTGTTTTCTAATTATCGAATCGGTGATTAGATATTGCTGTTTTGTGATTTCTGTATTCTGATTATCTATTTGATAATTAAATTTTGTTGAGAATTTGTGAATTTCTTATATGAAATTAAAATTTTCTTTGGTGTTTATATAGTACCACGCCGGGGTACCGGCTCAATTTTTCTGCTATTCATGACGTTTTCCACGTCTTCCAATTACGGAAATGCCTTAGGGATTTCCGATTTTTATTCTTGAGCAACCTTCTATTCACATCATTGCTTCGGGGGTGTAGCACCTTCGAAATAACGATGTTTTTCTTGCGGAATTTCAATGGTTCTCAAATCCTAAGGATTGCACTTAGGAATCTTGAGAATCATCGAGCAAACACGTTCAGGTTCTCCCTCACTCATGCTCTATATGGCGAACTTCCTATTTTCAAATTTCGTCAATTTGTGATCATATGCTTTTATGGTTGTTACCTTTTGTCCATTTATTCCTTATGATTGCGAGGACGCAATTTCTTTAAGGAGAGGAGTCTGTAACAACCGGTATTTGCATCAATTAATAATCGACATTTAGACGATTAATGTTGTTGCAAACTGCCATTTGAAGTTTTTAAATTTGAATCAAAATTCTTTTACAAATTTTTAGTAAGATTGATGGGCTTTAACAAAAATTTAATAGTGGTCCACGTTTTTTTAATTGGGCCGTGAAAATTTACAAAGTGTAAAAAACCGTTCCCTTTTTTATTTTATTTTTTCGTTCATTCGAAACCTAATTCACGAACAACGTCGGTCGAGAGGTACAAAAATGGCGGCTTCGTCCTCCTTCCTCTTCGTTCAAAAATGAGGGCTTCGGCAATCGGCTTAACTTCGTTCGTCTTCCTCATCGCTACAGCTTCGTCTTCACTTTCGTGGCAACGGTGAGTAATTAAATTTACTCACATCTAATTCGATCTTAATATTGCGTTTCTGAAATTCGACGTTGATTTGATATTGTTTTATCTTGGCCGTTTGTTTTCGTTCGTTGTTGTTTTGTGAATTTCTCCTGTGCTTATGTCGTTCGAATTTATTGTTGTTGATGATGTTTAACAGTTTTAATTTCTGTCATTGTTGATTTCAATCACTTATCTGCTTACTTATGTGGTTGCTGTATCATTTACTGGTTCACTTGATTTCATGGTTCGCGATCGTGAACACTTTCTGGTTTCGGCTTATCTATCTTTAGTTGTGAATTGAGGTTATATTTGGTCTTGACTCGACTTGATGGAGTTGTTGCCATTACTGATTGGCTTTGGCTTCGCCATGTCTGCACTTCGATGATCAAGTTGCATACTCCCTGACGCCTTTAAGTGCTTTGTTTACCTCCTGGGCATTTTATTTTGTTGTACACTGTCATGTTGTCTTGGGTATTTGGTCTTGCCTGGCTTCCTGTATTCATTTATGCATTGATGGTATTCTCTGTTGCACTGCCCCCCTGTAGCACTGCTTTAAGTCAAACTTGATGATGCCTTTGTAGTCCGTTTCCAGTCAGCACTTCACTGCCTTCATGTCTTTCATGTTGCATATTCTCTGTAGCACACTTGTGCTTGTTTGTGCAATTCGCCACTGTATCATATATGACATTGTTTGCATTTGAGTTGTTACTGTTGCCTTGAACTGTTGCCACAACGTTCATGTGCATTTTCTATTTAAGCGAAATTGATTTCGAGTCGTATTATCAAATACTTGAGTTTCACTGTGGCTTCGGCTCTTGATGTAGTTCGAATTGTTTGGTTGACTTAACTGTATATATATGCATACATACATTCGTATGTGGGTATGCATGTATGGTTGACCATTGTTCGAGTTATGTGTTGTCTCAGTGTATTTGCATTGTGCTTATGTCCACTGAAGCATCGAGTCTGCAATTGTTGTTTCACTGAAGTTCTGAGTATTGTGGCTTTGTTGCATTACTTCATGTATTCATGTGTACATGCTGCATCCTTGACATCTGGTCATCTCCACTGTTATTGTTGAGACAGAACACGTTGTTTTTATGTCTTTGATTGGTTCTGGTCTTGCTTGTGTATTTTTTGGTTTCATTTGCATGATGCTTGATGACTTGGAGTCTTTGTATACATTTTGCACATTGGTTACTGTCACTGCTACGAGCTCATATACATGTATACATATATGTGCATATATGTATATATGTTGTTGAAGTGGTAGCCTTTTGGTTGTAATTTTCTTGAGTAATTTCCAAACTGGTTTGCAGTAATCTGTTGGCCTTGTTGCCTTCTTACATTTGCAGCTTTTATTGTTCTAGTTGTTGCACAGTGCTGTGCATCAAGGCATTGCCTTGTATTTTGGACTGCCTGACCACTTGATTTATCTTTGTGGTTTGGCCACTTCATGTTTGTATGGGCACTGCCTATGCATGTTTCATTGTATTCACTTTGGGCTTTGACTTTACCACTACCTGACTTGTGCCTTGCCTTCATGTTCTTGTACATAACTTATTGTTGCGTATTATGCCGTTTCATGTAGGGGCACTAGTGCTTTGGTTAGTGCACTAGTTTGCAGAGCCCAGTGGCGCACTTGTTTGTGATTGTGTTGGTTATGCACTTGCCCGGCCATTTCAACTGTGCATTTGTATCAACTTGAATATGTTGCATTTGTTGATTCATCAATGTTGCCAGGTAGATTGATGTCTGCACTATAGCTTTTGTATTGATCATTGATGCTGTATTTCTGTGTTCATGTACAGTTTCATTGTCGCAGTGATATTTTGAATTTTGGTCGAGGCCATTTGTACTTGTGGTGAATCTGATTTTGATTTGACCTTGTGCACTCGAGTTGGCGAGGCAGTGCACATGTATGTACGTTTGTACTGCAGCCACACTGCCTTGATTTCATTGGTATTTGAACCTTCATTGATTTTGGTTCGTTGATCTTTTGAGTACATTATCACTGTAGTGGCAAGGCAGTGCACGCAAGCATGAACTGCAACCACACAGTACGGCTTTTATAATATTCTATCTTGTTTCGATTTATTAATCCTTTGCATATTCATATGATGTAGTGGCGAGGCAGTTCACGCGTGCGTGTACTGCAGCCCTACTCGAATTTAATATTTTAATTGATATTTCAATGGTTTGAACTTTTTTGTTTATTCAATTCAATATTCTGAAATGCATTCTGATTTGGTTGAATTTGCTGATTTGTTGTTTAACACTGCTACGTGATATATTTATCGTTATCCGATTTTTTTATTTAAGGATCGGATAGACGAAATTTATTGTGACTATCGTCCATTCATTATTTAATTATTATCGCTTCTGTGCACTAATAACTGAGTTTGAATTAGACTGACCCAAGTATTATTTTCTTTTGAATTTAATACTCGGGTCAGACCGAGTATTTCAAGTGGTAGATATTCTGCTTTGGGTTGCTGCTAGAGCTATGAAGTTCTTTCATATCTTTTGGAGTAGTCGTCGTCATTTGTAGTAGTGTGTATAATTGTATAGGAAGATATGTATTCATGTATATTATATACGTTAATGTACTTGTATATGTAACTTCCTGAGTCGACTGTGGTAGTTTTATCATATGTACCGTGTCATATATATTGTAGCTGATATCAATTATTATATATGTATGAGACTTTCTGTTTTTATCTGTGTTCCGCATTTATATTTATCTGTGTTATTATTATATTTACTGTTCTAAACTATTATGAACCATCGTAGTTCATTTTATACTGGAATTGGGGAATTTCGATGGGAGAAAATAAATCAGAGATGAAAAATGAAAGAATATACATATATATTTATATACCACTCCTATCGAGATAACCAATACTAGTGTAAGGCCTAACTACTGATGGACGCTCCTCAACAGCATTATTCTCCGCGCTAGTTGACAGCACTACACCGTAGTGTTCTTGGCTAGCGTGGGTATAGATGTGGGGCGTCACAGAGGCCGTAGAGCCATTTTGTAGCAGTACCGAGCTAGCCGCGCAAAGGAGACACTGGCGAAATTTTTCGGGAATTTAGGTAGTTAGAAAATTTTTGAGAATTCAAAATTTGGTTTTAAATTGGAACTTGAATGGTTAAACAAATGGTATAGTCTAAAACTAGGGAAATGTTTGGGAAGTTAATAAGAATGATAATGGATCTTTTATAAAAGATAGTTGGTAAGATGTTGAACTGTTAGAAACTATTTGGTTTTGGAAAAAATAGTAACGGGTATTGGATCATTCTTCCTAACTAGTAATTTCGGGGACGGAATTCTTTTAAGGGGGAAGGAATGTGACGACCCGGAATTTTTAAGCCCTTTAAATCGGAATATTTAATCGATTTTAAATATTCAATAGTATAATTTTAACTTGAATAACGAGTATCACAACTTATTTGATAATTTAATTATTAAATTAAATAAGTGAAGTTGGGTAGATCGTTGAATTTAGAGTTTTAAGCCTGTTAAAAATATTATGAAGGCTTATAAAATTTATATTGATAATACTGAAGAGAATAGAAGTGCTGAAATCAAATTTAAGGATGGTTTGTTAAGTTTTGAAATTTTATCGTTTAAATTGAATTTAAAAATAGCCTTCCGAGGCACAGTCTCGAAATTCGACGAAACCAATTCCATCGAGTCCGTAATATTCGATTGTTATCGGATTTCAAATTTCGTAGCTCTTGGAGTTGTTATGTGAGCGTACGATATATAAACGTGTTGGAATTGTATTGAATACTGTAGCTAACATCATGTATAGGGTAAATAAATAAATAAATAAAAACAAAATAAAAATAATAAATAATATAAATAGTGATACCTTCTTCAGTACGCTTCTCCATTAATCAATTAAAGTGTTAGATATTTCGTTCATTCTAGAAACATAGCGAAACCCTTTCTTCTCGCCCAAAAAAAAAAAATAGGGGCCGAACCCTATTAGTCCGATTCGAATAAATAAAAAAAATAATAATAAAAGAGGAATCATCATGGCCGCAAGTTGTTTCTTCCCAAATCGATCGCACTAAAAAAAAAGAGAATAGGTAGTTCCTCGCGTTCGTGCTCGGGTCCTCGGAGCGAATCGAAAGAATGAGGCCGCATTCTTATGGGTGTTGTCGCTATTGGTGGAGGCGAATTAGGGTTTGGATCCTGATTCTCTGGGAGTCGCGGTTGAGGTAGGGGGATTGGTATTATCGATCGAGTTTGGGGTCATCAAGCTAGACATGGATTGGTCGGAGGCTGCAATTGAGGACATCAGCTCGATTTCTGCACGCGAGCGAAGATGGGTGACGTTTGATTATGAAGGATGTAGGTCATGAGCAAGTTTCGAATCTAGGAAACGTTCAAGCCGGACAGAGCGATAGTGGGCCACGGCTATGGCAAGGTAGGGCAGTGAGGGTCGCGAGAGTGGGGTTCTTTCCCGAGACTGTGAGGTATTCTTATTTTTTTAGTTGCTTCATTTGTTTTAAATCTAATGTTTATGGAGGTATAAAATATAGATTCAGAAAATAATTTTTTTACAGTAAAACCAAGTTTTATATATATGCAGATTTTATGTGTAAATAGTAAAATAGGAAAAACGGATAAGGTTTTGAAAATTGAAATTTTAAATGTTGAAGAATATGTATATAGACAGGTTTGTAATATAGGAATCTTAGGATGTTGTAATTTTTTTATAAAATTGGGATTTTAAACCTATACAGATATTTGATAAGTAGTTTCAAAGAAGAAGAAATAAATATACATCTCTAAATTTTTAAATATTTCCAGTTCATTTTAAAATTAATTAAATTGGTGACTAATTTATTCAGTTAACTCATTTAATTATTGGGCTACTAAAGACAATTTGTTGAAAAAATTTATTAGTTTAAAATTTTTAAATTTACTGGTCTATGTTAAAAATAAATTAGTAAGGTGATTAGTTTGATCTATCAACATATTTAATTTATATTAGCTCTAAACTAAATTATTTAATGAAAATTAGTTTAAATAAAATTATTTGTTAATTAAATTAAAGTTAGCAAATGGAAATTATTGGTTCGAATTTACTCGAATGTTAATCAAAATCATCTAATGTATTCAAGGTCTAAATCGGGAAGAAATCAAGTTGGATTGGAAATAGATTTCATACAAAATCAAAGGTGAGTTAATCTCACTCGGTTGAAATTTAAATTTAATGATTAAGTTTAAATAATTGTTTGAATGGTTGAATTGGTTGTTGTGTTATATAGTAGTATATACTACACCTTAAAATGATGGATTTCCCTCATTTTATAGTGAAATTTTTTATATTGTGCTAACGTCTGTGGATGCAGGGGAAAACAGGTTGGAGGGATCCAACTGGATCCCTCAACATTTATTTAAAATATTTAAATTACCCTATTACGATGATTTGATATTTTATGATGGGTTATGTTGAAATATGGAATGCTATGGTTTGATTGGATAATTGCGTATAATGAATTTCCATAAAAATATATAACTTGGGTGTTGGAAAGAAAAATAAAGGAAGTAAAATTTCAAGTAAAATAAATATAGGGAAAGTTGAATAAATTTAAGAATGAATTGGAAAGAAATAATTTGATTTAAATTTTTATAAATAAACTGTGAATATAGAAAGGAAAATTTGAATAAACAGAAAATTAATGAATTTTAAAAATTCAGTATTGTTATTCAAAAGAACAAGCATTTATTTAAAAGTTAAGATTTAAATTATTGGGAAACCTGGAATTTGTATATTTCACTTAAAGGTTAGAATCAAATGAATAATAATAATAACAACACTAATTAAGCTCATAATTAATGAATTTTGAGATAAACTGATAAGTATAGAAATTTATTTCAAGGGAATAAATTGGGAATCAATTGGGAAAATTGATTTAAGTGATTGAGATTGGAAATTTCTCCCTGGGTAACCAAGTACGTTTACAAAGTAATTTTTTAATTTAAATTAAAGGTTTTTAAGTTGTTTTAAAAAGCAAGTTTTGGAAATTTATAAATATTTAAATTCTAAAGTAAGTATTTTCTTTTAATCAATTATCGTAGTAATTATTTTAAAAAAAATGACTTGGGATTTTGTTTTAAAATTGAAAATCTAGTTTTATATTTTATTAAGTAACCTTATTTTCAAAATATACATATATTA
Organism: Allium cepa; assembly: GCA_030765085.1. Classification (NCBI taxonomy): domain Eukaryota; kingdom Viridiplantae; phylum Streptophyta; class Magnoliopsida; order Asparagales; family Amaryllidaceae; genus Allium; species Allium cepa. Next base: position 432,092,547 of record CM060942.1, read on the forward strand.
TGTATTTTTAACAAACTCTCGTAGTAGTTTTAATTTAAATGTTTAAAGTATATTTCAAAGTAAAGTGATTTAAATTATTTTAAAATCTAGTTTTGTGCTTGATGATTTCGGAGGAGATAGAAAATAATTGGGAAAGTTTATTCTGAAAGGAAAGATGGTTTTGAAACTGTTTTCAAAGGATTGAAAATAGAAACATATCTCGTGAAGATATTTTGAGGTTAATAAATAATTTTGGAAATTTCATTGTTTGATGGATGTTTGTGATTAAGAAATTGATAGTTAAATAACCGACTATCAATATTGGCTAAATGCGTTGATCGTTTCGAAGAGACCGGGATCGAGATTTATTTCACGAAAACCACTTCGATCCGGTTTGTACGTTTCGTGTAAACGATTTTGGATTCGAAGATGGAGCAGTGAAGTGCAAGGGCCAGTCGCTACTAATCCTGAGGATATTTCCAAAATGGATGTAGTAGGAATAGTGCCTTCGATTCCGTTCGAACCCGGGACGGACTTGTATGGATGGATGCTTGCGAAACATCATCAGGTGGACGATGGGCATTCTGAGGAATACGTTCTTAAAAAAGGTAACGCTTAGCCTCAAGCCTCATCAAATGGGAATGACTGAAAATCAGGGGATATGCAGCAAGGCTAGGTGGGTAGCACCCAAGTTGGGTGAGGTCATTCAAGTCTAGATGTCCCTTTTTATTTCGGCTTAGTGGTGCAGTTGCTGATCCCAACCGCGGGGTGATCTCACTCGGGATTATCCAGTAAGGGATGGTTCCGGCCTTGTGTTGCAGGGGAGCGGGCATACTCCTTGGTACGGTGATCTAGGCCCCGTAATGTGACATGTGGTACCCCAGTGCCTAGTCATTGGTTGGAAATCCATTCTCCTTACGAGCCTTGTACGAGTTTTGTTTGTATTACCCACTTTTGTGGCTAGTAGCTGGAATTTAATCATGTAACAATTTCGGCTATTTTATAAGTACTTGTATATAGACCCTATTATAATATCAGAGGATTGCTGTAAAAATTGTTTTAGCTATCGTAAGGTAAAAACCCGACATGTTTATTTGTGGCGTGGTCTTACGAGATGCTTTTGTTTTCAAAGGATTTTTAAAACTTTAATAATCAATTGGGTGTGATTTTCTCATGCTGGTATTCCAGACTGACTCAGGTATTATTTAACTGTAATGCTCGGGTCAGACCGAGTATTATAGAATACAGGATATGATGGTGTGGAGCTCAGGAGACGGGTAGGATGGCGATACGTATTCCCGTACTTGTATATATATACATATTCCGCTGTGTTGAGTTGTTGTGTATTCAGTTGTATGCTATTGATGTTGAGCTGTGACTGATGTATTCTGATGATGTAAAATATGTAAGCAGATATATTTGATTTTGAGTAAAGATCGTGTATTATCTATTATATTTTATTCCGCTGCGATGGTTAGATTCTGCTGTTGTTTTCTATTTTCTTCTTCTACCTCTTCTTCTTAAACCCAAATGGTTCGTATTTCTGTGCAACTTGAGTTGATTTTTGGTAGAATAGTGTTGACTCAAGGGGTACGGATTTGCGGGCTGTTACAGGTTATTGGGCTCAGCCCAAACCAAAGCCCTAAGTAAAAAGTGGCAAAACTTGACTAACTCCAAACATATCAAAGTTTACACTTAAAAAGATCGCAAACGGCGTTTTGAACTCAATGGGAGTGGTCTCGAGTCCTAATTCTACCGTATGAAAAAAAAAATAGCTTTTCGGACTAAATTTCGAGTATCGATAAAATATTTAAAGGAAATATTTAAATACACAATTGATAAATATGCTGGTTGTTACAGACTACCCTCCTTAAAGAAATTGCGTCCTCGCAATATTTAAGAAGAAGATATGTAGTAACAACCATAAAAGCATATTAACACAAAAGAAGAAGTCCGAAATAAGAAATTCACTTCAAAGAGCACGGGAAAGTAAGTCCGGATGTGTTTGCTCGATGAACTCTCTAGATTCCCAAGAGCAATCCTTAGGATTTGAAGACCATTGAACTTTCAAAAGCGGAACATCCTTATTTCGAAGTCGTTTGACCTCCGAAGCAATAATACGAACAGGATGTTGCTCAAAAGTTAGATTAGGCGAAACTTCAATCTCTTCCACAACACCGAGCTCAAGAATAGAATCGGAATCTCAAAGTCACTTCCGTAATTGAGGAACATGAAACACGTCATGCATAGCAGAAAACTGAGCCGGTAATGATAGGTGATAAGCCATGGAACCAATGCGTTCAGTGATAGGAAATGGCCTAATATATCGAGGCGCTAACTTTCCCGATCGACTGAAACGGTCAACACCTTTAATAGGTGAAACACGAATGAACACAAGATCTCCCACAGAAAATTCTAACTTCCTTCTTCGATTATCGGCATAGGATTTTTCTCTACTCTGGGCTTCTTTCATCCTATGTCGAATAAGTTCAATCTTTTCTATGGAATCACAAATTAAATCTGGACCTAAAACCAGCTTCTCACCGGCCTCAAGCTAACAAGAAGGAGATCGGCATGGCCTTCCATAGAGTGCCTCAAAAGGTGCCATACCAATACTAGATTGGAAGCTATTATTATAGGAAAATTCAACAAGTGAAATATGAACTTCCCAACTTCCACCAAAATCAAGAACACATGCACGAAGAAGATCTTCAAGAGATTGATTCACACGCTTGGTTTGCCCATCGGATTGGGGGTGATAAGCGGTGCTAAAATTAAGCTTCGTTCCTAAAGCATTTTGAAGACTCTTCCAAAATCCACTAGTAAACAATGGATCACGATCACAAACTATAGAAGTAGGAACTCCATGCAATTTAACAATTTCTTTAACAAAGAGTTTGGCCAAAAGAGGAACGGTTCTGTTAGACCGAACGGGAATAAAATGTGCGGATTTAGTAAGTCTATCCACTATCACCCATAAGCTATCATGACCCGAATGAGAACGGGGAAGACTGTCTATAAAATCCGTGGAAATTTGATCCCACTTCCGAATTGGAATTTCTAAAGGTTGCAATAACCCACCGGGCCATTGATGTTCGGCCTTAACGAGTTGGAAAGTTATGCAACGCTTAACAAAGTAAGCAATATCAAGTTTCATTCCCTCCCAATAATAAAGTCACTTCATATCCGCATGCATTTTACCACTACCGGGATGAATGGTAAATTTAGAATGATGAGAATCTTCTAAAATATCTTTACGAAGATCACTACTATTTGGAACGATAAGTCTACCAAATTTTCGAATGCCGCCACGAGAATCGATATTAAAGTCTTTCAAACCTTCAACATCAATTTTATCCTTAATATTTTGGCCAAGAAGAGCCAATTCGGGATCTAGCCTTTGAGCTTCTAGAATGCGGTCTAAAAGAGAAGGATGAGCCTCAAGGCTACATAAAACTGGAGATGAACATAGATCGGAAAAACGGTCTCGAATTTCGCAAGTGGATAAATCTCGAGATCGTTCCATTCGGATATCATCGTAGAAACACCAACTTGTTGTTTACGGCTAAGACCATCGACGACACGATTACCCTTACCGGGAGTATAAAGGATATCAAGATCATATGGTGCAAGAAATTGGAGCCAATGCTGTTGACGCAAATTAAGTTCCTTTTGAGAGAATAAATACTTCAAGGACTTATGATCGGTATAAAGAACAAATTTCTCTCCTAAAAGATAATGACGCCAAATACGAAGAGCAAAAACAATAGCCGCGAGTTCTAAATCATGTGTGGCATATCTAGTCTCGGCTGGCTTCAATTGCCTAGAAGCATAAGCAATAACAAGTTTCTATGCATAAGAACGGCACCCAAACCAACGCGACTAGCATCGGTATAAACAATGAAATCTTAATTCCCCTCGGGAATAACAAGAATAGGAGCATCAGAAAGAAGTTCCTTTAGTTTCTGAAAAGAAGTTTCCTATTTGTCCGACCAAATGTATTTAACACCTTTCTTCGTTAAGCTAGTGAGAGGCACGGCAATCTTAGAAAAGTCTTTGTTAAAAAGGCGGTAATAACCCGCCAATCCATGAAAACTACGAATCTCCGTCACACTCTCCGGTCTCTTCCAATCTTGAATCGCTTCAATCTTTGAAGGATCCATGGAAATTCCAGATTCGGAAATAATATGACCGAGAAACTTCACATGAGATTGCCAAAAGTGGCATTTAGAAAATTTCGCCTTTAATTGATTACTCCTAAGAGTTTCCAACACAATCCGAAGATGCTTTTCATGCTCTTCCTCGGTTTTTGAATACAAGAATATCATCAATAAAGATGAGGACAAACCGGTCGAGGAAGTCTTTGAAAACTCTATTCATAAGGTCAACGAAGTAAGTCGGAGCATTCGTTAGACCAAACGGCATAACAAGCCACTCATATGATCCATAACGAGTACGGAACGATGTCAAACGAAAGCTATCCTCTGCAATACGAAGTTGATGGAAACCAGTAGCTAAGTCTAATTGTGAAAAGACTTTAGCACCACTAAGCTGATCGAATGAATCATCAGTCCGAGGTAAAGGATATTTATTTTTGATAGTAAGATCATTAAGCTTGCGGTAGTCAACGCAAAGCCTAAGTGTACCATTGGATTTCTTTACAAAAATAGTCGAGGCTCCCCAAGGCGAGGAACTAGAGCGAATAAATTGCTTCGTCTCCAATTCGGATAATTGTTTGTGCATCTCTTCATTTTCCTTATTGGACATGCGATAAGGAGGACGAGTAATAGGTTGAGCTTCAGGGATAAGATTAATTCTGAACTCAATTGCTCGCTTAGGTGGTAATCCTAAAACGGGCTCAAATATGTCGAAAAATTCACGAACAACGTGAATAAGAGAAATAATATCTTCCTCATCATCATTATCGTCATCATGAGGATTTAAAGAATATAAAGATACAACCAAGCTGGAATCCGAATCTTTAAGATTAATAGAAATCTACTCAACAGATTGAGGATGTCGAAGATGAATAGTCCGCTCAGGACATAGGATATGAGCTTCATAACGGTTAAGCCAATCCATTCCCAAAATCATTCCAAACATGCAAATTGGCTCGGAAAGAAAAATCACCCAAAATAATCTCGACATCATTGCACTATAAACTGATTGTTGCAGATCCACCAACCGGATTCACAATTCTCAAAGAAGTCATTAAAGCAACAACACTTAAAAAAAGTATCAACAAGTTCTTTTGATATAAAAGAGTGGGATGCACCCGTATCAAAAAGAACTCTAATAGGTTGATCACGAAATATAATAATACCATTAAGGATAGAATGAGAAATACCTTGACCATGAGATGTGTTGCGAAGGGCTTGAGCAACATTAAGCTTTCCCTCATTCTTGCCCTGAAGCTTGGGGATAAAGATATAACATGACCGGGACCTTTGCAGTAGCGACAAGAGAGAGACTTTGGGCACTTGTTCGCGAAATGGTCTCTAGAACCACAGTTAAAGCATGTCCCTTCAGTTGAGGAAAAGGTCTTTGCAGCAGGAGTTGCTTGCTTCACTTTCTTATTGGGATAAGGACCTTTGAATTTGTTTGGCCTCTTCTTGTTGTCGAAGTTTGGTTTGGAACCCACCACTTCAACATCATTTTCCATATCCGCCTCTTCAAGACGAAGAGCGATATCAATGAGTTGGTCGAAAGAAACTTCTAATTTTAGAAGTAATGGCTTCTTGAGATTTTTGTTTAAGCCATAGCCAAATCTTTGATTTTTCTTCAATGGGGTGTTGATATATTCAACCCCATATTTAGAGAGAGATTCAAAAGACGCGACATAGTCAGTCATGGAAGATTCACCTTGAACAAGGTCAATAAAACGGCGAGCCAAAGTCACCATCTCAGCTTCTGGTACGAATTTAACTCGAAGCGCTCTCGGAATTTCTCCCAAGTGAGATCCGCTTCATTTATTTTAGAAATCAGAAGCTCGTACCAGTCTAATGCCCTTTCTTGGAGCATACTAGAAGCCACCTGAACTCGATGAAGATCGACGGGATTCATGCGAATGAAGATTCGATCACAAGTCCGCAACCATGCCTGGACCTCGATGACAATTTCAGAACCTTTAAATGGCTTCCCACCCAGGTTGGTGTAATCGTTGCACAAACGTGCAAGCCCAGATTTAGGGTGAGTAGGTTTCGGATTAGAACCAGCTGCATGAGCATTCGTGACAAGGTCAAGAAGTTGTTGGGTAGTCATAAAAACTCCATCTTGGGGAGTAGCATTAGATTGACCGGCGCTGGGACGGCCAGGTCTAACCATTTCTCTTCCTTTACAAAGAAAGAAAGAAGAAAATGTTATTCTCAAAATAAATATCAAGCAACCTTGATAGATAAAACAAGGGATCATAAAGAAAATCGGATGAATCGGTACGAAGACTCGAATAAAATCCTATAGCACGACTCCTAAGAAAGACTTAGGACGATGATCCTTGTTACAATATTTCAAATTGTTCCGAAGTTTGGCTCTGATACCAAGTTGTGACGCCCCACCTCTATACCCACGCTAGCCAAGAACACTACGGAAAAATGCTGTCAACTAGCACGGAGAATAAGGCTGTTGAGGAGCGACCATCCGTGTAATTGCTTTGCACGAGCACCGATATGTCAGATAGTATAACTTCAAAAATCCGATATACCGATACAAACACAAAGATACTACACAATGGCTATAAAAATCTTCGGAAACAAATATAGAAATAAGCATAACACAAATCAGTTACAGATAATTCATATCACAAAGGCGGAAGAAGATTTGAATATATAACTAACACATGGAAGTGTATATCAGAGTAGTGGTCAAAAAAATCCACAATAACAAAAGAATAGCGGCACATGCTATACAAAAGAATACAACTATGAGTCTGTGACAGCCCGCAAATCCGTACCCCTTGAATCAACACTATTCTACCTCTATTAACTCAAGTGGCACAGAATTACGAACCATTAGGGTTAAAGAAGAAGAGATAGAAGAAGGAGAGACTAAACTATATTAGAATCTCACAGTCGCAGCGGATAAAATATAATAGTCAATATAGAACTTTACACAAAATGAAAGCTATTACTGTTTATACATCATATCATCAGAGTATCTCAAACATCAACAATCACAAATCAGACCTACCATACAATCACAGCAGCGGATATATATAGGTACATATAATACGTTTCAGACTCCAGCTCCTCTCCTGCTCCGTAGCAACCTGTCCTGAACATATAATACTCGGTCTGACCCGAGCATTATAATGAAATAACACCCGAGTCAGTCTGGAATACCAGATGATAATAAATAGCATCCAAATTGATTGTTTTTTTAAAGTTTCAAAAATCTTTTGAAAACAAAAGCATCTCGTAAGACCACGCCACAAATAAACATGTCGGGTTTTTACCTTACGATAGCTAAAACATTTTTTTTATAGAAATCCTCTGATATTATAATAGTGTCTATATACAAATACTAATAAAGTAGCCGAAATTGTTACATTCATTAAATTCCAGCTACTAGCCACCGAAGTGGGTAATACAAACAAAACCCATACAAGGCTCGTAGGGAAAATGGATTTGCAACAATGAATAGGCACTGGGGTACCACCTGTCACAGTACGGGGCCTAGATCACCGTACCGAGGACTACTTCCTTCATCCCCTGCAACACAAGGCCGGAACCATTCGTTATTGAACAGTCTCGAACAAGATAAACCCCGTGGTTGGCACGACCAACCACCCACTAAGCCGAAATAAAAAAGGAACATCTAGAAAGGGGAAATATCTTATCCTGCTTGGGCATGACCCACCTAACCTTGCTGCATATCCCCTGATTTTCAGTCATTCCCGGTTGATGAGGCTTGAGGCTAAGCGTTACCTTTAGAACGTTTTCACTTAGAATGCCCATCGTCCACCTGGCGATGTTTCGCAAGCATTCGTCCATACAAGTCCGTCCCGGGTTCGAACGGAACCGAAGGCACTCCTCCTACTACATCCATTTTGGAAATATCCTCAGGATTAGTAGCGACTAGCCCTTGCACTTCACTGCTCCATCTTCGACTCCGAACTCGTTTTTCCGCACGAAACGTACAAATCGGATCGAAGTGGGTTTCGAGAAATAAATCTCGATCCCGGTCTCTTCGAAACGATCAACGCAGTTGTCCAATATTGATAGTCGGCGATTTAACTATCAATTTATATTCATAAACATCCATAAGCATCCATCACACAATAAATAATTCCCATATTATTTATTTGCCTCAATATCTTTAAAAGATATATTTTCAAAGTTTCAAAGCCCATTTGAAATCAATCCCCAAAATTCTTTCCTTTACAAGGTAAATCCTTTACCATATATTCCCATTGGAAATAACCAAGTTCAAAACAACTTAATTTGAAAACAGTTAAAAACATTTTATATTGAAGTATACTCTAAAATACGTAAATTCACTTCTAGTTACTTACTCAAAAAAATAATTTCAAAATATGTACAGTAAAACCATTTATTAAAATATAAACTTTGATTTTAAATAAGGTTTTTAATAAACTAAATTTAAAGTAGTGTTTTTAATAAGATAAATGCTAATTTCAAACGACTTAAGTCCAAAACTAGTCTTTTAAACAAATCCATTTGTAAAAATAATTATTAAGGTATTTATAAAATTTACTATTGCTTATTATTAATAATTATTTAAAACAATAATTTCCAAACACACTTTTAAACAAGTTTGAATTTTTAAAACTTTCTTTTTATAAAATCAGTTTAAACTCGAACTTGGTTTTTCCCAGGGAATCTCATTTCCACTTAAACATCACATAAATCCTTCTCACGATTACTGTCGATTTATTTCAATTTAGTTTTATGGTTTAATAACATAAATTTACTTTCACATTTATCAACTGATAACGTTTCTCTTATTGATCATTCCAGATTTTATCAATTTTCAATTTTTCATTCCAAATAGATTTCAAATTTTAATTCTTTTAAATTCATTAATTAACAATATCTTTTATTTCTCAAAAATTCAATTTATTCATTTATAATTAAATTATGGATTTATAATTTATTCAGCAATATTCCAATACAATTTTATTTCAGTTTTTCATCCAAACAGATTCCAATGTTTGTATTCCTTTAAATTCCTTATTTATTAATTTCTTAGTTTCTTTTGAAATCCCAATTTAATTTGTTGTAATCAAAACTCCAATTTTCTTTATAATTAACATTCTGGGTTTAAAGTTTATACCACAATATCACAATACAATTTACTTCCAAATTTATCGATCACAATATATAAACAGGCATCATCATTAACTATAAAAATATTACTACATTGTGAGGAATCCAGTGGGATCCCTCCAACCTGTTTTCCCTGCATCCACAAATATTAGTACATCACATATATAAATTTCAATCCAGACTGACAATAAAAATAATATGCAACCAATCACACAGATATTTAAATATTTATTATTTAAATCCGCCAATATCCAGATGTGAGTGAGAATAACTCACCTTGAGTTTCGGCGAGCGTTCGAAATTTAAATTAAACCGAACGACGTTCGATTTAACCTAAATTTCTACTTGCCCGGAATGACTCCGGATCTGCACCATCTCGTAGTGCTCGACTCTGCGATTCCGGCGCTATCAAGTTCATTAATTTCTGATACAATATGAATTAGTTATTAATTTTTAAAGTTTCTATTGAATTGAAAACAAATTTCACTTTTAATTAAAATTACCCCAAAACAATAACTGTCATGTACAAACAAAGAAGGCCGCTCCTCATCTTCTACTCGAACGCAACGTACAGGAACACACGCAAAAATTGAACCCATAGCTTGCCAACTAGGGTTGAAAACTTCGGCCACTACGACGAGTTTGAGAACGATCAGCTTCTACCACATCGAAGAGCTCATCGCCCAGTACCCACGCCCAGAAGCACACTGAACTTGGTGCCCTCCTCCACCTTGAAAACACGGCCGAGCCTATAATGAACGCGGCCTCCGTGCTCCCTCCACGCTGCACTAAACTCCATCACCACCGTACATAACGAAGATCTCACAGCCCTCCTCGATTCTCCAGTTGAAATTTTTTGAAAATAATTAGTGGATTAGGAGATTTAGGAGGAAGAACGATATTCATTTTCGGCTACTAGAACAATTAGAAACAGCGGCTGGTGATTATATTTAGGGTTTAGAGAGATTAGAACGTTTATATAATTATTTAATATTATTTAATTAATAAAAATTCCCAATTTAACCACTTATGCAAACGAACTCCAATCTACGCGTTTCGACAGGCGATCCTAGGGTTTTTCCGCGTTCCGGACACAATGGAACAAGTTTCGTAAGCTAATTCGGTCATACGTGCGAGTTACGGAATTAAACGATCAATTTCAAATTAAATCGATTAAAACGATTTTGATGCGTTTCGAGCTGCCAGGGTCAAACGAAAACTCCGATTGCTACGAAAATTGAAATCCGATAATAACTAACTATTACGGATCCAATGAAACTGGTTTTGTCGAATTCCGAGACTGTGCCCCGGAAGGCTATTTTCACTCATCTATTAAATCAGGCGATTTTCAAAATTGTCGAAAACGCTTAAAAATTTACTTATAAAATTTTACTAACTTAATAATAATTCATATAAAATTTGTAAACACCATAAAAATCATTCTAGCTCATTCCGGACCAAAATCTGATTAAAGTGCATTTTAATAATATTAAATTCATTTTTAAATCAATATAAAATCCCAAATAATAATTTATCAACTTTAAAATTCTTCTAAAATTCCCACTACGCTATTTACACTCAAATAACTGAAAATAAATTTTTAAAACCGTTTTTATCACTATTTACGTCGAGATTTACTTTTATTTTAATTCCGAATATTTAAATTATTATTCCCCGTTATTCAAATTCAATCGGAATTACTATAATTAAAAATTATAGCTTATTCCATTGTTTGAACCCGAATCCATTCATTTCAAAATCAATTAAGAATCCACATTAAACATTTAAAACAAAATAAATGTTCAAATTCAACGGCTTAAAAATACGGGATGTTACATTCCTCCCCCCTTATAAAAATTTCGTCCCCGAAATTTGCTAAGGTAGAAAATACTCTTCAACCCACTTACTTACCCAATTTTGTTTAGTTAAAAGCTTATATTTACTTTCCTAAAATCCTTTAACTTAATCCTAAACTTATTTGCTTCATTTACTCTAAGTCTTTAATTTTTAACTTATAACTTTCTAAGTTAATTACACATTTTCAAATTTCCCAAAAATTTGCTAACTCCCAAAATTTCCGGAAAATTTTGGCAGAGTCTCCCCTGTATGGAGGAGCTTTCGCGATATCGCGATACACACAAATATATATACATCGTCCCACACGGTCGAAAACCAAAATATTTCACAATATATATATATATCATTTTCCCAATTATATTTGCGTAGGCATACCATTTTAGCAAATTTTAATAGCAAGCGGTTAATATTATGCATATACGTGCTCCAACTCTCTCGAACGCCTCCCGCACCTGTACTTACTCAAACTGTGACGCCCCACTCCGAGAGCCTCGTTAACAAAGAGTATTACATAGATAATACTGTCGGCTAACGCGGACAATAGAGTATAATGGAAGCGACCATGTGTAATCTTACCTTAACTATTCACTAAATACGTCGAAAAGTAGTCACATTAAAATTCGACCTATTCAATAAATATTTAAAGCAAAATTACAATGGCTATAGGATCAATCAGAAGAAAATATAACAACTCAAATGTAATTCACATCACAGAACAGTCGATCATAATAAACACATAAACGGATACAACAACAGAGTATACAAAATAATACATGTCAAGTGGTACAGGAGACCATAATATACAGACGAGACAAAAATATAAATATAAGAGTTACAACAGATAAGGACCACAAAAGACGCTATAACAAAATGAATCTAGCGAATAGTCCATGCGGAAGCAAAATAGGCTAAGTCCAAAAACACCTAACCTGAAACAACTCGGTCTGACCCGAGTATAAAATACACGGGTCAGTCTAGATAACAAATCAGTTAAATAAACTGAACAATAGTAAACCTGCAAGGTCATACAGTATAACAAATATCTCTAGAGGAGATAACACAATCATCAACAAGAGATGAATCATATAGAACAAGCCTCATATCATCGGCAACATGTAGAAACAAAGGATACAAATATCCCAAAACAAGCCAAAAGGCAAATAACAAATACCAATAAGGTATACAAGTTCCACAAGGTAATCGTTATACATCATGCGGCTCAAACAGACCAATACGATGGGCGATACCAAGGGAATATAATATCAATGAATCATCAGAAAATTGCTCGAGCTCAGTACTGTATAACAAGGATCCATAAGCCCGAAGGCTCCAAACCCAAGTATCACCCATGAGGCACATAAGGCCAACATCAGAGCGAAACTATATAGGGCAACAAACCCGAAGGCACACACCCGAATGCAACATACCCGAAGGCAACAAACCTAGGGAGAAAGTCCGAAGACACCATCCCAGAGGCAACAAACCATAGTGGTGAAGGTCGTAGGCCCAGTACTGGACACCACTAACTGGCGGAATGTGTCACAACTCTCGAAAAGGAATCCGAAAAGTATTAACGTGTGTCCCATAACCACTCGTTCGCACTAAACGGTTTACTATCCGTCAGCCACTTTCACACTCAAAGCAGTACAAATTTACCTCATATCATCGGTAAACTAAACCCGAAGGTCAAAACAATCAATCGAATAGGTCGGGGACTAATCGGAAAGATAAACACACAGATTCATGGTCCGTGTTTTGCCCAACCATTTAATCACCCTTCCACTTCGCTCGAAGTGCGAAAGTGTGTGTCATAAAATAGAATTTATAAATTGGAGAAACGAGCTTTTAAATGCGGTTCGAGATATTATTTTATAAAAACCCGTGGATGAAGGCAAGAGTAAGTTATCAAAGCCAAATATGCAATAACAACTACTAAAAAGCAACTTGAATCGATAAAATCCGGAAAACAAATCAAAATATGCAAAATAAACAAACCAAGCAAAACAAAGCAGGTCGGTTGACCGGACTGCAGGGCTTGGTCGGCCGGCCAGATGCAGGGTGCAAAATAAGGCTCGGGGCAGCAGGTCGGTCGACCGAAGCCTACACTCGGTCGGCCGAACCTGGTGATTTTGCACTTCCTGCCCTATTTCAATGAAATGCAAATTCTTTCCAATTCCAAAACAATGGCACATGCATACTTGTTAGGAATTCATACCAACACCCATGAAATCAAGAGAAGTAGATGTGAGTTCAAAACTCACCTTTTTACACAAAACAAAGAAGATGAAGAAGCACAATTGCAAGAAATCAACCAACTACACTCCACTTCAACACTACAAGCTTCAATCTAGAATCAAAGCAAGTATTTCCTAAGTTAGGGTTAGGAAATTACTGAAATTGAAGAGGAGAAGAGATGGAGAAGATGGAGATGAACTTACCAATGGATTCTCTTTGATTTTGGAGCAAGAATCAAGTTTACAAGGAGAAGCTAGGGCTTGCTAATTTCTATTTCCACTTCCTTCCACCATTTTTAGTTCTAAGCTCAAGTTTAAGAAATGAATAAGTGAATGAGAGGAGTGGCTAAGCTAGAGTATTAGATAAGCTAGTGGGCTGAACCCAAACCCTAACCCAATAGAAAAAGTAGCCAAAATTTCACAAACTCCAAACATATCAAAGATTATACTCAAAAAGATCGCAAACGCCATTTTGGAACCAATGGAGGTAGTTTCGAGTTCCAATTCGGCCATTTGCAGAAAGTAACATTTCGGACCAAAATCCGACTAACGACGCTATATTTAAATTAAACATTTAAATATAAAATCGCTAAATATGCGGGTTGTTACAGATCTCCCCTCCTTACAAAATTGCGTCCCCGCAATTTCTAGAGACGATATTTGTAACAACTACTTACATACAATCAATCAAAAGAAAAGAAAATAAGATTGAGATGAAAAGACATACACACCGTTTCAAAGAAAAGAAAGAAAACCCAGATAAGATCGCTCAATAAATTCTCTGGTTTCCCAAGTACAGTCATTGGGATTAGCGGACCATTGAACTTTAATGAGCGGCACATCCTTGTTCCGAAGGTGTCGCATCTCCGTGTCAAGCACGCGAATAGGTTGCTGTACAATAGATAAGTCCGGTGAGATCTCAACCTCTTGCAAATCAGGAGAAGTAATAACAGAATCCGACTCGCGAAGACACTTCCGAAGTTGCGAGATGTGAAACACGTCATGAATGCCAGATAGATGAGCTGGAAGTGAAACTCTATAAGCCAAAGGGCCAATATGTTCAGTAATAGAAAACGGTCCTATATAACGAGGAGCAAATTTCCCAGTTGCACTGGAACGCATAACCCCTTTCAAAGGAGAAACACGAATAAAAACAAGATCACCAATCGAGAACTCGAGAGGCTTCCTACGGTTGTCCGCGTAGGATTTCTGGCGACTCTGTGCCTCTTTCATTCTCAATCGAATAAGATCAATCTTCTCAGAAGAATCACGAACAAAATCTGGACCAAGAATACGCTTCTCCCCAGATTCTAACCAACAAGAAGGTGATCGACATGGTCTTCCGTATAAGGCTACGAAAGGAGCCATACCGATACTAGACTGAAAACTATTGTTGTAGGAGAACTCTGCAAGAGGTAGATGATCCTCCCAACTACCACCGAAATCAAAAATACAAATACGGAGAAGATCTTCCAAAATACGATTCACCCGTTCAGTCTGTCCATCAGACTGCGGATGATAAGCTGTGGAAAAATTAAGCCTTGTTCCCAAAGCTTGCTGAAGACTCTTCCAAAAATGACTCGTGAATAAAGGATCACGATCACTCACAATAGAACTAGGAACACCGTGAAGTCTCATGATTTCCTTGACATACAACTTAGCCAAATGCGAAGCAGTTTTATTAGACTTAATAGGGACAAAATGAGCAGACTTAGAAAGGCGATCAACAATAACCCAAATGCTAGAATGGCCCGATCTCGAACGAGGTTGGCCGCCAATGAAATCCATAGAAATCTGATCCCATTTCCACAATGGAATCTCAAGAGGTTGAAGAAGACCCGAAGGATGCTGATGCTCGTCTTTAAAACGCTGACAAGTTATGCAATTGCTCACATAACTCGCCACATCACGCTTCATGCCTTTCCAATAATAAAGACGACGCATATCGGCATACATCTTGCTACTACCGGGATGAATGGTATACTTAGAACGGCGACAATCATCAAAAATGTCATGCCTAAGTGCAAAGTCAGAAGGCACAAAAAGACGGTTCTTCTTACGAAGAGATCCATGAGAATCAGTGCTAAAATCTTGCAATGCCTCATCACAAGATCCAGACTCACAAAGCTGAATAAAATGCAACAAATCAGGATCACGCCATTGGGCATCGGCAATACGATACAACAAAATAGGTCGAGCTCCCAAACTAAATAATAGAATAGGAGAATCAGAAGATGAACCTCGATCACGAATTTCACAAAAAGATAGAGTCTCGAGAACATTCCATTCGGCAAGCATCATAGAAATAACAGTCTAATGTCTGCGACTAAGCGCATCAGCAACACGATTACCCTTACCAGGGGTATACTGGATATCAAAGTCATAAGAAGCAAGAAACTCGAGCCAACGCTGTTGCCTCATATTGAGTTCCTTCTGAGTGAACAAATACTTCAAAGATTTATGATCGGTATAGAGAATGAAGCGCTCGCCCAATAAATAATGTCGCCAAATCTTCAAGGCAAAGACAATGGCGGCTAACTCAAGATCATGAGTGGCATAGCGAATTTCATTCGGACGCAGTTGCCTAGAAGCATAAGCAACTACCCGATCCCTCTGCATACGAACAGCACCTAGACCACTACCACAAGCATCGGTGTAGACAACAAGGTCATGATTCCCTTCGGGAACCACAAGAATAGGAGCATTAGTGAGAAGTTCCTTCAATGACAGAAAGGAAGCTTCACACTTGTCGGACCAATCAAAACGAATGCCTTTCCGAGTAAGGCAAGTGAGAGGAAGCACAACACGGGAAAAATCCTTAGTGAACCGATGGTAATAACCCGCCAATCCAAGGAAACTACGAATCTTATGAACATTCTCAGGCCTCTTCCAATTTTGGATGGCTTCGATCTTTGAGGGATCGACAGAAATGCCATCGGAAGATACAACATGGCCTAAGAACTTAACCTTATTCTCCCAAAAGTGGCACTTGGAGAATTTGGCTTTAAGCTGATGATGACGGAGAGTACTCAATACAATTCTCAAGTGATTAGCACGCTCGGCTTCAGACTTAGAATAAATAAGGATATCATCAATGAAGACAAGCACGACCTTATCGAGATATTCCCGGAATACCCGATTCATGAGATCGACAAAGAAAGCAGGAGCGTTCGTCGAACCGAATGGCATAACGAGGCACTCGAAAGAACCATACCGAGTGCGGAAAGCGGTAAGAGGTATGCTATCCTCCGCAACTCGTAACTGATGAAAACCTGTGGCAAGGTCAAGTTGAGAAAAGACCTTAGCACCACTCAAAAGATCGAACATGTCATCGATCCTAGGCAATGGATACCTATTTCTAATGGTCAACTCGTTAAGCTTGCGATAGTCAATGCAAAGCCTTAGAGTTCCATCAGATTTCTTCACAAAGACGACCGCGGATCCCCACGGAGACAAACTAGATTGAATCAATTGCTTGGATTCAAGCTCTAAAAGCTGCTTCTTGAGTTCCTCATTTTCCTTTGTAGGCATCCTCGTGGGAGGACGACTAACTGGCTACGCGCCTGGCATGAGATCAATGCGGAACTCAATTGCCCGTTTAGGTGGCAAACCCGATACAGGCTCAAAAACATCAGAAAAGTCACAAGCAATAGGAATACGAGATATATCCTCATCATCTCGCAAATCAAGAGAATATGAAGCCATCTCGGAATTATCCACATCCAGAAGAACAAGAGATAACTGAGAAGGCGAATCAGGATGACAAAGATATAAAATTCTCTCGGAACAAATAATCCTGGCATCGTACCTCACTAGCCAGTCCATACCAAAAACCATGTCAAAACCCAAATGAGAAAAAACGTGCAGATTCGCACGGAAAGAAAAGCCACATAAAACAATCTCAATATCATCACAAAACAAGCTAAGGGTCGCGGATCCCCCAATAGGATTCGCAATCCTTAAAGAAGTTACCAAATAAGAAACATCCAAAGATAAATCATCTACAAGCTTCTTCGATACGAAAGAATGTGAAGCACCCGTATCGAAAAGAACTTGTATACTATGATCATGAAATAGAATAAAACCTTCCAAAATAGATGCAGAGATACCTTTGGATTGAGATGAACCTCAAGAAGCATTAGCCACATTGAGCTTGACAGATTTTGCATTAGCAGGAGCAGTAGGACAAGCTGAAACATGATGACCTTCCTTCTTGCAATTACGGCAGAAGAGAGGCTTAGGACAAGCTCGAATAATATGATCCGGAGAACCACAATTGAAACACTTTCGAACGAAAGGTGTTCCGGAAGACTGAGGTTGAGAGCTAGGACCACCGGTCTTCTTCTTCTTAGAAGGAAAAGGCTTCTTCTGAAACGGAAACTGCTTCTTGTTGGGGTTCTTGGAAACCTCAACATCCTCACCACTATCACACTCCTTCTCGACAGCTTCGAGATGAAGTGCCGAATCAACCAATTCCTCGAAAGAAAGTTTAAGCTGGAGGAACAAAGACTTCATAAGATATTTCTTAAGGCCAGAGACAAACTTCAAATTCTTCTTGTAAGAAGAGCTAATGAATTCAAGACCATACTGAGGTAAGGCCTCAAAAGATGTAACATACTCAGAAACAGAAGATTTCCCTTGCTTCAACTCAAGGAAGCAACGGGTCAATAAAACTTTTTCAGATTCAGGAACGAACTTGAGTTCAAATCATCCCCGAAACTGAGTCCAAGAAAGAGTATACTCATCAATCTCGGCTACAAGAAGCTCATACCAATCAAGAGCACGCTCTTGTAACAAACTAGAAGTCACAAGAACTCTATCATGGTCAGAAAGATCCATGCGAGAGAAGATACGCTCGCACGTGCGAAGCCAAGCTTGGACTTCAAGAACAGACTCGGAACCCTTAAACGGTTTTCCTCCAAGATGAGCAAAATCACTGCACTGACGTGCGAAAGCAGATTTGCGAGGTGGAGACACTCGAGGAGGAACGGGAGGCTGAGTGCTCCTAAACAACTCCATAAACTGATCGGCAGACATATAAACGCCATCCGGATGTGAGCCACTAGATTGCCCAGCATCCGAACGTCGACCACTGCCTCTGCCAGACATAAGCTGAAAGTCAAGATAAGGAAAAGATTATTCATAAGGTAGATATTTCAATATGGGATACTATGGAATAATCCTAGACGTATTCCCAAATACTATCTAGCCTTGATGGGATAAAGAGACACGATGATTTAAGGATTTGTATCACTTGTACACTTTGATGTAGCATAATATGTGCATCTATTCTGTGTTTATCATATTTTGTTCTGAACCTGGCTCCGATACCACGCTGTAACGCCTCACTCCGAGAGCCTCGTTAACATAGAGTATTACATAGATAATACTGTCGGCTAACGCGGACAATAGAGTATAATGGAAGCAACCATGTGTAATCTTACCTTAACTATTCACTAAATAAGTCGAAAAGTAGTCACATTAAAATTCGACCTATTCAATAAATATTTAAGGAAAAACTACAATGACTATAGGATCAATCAGAAGAAAATATAACAACTCAAATGTACTTCACATCACAGAACAGTCGATCATAATATACACATAAACAGATACAACAACAGAGTATACAAAATAATACATGTCAAGTGGTACAGGAGACCATAATATACAGACGAGACAAAAATATAAATATCGGAGTTACAACAGATAAGGACCACAAAAAACGCTATAACAAAATTAAGCTAGCGAATAGTCCATGCGGAAGCAAAATAGGCTAAGTCCAAAAACACCTAACCTGAAACAACTCGGTCTGACCCGAGTATAAAATACACGGGTCAGTCTAGATAACAAATCAGTTAGATAAACTGAACAATAATAAACCTGCAAGGTTATACAGTATAACAAATATCTCTAGAGGAGATAACACAATCATCAACAAGAGATGAATCATATAGAACAAGCCTCATATCATTGGCAACATATAGAAACAAAGGATACAAATATCCCAAAACAAGCCAAAAGACAAATAACAAATACCAATAAGGTATACAAGTTCCACAAGGTAATCGTTATACATCATGCGGCTCAAACAGACCAACACGATGGGCGATACCAAGGGAATATAATATCAATGAAACATCAGAAAATTGCTCGAGCTCAGTACTGCACAACAAGGATCCATAAGCCCGAAGGCTCCAAACCCAAGTATCACCCATGCGGCACATAAGGCCAACATCAGAGCGAAACTATATAGGGCAACAAACCCCAAGGCACACACCCGAAGGCAACAAACCTAGGGAGAAAGTCCGAAGACACCATCCCAGAGGCAACAAACCGTAGTGGTGAAGGTCGTAGACCCAGTACTGGACACCACTAACTGGCGGAATGTGTCACAACTTTCGAAAAGGAATCCGAAAAGTGTTAACGTAGGTCCCATAACCACTCGTTCGCACTAAACGGTTTACTATCCGTCAGCCACTTTCACACTCAAAGCAGTACAAATTTACCTCATATCATCGGTAAACTAAACCCGAAGGTCAAAACAATCAATCGAATAGGTCGGGGACTAATCGGAAAGATAAACGCACAGATTCATGGTCCGTGTTTTGCCCAACCATTTAATCACCCTTCCACTTCGCTCGAAGTGCGAAAGTGTGTGTTATAAAATAGAATTTATAAATTGGAGAAACGAGCTTTTAAATGCGGTTCGAGAGATTATTTTATAAAAACCCGTGGATGAAGGCAAGAGTAAGTTATCAAAGCCAAATATGCAATAACAACTACTAAAAAGCAACTTGAATCGATGAAATCCGGAAAACAAATCAAAATATGCAAAATAAACAAACCAGGCAAAACAAAGCAGGTCGGTCGACCAGACTGCAGGGCTCGGTCGGCCGGCCAGATGCAGGGAGCAAAATAAGGCTCGGGGCAGCAGGTCGGTCGACCGAAGCCTGCACTCGGTCGGCCGAACCTTGTGATTTTGCACTTCCTGCCCTATTTCAATGAAATGCAAATTCTTTCCAATTCCAAAACAATAGCACATGCATACTTGTTAGGAATTCGTACCAACACCCATGAAATCAAGAGAAGTAGATGTGAGTTCAAAACTCACCTTTTTACACAAAACAAAGAAGATGGAGAAGCACAATTACAAGGAATCAACCAACTACACTCCACTTCAACACTACAAGCTTCAATCTAGAATCAAAGCAAGTATTTCCTAAGTTAGGGTTAGGAAATTACTGAAATTGAAGAGGAGAAGAGATGGAGAAGATGGAGATGAACTTACCAATGGATTCTCTTTGATTTTGGAGCAAGAATCAAGTTTACAAGGAGAAGCTAGGGCTTGCTAATTTCTATTTCCACTTCCTTCCACCATTTTCAGTTCTAAGCTCAAGTTTAAGAAATGAATAAGTGATGAGAGGAGCGGCTAAGCTAGAGTATTAGATAAGCTAGTGGGCTGAACCCAAACCCAAACCCAATAGAAAAAGTAGCCAAAATTTCACAAACTCCAAACATATCGAAGATTATACTCAAAAAGATCGCAAACGCCATTTTGGAACCAATGGAGGTAGTTTCGAGTTCCAATTCGGCCATTTGCAGAAAGTAACATTTCGGATCAAAATTCGACTAACGACGCTATATTTAAATTAAACATTTAAATATAAAATCGCTAAATATGCGGGTTGTTACACAAACAAACTCATTAGCTTACAATAATATGAACATTTTATTAGCATTACCAATATAAATGTAAGCCAACACAACCATTTCATAAATGTTAACCAACAAACCAATTTCATTTGCTTCCTTTAAATCAACTCATTTCGAAATAACAAATCAACCAATTTTCATGAAATTTTCATATCATTCATACAAATATCCATCACTTAAGCCTATAATAGTTTTAAAATTAATTTCCACTTAGATTCATATTAATTTATCAAATTCTGCATGGTTCACAATCCAAGCATTCTTATTCCATTTCAATTATTAAATCAATCCTTATTCTCACCTTTCAAATTTATTAATCAACTTAAGTTTATTTTTATTATATTATTGTTATTATTGCTATTATTATATTTTTTTATAGTTATATATATCGTTCCATTCTTATTTACAAGTAATATATTCTCTCTTTCTCACAATTACAATCTTAAAAGTCATTTGCTTATATCCAAATTTTATTTTGCAAACAAATTTCATTTAAAGCTATTTCATAAGCTTAAAAATATCCATCTCATCATCTTTCTTAAATGATTTCAATTCCATAATATCTCAATTTGTTTCCATTTTAATTGATTATTACTAAATCAAACCATTTACAAATTTTAATCCAACTAGCTTAAACATTCAGCTTAAGTTTAAATTAATAACATCTCATTCTATATTATTTACAACTCTCACCCATTTTTAATTCATACTTGCTTATTCCATCACAATAATTAATTAAATTCTCTTCACTTGCATTTCAATTTCTGCATCAAACAAATTTATCCAAGACCACATTATTCAGCTTAATCACAATTATTAATTAATACCATTTCACTTGTAATTCAGTTTAATTATCTAACAGATTACACTCAAGGTTACTTAATAAAGCTCATGCACAAACATTTTTGTTTTACCTTTAAGTTGCTTAAGTTCTTTCGCAATATCTTCATTATCTTCTTATATCAATTTTTATTTTCATTTGATTCTCATCCAAATCAAATTCCAATTCATTTACAAACTTTAATGCACTTTGCCTATTTATTAAATCCATTTTAGACTTATTTTGTAACGCCCGGCCCCTATTCCCATGCCAACCAAGAGCAATACTAAGTATTACTGTCGGAAAGCACGGAGAATGCGTCTCGATAGGGCTAAATGTTGTACTCATTCCCTTGAACTAACACTGGCACGAGAAATTTTTCGACTTTTTTTTTTCCTACTTACCATTCATGCGCAGTGTTGGTTCAAAGCAATGGTACAATATAATTTTTTTTCCAGGTTACATAATACAGAATATAATAGAATGTACAGTTCAGCACAAAAACAGCATAATGCATAACACATATCATAATAGTAATGTCCACGATACATAGTCCATAGTACATATCACTTCCAAAATACATAATAGCATACATACCATATTACATATATTAACTACTCCTAAGTCCATGCTGAAAAGTTCAAAACCCCAAAACGTGGAAAATAATATGAGTGCTGCTACAGTCCACGCAACCTAACCTGCAACCATAATCCTCAGACTGACCCGAGGATTATAAAACAAATCACACGGGTCAGACTATTTCTAGTGTGAGTGAAGTAAGATCTATGAATAATAATTGTCTCAATCAACAAAAGGAAAAGAAAGCGCCGCATGTATAATGCAACATGAGGCATCAATGTGTGTGAGAACCAACATGCAAACTTGGTTTCATAAACAATTTCTTTAATCAAACAATGGTTTTAGGCCAAACCTATCGTATGTAATCCACTACGATACTAACCCAATTATCATTTGTAACCAAAATAATAAGTTCATACACACATTCTCCAAAGATGCTGGGTTTTCAAAATCAACTTTAATACTTCCCAAAAATCATAAAGTAAAGAAAATTGCATTATGGGAATTATGGGAATTATGGGATAAATGTAACATGACTCATAAAATATACCAAATAAACAGACGCTAGTATTGTAAAATCACAGTGGTAGAGCTCGAGCGCGCGCGGAGACATCAACCGCGTAACCTACTCATAACGCCATAATACACATGGCGATCAACCCAGGATAATCAAGACGGTCTAAGGCAAAGGCCGTATGCTACCCGTTCACGGATCTACACGTGGGACCCACACGCCTCCATCCTTCATAGTCCGTGACCCGTCGATCGGAGATCCCGATCAAAAAAAAGATTAGCCCTATGTAGCAGACCGTTGACCTTTGGTGGTAAAAGGGCATGTGATATACCACCGATTCAGGTAGCGATCCTGAATCAGGTCGGTCAAGGTGGAGTTTTGGCCCATTGGTACAATAGAGTCCAATCTATCCCGACCCAAAAATCAAAGTGTTTATAATTTTAAAACACTTTTTAAAAATAAAAGTCAACGATGACAATCGTCTTCTAAAAATAACCTTTGAAAAACCCAGTATAATTGTAACATTCCTGGAATTTATCAAGTTTAATTTGGCAACTAAATTTATTTTTGAAAGTAAATTGTGCATTAATTAGAGATTTTTAGAATAAATAAATAACTTTTGATTATCAAATAGAAATTTAATTAGAAATTCAAGCATAAGTAGCTTACAAAAAAAAATGGATTTAGGAAAATAAAGTGTATTAAAATATATTTGGGAGATGTGTTAATTTTCAAAGAAATAATGTATTAATTTCCAACATATTATTTTTAAGTTAAATTCTCTTATATAAGTAAATGTAACTATTGTTAATATGAAATCAAAGTTTTTCAATCATTCTTTTAAAAAAATGTACAATAATAAATAATATAAAAGTGTATGAATGCAAATTGTTTAAATATAAATTTTAAGATAAATGTGTGAACTAAACTAGGTATTTAGTCTTATATTTGTAAATATAAATATAAATTAGAAAGTTATGTTTATTTATAGAATGAATATGATATAAAATTTATTTTTAAAATTATTTTATCTTTGAAAATTACAAATGTAAACATACATAGAAGAGATAAGTGAAAGCAAACCAATATAACATACTTTGAGGTCTTATACATACATATATACAAAATGACATCATTACTTTTTTTTTTAAAATATTGAAATTTAAAATTACAAGAAACTATACATCTCCCCATAAGTAATCATATCACATCTTGGAAAATCTAAATGAAATAGTAGAAAAGAGATTTGCCTCACACATTTCAACATCATAAAGCTGAACCTGTTTCAGTCCATATTCATCAAGCTCATCTTGTCTCAGTTCGAAATAGAAAGCACAGTTTAAATAAATAAATAAAGAAAAAAAAATTGAAAACACATAGCAGATCAAAGTCTTCAACCTGGGGATGGAGATCAAATTAACATCAAGTTAAGGGTTGAGCAAAGGAAAAGATAGTGAAAAATCAATCTTAGGTAAGTTTTAACCTTAAAGCTTAATGGATTTATAATTTCAAAATCAAGTTTTTAACATAAAAACAATTCAAAAACTACAGATTTATAAATGAAACCATAGCTGCAGTTTTGCCAGGAAATAAATGCAGTTTCGCTGAAAAAAGAAGAAAAAAGAATGAGGGCAAGTTTCTTTTTATTTATTTATTTATTTATTTAAGTTTTGATGTTAGTAATCAGTAACAAAGACAAAAATTTAAACAATCATGTTTGATCAGTTACAGAAGGAAATCCATAGCTTCAACTCTGAAATTCCTGTGCAAGCAAAAGTTCTACCTGGAAGAATAAAGCAAAATTTGAAGCTTTAGAACAAATTCAAACTGTAAGCAAATAAATTCTTTTGTTTGTTATTAATAAAGTAAGTGAACAAATACAACAGGAAGTTAAACAAAGCTTTGTATCAATAAACTCTTGCAGATCTAAGCTTCAAAAAGAAAAAAAAGGAACTAAAGGAAAAATAATAATAATACAGGCTTGCTTCCTCTCTGTTCTTCTCTGCCTTCAAACATTAAATACCAGGTGAGCAAATCTCCTTCCTGAATTTGTTTATTTTTGTTTGTGAGTAACACTCAATTTAAAATAAATTAAGTAGGAATGTATATCTGTTTATTTGTTGAGTTAAATTCTTATATATGTTTTTACTGCCTGTGTATATATGAAATGGCATGCATGTTTGATTCTAAGGATATGATAGCTATAGTTTAAGTTCAAATTTGGTAAATAGTTTTTCTTTCTTGATCTGGATGTTATCATAGATTAGCATTTGAGTGGAATTTATTTATTTCATGATAACATAAAATTTAAATGTCTTTTATGAGTTGTTTAGTTCTGTGTTGTTTGAATACATAGAACACTAACTAAATTCTGTATAAATTTGAAAGGTAGATATCATGAATTGGTGTTTCAAGTTTACTATCAGAATCATTTAGTAAATTCAAGAATTTTGGATTAGAAATTAAGTTTGCAGTGTAAAGAGTAAAATGCAGTTTCATGTGAACTGTATTTTACACTTTTATCAAAATCAGTTGATCCTTGCTTTTAAATTGAGTGAATTTGTTTTCTGGAGATAGTCATCTAGCATAGATCACAAGAAAATTATTGAATTGATCTACAATTCGAGTTTGAGATGGGAATTTGGAAATCCCTATGATGAACCCTAGTTTGCTGGGTAAAAAATGTTTTGGGTGCTGCGGCTTCAAGGATGCATCGAGTTCAAAGCTATTGGGGGTGATGGTGGATGGTGTAGTGATGAAGCTATCACCGGAGTTTGGTCGATGATGGTGGTCGGAGATGGTGGATAATGGTGTTGACAGGTTGAAGGGTGGGGGTTGGATCTGTTTCCAGGTTTGGGAGTTGATTGTTTTGGGTGCAGTGTTTAGTTGCTCGGGTTGGTCTCGGGATTTTTGGAAGGGAAACTCGAAGCATGTAAGCTTCTGACTCGAAGCAAATAAAGGGGGAACTCGGGTTTGTTTTTCTGAAGTTACAGGTTATGAAAACCTGTAGTTTTAATTTTAAGATTTGTTTAAAAATCTAAATGCAGGGTTTTGAAAACAGGATTTAAGTCAAATTTAAAAATTTGAATCTCAAATGAGTTTTGAATCCAGGTTTGAAATTTAAATTTAAACTTTGAAACAAAATGTTTAGGACAACTTCAAGAGTTTAAATATTTTAAATTTAAGATAAGCTTTAAATTTAAGTAAGGATTTAAACATAAGTTTAAATCTGGAATCAAACTTCTGTTTTGAAACAAGGTTTGAAAATTAAGGAAGTTTTTTTTAAAAAAAAAAAAAAAAAAAAGAAATTTAAATGTTTAAACAAATTGGTTGTTCAAACATATGTAAATATGATTTGTATTTTTAAATGAATTTGGAGTTTAAATTTCTTATAACTTCTTTTATTAAAAAAAAAGAAAGTCTTTAGTATAAAGTTTTAAAAGATTTTAAAATGTTTTTAAACTTTGTTTAAGTTAAGTTTGATTTCTT
This sequence comes from Allium cepa, assembly GCA_030765085.1. NCBI lineage: Eukaryota > Viridiplantae > Streptophyta > Magnoliopsida > Asparagales > Amaryllidaceae > Allium > Allium cepa. Next base: position 432,119,019 of record CM060942.1, read on the forward strand.
TTTAAGTTTTAAATTCAAAATGTACTTTGAAAACAATTTTAAGTTAGAATTGTTTAAAGTTACTTTATTAATGATAAAGTAATCATGAATAAGAAATGTTTTATTTTTAAAAGTAAATTTAAGATTTAATGATCTTTGTTTCATTAAATTAGTAAGGTAATTTAATTAATTTAATTAATTAATTTATTTAATTAAATAAAGATTGGAATTAATTAAGGTTAATTAAATTAGTAATTAAGTTTAAGTCAATTACTTAAGAAAGGTAATTAAGAATTTGTTATAAGTTAATGATGGTCATTAACTTGTGATTATTTATTTATTAATTAATATAATTAATTTTGATAATTAATTGGATTAATTAATTTAAATAATCAATTTATGGCACTTAATTATGTATGATTACTTCATGGAAATAATCAAAGGTATTAATTACTCTTTGTAATTAATTTATTAATTGGATTAGTTTAAATTAATTAATTGACTTTAATTAATTTAGAATAATCATTAAATGGGTTGATAAGTAATCAATGATGAATAATTACTTCAAGAAGTAATTAAGATAAGTAAATACTGGGGTAATTAATTAAAGTAGAGAAGAGTTTTGGGAATTAATTACTTGTGTAATTAATATGGAAGGAAATTTCTTTGTGAACTTAGTGTAATTAATTTAAGCATGGGTTGATTAAGTCTTTTGAAATGATTAAGTGATGAAATTAATTAAGAGTAATTAATTACTAAGGAGATTAATCAGGGATGACTAATAAATATAATTAATTATTAATGTAATTAATTTAGAAGTAATTAAAGAAGCAATTAAGGGTAGTTCATTACTAATGGAAGTGATTATGTGAGGAATAGATTTAAAACCACATAGATTTATTCATCTTAATTGTAGATGTTTGATTGCCAATTGAATGCTTCATGATGGATTGATATGTTTTGTGATGCTATGTAATGCTTTGTGCTTGGCTATTTTATTTGTGACGTATATATTGTTATATGTATATGTAACCCCTTGACCCATAGAACGACATTTGAATTTCGATGCGACAGGGAACCGGATTCCAGTTGGTTATCCGAAACCCACATCGAAACATGTTAGTGAATCTTTGTGATTGATAAATTTACTTTATCTATGAATCTGTTGATGAAGATAAGCGTTATGGGTTATACCGCTTATCGATATGGTTGAATCTGTGATGATGATGTTGTGCACTATTGTGTTAAACCCCTGTACCACACGTATACACACACAAATATGGATTGCACGTGGTAATGGGTTAAGTCACAGATTTTTGAAATAGTTTTAAAGATTATATTTTTGAATCCAAATTAGTTTTGGAAATAGAATTGAAAGCTTTTGTAAATGAATTTTAAAAAAATAAAAGTTATTTTAAATAACTTAATTAAGTTTTGGAATTTAAATAATTTGATTTAAATTCGAATTCAATATTTGGGATTGAATTCTATGGTTTGGAAACTATGGGTTAAGAAGATTGTTCAACTTGTAAATGGGTTTCTATGGGTTTTTTAAAACCATTTTAAAAGCGTTGATTGGGAATTGAAATTCTAAACCCAAAGATTTTAACTTGTATAAATATAATTGAATTTTTCTGAAACGGGAACTATATGTTTTCAAGTAATAAGAGCTTTCGCATAAGAAATGAATCTCCAATTCGTGTTAAAAGGATTTCAAGTCTAAAATGGAAATAGTTTCCCAAGTTATAGATAAATCTTTGGAAACGTGTTTTGAAAGCTATAAATTAAATCTTTAGTTCAAAGATTTAAGGAATAAATCCAATTGAAATGGAAATTGTTTTGAAATCTATGGATAGATCTTCGTGAAACTGGGTGAAACTTTGTGAAATAAATCTTTTTATTTAAAGATTTAAAATGGTAATTTATTTGACCATTTAAAAGAGAAACTTTGGATTTTCAAGTTGTGACTTAACTGAAATCCCATATCCATATGTTTTTAAATATTGAGCTCACTATTCGGTTTAGCCGGGAGAGGACCTTGTGTCATATAACCCATTCTGAATAGTGATACGACGTTATGATTGCAATTGAAGACCGGTGTTGAAGACCGGGTGTCTTCGAGAGCGGTAGGATAACCTGTCGATTGACTCTGCACTGAGTTGCTCCGGTATAGAGTTCTCCCTATGTGACGGGAAGTCCGATCGGGATTGTGGATACCCGGATTGGCAAGGGCTTCTTCGGAAGTGCCTTCGGTTCTGTTCGAACCCGGAACAGACTTGTATGGTTGTATGTCTGACACTACGCTTTGAGATATTAAACTGATCTCTATCAAATACATTTCTGCTTGGTGGCGGAGAATTTATTCTCTTAGCTTAACACCCTTCTCTGAGACGTACGAGCTCAGAGGTTATGTAGTTGATATTTATCAGTGATATACTCCCAAATTTGGTAGTGTGGCATGCTAAGTGCTGCTGTGTGTTGATGATCATTTGTTGATCATTTGTGATCAAAGCATGGCTTTTGTATAAAGCGTAGCTTTGTGGACGAGACTGCATCAGGACCTCACACCCCGGAAATGGTCGAAACAGGAAAGATGCGGCAAGGTTATGAGGGTCGCGCCCTTTAGGGTTTGTCATTCCCTTCTGGTAAAGGGTGGTATCATGGTATGGAGCCCAGATACTTACTCATGTGGATACTGCAGATCTATTACTTTGTGATTGCTTTGTGGTTGTTGGATTAGAGGTACCTCGGATAAAGGTCCCAAAGGACCGGGGGATGGCACGCTCGTGTAGTAGTTACCTAGTTACAGAGGTAACCCGGCCTTGTGTTGGCAGAGATCTAACCGTAACGTTAGTTTCTCGGGACGTCCCGCCAGAGGCGATCCCATGTGGCAGTAGGAAGTTCCTTAGCCTGACCATTTGTTGGAAATCCATTCTTCAAATATGAGCCTTGTACGGTTTTAGTTGTAGAACCTGCCATTTAACATGGCAGCTATAGTGGGCATAGCATCATGGTACCTATGCTGGCTAGGATTTATATTATACTTTCAAAAGATTTTCCACTATGCACTAGTAATAATATCAAAGAATTTTCTCGTATTAAGCATATTTGACTATCATAAGGAGAAATCTCCCCCATGTGTGCGTTTGCATTGTGTGTGTGCCGGGAGGCCTTATGGTAGTTTCATTTTTCAAAAAGCATTGCGGATTTATTTTAAATTATCTTGTTGTCTGTTTTAAAGACCAAATATTTTTGTTTGCTCATACCAGTCCCATGACTGACCTGGAGTTTATTGTTCCTTTCCTAAACTCTGGGTGCCCACTATTTTCCCACACGGGCAGTCTAGAGTTGGGGTTTTCAGATATCAATAGTAGGTGTAGATTCGATAGCTTTCAGCCTAGGATTTGGCAATCCTTTACGGACGAGACTTGCTCTTCTTTGTGTATTGTGATTGGGAGTTCGAGCTATTGCTAGATTGGTGTTTTGAAGATGGAGTTCTTTCTTGAAGACTATATTGGAGATTTTGTTCCGCTGCTAGTGTTATCTTTTCTTTCCGCTGCTATTTCTTGTATCTCTGATGTATATTTATATCCATTGTATCATTCTGTTGTATCAGATATTGTATCAAATGTTGTATATTGATATAAGCTATTCTTTTTCTTCCGATGTGTTGTACTTAATGTGTTATAAGCTTCGGCGAACCAGATTCGACGTTTGGATCTGCGGCATTTGAATACGAGTGTCGTATTCGGTGCCGATTTTCGAAGGTCGAGTCAGGATCGTTACATTTGGTATCAGAGCTGAAGGTTGAAACTTTAGCTCAGGAGTATAACACATTAAGTAACTCATTAGAGATAGGGTGAAGTATACCCTAGAATGAGTAATCCCTAAGATATCCGTTCGAATGCCTCAGTAAATTCTCTTACTATCCACTGATAGTAAGTATGAGTGCGAGAAGAGGACGAGATAGGGGACATGGGAGTACCACTATAAATGGTCAATACCCTGCAATAGCGGAATAACTTTCTTCTCAATCTCCTTTGATTCGATTCCAAAATTCTTTTCATTGCTTCGTGACGGCTCCAGAAAGAAGTTTCGGTGTGATGGTGGCCCTACGGATCGTCGTAGAGAATTCTTACTTCGTATCTTCATCGGTTTCTTATCAGTTTTTCGACCCAAACTTTAATGAATTTGAATTTGAAATAAATTGGAAATTTAAATTAAGTAAAATTGGTAACAAATATAAGGCTAAATTTGAGTTGTATCAATAAAACGATACCAATTAAAACCAAACTTGAAAATTCTATTGTAATTTTTTGTGTATATCAAAGTCCGAAGAGGGACAAGTTATATATACTTTGGGATATTTCGACTTGAATTTGGAATCCATATCTAGTGTTTGAGAAATTGTAGAAGATTAAATCCATCTATATATTCTCTGGGATCCGATATATTCTACGAACGATTAGTTATCCCTTCGAACTAATCAATGCCCTTGCATATTCATAGACTGGTGGACCAGAATATCTTGTGAAATAATTGTATGAGTTTGTTCTCATGTTGTTGATATTCTGATTTGGTAAACCGAATGCAGAATAAATATTTCGATATGAATTGATCAATTATTTCTTTATCTATCATCTTTTCTTTCTCGTCTCTCTTGCAAATTTCGAGGACGAAATTTTTTTAAGGGGGGGAATCTGTAACATTCCTGGAATTTATCAAGTTTAATTTGGCAACTAAATTTATTTTTGAAAATAAATTGTGCATTAATTAGAGATTTTTAGAATAAATAAATAACTTTTGATTATCAAATAGAAATTTAATTAGAAATTCAAGCATAAGTAGCTTACAAAAAAAAATGGATTTAGGAAAATAAAGTGTATTAAAATATATTTGGGAGATGTGTTAATTTTCAAAGAAATAATGTATTAATTTCCAACATATTATTTTTAAGTTAAATTCTCTTATATAAGTAAATGTAACTATTGTTAATATGAAATCAAAGTTTTTAAATCATTCTTTTAAAAAAATGAACAATAATAAATAATATAAAAGTGTATGAATGCAAATTGTGTAAATATAAATTTTAAGATAAATGTGTGAACTAAACTAGGTATTTAGTCTTATATTTGTAAATATAAATATAAATTAGAAAGTTATGTTTATTTATAGAATGAATATGATATAAAATTTATTTTTAAAATTATTTTATCTTTGAAAATTACAAATGTAAACATACATAGAAGAGATAAGTGAAAGCAAACCAATATAACATACTTTGAGGTCTTATACATACATATATACAAAATGACATCATTACTTTTTTTTTTAAATATTGAAATTTAAAATTACAAGAAACTATACATCTCCCCATAAGTAATCATATCACATCTTGGAAAATCTAAATGAAATAGTAGAAAAGAGATTTGCCTCACACATTTCAACATCATAAAGCTGAACCTGTTTCAGTCCATATTCATCAAGCTCATCTTGTCTCAGTTCGAAATAGAAAGCACAGTTTAAATAAATAAAGAAAGAAAAAAAAAATTTGAAAACACATAGCAGATCAAAGTCTTCAACCTAGGGATGGAGATCAAATTAACATCAAGTTAAGGGTTGAGCAAAGGAAAAGATAGTGAAAAATCAATCTCAGGTAAGTTTTAACCTTAAAGCTTAATGGATTTATAATTTCAAAATCAAGTTTTTAACATAAAAACAATTCAAAAACTACAGATTTATAAATGAAACCATAGCTGCAGTTTTGCCAGGAAATAAATGCAGTTTCGCTGAAAAAAGAAAAAAAAAAGAATGAAGGCAAGTTTCTTTTTATTTATTTATTTATTTATTTAAGTTTTGATGTTAGTAATCAGTAACAAAGACAAAAATTTAAACAATCATGTTTGATCAGTTACAGAAGGAAATCCATAGCTTCAACTCTGAAATTCCTGTGCAAGCAAAAGTTCTACCTGGAAGAATAAAGCAAAATTTGAAGCTTTAGAACAAATTCAAACTGTAAGCAAATAAATTCTTTTGTTTGTTATTAATAAAGTAAGTGAACAAATACAACAGGAAGTTAAACAAAGCTTTGTATCAATAAACTCTTGCAGATCTAAGCTTCAAAAAGAAAAAAAAGGAACTAAAGGAAAAATAATAATAATACAGGCTTGCTTCCTCTCTGTTCTTCTCTGCCTTCAAACATTAAATACCAGGTAAGCAAATCTCCTTCCTGAATTTGTTTATTTTTGTTTGTGAGTAACACTCAATTTAAAATAAATTAAGTAGGAATGTATATCTGTTTATTTGTTGAGTTAAATTCTTATATATGTTTTTACTGCCTGTGTATATATGAAATGGCATGCATGTTTGATTCTAAGGATATGATAGCTATAGTTTAAGTTCAAATTTGGTAAATAGTTTTTCTTTCTTGATCTGGATGTTATCATAGATTAGCATTTGAGTGGAATTTATTTATTTCATGATAACATAAAATTTAAATGTCTTTTATGAGTTGTTTAGTTCTGTGTTGTTTGAATACATAGAACACTAACTAAATTCTGTATAAATTTGAAAGGTAGATATCATGAATTGGTGTTTCAAGTTTACTATCAGAATCATTTAGTAAATTCAAGAATTTTGGATTAGAAATTAAGTTTGCAGTGTAAAGAGTAAAATGCAGTTCCATGTGAACTGTATTTTACACTTTTATCAAAATCAGTTGATCCTTGCTTTTAAATTGAGTGAATTTGTTTTCTGGAGATAGTCATCTAGCATAGATCACAAGAAAATTATTGAATTGATCTACAATTCAAGTTTGAGATGGGAATTTGGAAATCCCTGTGATGAACCCTAGTTTACTGGGTAAAAAATGTTTTGGGTGCTGCGGCTTCAAGGATGCATCGAGTTCAAAGCTATTGGGGGTGATGGTGGATGGTGTAGTGATGAAGCTATCACCGGAGTTTGGTCGATGATGGTGGTCGGAGATGGTGGATAATGGTGTTGACAGGTTCAAGGGTGGGGGTTGGATCTGTTTCCAGGTTTGGGAGTTGATTGTTTTGGGTGCAGTGTTTAGTTGCTCGGGTTGGTCTCGGGATTTTTGGAAGGGAAACTCGAAGCATGTAAGCTTCTGACTCGAAGCAAATAAAGGGGGAACTCGGGTTTGTTTTTCTGAAATTACAGGTTATGAAAACCTGTAGTTTTAATTTTAAGATTTGTTTAAAAATCTAAATGCAGGGTTTTGAAAACAGGATTTAAGTCAAATTTAAAAATTTGAATCTCAAATGAGTTTTGAATCCAGGTTTGAAATTTAAATTTAAACTTTGAAACAAAATGTTTAGGACAACTTCAAGAGTTTAAATATTTTAAATTTAAGATAAGCTTTAAATTTAAGTAAGGATTTAAACATAAGTTTAAATCTGGAATCAAACTTCTGTTTTGAAACAAGGTTTGAAAATTAAGGAAGTTTTTTTTTTTTTTAAAAAAAAAAAAAAGAAATTTAAATGTTTAAACAAATTGGTTGTTCAAACATATGTAAATATGATTTGTATTTTTAAATGAATTTGGAGTTTAAATTTCTTATAACTTCTTTTATTAAAAAAAAAGAAAGTCTTTAGTATAAAATTTTAAAAGATTTTAAAATGTTTTTAAACTTTGTTTAAGTTAAGTTTGATTTCTTTTTAAGTTTTAAATTCAAAATGTACTTTGAAAACAATTTTAAGTTAGAATTGTTTAAAGTTACTTTATTAATGATAAAGTAATCATGAATAAGAAATGTTTTATTTTTAAAAGTAAATTTAAGATTTAATGATCTTTGTTTCATTAAATTAGTAAGGTAATTTAATTAATTTAATTAATTAATTTATTTAGTTAAATAAAGATTGGAATTAATTAAGGTTAATTAAATTAGTAATTAAGTTTAAGTCAATTACTTAAGAAAGGTAATTAAGAATTTGTTATAAGTTAATGATGGTCATTAACTTGTGATTATTTATTTATTAATTAATATAATTAATTTTGATAATTAATTGGATTAATTAATTTAAATAATCAATTTATGGCACTTAATTATGTATGATTACTTCATGGAAATAATCAAATGTATTAATTACTCTTTGTAATTAATTTATTAATTGGATTAGTTTAAATTAATTAATTGACTTTAATTAATTTAGAATAATCATTAAATGGGTTGATAAGTAATCAATGATGAATAATTACTTCAAGAAGTAATTAAGATAAGTAAATACTGGGGTAATTAATTAAAGTAGAGAAGAGTTTTGGGAATTAATTACTTGTGTAATTAATATGGAAGGAAATTTCTTTGTGAACTTAGTGTAATTAATTTAAGCATGGGTTGATTAAGTCTTTTGAAATGATTAAGTGATGAAATTAATTAAGAGTAATTAATTACTAAGGAGATTAATCAGGGATGACTAATAAATATAATTAATTATTAATGTAATTAATTTAGAAGTAATTAAAGAAGCAATTAAGGGTAGTTCATTACTAATGAAAGTGATTATGTGAGGAATAGATTTAAAACCATATAGATTTATTCATCTTATTTGTAGATGTTTGATTGCCAATTGAATGCTTCATGATGGATTGATATGTTTTGTGATGCTATGTAATGCTTTGTGCTTGGCTATTTTATTTGTGACGTATATATTGTTATATGTATATGTAACCCCTTGACCCATAGAACGACATTTGAATTTCGATGCGACAGGGAGCCGGATTCCAGTTGGTTATCCGAAACCCACATCGAAACATGTTAGTGAATCTTTGTGATTGATAAATTTACTTTATCTATGAATCTGTTGATGAAGATAAGCGTTATGGGTTATACCGCTTATCGATATGGTTGAATCTGTGATGATGATGTTGTGCACTATTGTGTTAAACCCCTGTACCACACGTATACACACACAAATATGGATTGCACGTGGTAATGGGTTAAGTCACAGATTTTTGAAATAGTTTTAAAGATTATATTTTTGAATCCAAATTAGTTTTGGAAATAGAATTGAAAGCTTTTGTAAATGAATTTTAAAAAAATAAAAGTTATTTTAAATAACTTAATTAAGTTTTGGAATTTAAATAATTTGATTTAAATTCGAATTCAATATTTGGGATTGAATTCTGTGGTTTGGAAACTATGGGTTAAGAAGATTGTTCAACTTGTAAATGGGTTTCTATGGGTTTTTTAAAACCATTTTAAAAGCGTTGATTGGGAATTGAAATTCTAAACCCAAAGATTTTAACTTGTATAAATATAATTGAATTTTTCTGAAACGGGAACTATATGTTTTCAAGTAATAAGAGCTTTCGCATAAGAAATGAATCTCCAATTCGTGTTAAAAGGATTTCAAGTCTAAAATGGAAATAGTTTCCCAAGTTATAGATAAATCTTTGGAAACGTGTTTTGAAAGCTATAAATTAAATCTTTAGTTCAAAGATTTAAGGAATAAATCCAATTGAAATGGAAATTGTTTTGAAATCTATGGATAGATCTTCGTGAAACTGGGTGAAACTTTGTGAAATAAATCTTTTTATTTAAAGATTTAAAATGGTAATTTATTTGACCATTTAAAAGAGAAACTTTGGATTTTCAAGTTGTGACTTAACTGAAATCCCATATCCATATGTTTTTAAATATTGAGCTCACTATTCGGTTTAGCCGGGAGAGGACCTTGTGTCATATAACCCATTCTGAATAGTGATACGACGTTATGATTGCAATTGAAGACCGGTGTTGAAGACCGGGTGTCTTCGAGAGCGGTAGGATAACCTGTCGATTGACTCTGCACTAAGTTGCTCCGGTATAGAGTTCTCCCTATGTGATGGGAAGTCCGATCGGGATTGTGGATACCCGGATTGGCAAGGGCTTCTTCGGAAGTGCCTTCGGTTCTGTTCGAACCCGGAACAGACTTGTATGGTTGTATGTCTGACACTACGCTTTGAGATATTAAACTGATCTCTATCAAATACATTTCTGCTTGGTGGCGGAGAATTTATTCTCTTAGCTTAACACCCTTCTCTAGGACGTACAAGCTCAGAGGTTATGTAGTTGATATTTATCAGTGATATACTCCCAAATTTGGTAGTGTGGCATGCTAAGTGCTGCTGTGTGTTGATGATCATTTGTTGATCATTTGTGATCAAAGCATGGCTTTTGTATAAAGCGTAGCTTTGTGGATGAGACTGCATCAGGACCTCACACCCCGGAAATGGTCGAAACAGGAAAGATGCGGCAAGGTTATGAGGGTCGCGCCCTTTAGGGTTTGTCATTCCCTTCTGGTAAAGGGTGGTATCATGGTATGGAGCCCAGATACTTACTCATGTGGATACTGCAGATCTATTACTTTGTGATTGCTTTGTGGTTGCTGGATTAGAGGTACCTCGGATAAAGGTCCCAAAGGACCGGGGGATGACACGCTCGTGTAGTAGTTACCTAGTTACATAGGTAACCCGGCCTTGTGTTGGCAGAGATCTAACCGTAACGTTAGTTTCTCGGGACGTCCCGCCAGAGGCGATCCCATGTGGCAGTAGGAAGTTCCTTAGCCTGACCATTTGTTGGAAATCCATTCTTCAAATACGAGCCTTGTACGGTTTTAGTTGTAGAACCTGCCATTTAACATGGCAGCTATAGTAGGCATAGCATCATGGTACCTATGCTGGCTAGGATTTATATTATACTTTCAAAAGATTTTCCACTATGCACTAGTAATAATATCAAAGAATTTTCTCGTATTAAGCATATTTGACTATCATAAGGAGAAATCTCCCCCATGTGTGCGTTTGCATTGTGTGTGTGCCGGGAGGCCTTATGGTAGTTTCATTTTTCAAAAAGCATTGTGGATTTATTTTAAATTATCTTGTTGTCTGTTTTAAAGACCAAATATTTTTGTATGCTCATACTAGTCCCATGACTGACCTGGAGTTTATTGTTCCTTTCCTAAACTCTGGGTGCCCACTATTTTCCCACACGGGCAGTCTAGAGTTGGGGTTTTCAGATAATCAATAGTAGGTGTAGATTCGATAGCTTTCAGCCTAGGATTTGGCAATCCTTTACGGACGAGACTTGCTCTTCTTTGTGTATTGTGATTGGGAGTTCGAGCTATTGCTAGATTGGTGTTTTGAAGATGGAGTTCTTTCTTGAAGACTATATTGGAGATTTTGTTCCGCTGCTAGTGTTATCTTTTCTTTCCGCTGCTATTTCTTGTATCTCTGATGTATATTTATATCCATTGTATCATTCTGTTGTATCAGATATTGTATCAAATGTTGTATATTGATATATGCTATTCTTTTTCTTCCGCTGTGTTGTACTTAATGTGTTATAAGCTCCGGCGAACCAGATTCGACGTTTGGATCTGCGGCATTTGAATACGAGTGTCGTATTCGGTGCCGATTTTCGAAGGTCGAGTCAGGATCGTTACAATAATATTCAAAAAGCAAATAAAATTTTGCAAAACAATTGTGCATACAAATAAAAATAATACATCTCCTTTCGCATTAATACACAAGCACCCCATAGCATCAAGGCGAAACATATAAACTCAACTTATTGCATTAAAATTATTCAAAATTCGTTAAGTTAGACAAAAATTCTTAACAATTTACTTATATAAAAAACAAAACAACATTTGTTTTATATGCAAAATGCTACTAAAATTATAAATAAAATTTCCATCATTTTCAATATATGTATAAAGCGAATAACTTTTTTTTTTCATTTTATCAAAATAACCAAATATGACATTTTTATTTAATTTAAAAACTAAAATTTTACTTTCTTTTGTCAATCTGGACTGCATGGTACAGCCCTAAGCTGGGCTGCACACGCAACTCGCCGCGGAGCTGGACTGCACAGTGCAGCCCAAACCTGTCTGGGCTGCACTGTCCAAAGCTGGGGTGCAGTTGGACAGTCCAGACCTGGGCCTGCAGTTGTGCAGCCCAGACTTGGCCTGGCTGCAGCCATGTGCAGCCCACCTGGGCTGCAACTGCAGCCCGAGCTGGGCTGCAACTGCAGCCCATCTGGGCTGCGCCTGGGCAGCCCTAGCTGGGCTGCCACCGCAGCCCGAGCTGGGCTGCCACCGCAGCCCACCTGGGCTGCGCCTGGGCAGCCCTGCTGGGCTGCGCCTGGGCAGCCCTGCTGGGCTACCAAAGCAGCCCTGCTGGGCTGCTGGTGGGCAGCCCCTGCTGTTGGGCTGCCACAGCAGCCTTCCAGGGCTGCTCCTTGGCAGCCCCTGCTGGGCTGCCACAGCAGCCCGCCAGGGCTGCTCCTAGGCAGCCCAACCGGGCTACAACGGCAGCCCGAATGGGCTGCTCCTGGGCAGCCCGAATGGGCTGCTCCTGGGCAGCCCTAGCTGGGCTGCAACTGCAGCACTAATAGGCTGCTCTTGGGCAGCCCAACAGCGGTGCTACTGTAGCCCACCTGGGCTGCTACTATAGCCACCTGGGCTGCAACTGCAGACCAAGCCGGGCTGCTATCATGCAGCCGGTCTGGGCTGCTGCTGCAGCCCGGCCTGGGCTGCTCAGTGCAGCCTCATTAAGGCTGCACCTGTAGTTCACTTTGGGCTGCTTAGCGCACCTGCAGCCTACTGGCAGCCTGAGGCTGCACTAGCAGCCTAGATGCACCGGGGCTGTACATTTGTTATTTTTTTTCTCCATCTCTTTTGAAGGGAAGAAAACTGCAGCTCATTGTGACAAATAAACAAACATCTTGCATGCATTGATTTTCATTTTCATTTTTTTTTAATCCAGTAATTCATTTAACCACATGATGTAAGAAATGAATAAAGAACAATAATTCCAGAATTTCACCCTACATTTGCATGCACACATAAACAAGAAAATAAAACAAAACATGATTATAATTTCACTCACCTAAACACCAATTAGCAATCTTCAAGCCCTAAATCAGCTAGCCTTTGATTGCTGAAGCTTTTCCTTTCAATTGCTAACAAAAGAGAAAAACCCTAAATAGCTACACATAAAACAAAAGAATGAAATAGAAAAGAATTGATTTAAGGATACTTTTAGAATTGGGAATCTTAGATTTAATTGTTTCTCTTCTTCTCTTTTTTTTTTGATTTGTATAAGAGGGTTAGCAATTAGGTTTTAGGTTTTCCTTTTTTCTTTCTTCTTCTTTCTGTTTCTGAACTGTACGTACAGAAAAAAAAAAAAGAGTTGAGGAGAGAGAATGGTATTTTTATTGCAAAGTTCCTCCTCTAGAATCTTCTTCCAATCAACCCTTATTTTATTATTTCCCTTTTTTTCTTAATAAAGTGTAATCATTTTATTATGTTTTTGTTCTAGATTTTTCTTTCCTCAACATTATTTTATTCAATTCTAGAACTTTCCTACATGGCATCATGAAAATGATATTATTATTATTATCATTATTTATGTATAATTTGTAAATTAGTATGAAAATTACTTTTTTTTTCCAATGCATAACATGAGAATTAACATAAACCTTTATTTTATTTAAGCTTCTCCTCACTTTATTTTTTTTTCTTTTAAACTTTTTTAAGTAACAACAGCTACTCTACTTTTTTTTCTCTAAGAAAAATTAATTCATTAAATAAGTTACCTTAACATAAAACATACAATTCATTACATTCAATATACATATCAAATAAGTCACTGAACATTCATTTCCCTCTTATCTACTTTACTATTTTATTTCAATTTTTCAAACAAAATATTTACTTATTTAGTTTATTATTATTACCAAATAAATTATAATAATAATTTGTTTTTTAACTTTTCCATTTTTCCTATTATACCAAATTGGAAATCAACATAAGAAAAATCTCATCTAAACTTTTCATACATAAAACGCGTTTATCTTATGTAATTAGTTACCATTCTTTCAAAAAAAAAAAACTTATCCTGTTCAATGTTTAATTTTTCGAATAGTTTAGGTTAATACAATGGTTCATTTATTAAAATAAATTACAGTACCTCAAGAAGGAACAATTTATAACTACAAATAAAAGCAAACGAATTTGTTACCATTTATTTTCCTCTCAACGCTATTAATATTAAATTCCCATTTTTTCTCATTTATCTATTATTTTATTTTCTCCATAAATATTTAATTATTTATCATTATTAACAAATTAATTATCAATTTATTAAGTTGATTCCCAATTTAGTATCCCTAAAAATCGGGTTGTTACAGACTTCCCCCCTTACAAAAATTGCGTCCTCGCAATTTCTACGTAAGGGCGATATCAGCACTAGGAGCAGCATTAGGAGCGGGTGCTGCCTGAGGCATGTTCCGCATCAACGCTAACCACTGCTCCATAGTCAGACGGGTAGTTCTTCCAGCCATCTTTCTCACTACTCTACATAGTGAGAAATGTTGTTATGTTGGAATTAAAATAATTCTCATACTAAAAAGATCAAAGATTTGGGGTTTTGGTTTAGGCATGTATGACTATTATTATATTATGGAAGTGATACTTATGGTATATAGACATGTACAATGCTTCTACTGCTTTGTGCTAACTTATATTCTAAATATATTCTATATTATTGTTAACCTGGGCTCTGATACCAAAAATGTAACGCCCGACCCCTATACCCATGCCAACCAAGAGCAATACTAAGTATTACTGTCGGAAAGCACGGAGAATGGGACTCGATAGGGCTAAATGTTGTACTCATTCCCTTGAACTAACACTGGCACGAGAAATTTTTCGACTTTTTTTTTTCCTACTTACCATTCATGCGCAGTGTTGGTTCAAAGCAATGGTACAATATAATTTTTTTTCCAGGTTACATAATACATGTTAACGCTAAAATTTGAACGCTAACACCCCGGTGTGTGAATTATAGTTGTGAAAGCACCACCCGTTGGTACGGGACAAAGTATAAGCAAAGAAATCACAGAAAAGCCATAAAAGACACAATATTTATAGTGGTTCGGCTTAAGATCTAGCCTACGTCCACTTAAAAGCTCTTTATTGCTGATTTGGTTACAATTCTTTACAATCAACTCCGATTACAACACACTTAGACAAATAGCTTAAACCCCGATGTAGAAGAATCCTTCGAATGCATGGCGAATGGGTTAGATTTCCTCTTGAGATTTGTTGAAATGTCTTTCGTGATTGGAGTGATAGAAGTGTTGTTTGAACGTTGCTTGAAGTAGAGACAATGGCAGAGTAATGGCGTCCAGGAAGTGAGCCCCCCAAAAGTCCTCTTATTGCTGAAAGTGGTCATGTATTTATAGGAGTCGTCGGTCTTGAGTCGTGAGTCGTATCCGACTCATTGTTAACTCGCGGCCGAGTCAGGTTGAGTCGTGGACGACTCAACAGGTTGAACCCCCCTGCTTCCTACCAGAGCGCCTTCGATCTTCTTAATATAGCATAAGTCTTAAGTCGTGACCGACTCAGGATGAATCGTGACCGACTTAAGATGAGCCGTGACCGACTTACATACCACGAGTCAGCAGGCAGCGGCATAGGTGTATCGGTAGTAAGCTTGTTCCTTGTTCGCTTGAGTCGCCAGCGACTTATGATAGGTCGTTAGTCATCCTGAGTCGTTGAAATTCTTAGGCCGGTCTGCCCCATGAGTCGCTAACTCCATGAGTCGTTAACTCGTTGAGTCGGTACCTTTTCTGAGCCGTAGCTCGAATGAGTCGCTGGATCGGTCTAGGCCTTGAGTCGTAGACCCGCTGAGTCGTTGATCCATACTGCACCTTTAAGGCACTAACTCGCTGAGTCGTTGCCCTCAATGAGTCGTTGACCCATTGAGTCGGCAATCTCTGAGTCGCTTATCAGTTGAGTCGCTGCCTACCATAGGTCGTATATCCATTGAGTCGCTGATCTTTATGAGTCGTGAATCCTTCATTGGTTAGGTCGCTGACTAGTTGAGTCGCTGGCTTACTTCACTCTTTAATTCGTATACCGCTTTGGTCGGGGCGCTGCCCCGCACCCCGCCGGGGGCGCTGCCCCCTGGACCCCTGCGACCTGACCGGTCAGGTCGAACACCGTAGGCGGTGGCGTTGCCCCCGCACCCCCACCTTGGGGGGTTGGCACCCTCCCTGGACCCCCCCTCCGTAGGGTATCTTATCTGAAAATACATTCAACAGAACTTGCTTTGTTGGGGGGTTGAGTTGACCATCCTTCGAGATGAACTATCATTAGCTTCTCGGTCAATTTTTGATATCACGGCCTTGCTGAAAAAGTGGAGTTAACACTTGCCCCTCGAAGTATACGCCTAGGGACTAGGTCGTGTGCTTCGATTCTTCTTAACTCGTGCTCTACTGAGCTGCTGAGCTTGTACTTAGGCAACTTTGCATTGCTTTTGACCTGAAGCCTTTTAAACTTGACCAATGCGATTCAATGGAACTTTGACCTGAACTTGCTGCATCTCTTTACAGATTATTTTAACAACCTGTTAAACGCAACATTTGTAGAAAAATAGGGCGAATATACTCATCACCGATTGCCCATATCGAGTGATGGATTAGATCGAAGAACTGGTATTTTACTGTAAGCAAATTAGTATGGTCTTGATGAAGTGTTGCGAATCAACTGTCTTGAATGAAGTATCAACACAAAGTTTACACAGTTATAACTGCTATCTGCATTGACACCGCACTTACTTTCAAATAACAAGCCTCGAATTTTCTGAATTGACATATGCCTACCAGTATTATTTCAAGTATTGCTTTAATTACTTGTTATTTTAGTAGCTTTGCACAACACTTCATACGCTTTTAGAAAACGTGCACCTTTACTTTTGAATATTCAGTTCTTCATATAGAATATCCTTTTGATAAGAAGAGTAGTGTGGCAAACTGGATCTTTCCATTTCTGGGATTTTCAAAATCCAAGTTGTCCGGTACCAATTTCATTCTTTACTTTTGCAGCACTTCCTTCCTTTTTCCGAATATTCCAGTCACAAGTCAATTTTTAAAAGACTAAGTGCTGTGACGGTTAAGGAGAGGAGTGTTGAATTTTTGCTGAAAGATGAATTCTTGCACTAATTCGGACTTTTGCACTCCTTTTGGTCGACTTAGCTTCACGATGCCCCTGGTTTTCAAGCAGAAACTTCAGATGCCCCAGCTTTCGCAAAGGAACTTGCATCAATGGAACCTATTGAGGAAGCCTTATTGGTGTAATGTTTTTCTCCATTTGACGGTGTGGGGTCATCCTTCTTGTTTTGCCTTTTGAAACCTGCACGTGCATAACAAATTTTATAGAAACTTTTGTCTGTATTTGAGAATGTATTTGTTCCTCATTTTCATACAAGTTTCTTTATTCTCTTTTCATGATATTGCAGTGAGCTTGTGGTATGTTGCTTGGGTTCTGCTTTTATTAACGTAGCAATATTATATTGCCCCATACCACAGCTCATTGTAATATTCTCCATTTTGAGGAGATTTTTGGAGAACAATTCTTCTGTTTTTAGAAGACTTGTACTCTTACTTTAGAGAATGACTCTTCCATTTTGAGAAGGCATGCACTCTTTCTTTGGAGAATAATTTTTCATTTTTGAGGAAATATTATTCTTGCTCTGGTAGAGTGCGCCTTGTATTGGAGAAGCCCTTTTTTTTTTTTGTTGCGCCTCGTTTGAGGGCTTTGATTTGACATTTCAACTCTGGAGGAGTGGGCCTCCACAGAGATTGCACTTCAGCTCTAGTGAAATGTTCCCCCGAAGAGGTCTTTATCCTCTGAAGGGTTGTGCCTTTGAGTAGGGCTTTAGTTTAAGCTTCAAACATGGGAAGCGTGCCTCATTGTAGGGCTTTAGTTTAAGCTTCAAACATGGGAAGCGTGCCTCATTGGAGGGCTTTAGTTTACACTTCAAACTTGGGAAGTGTGCCTCATTGGAGGGCTTTAGTTAGCGCTTCAAACATGGGAAGCGTGCCTCATTGGAGGACTTTAGTTTGCGCTTCAAACATGGGAAGCGTGCCTCATTGGAGGACTTGAGTTTGCACTTCAAACTTGGGAAGTGTGCCTCATTGGAGGACTTTAGTTTGCACTTCAAACTTGGGAAGTGTGCCTCATTGGAGGACTTTAGTTTGCACTTCAAACTTGGGAAGTGTGCCACATTGGAGGACTTGAGTTTGCACTTCAAACTTGGGAAGTGTGCCTCATTGGAGGACTTTAGTTTGCACTTCAAACTTGGGAAGTGTGCCTCATTGGAGGACTTGAGTTTGCACTTCAAACTTGGGAAGTGTGCCTCATTGGAGGACTTTAGTTTGCGCTTCAAACTTGGGAAGTGTGCCTCATTGGAGGACTTTAGCTTGCGCTTCAAACATGGGAAGCGTGCCTCATTGGAGGACTTTTGCCTCCGAAGAGGGCTTGTGTGTTTTCTGTCTGCTTGCCCATGCCTCTTCACCATCCGCTCCTTAGCGATTCCTCGTTATCATTTCCATAGCCATGTTCTTTTCTTTGCAAGTTATTTGTCTCTTTTCCAGAGAAATGCTCCTCATTGTTAAGTGAATCCATAGGGCAGACCCAAACTACCCGACAAGATGTCTGTTTGCACAAATGATCTTTGTCGGTTAGCGAGGGCCTGAAACCATCGCGTTGGGAAGGTGCCCTTTTGGTTGTATCAACTGTTCGTGAGGAACATTTCTTATGCAGGAATTCAATTTGGAACCTTTTCTGGCTTGACATTTATTTGCTCAATGACTTATAGGAATCGCTTTGCTTTGCGATGTGCTGACTAGGTGAGCTTTGCTTTGATTGCCTGCAATATTAAATCGACATTTTAGCAATATATTCAAGATATTTGGCATTTCGAAATAAAACAGGTCTTTTATAGTAATAGAAAACACAAGATTTATAGTTCCTATATTTCATTTGCAATGTTTTTACAATGACTTTTAATATGAGAATGATAAATCCATCATTCTTTTACAATTTGTAACAAAGCCTTAAAGTAAAACATGGATGCAAATCATTGCTGTCCCAAGCTTCTCGGGATCGAATCTCCGGTGTGAGAATAGGAACATTCTCTCCCTTCGGGGCTTTTCTTAGAGCATGAGCGTATCCTTCCATCCCATCATGATTCCTGCCCGCCGGGTGAGGGCCTCCCCTGAGTGGATGAGGATGGGTCATTCCTGTCTCAATAGTTCTTCAATCAAATTCCTTAAATGACGACATTCATTGGTGTCATGACCAGGTTGGTTGTGGAACTGACAGAACCTCCCATTATGCATAGCATTTTTCCCAACCTTCAACTCAGGTGGCTTAGGATAATCAAAAGCATCCTTGGTTGCGAGAAAGATGTTCTCCAGGGTATCAGTTAAGAGAGTAAAATCTGAAGGTTTAAAGCGGCGAGCTTTATTCAAGTCTCTCTGCTTTTTTCCACCATCGTTCTTCCTCTTCTGTCCTCTAGGTTCCCTTTTATCAGAAGTAACACCCACATTCAAAATTTCGGCCTCGATTGCTCTTGATGTCGCAGGAAAGCTTTCCAAACGCATAAATTCATCAGCCTTCTTATAGAATTTCTCAAGTGAGTTTGGCTCCTTCATTTTTAGCCATTTACCGAATTCACTCGATTTATCGATAGCCCGCATTAGATAAGTCAAAACCATCCTTGGCTCTGCGTTCTCGACTTCAGCTAGGGCTATATTGAAACGATTTAAGAATGATCTGGTAGATTCTCCGGGGTTTTGTTCTAGACTAGAGAGAGACATTATATCCTTGGCTTTTGTAGCATATAGCCTGAACTGATCCTTGAACTTCCGTGTTAAGTCAGAGAATTGATCCATGGATCTAACTGGCAGCTTTGTGAACCAAAGTAAGGCCACTCCCTCTAAGTATACCGGAAAGTAACGGCACTTGATCTCATCTGTTGCTCTTGCCCCGGTCATATGCCAATCGTACTTGTACAGGAATTGATTAGGGTCACTTGTCCCTCGATAAGCTGGGATGGTAGGAGGTACAAATTTCTTGGGAATCTCTGCATTTAAGATTTTTTCGGTGAAAGGTGTCTTACTCGGGGCAAATTCCCAATCATTTTCATCCTCTTGCCTTTGCATGCTTTCTTTCATAATCGAGCGAACCATCCCTGATAGGTACTCCTCATCGTTCAAAGGTCTTGCCGGGCAGACGTCTGCGTCCGCTGTTCTTTCGGAAGTTTGCCTGGGCAAATATTCGCGAAAAGTTGGTTGCGGGCCTGAACCTTCAGCTTGGGAAGGTCCCCTTGTAGTGGTGTTGTCTGCTTTTTGAGGAATACCTTTCTCTTGGGGGTCACGGGCATCTTCAGCATAGATTGTTTCATTATCCTGTCGTTGGTGATTTGCCTCAAGTAGAGTGTTTAACCTATCCATAATCAAGGTATTCTGGGCATTCTGGGCTTCCAACTGCGCATTTTGAGCATTCAATTGCTGATTCAATCCCAAAACTACGGCGTCCAATTCTGCTCGTGTAACTCCAGCAGTTGGAGCTGCTTGACTTGAAGGAGGAGAGGTAGCGGTATTCTCTTGAACATTATCGGATCTTGCGGAACTTCGCTTTCTCCCAGGAGCCATTATTTCCAATAAACTTTTGGTCTTTAGAGAGATTCTTTCAACAAACTTTCGCGAAGCGATGGTGAAAGTATTCCTGAGTTCAATTCTCAGTGAAAGCACCAAAAAAACGCTAAAATTTGAACGCTAACACCCCGGTGTGTGAATTATAGTTGTGAAAGCACCACCCGTTGGTACGGGACAAAGTATAAGCAAAGAAATCACAGAAAAGCCATAAAAGACACAATATTTATAGTGGTTCGGCTTAAGATCTAGCCTACGTCCACTTAAAAGCTCTTTATTGCTGATTTGGTTACAATTCTTTACAATCAACTCCGATTACAACACACTTAGACAAATAGCTTAAACCCCGATGTAGAAGAATCCTTCGAATGCATGGCGAATGGGTTAGATTTCCTCTTGAGATTTGTTGAAATGTCTTTCGTGATTGGAGTGATAGAAGTGTTATTTGAACGTTGCTTGAAGTAGAGACAATGGCAGAGTAATGGCGTCCAGGAAGTGAGCCCCCCAAAAGTCCTCTTATTGCTGAAAGTGGTCATGTATTTATAGGAGTCGTCGGTCTTGAGTCGTGAGTCGTATCCGACTCATTGTTAACTCGCGGCCGAGTCAGGTTGAGTCGTGGACGACTCAACAGGTTGAACCCCCCTGCTTCCTACCAGAGCGCCTTCGATCTTCTTAATATAGCATAAGTCTTAAGTCGTGACCGACTCAGGATGAATCGTGACCGACTTAAGATGAGCCGTGACCGACTTACATACCACGAGTCAGCAGGCAGCGGCATAGGTGTATCGGTATTAAGCTTGTTCCTTGTTCGCTTGAGTCGCCAGCGACTTATGATAGGTCGTTAGTCATCCTGAGTCGTTGAAATTCTTAGGTCGGTCTGCCCCATGAGTCGCTAACTCCATGAGTCGTTAACTCGTTGAGTCGGTACCTTTTCTGAGCCGTAGCTCGAATGAGTCGCTGGATCAGTCTAGGCCTTGAGTCGTAGACCCGCTGAGTCGTTGATCCATACTGCACCTTTAAGGCACTAACTCGCTGAGTCGTTGCCCTCAATGAGTCGTTGACCCATTGAGTCGGCAATCTCTGAGTCGCTTATCAGTTGAGTCGCTGCCTACCATAGGTCGTATATCCATTGAGTCGCTGATCTTTATGAGTCGTGAATCCTTCATTGGTTAGGTCGCTGACTAGTTGAGTCGCTGGCTTACTTCACTCTTTAATTCGTATACCGCTTTGGTCGGGGCGCTGCCCCGCACCCCGCCGGGGGCGCTGCCCCCTGGACCCCTGCGACCTGACCGGTCAGGTCGAACACCGTAGGCGGTGGCGTTGCCCCCGCACCCCCACCTTGGGGGGTTGGCACCCTCCCTGGACCCCCCCTCCGTAGGGTATCTTATCTGAAAATACATTCAACAGAACTTGCTTTGTTGGGGGGTTGAGTTGACCATCCTTCGAGATGAACTATCATTAGCTTCTCGGTCAATTTTTGATATCACGGCCTTGCTGAAAAAGTGGAGTTAACAATACAGAATATAATAGAATGTACAGTTCAGCACAAAAACAGCATAATGCATAACACATATCATAATAGTAATGTCCACGATACATAGTCCATAGTACATATCACTTCCAAAATACATAATAACATACATACCATATTACATATTGTTAACGCTAAAATTTGAACGCTAACACCCCAGTGAGTAGATAACAGTTATGAAAGCACCACCCGTTGGTACGGGAACAAGATACAAGTAAAGAAATTGCAGAAAAGCAGTAAAAGACGACAGTTTTATAGTGGTTCGGCCTAAAATCGAGCCTACGTCCACTTTGATTTCTTTATTGCTGAACAAGTACAACTTATACAACTTTCTTCAATTACAATCCACTCTAGACTATTAGTACAAACTTTTACGGAGAATTATCTTTCAAACTCATGATAAATGATGTGGATTCTCTCTCTTGAATTTGATGTAATGTCTTCGATGTTTGGAGTGCTTGAAGTGTTGCTTGAGTCGAGAAAATGGCAGAGTTTTGGCGCTTCGAGAATGAACCAAAAGTCCTCTTCATGTTGAATGCGGCCTTGTATTTATAGGCAAACTGTTTAGGCTGAAATTGCAAAGTCATGAGCCGTGACCAACTCATGATGAGTCGTGACCGACTCATGATGAGTCGTGAGTCGTCTGCGAGTCACCCCTTTGCAACATGATTTTGAACTTGCCTCTGAGTCTTGTGTCGTGTGTCGACCTATCCTTTGAGTCGTAGGCTTTCCTGAGTCGTGCCATCCTTAACCCAGAATCTCCTTAACCCGTCAGGTTCCTTAAGTCGTAGCGGCCTCTTGAGTCGTTCATCTCTTGAGTCGTAAACCCAATGAGATACTTAAGGACCTTGAGTGGATGAGTCGTGATCAGATGAGTCGGTCCTTGATGAGTCGGAACTCGAATGAGTCGTTGGATCGGTCTAGGCCTTGAGTCGCAGACCGCTGAGTCGTTGATCCATACTGTATCTTTAAGGCGCTAACTCGCTGAGTCGTTGCTATCAATGAGTCGTTGACCCATTGAGTCGGCAATCCCTGAGTCGCTTCATCAGTTGAGTCGCTGATCCTTATGAGTCGTGAATCCAGTGAGTCGCTGATCTTTACGAGTCGTTGACTGCCTTATCTGCTGAGTCGGCCTAAACTTTAGTGGGGTTAACATTTGCCCCTCGAAGCACGCGCCTGAGTCGTAGGTCGCGTGCTTCGACTTATCTTAACTCGCTTGTGCCGACTCATGCCCTACTTCCTTGGTATAAAATGGATGAACCGTCACTTCGATCTTCTTCTTCCTTTATCAGTCTCTTGAGTCGTGCTCCGCCATTAACACATCTCCAAGCTCCCAAAAATAATTTCAACTCGAATTAGCACCCAATCCTCTCTAGCATCATACAATCGTAAGCGATTTCTTCCCTTTCTTCGATCGTTGATCATTATTGTCTTACACGCTTAATCCTTCACCTCCGATTTGCCTCTTCGTGTCTTACGAGTCTGGTTAGATTTGATTGCTGATGAACTTAGGTTTGCTTGATTTTACTTACGGCGATTCATCACTCGAGGCAATCGTGTAGTGTGACGAACCTGTGGTTAACCATTGCAATGTTATTGGGTTATCGGGTTAGATGGTTAATGGGTTAGGAGCTAGAAGGTTAGTGGGTCAGGAGCTAGAAGGTTAGTGGGTCAGAGTGATTCGAACATTGCCGCAGGTTTTGACTTAGCTATTCCTGTACGACCCAGTGACTCCTATGATTTAGCCATGGTACGATTCATCATACTCCTCGACCTGAGCTTTGAGTCGCGGCCGAGACAAGACTTTTGAGTCGTGGCCGAGATAAAACTTTGAACCTGAGCCCTTTTAATATTTCCCACGGTCTAGTCTTTGAGTCGTTGCCGAGACAAGACTAGGAGATAATCTCCTTATTTCCACGACTCATGACTTGGCACTGCCGACTCAGAACTTTTGAACCGTTGATGGGTTATGACTTGTGAATTCTGTCTGAACACTGGACCATTGTATTAACTTTGAACTGTTGAATTTTATTGCATTCTTTTACAGATTACTTCAACTTGTAAGCTAATAACCTGTTAATATAACATTCACAGAAAACTGGGACGAATATACTGTCATTGATTGCCCACATCGAACAACAGATTAGTTAATGATAGATGATTAACTTAGATAAATCGTGTGAACGAAGTGCTATCGATTTCAAGTGGAATATTAAAGCAGCACTGGATTAGTCAATTGAAACTGACCAGCCCTCATTAATATTATGCTTGAGTTTTAAATAACAAGTTCCGAAATTACCATAGTCAATCAATCGTCAATCAGTTTAATTCCAGTTATTTTTACTTGTTATTATTATTATTATTTTTTAGCTTTGCACGACACTTCACACTTTTTAGGAAACGTGCACCTTCGCATTTGAACATCCAGTTCCTTGTGTAGAATGACCTCTCATCAAGAAGAGCCGATGGGCCAAGCTGAAGATGTCTTCCCAGTAGCCATCCCTATAGACAACCCTCCGGAGAGAACATCCACAACTTTGAATCAGCGGGTGTTTAACCAACTGCGCGTCCAGTTTGGCATTGATGAAAGTGATGTTCTTTTCCCTGGGCCAAGTGATACTGCTGACAATCCTCCTTACGGCTTTGTTGCTGTTAATCGTCAAATGTGCTTGAACGGCGCTATTCCTCCCTTTAATGACTTTCTCCAACAGTTCCTGCTTCGGTTGTCTATCTCTCCATTCCAATTACACCCCAATGGCTACGCCATTCTGATGGGGTTATGTGTTCTATTTAGGAGAGTTTTGGATCGATTACCAAGCTTCGGTGAGATCTGCTATTTTTGCTCATTCACGAAAACTAAAGACCATCCCTCCATCGTGGTTATAAGAAGCGCTCGAAACCGCAAACTTATTACTGATCTCTCCGAAAGCGCTCACGGATTTTTGAATCAGTTTTTCTTTGTTCGCTGCCCTCCAGGGTTTTATGCCATCTGGAGAGTGGGAAGTAAGATTTCCTGTCTTTACTTTTTCCGTTTTGAAACTTTCTCGAGATCTGAACTCTCAATTGCTAATTTCATTCTTTTCCTGTTTTAGCACTTCCACCCCCTGCTAGGGACCCAAGTCTTAAGCAAATTTTCGAAAGATTAAATGCCGTGCCGGTAGAAGAGAGGAGCATAAAGTTTCTGCTAAACGATGAATTTTTACATCAATACGGACTCCTCCATCCCTCTCGCTTTACTCGGCCTCGTGAAGCTCCAACGGAGGTTCCTGATTCTCCGGTGAAAACTCCTGATCTTCCGATCTCCACTAAAGAGCACATGCGAGGAGAAATTTCTGCAGAAACCTTATTAGTAAAGTGCTCTACTCCAAGAGACGATACAGGACCCTCCGAAAACCCCGTACTTGCTCCCATTATTGAAGAAGAAGAGGAGCCCCTTTCCCAAACCAGGAAGAGTGCTGACAAAGGAGCTGATGGAGGGAATCAGGTTGGGCATGACGGTGATGACGTCTTTGGGGATTTAAGTGACATAATTATCACTTCCCAAGAGCTCTTTAAAGAAGACCCTGCTCATGGTAAAGCTATACCTCCGACGATTGAAGCAACATCTGCCCTCCAACAAACTCTAACTCCTTTAACTCAAGAATTGTCATCAACAGTGAAACCTATCACTTCCCCCCAACAGAGGAGTGGTTCGTTAGTCCAACGCGAGTAGCTTGCACTTCACACACAACTAAGGATTTTCCAGCACATTTATGCACTTATCTTCTTATACTTTAGAGATTTCTAAAGCTTATCTTTTCTTATTTCAGATTCTTCAATGACACGCGGCGGATCGTATTATCAGGATTTCCAACGCTACGGGGGGCGTGGTCAATATGATTATCGGCGTTACTTTCCCTCCTATAGAGAGTCTGACGAAGAGAGGGCTGCTCGAAAGGCTCGTGAAAGGAGGGATGCAGAAGAGCGTTATGACAGAAGGGATAGGGATGAGCACCATGATTCTCTGCAAAGAAGTGACGACTCTCACAAAAGGAAATCTCACGACGACCGAGGAAAAGGTCATGTAGCTGAAGATTCAAGCAAACGAGCCCGACATGGTGAGAGACATACTTCCACTATTCCCGAAAAGCCTACTGCCCCTGCCCCTCTTGACATTACTTCCGACTCTCCTGCTCTTGGGAAGGAGGACATCCAGACAATAATAAGCAGGCCTAAATTTCAAGTGGGACCTGGCCCAGCCACTTTACAAAGCCGTTTTCCACAATGGTGCTTAAAGGGTGTGAGATTCGACCTACACTTGGTCCCCATCGACAAGTCTGCTATGTTGCGCAATCTTGATGCAGTCAAGCTCGATATCGAGAGGATGTCAAACTGGCAGAAGCTTGTTGATGAGCTTCAATGAGTTAACCGTGCCAACTTAGAGGCCATGCTCACCATGGAAAATGATAAGGCTGAGTGGCAAAAGGTCCTTGAGCAGCACGACACCGAAATGAGGAGCATTACTTCCTACAACGAGGAGCTCGAAGCAAAGGTTGAGAAGTTGAAAGATGAGCTTGCTCCTTCCTCTACTTCATACTCTCAAAAAGAAGAAGTGCTTCTCAGACAAGTTAGAGATGCTCATGCCAGTCAGAGGGACGCTGAGGACAGGCTTGAAGCACAAAAAAGAATCAGTGACGGCTATGTCTCTGATATTGCTGAGCTTCAAAAGAAAAACAACTCCCAGGAGGCGGAGATACAAATGCTTAAGCTTCAGCTTGCCAAAACTGAAAGGGAGCGCGATGAGGCTGTCGCCGGCAAAATCGCAGCCGAAGAATCTCATGAGGCGACCAAAAACAGCTTCGGCTCGACATTATTCGACTTCTACTTGCATAGTGTCTTGGGGCGTGGAAGCCTCGCTTTTCTTGGTCCCAAGTATGAGATCACTTTAGCTGAAGTATGGGAGGTCGCTCTTGAGATGCTCGGTGCTGAAGGTGCCGGTTACGACGAATCAGCCCTGGAAAGGCATTATTTTGATGATGACGCTCGCGCTGCCCTTGCCAAGGGAAAGGAACAACTTGCCAAATTAAGAACTGAAGTGACGGAGGGGGACCGGCTGGGGATAACCACTTCAACTACTCTAGTCCAGCCTCCTTCTTCGTCTGAAGTCGACATTATTGGTTCCAGTTCCCATCTTGCATCTCCCACCAAAGTTACCACTGAGATTACAAGCATGCAAGGTGGAGATGAGGGTGAAGAGAGCGCTGATGCGCAAGCTTATGAAGTCGATATCAGGAAACCAGCTTCTCCAGGTAATTTCACTGTTAATCTCGCTACTGTCAATTCTGCTCAAGCGGGTAACTCATTTATTTCGCATGAGTTTCATGAGCTCCTTGGCTATTTCCTCAACCTTGATGAGCCTTCATCTCCTCTCTTTACTGACTTCATTGGTGAACCTTCATCTCCTCTCTTTACTGACTTTAACCTCTTTTCTTCTGTAGAGAAAGTACCAAGCACTGCTCAAACTTCTACTCCTCCGGTCATCCTTCCTTCATCTCTTCAGGCGGTGCCTCCTTCTGCCTCGCAACCTGGATCACAGGAGGAACAAATAGAGGCTCTTCACGGCTTGGATGATCCCATCGCTTCGCAAGAGCAGAAAGATGAGAGACCTGAGGGAGGTGACATATCCCCGGAACGGACTCCTTCTGACGACATTGTTCTATCAAAACTTGTCACTCCGGGGAGTGAGTCTTCCTCACAAAGGAGAGAGAAGCGTGGGACATCAAAGAGGAGGGGGAAGAAAATCACCGCCACTGAAGAGGAGCCGGAAGTTGAACCGGTTACACCTACCTCTCCTACTTCCCTTATACCCACTGGCCGACCTGGAAAGCTGGTCATTCGACCGGGTAAAGGGTCCAAAGGAGGGAAGAAGAAGTGAAGATTTTAGCTTTTTGTCTTTTATATGAACTGGCCGAGAGTTGTGCGGGTATCGGCCCCCGCTTTTATTTTGAAAACCTGTATCTGCATTATAGTTGAATAAAATGATTCTTCGTTTGTACAAACTTCTGTTTGAATTTGAGAATGCATTTACTATTTATTTTTGCACAAGTTTATTTATATGATATTGCAGCGGGCTTATGGTATGTTGTTTGAGTATTACTTTACTGATGCAGCTATACTACTATACCATGTTGCCCCCATACCTTAAGCTTGCTGCAATATTTTATACTTCGAGGGGACTTGCACTCTTATTTGTTAAAGAATAATTATTTTATTCTTTAAAGAAAATTTTTATAGAGTACAACTCCCTTCGTATAAGTTTTTACGCTTTGTCGTTCGAAGAAATCACTTTTTTCTTTTGCTTATGTGCATATTTTACCAAGTGAATTCCTCTATGTGGTAAAGCGGACCTCTGAAGGGTACTTTAACTTCTTTTCTTTTTCTTTTTTTTTTTACGATCATTTTCCATAGTAGGCAAATTACTTTTCCTTTGAAAGTTAAAGTACGCTTTTGATGAGGATTTTTTTTTTTATATATATAGAAAGTTGTACCTCTGAGGAGGGATTTTTCACGTTTCAACACTTGGAAGTTTTATTTCAATCTCGGTGAAACGTGTACCTCCAAAGAGTTATGCCTTAGAAATCCTTTTCACGTTTCAACACTTGGAAGTTTTATTTCAATCTCGGTGAAACGTGGGTTTCCGAAGAGGTCTTTCTTCTTAATTGTGTCCCCGGGAGGGGGTTGTACCTCTGAGGAGGGATTTCTCACGTTCCAACACTTGGAAGTTTTATTTCAATCTTGGTGAAACGTGTACCCCCAAAGAGTTGTGCCTTTGAAGAAAGCCTTTTCACGTTTCAACACTTGGAAGTTTTATTTCAATCTCGGCGAAACGTGGGCTTTCAGGAAGGTCTTTATCTTGTTTTTGCATTTCAACTTTGGTGAAGTGAAATTCCGAAGAGCGGTCACAACACTTCAACTCCTGGTGAAATGGGCCTCCGAAGAGGGCTTTTATTTTGTTTGCATTTCAACTCTGGTGAAGTGAAATTCCGAAGAGCGGTCACAACACTTCAACTCCTGGTGAAATGGGCCTCCGAAGAGGGCTTTTATTTTG
Source organism: Allium cepa (assembly GCA_030765085.1). Taxonomy (NCBI): domain Eukaryota; kingdom Viridiplantae; phylum Streptophyta; class Magnoliopsida; order Asparagales; family Amaryllidaceae; genus Allium; species Allium cepa. The sequence continues at coordinate 432,148,125 of CM060942.1, forward strand.
TTTGCATTTCAACTCTGGTGAAGTGAAATTCCGAAGAGCGGTTATAACACTTCAACTCCTGGTGAAATGTGCCTCAGAGAGGGTTTTCACCGCCTGGAAGTTACTCTCTCATGGTTGGAGGGTCATGACTCCTCCAATCTTTTTTGTTGAGTAGAGAACTTTCTTTTTTGTGGCGTATGACCCATTAGAGGTCTTTTATCCTCCGAAGAGTTGCGCCTCCGAAGAGGACTTGTGCCGCTGATGGTAGCTTTGGTTGTTCCTCTGTTCACTTGCTTATGCCTTTTCAGCGATCCTCCTTTTTTTTTTCTTTTCAAGTTTTCATTCCCCTTTTCTCACAAGTGGCTTGTTTAATCCAAGGAAGTGTACTTCATTGCCAGGCAAGTTCGTGAGAACGGGCACTAGCTTCCTAATTGGATGTTTGTTTGTTCAAACAATCTCAATTTATCAGCAAGGGCTCGTTTCTATCGAAATCATTGGCCGTTCAATTGAAGTATTTCCTATCTAGGATTTGAATTCGGGGTCTTTGTGACTTGAAATTTGTTTGTTGAATGATGGTGAGAATCGCTCGATCTTATTATGCGCAAGTTTTATTTCCTTTGTCTGCAAAAATTTAAATCGACATTTCAGCAATACATTTTATGTATTTTTATACCGAAAACAAAGCAAACATATAATGATAATAAGGAACACAAGATTTATAGTGGTTCGGCCATGAAATTGGGTCTACATCCACTTTATACTCTCTCATTATTTACTTGCATCAGTTTCACAATTGCTTTCAATTACAAGAATCATACATTCATAATTCTTTTTACAATGTTTCAACAAAATTTTCAAGTAAAGTATGGACGCAAGTGGTTGCTGTTCCATGCCCTTGGAATTTGATCTCCATCAACAGTGGTGAGCTTGAATGTGCCGTCAAGAAGCTTCTGACCTATTACATATGGTCCTTCCCAATTTGGCCCAAACACACCTGTCGCGGTCATAATTCTTTTCAGGACTAGATCTCCAATTTCAAAGCTGCGTTGACGAACTTTGGAATTGAAATGTCTGGCTATCCTTTGCTGATGAGCTGCAACTCTGAGGTTAGCTTCATCTCTTTTTTCATCAAGGAGATCCAGCGCTTCAAGTTGCAGCTTTTCATTTTCTGCTTGATTGAAATGGATTCTTCTGTGTGAAGGGACCTCTGTTTCAACCGGGATCATTGCTTCCGATCCGTATGCTAACGAAAAAGGAGTATGCCCAGTTGCAGTTTTGTGAGTAGTTCTGTATGCCCATAGTGCAAGTGGTAGTTTATCGACCCAACCACCTTTTGCTCTTTCGAGTTGCTTTTTGATGGTTGATTTGATGATCTTGTTCACTGCTTCCACTTGCCCGTTTGCCTGCGGATGAGCTACTGCCGAAAAGCTTTTCTGGATTTTGAATCGCTTACAAAAATCCTGGAATTCCTCGCTTTCAAACTGAGTACCATTGTCTGTGATTATTTTCTGAGGCACACCGTATCTGCAAATGATATTCTTGGTCACAAAGCTTATCATTTTCTTTGAAGTGATCGTAGCTAATGGTTCAGCTTCAGCCCACTTAGTAAAATAATCAACTGCAACAATAGCATATTTAATCCCTGATTTAGCAGTTGGTAGCGGCCCAATGAGATCCATTTCCCAAATTGCAAATGGCCATGGACTGATCATCTGTGTGAGTTCGGTAGAAGGTGCTCTAGGAATTTTGGCATATCTTTGGCATTTGTCACATTTTCGGGAGTAATCTGCAGCATCCCGATTAATTTCTGGCCAAAAATATCCGTATCGGAGAATTTTCTTTGCTAGTGTTTGACCACCTTAATGATCACCGCATTCTCCTCCATGCACTTCAGCTAGGATTGTTTTGGACTCTTCCCGGGATACACATCGAAGCAATGGCATTGAGAATCCCCGTCTGTACAATCGGCCATCCTGAATTACATAGCGAGAGGCCTTCCTTAGAAGCTTTCGTCTTTCTATCGAGTTTTCTGGCAGAGAACCCCTGAGTAGGTAATCCAGTATTGGAGTCATCCATGACTCTTGTTCTTGAGATACATTCATAATCCAGTCTATATCCATCTCGTCTATACTTGGCGCTGAAAGGACTTCTACAGGGACCAATCCCAATAGTTGAGCTTCACCAGAACTCGAATATTTTACGAGGGAATCTGCCTTCATATTCTCTTCCCGAGGAATGTGGCTTATTGAATAGTGATCGAGTTCACATAGGAGTTCCCAAGCCTTTGACAAGTAGGAAGGCAGGTTTCCACCTTTTGCTTGAAATTCCTTCTTGACTTGGCATACAATAAGCTGGGAATCACTGAAAATTTGTAGCGCTCGAATGTTTAGCTCTTTAGCGATTTTCAGACCTGCAATAAGAGCTTCATATTCTGCTTCATTGTTTGTTGAAGGAAATTCCAGTCTTAGTGCATAACATAATGATCGACCTTCAGGAGTTTCAAGTACCACTCCGGCTCCAGAACAGTAGTCATTTCTTGCGCCATCAACATACATCTTCCACTGGATTGGAGAATCACTGATCGCTTTTTCCTCACCATTATCTTTCTCTGTGAATTCTGCAATGAAATCAGCTAAAGCTTGTCCGTTGATTGCTTTTCGGGGATGATAAGTGATGTCATATTGACTGAGTTCAATGTTCCATTTTAGAAGGCGACCCGAAGTTTCTGGGCGAAATAGGACTTGCTTTAGAGGTTGATCAGTGAGCACTTTGATAGGATGAGCTTGGAAATATTGCCTCAGTTTCCTCGATGCAACTAGTAGGCAATAGGCGAGTTTTTCCAACTTGGAGTAATTCAGCTCTGCCCCAGTGAGTCTTTTGCTGATATAGTAAACTGGATGTTGAATCCTTTTGTCTTCCCGTATCAGCGCTGCACTTAGAGCATGAGATGATACTGCCAAGTATATAAGAAGATCCTCACCATTACCTGGTCTAGAAAGTATCGGAGGCGTTTCCATATGACGGATCAACTTTTCAAAAGCTTTTTGGCATTCGGGCGTCCATTCAAAGTTCTTCTTTCCTTTTTTCAGGGCATCGAAGAATGGGATGCATTTATCAGTAGCTTTGGAAATGAACCGACTCAGGGCGGCGATCTTTCCGTTGAGACTCTGCAATTCCTTCTTTGTTCTAGGAGCTTTAACTTCTTTCAAGGCAGTAATTTGAGCTAGACTAGCCTCAATGCCCCTAGCACTGACGATAAAACCTAAGAACTTTCCGGATTCGACCCCAAATGTACATTTCAGGGGGTTAAGCTTCATTCTGTATTTCCGGAGGACTGCGAACATTTCTGCTAAGTGTTCAATGTGATCCGCTGCTTTCCTAGACTTTACTAACATGTCGTCGACATAGACTTCCATAGTTTTGCCCAATTGCGGTTTGAACATAGCATTAACAAGTCTTTGGTAGGTTGCCCCTGCGTTTTTCAATCCGAAGGGCATAACTCTGTAGCAATAAAGTCCAACATCTGTGATAAAGCTTGTATCCTCCTGATCCGGCTCGTGCATCATGATTTGGTTATAACCGGAGTAGGCATCCATGAAAGATAACAATTCATGTCCCGCAGTTCCGTCTACCAGTTGATCGATCCTGGGTAATGGGAAGCAATCTTTGGGGCAAGCCTTGTTTAGATCAGAAAAATCAATGCACACTCTCCATTTTCCATTAGCTTTCTTGACCAACACAGGATTTGAAACCCAATTCGGGTATGTAGATTCTTTGATGAAGTTATTTTCCATGAGTCGATCAACTTCTTCTTTTAATGCTGCTGACCTTTCTGGACCTTGGGTTCTCCTTTTTTGTTTAACTGGAGTAAACTTTGGGTCAACATTCAGAGCGTGTACTGCAACTTCTGGAGATATCCCACACATATCGGCATGAGTCCAAGCAAAGACATCCAGATTTGCTTTCAGGAAAGATATCAAGATATTCTGAATTGACACATTAAGCTGTGAACCCACATTCAACACCTTATTTGGGTCCTTCGGGTCAACAGGTACCGGAACTGTCGTTTCCACCGGTACTACTCTATTCTCCCCTGTACTGGCTTTTCTGGGATCCATTTCTTTCCGTGCCCCGCTGTGCTCGCCAGTGCAGGGTCCGCTCTGTAATTGCTACAAGGCTGGTTCCTTGATGCGGACTGGGGTTGCCGCATCCTTTCCCATTTCTCTTTTTCTTGACTCTCGCAGCTCTGTCAAGTAACATTCTCGCGCAGCGTTTTGATCCCCTTTTATAACTCCTACTCCATTGTCAGTAGGGAATTTAATAGTGAGGCACCACGGGGCTAGGATAGCTTTGAATGCTGCGAGTGTTGGGCGGCCAAGAAAAGCATTATAAGCAGAAAACTCATCGACAATCACAAATGTTTGCTTGCGGACCACTTTCCTTTCTGCTTCTCTGAGTTCTACAAGAAGATCGATGGTCCCAATTGGTTGTTTTGGCTCCCCAGTGAAGCCAGCGATCTTCTGTGATGAGGCTTGCACATCGATCATAGGGATTTTCATCTGGTCAAATGTCTTTTTGAAGAGGATATTACATGATGCTCCGCAGTCAATGAGGACTCTTTTGACAATGGCTGGTCCTATACCAGCCGAGATGACCAAGGGATCTAAAGTAGGAGCTTCAATACCTGTAGAATCTCTGGCTCTGAAAATAATATCATCACTGAAAGTTTTCTGTTGTTTAAGGGGCGTAGTGTCTTCTAGAACAAAGACGTCTTCTTCGGCTGGAGCATATTTCAAAGCCCTGGAATATCTCTCCATCTCACCCCAACTCTTGCCAGCTGGGTGAGGTCCTCCGGAAATGACATTGATAACGGGCCTTCCAGATTCATGCCCCGTAGCTTTCTCACCTGCCCCAGGCTGATGAACAGGAGCCCGCTGCCCCTGACTCGACGATGCAGGATTGTTGCTATTCTTTTTCACGAATTGCTGCAACTTGTTTTCTCTTAGCAACTCTTCAATCAGATTTTTCAGCTGGCGGCATTCATCAGTTTCATGACCTGGTTGATTGTGGAAACGGCAGAATTTCCCACTTTGTATGGCTTTTCTCCCGGTTCTCAAAGGGATAGGTTTAGGGAAATCGACGGAATCTTTAGTGGCCAGGTAGATGTGCTCCGGTGTATGTGATAATGGAGTATATTCTGATGGCTTGAAGGATCGGGGCTTCTTCAGATTACCCTGTTTCTTTCCATTATTATTCTCCCTTTTCTGCCCCACCGATTCATTCTTGCGTGGAGCGACAGTGTTGTCTTCAGCTTTTTCCAACACTGCCTTTATTGGCAAAGGACGACTTTCCAAGCGAATGAATTCGTCTGCTTTTTTGTAGAACTTTTCGAGAGAGGTTGGCTCCTTCATATTTAACCATTTCCCAAATTCGCTTGAATTATCAATAGCCCTCATCAGATAAGTCAATATCATTCGTGGTTCAGCATTGTCCACCTCAGCCAGTGCTATATTGAAACGGTTCAAGAAAGATCTGATAGACTCACCAGGATTCTGCTCTAAACTGGACAATGACATGATATCCTTGGCCTTCGAAGCATATAGTCTAAACTACTCCTTGAATTTTCTGGTCAATTCTGAAAACTGATCGATAGATCGGACTGGCAACTTGGTGAACCACAGTAAAGCCACGCCTTCCAGGTATACGGGGAAATATCGGCACTTTATTTCGTCGGAGGCCCTGGCACCTGTCATGTGCCAGTCATATTTATACAAGAACTCATTCGGATCACTTGTCCCTTTGTAAGCTGGAATAGTCGGAGGGACAAACTTCCTTGGAAATTCCGCCTTCAAGATTTTTTCAGTAAACGGAGTTTTACTTGGAGCGAAACCCCATTCCTTCTCATCTTCAACCCTTTGCATACTTTCTTTCATGATCTGCCGGACCATTCCAGAAAGATATTCCTCATCATGCCGAGTTCTAGATCCACCAGCCTCAGGAACTGCCTGTTCAAAGGGACTAGCAGCCCTTTCAGGAGCATTCCTTTCATTAACATCGTGAATGTTGCCAGCACAGTTCCTTTCATTACAAGCTGGTTGATTGTTTGCCCCAAGTAGATCGTTCAATTTATTCAGAATCAGAGCGTTCTGGGCACTTTGAGCCTCTAATAGTACATTTTGGGCGTTTATCTGCTGGTTTAGCCCTAGAATCACAGCATCCAACTCCGCTTTCGTAACTCCAACAGACGGAGTGGGTTGATTAGGCACAGGGAAAGCGGAGGTTCCCTCTAGAATGTTTCCAGATCTGACAGATCTGCTTTTCCTTCCAGGAGCCATAATCTCGGATAGACTTCTGGTTTTTAAAGAAATTCTTTCTACAAATCTTTGTGAAGCAATGATGAAAGTTTTCCTGAGTTGGGTTCTCAGTGAAAGCACCAAAAATGTTAACGCTAAAATTTGAACGCTAACACCCCAGTGAGTAGATAACAGTTATGAAAGCACCACCCGTTGGTACGGGAACAAGATACAAGTAAAGAAATTGCAGAAAAGCAGTAAAAGACGACATTTTTATAGTGGTTCGGCCTAAAATCGAGCCTACGTCCACTTTGATTTCTTTATTGCTGAACAAGTACAACTTATACAACTTTCTTCAATTACAATCCACTCTAGACTATTAGTACAAACTTTTACGGAGAATTATCTTTCAAACTCATGATAAATGATGTGGATTCTCTCTCTTGAATTTGATGTAATGTCTTCGATGTTTGGAGTGCTTGAAGTGTTGCTTGAGTCGAGAAAATGACAGAGTTTTGGCGCTTCGAGAATGAACCAAAAGTCCTCTTCATGTTGAATGCGGCCTTGTATTTATAGGCAAACTGTTTAGGCTGAAATTGCAAAGTCATGAGCCGTGACCGACTCATGATGAGTCGTGACCGACTCATGATGAGTCGTGAGTCGTCTGCGAGTCACCCCTTTGCAACATGATTTTGAACTTGCCTCTGAGTCTTGTGTCGTGTGTCGACCTATCCTTTGAGTCGTAGGCTTTCCTGAGTCGTGCCATCCTTAACCCAGAATCTCCTTAACCCGTCAGGTTCCTTAAGTCGTAGCGGCCTCTTGAGTCGTTCATCTCTTGAGTCGTAAACCCAATGAGATACTTAAGGACCTTGAGTGGATGAGTCGTGATCAGATGAGTCGGTCCTTGATGAGTCGGAACTCGAATGAGTCGTTGGATCGGTCTAGGCCTTGAGTCGCAGACCGCTGAGTCGTTGATCCATACTGTATCTTTAAGGCGCTAACTCGCTGAGTCGTTGCTATCAATGAGTCGTTGACCCATTGAGTCGGCAATCCCTGAGTCGCTTCATCAGTTGAGTCGCTGATCCTTATGAGTCGTGAATCCAGTGAGTCGCTGATCTTTACGAGTCGTTGACTGCCTTATCTGCTGAGTCGGCCTAAACTTTAGTGGGGTTAACACATATATTAACTACTCCTAAGTCCATGCTGAAAAGTCCAAAACCCCAAAACGTGGAAAATAATATGAGTGCTGCTACAGTCCACGCAACCTAACCTGCAACCATAATCCTCAGACTGACCCGAGGATTATAAAACAAATCACACGGGTCAGACTATTTCTAGTGTGAGTGAAGTAAGATCTATGAATAATAATTGTCTCAATCAACAAAAGGAAAAAAAGCGCCGCATGTATAATGCAACATGAGGCATCTATGTGTGTGAGAACCAACATGCAAACTTGGTTTCATAAACAATTTCTTTAATCAAACAGTGGTTTTAGGCCAAACCTATCGTATGTAATCCAATACTATACTAACCCAATTATCATTTGTAACCCAAATAATAAGTTCATACACACATTCTCCAAAGATGCTGGGTTTTCAAAATCAACTTTAATACTTCCCAAAAATCATAAAGTAAAGAAAATTGCATTATGGGAATTATGGGATAAATGTAACATGACTCATAAAATATACCAAATAAACAAACGCTAGTATTATAAAATCACAGTGGTAGAGCTCGAGCGCGCGCGGAGACATCAACCCCGTAACCTACTCATAACGCCATAATACACCTGGCAATCAACCCAGGATAATCAAGACGGTCTAAGGCAAAGGCCGTATGCTACCCTTTCACGGATCTACACGTGGGACCCCCACGCCTCCATCCTTCATAGTCCGTGACCCGCCGATCGGAGATCCCGATCAAAAATAAGATTAGCCCTATGTAGCAGACCGTTGACCTTTGGTGGTAAAAGGGCATGTGATATACCACCGATTCAGGTAGCGATCCTGAATCAGCTCGGCCAAGGTGGAGTTTTGGCCCATTGGTCAACAGAGTCCAATCTATCCCGACCCAAAAATCAAAGTGTTTATAATTTTAAAACACTTTTTAAAAATAAAAGTCAACGATGACAATCGTCTTCTAAAAATAACCTTTGAAAAACCCAGTATAATATTCCAAAAGCAAATAAAATTTTGCAAAACAATTGTCCATACAAATAAAAATAATACATCTCCTTTCGCATTAATACACAAGTACCCCATAATACTTATGCATCAAGGCGAAACATATAAACTCAACTTATTGCATTAAAATTATTCAAAATTCATTAAGTTAGATAAAAATTCTTAACAATTTACTTATATAAAAAAACAAAACAACATTTGTTTTATATGCAAAATGCTACTAAAATTATAAATAAAATTTCCATCATTTTCAATATACGTATAAAGCGAATAACTTTTTTTTCCATTGTATCAAAATAACCAAATATGACATTTTTATTTAATTTAAAAACTAAAATTTTACTTTCTTTTGCCAATCTGGACTGCATGGTACAGCCCTAAGCTGGGCTGCACACGCAACTCGCCGCGGAGCTGGACTGTACAGTGCAGCCCAAACCTGTCTGGGCTGCACTGTCCAAAGCTGGGGTGTAGCTGGACAGTCCAGACCTGGGCCTGCAGTTGTGCAGCCCAGACTTGGACTGGCTGCAGCCATGTGCAGCCCTCCTGGGCTGCAACTGCAGCCCGAGCTGGGCTGCAACTGCAGCCCATCAGGGCTGCGCCTGGGCAGCCCGAGCTAGGCTGCCACCGCAGCCCACCAGGGCTGCGCCTGGGCAGCCCTGCTGGGCTGCCACAGCAGCCCTGCTGGGCTGCTGCTGGGCAGCCCCTGCTGTTGGGCTGCCACAGCAGCCTGCCAGAGCTGCTCCTTGGCAGCCCCTGCTGGGCTACCACATCAGCCCTGCTTGGCTGCTCCTTGGCAGCCCCTGCTGGGCTGCTCCTGGGCAGCCCAACCGGGCTGCTCCCTGGGGCTGCACTAGCATCCTGGATGCACCGGGGCTGCACATTTGTTATTTTTTTTCTCCATCTCTTTTGAAGGGAAGAAAACTGCAGCTCACTGTGACAAATAAACAAACATCTTGCATGCATTGATTTTCATTCTCATTTTTTTTAATCCAATAATTCATTTAACCACATGATGTAAGAAATGAACAAAGAACAATAATTCCAGAATTTCACCCTACATTTGCATGCACACATAAACAAGAAAATAAAACAAAACATGATTATAATTTCACTCACCTAAACACCAATTAGCAATCTTCAAGCCCTAAATCAGCTAGCCTTTGATTGCTGAAGCTTTTCCTTTCAATTGCTAACAAAAGAGAAAAACCGTAAATAGCTACACATAAAACAAAAGAATGAAATAGAAAAGAATTGATTTAAGGATACTTACTTTTAGAATTGGGAATCTTAGATTTAATTGTTTCTCTTCTTCTCTTTTTTTTTTTTGATTTGGATGAGAGGGTTAGCAATTAGGTTTTAGGTTTTCCTTTTTCCTTTCTTCTTCTTTCTGTTTCTGAACTGTACGTACAGAAAAAAAAAGAGTTGAGGAGAGAGAATGGTATTTTTATTGCAAAGTCCCTCCTCTAGAATCTTCTTCCAATTAACCCTTATTTTATTATTTCCCTTTTTTTCTTAATAAAGTGTAATCATTTTATTATGTTTTTGTTCTAGATTTTTCTTTCCTCAACATTATTTTATTCAATTCTAGAACTTTCCTACATGGCATCATGAAAATGATATTATTATTATTATCATTATTTATGTATAATTTGTAAATTAGTATGAAAATTACTTTTTTTTCCAATGCATAACATGAGAATTAACATAAACCTTTATTTTATTTAAGCTTCTCCTCACTTTTTTTTTTTTTTCTTTTAAACTTTTTTAAGTAACAACAGCTACTCTACTTTTTTTTTCTCTAAGAAAAATTAATTCATTAAATAAGTTACCTTAACATAAAACATACAATTCATTACATTCAATATACATAACAAATAAGTCACTGAACATTTATTTCCCTCTTATCTACTTTACTATTTTATTTCAATTTTACAAACAAAATATTTACTTTATTATTATTACCAAATAAATTATAATAATAATTTGTTTTTTAACTTTTCCATTTTTCCTATTATACCAAATTGGAAATCAACATAAGAAAATCTCATCTAAACTTTTCATACATAAAACGCGTTTTATCTTATGTAATTAGTTACCATTCTTTCAAAAAAAAAAACTTATCTTGTTCAATGTTTAATTTTTCGAATAGTTTAGGTTAATACAATGGTTCATTTATTAAAATAAATTACATTACCTCAAGAAGGAACAATTTATAACTCCAAATAAAAGCAAACGAATTTGTTACCATTTATTTTCCTCTCAACGCTATTAATATTAAATTCCCATTTTTTCTCATTTATCTATTATTTTATTTTCTCCATAAATATTTAATTATTTATCATTATTAACAAATTAATTATCAATTTATTAAGTTGATTCCCAATTTAGTATCCCTAAAAATCGGGTTGTTACATATTTTATTAGCAAAGAAACCACTTTAAATTATTTCACTCACTTGAATCTATTTACAATTCCAAACCATCATTATTATATTCTAGTTCCATTATACATTCACACTTCCAATATTTGTTACCTCAATTTGAAAATTTCACGCCACAACTGGATTTTTATTCACTTTCTAAATTTTTAATTTTGACCAAACTATTAAAATTTTATTCCTGCTAGTACAAACTCCATTTAATTTAGCTTACACATAGTTCATTTCCAGACAATCATTTGGATTTAATTGAGTAGACACTTACTTCATTCAGCATTATTTCAACTAAATTAAATTTTCTTCCAATTTGGTTCTTATCCAAATTCCTTTCAAGTTTACCTAAATTTTGTTCAGCCAAATTAAATTCATCCCACTTCTTTTACCCCTCATATAAGGATTGAACTCCATTCAATATTATTTATTACACAACTGGAATTTAATTTCAATTTCATTATCAAACAATTTTCCATTTTCCCCATACATAAGTCCAAGACTTATTTGCTAACTTAAGAACACCCACATTTTTGTTCTCGCTTTGCTTCATTAGACTTTGCATCTCATTAATGGCTAAGTTTTGGATTTTCCACACCATTGAACTCTTTCCATTAATGAATTTCAATTTCATTTCTATTTAAAAGTTTAGGTTGCTTATTTAAGTCCACTTCCATTGTATAATCACAAATTCATATTATATCTAAGAATATGAATTTCTTTATGCAATTTAAGAAATTTTACATTTCACCTTTATATCCAATTTAATTCAATTTCAATTCAATTATATTTAATTCAATTTCAAATCCGCAATTTTAATTCTCCATATACAAGTTCAAAACTTAATTATTAACTTGAGTTCACTTACTTCTTTTATATCTCACTTTATCCTATCCCATTTCACATTTCACTTGAGTTTAGTTTGGGCTCACCATACCATTCAATTATTTCTCATTTGTGATTACAACTCCATTTCTCTATTTATAAGTTCACCAACTTATTTATTTTAAAGCGCATATTGCTCATTTCAATCAATCTACATCTTATAATCACTATCTCAGATTTTACATGTATATGTATTACTGAATTCTTAGGGATACAAATCTCCTTTCACTTTAATCCGTTGCACATTTTAAATCCACAACTCCAGATTATAAGTATAATACTTAATAGCTTATGGGTACCATTCATTACACAATAACCTACAATTTCAAATCCAACTCACATTTTCATTTAGCCCAAATCCATTTAATTCTAAACTCAATTTATTTAACTTAACCAAGTTAATTTCAAATTTTCTATTCACTTCAATATATTTCATTCACTTTCAATTACTCAAGTTAAATTTTAATTCCAAGATTAAAATTTTCATTTCTTCCTTCTTATTAATATCTACTTCACTTAATAAGTTCAATAGTTAGTTTATTTTAATTTTACACATCATTTATATATAATTTTCCAGAATTCAATTGCCCGGTTTCATTTCAAAACCATTTTGAAACATATTAAATATATACTTATTTGGTATATCAATCAAATCAAATTTCTGGATTTTTCCAAAACAATTTGTTTATACCAAAACAAATTTCCCATTTTTGAAATGTCCAAAACAACTGTTATACCCAACCAATCCAAACAATACCATAACCAAGTATTAGGAAAGCAATCCACCACTTAGAAACTCAAAAATGAATTCTAATGATGTGGCCAGCATCATCAGGATTATTTTCCAGCGACTAAAGTGAGTTCGGTGCTTCTTACTTTCCCAAATATATTTCAAAACAGTTACCATTCAAAAATATCTTCCCAAATAATTCTCTCTCATTGCCTTCAAACATTTTGGAAAACATTTCAAACCTTTTCAGGATTTCAAATTTCCAAACCTTTTATTTTCCATTACATTTAAAATCATTTCCAAAACATCCGGGTTTAAATTCTCGTTTAATTCACATTTAGTTATTCTTCCTTTTATATAATTTATACTCATGGAATTTATTTGGTTATATCTATTTCACATTTTAGATTAACTTTTAGATTCTTATTTACTTATTGTATTAGCACCCAATCAACCAAATATATATATAATAATTTCAGAAAATTATTTATTTTGTATCAAAATATAATTTTGGGTAAAATTATTTCATTTACCCACTTTAAAAAAACAATACTATGTCGGTTTATCTTGTTTAAGAGTTTAGAAACCCCTATCGATACCGTTGTACTTCCCGCACCGACCAGAATTCATAAACACTCAACCGATAAGTCAACACAGTATAAAAACATTTTTATATGCACTAACAAGTACGCTCTCATATCTATTTATACACTCAACTCATTATAGAGTACTATTGACTCTGTTTAATGAGTAATTTCCCCACCAAAGCCTAGGTTGTCGCCAACCTAAGCTCTGATACCAAGTGTGACAGCACGCAAATCCATACCCCTTGAATCAACACTATTCTACCTCTATTAACTCAAGTGGCACAGAATTACGAACCATTAGGGTTAAAGAAGAAGAGATAGAAGTAGGAGAGACTAAACTATATCAGAATCTCACAGTCGCAGTGGACAAAATATAATAGTCAATATAGAACTTTACACAAAATGAAAGCTATTAATGTTTTTACATCATATCATCAGAGTATCTCATACATCAACAATCACAAATCAGACCTACCATACAATCACAGCAGCGGATATATATAGGTACATATAATATGTTTCGGACTCCAGCACCTCTCCTGCTCCATAGCAACCTGTCCTGAACATATAATACTCGGTCTGACCCGAGCATTATAATGAAATAACACCCGAGTCAGTCTGGAATACCAGCTGATAATAAATATGCATCCAAATTGATTTTTTTTTTAAGTTTCAAAAATCTTTTGAAAACAAAAGCATCTCGTATGACCACGCCACAAATAAACATGTCGGGTTTTTACCTTACGATAGCTAAAACATTTTTTTTATAGAAATCCTCTGATATTATAATAGTGTCTATATACAAATACTTATAAAATAGCCGAAATTGTTACATTCATTAAATTCCAGCAACTAGCCACCGAAGTGGGTAATACAAACAAAACCCGTACAAGGCTCGTAGGGAAAATGGATTTCCAACAATGATTAGGCACTGGGGTACCACCTGTCACAGTACAGGGCCTAGTTCACCGTACCAAGGACTACTCCCTTCATCCCCTGCAACACAAGGCCGGAACCATTCGTTACTGAACGGTCGCGAACAAGATAAACCCCGTGGTTGGCACGACCAACCACCCACTAAGCCGAAATAAAAAAGGAACATCTAGACAGGGGAAATATCTTGTCCTGCTTGGGCATGACCCACCTAACCTTGCTGCATATCCCCTGATTTTCAGTCATTCCCGGTTGATGAGGCTTGAGGCTAAGCGTTACCTTTAGAACGTTTTCACTTAGAATGCCCATCGTCCACCTGACGATGTTTCGCAAGCATTCGTCCATACAAGTCCGTCCCGGGTTCGAACGGAACCGAAGGCACTCCTCCTACTACATCCATTTTGGAAATATCCTCAGGATTAGTAGCGACTAGCCCTTGCACTTCACTGCTCCATCTTCGACTCCGAACTCGTTTTTCTGCACGAAACGTACAAATCAGATCGAAGTGGTTTTCGAGAAATAAATCTCGATCCCGGTCTCTTCGAAACGATCAACGCAGTTGTCCAATATTGATAGTCGGTGATTTAACTATCAATTTATATTCATAAACATCCATAAGCATCCATCACACAATAAATAATTCCCATATTATTTATTTGCCTCAATATCTTTAAAAGATATATTTTCAAAGTTTCAAAGCTCATTTGAAATCAATCCCCAAAATTCTTTCCTTTACCATATATTCCCATTGGAAATAACCAAGTTCAAAACAACTTAATTTGAAAACAGTTAAAAACATTTTATATTGAAATATACTCTAAAATACGTAAATTCACTTCTAGTTACTTACTCGAAAAAAAAAATTTCAAAATATGTACAGTAAAACCATTTATTAAAATATAAACTTTGATTTTAAATAAGGTTTTTAATAAACTAAATTTAAAGTAGTGTTTTTAATAAGATAAATGCTAATTTCAGACGACTTAAGTCCAAAACTAGTCTTTTAAACAAATCCATTTGTAAATATAATTATTAATGTATTTATAAAATTTACTATTGCTAATTATTAATAATTATTTAAAACAATAATTTCCAAACACACTTTTAAACAAGTTTGAATTTTTAAAACTTTCTTTTTATAAAATCAGTTTAAACTCGAACTTGGTTTTTCCCAGGGAATCCCATTTCCACTTAAACATCACAGAAATCCTTCTCACAATTTCTGTCGATTTATTTCAATTTAGTTTTATTGTTTAATAACATAAATTTACTTTCACATTTATCAACTGATAACGTTTCTCTTATTGATCATTCCAGATTTTATCAATTTTCAATTTTTCATTCCAAATAGATTTCAAATTTTAATTCTTTTAAATTCATTAATTAACAATATCTTTTATTTCTCAAAAATTCAATTTATTCATTTATAATTAAATTATGGATTTATAATTTATCCAGCAATATTCCAATACAATTTTATTTCAGTTTTTCATCCAAACAGATTCCAATGTTTGCATTCCTTTAAATTCCTTATTTATTAATTTCTTAATTTCTTTTGAAATCCCAATTTAACTTCTTATAATCAAAACTCCAATTTTCTTTATAATTAACATTCTGGGTTTAAAGTTTATATCACAATATCACAATACAATTCACTTCCAAATTTATCGATCACAATATATAAATAGGCATCATCATTAACTATAAAAATATTACTACATTGTGAGGAATCCAGTTGGATCCCTCCAACCTGTTTTCCCTGCATCCACAAATATTAGTACATCACATATATAAATATCAATCCAGACTAATAATAAAAATAATATGCAACCAATCACACAGATATTTAAATATTTATTATTTAAGTCCGCCAATATCCAGATGTGAGTGAGAATAACTCACCTTGAGTTTCGGTGAGCGTTCGAAATTTAAATTAAACCGAACGACGTTCTATTTAACCCAAATTTCTACTTGTCCGGAATGACTCCGGATCTGCACCATCTCGTAGTGCTCGACTCTGCGATTCCGGCGCTATCAAGTTCGTTAATTTCTGATTCAATATGAATTAGTTATTAATTTTTAAAGTTTGTATTGAATTGAAAACAAATTTCTCTTTTAATTAAAATTACCCCAAAACAATAACTGTCACGTACAAACAAAGAAGGCCGCTCCTCATCTTCTACTTGAACGCAACATAAAGGAACACACGCAAAAATTGAACCCATAGCTTGCCCACTAGGGTTGAAAACTTCGGCCACTACGACGAGTTTGAGAACGATCAGATTCTACCACATCGAAGAGCTCATCGCCCAGCACACACGCCCAGAAGCACACTGAACTCGGTGCCCTCCTCCACCTTGAAAACGCGGCCGAGCCTATAAAGAACGCGGCCTCCGTGCTCCCTCCACGCTGCACTAAACTCCATCACCACCGTACACAACGAAGATCTCACAGCCCTCCTCGATTCTCTAGTTGAAAATTTTCGAAAATAATTAGTGGATTAGGAGATCTAGGAGGAAGAACGATATTCATTTTCAGCCATTAGAACAATTAGAAATGGCGGCTGGTGATTATATTTAGGGTTTAGATAGATTAGAACGTTTATATAATTATTTAATATTATTTAATTAATAAAAATTCCCAATTTAACCACTTATGCAAACGAACTCCAATCTATGCGTTTCGACAGGCGATCCTAGGGTTTTTCCACGTTCCGGACACAATGGAACAAGTTTCGTAAGCTAATTCGGTCATATGTGCGAGTTACGGAATTAAACGATCAATTTCAAATTAAATCGATTAAAACGATTGCGATGCGTTTCGAGCTGCCAGGGTCAAATGACAACTCCGATTGCTACGAAAATTGAAATCCGATAATAAATAACTATTACGTATCCAATGAAACTAGTTTCGTCAAATTCCGAGATTGTGCCCCGGAAGGCTATTTTCACTCGTCTATTAAATCAGGCGATTTTCAAAATTGTCGAAAACGCTTAAAAATTAACTTTTAAAATTTTACTAACTTTATAATAATTCATATAAAATTTATAAACACCATAAAAATCATTCTGGCTCATTCCGGACCAAAATCTGATTAAAGTGCATTTTAATAATATTAAATTCATTTTTAAATCAATGTAAAATCCCAAATATTAATTTATCAACTTTAAAATTCTTCTAAAATTCCCACTGTGCTATTTGCACTCAAATAACTCAAAATAAATTTTTAAAACCGTTTTTATCACTATTTACGTCCAGATTTACTTTTATTTTAATTCTGAATATTTAAATTATTATTTCCCATTATTCAAATTCAACTGGAATTACTTTAATTAAAAATTATAGCTTATTCCATTGTTTGAACCCGAATCCATTCATTTCAAAATCAATTAAGAATCCACATTAAACATTTAAACAAAATAAATGTTCAAATTCAACGGCTTAAAAATACGGGATGTTAAAGAGTCCATATCTCAAGTGTATACAACAAAATAAACTACTAATCTAAGTCGTTAGACAAAGTCAGAGAAGTCAATCCCAAGTGAGAAGTCAAGCTGAAGCACCTGTAACATCTCGGTCTGACCCGAGTATTATTTAATAAGAAAATAATAAACGGACCAGTCTAGCTATAAATATCAGATGAAGCGATATAGAATAAGAGGTATGACTAAACACATAATAACCACAATGCCAAGCTGTGGTAAATAAGTAATTGAAAATCAACAAGAGATTAATCAATATCACAAAAATCTACCCAAAGATCAAAGAAACGTCATACTCCTTATTTCGTTCACCAAACCATAAATATTGACGATTATATCATTGTCAATCACAAAAGTCGACGACACACAAATTCACCAATGCATAAATATTGATAAAACTTATCAATGAAAATCACGAAAATTGGTGAAACACAAATTCTAGAAATCATCTCAAGAAATCCATAAATCACAAAAAGGGGGAAGGCCTATCACAAACGGGAGCATAAAGCTCACCAACACGTGTATCACAAACAGAACGCTAATTCCATGGTTGCTAACCATCACAAATTGAGCCGAAGCTCCACAAACGGCCCGAAGACCATGGGTTGCTACCCTACCAATTTGAGTCGAAACTCCACAAAACGGGGTTTAGTCTCCCTCGCAGACAAAGAGACATCGTACATTGCTAGTCTAAATCACAAAGATGATCGTCATGATCAACGAGAAGTGTCAATTACACTAAGCTAGTAAATATATGAGTTTAGCTTCATGTCCCTTAGCCACTTGCTTAACTTAAATATTTACGAACAAACTGTAGATCTCCACTAGAAAATTGTCATAAGAGATTCAATCGAACAAGTCCAAGAATAAACCGACGAAGTAAACGCAAGCTTTTCATACCACTTATTTTACTAAGCCGTTTAATTAGATTTCACATACGAGTGAGGTAAAGGTTTGTATATACTAGTAGATTGGAAATCGGTTTTAGAAAACAAGCTTTGTAATAAAATAGTGTTGAAATCATTTGATGAAAGAGTTTTGATATTTACTACTAGTATTGAAACCTTTATATTTTTAAAGTGACAAATCACAAAGAAGATTGTAGGAACAATCAATCACTGAAATTCACATTCGAAGACGTGAATAAAATCCAAAGAAACCGATAAAGAATCCATCGAAATGGATATTCAAAAATCCCTAAAAGGAGTCATCAAATTCATAATAAATGATAACAACAAATAGGATCATCACGAATCGATTTAAATTGGAATTCTTAAACAAAAAGGCATGCAAGCAAAACACTACAGTTTCAGACGTCTGAAACAAGTGGTTTAGACGTCTGAATCTGGAAAAATAAATATTTCCAGAACGTGATTCAGACGTCTGAACCAAATGTTTCATACGTCTGAAATAGGCGTTTTTAGCCTATTTTCTTTTTGTTGAAAATGAGCCAATTCAGACGTCTGAAATCCCAGATTCAGACGTCTGAAACTGGAATTTTGAGGATTTCCTGAACCTCGACCAAAATGGCCAAACGAATATCGAAAACGATCGAACGAGCAAATGACGACTAAGGATTTACGCCACGTGACAACCTAGCCTTAACGGCTCTTCGATACGCCTCACATATCAATGTCCAAATATCCATAATAGGATTTTCATAGATTTTGATTTCAAAACACCAAAAATTGGAATATACACCAAATCAATCCAAACCAAAATCAAATGCACAAGAATAAGTGTTAGGAATTCATACCTAACAATCGAAGATAATTACAAACTAAGATGTGAGATAAAAATATCTCACCTTTGAACCCAAACGATTGAAGAAGAAGCTTGAAAGCAAAGGAGATTCAACCACTCTTCAAATCCAACTCAAGAAGCTTGATTCTAAGCTTTAAAAGAGTTAGGTTTAGGAATCTCTGAAATTGATAAGAGAATGAGTTGGAGAAGAAGAAGAGAAGCTTACCAATGGGTTCTTCTATTAGTTTGGAGCTAGAGTTTGATTTGCAAAAGAAAACTTGGGCTTGGAGTTTTAATTTCCTCTTCCACTCTCCATTAATATAAAAGCTTGAGTATTAGGAAATGTGGAATGAAGTAATGAGGAGGAGAAAGGGTTGGGACTGAACACACAAGTGGGGTTATTGGGCTCAGCCCAAACCAAAGCCCTAAGTAGAAAGTGGTAAAACTTGACTAACTCCAAACATATCGAACTTTACACTTAAAAAGATCGCAAACAGCGTTTTGAACTCAATGGGAGTGGTCTCGAGTCCTAATTCGACCGTATGCAAAAAAAAATAGCTTTTCAGACTAAATTCCGAGTATTGATAAAATATTTAAAGGAAATATTTAAATACATAATCGATAAATATTCGGGTTGTTACAGGATTTTACCTTACGATAGCTAATTACTTTTTATTAAAAATCCTTTGATATTTTAATAGGGTCTATATACAAATGCTTATACAAATAGCCGAAATTGTCACATTTATCAAATTCCAGCTACTAGCCACAGAGTGGGTAATACAAACAAAACTCGTAAAAGGCGCGTAGGGAGAATGGATTTCCAACTAATGACTAGGCACTGGGGAACCACCTGTCACAGTACGTGGCCTAGACCACTGTGCCAAGGATCACTCCTGACCCCCTGCAACATAAGACTGGGACAACCCCTTACTGGATAATTCTGTGTAAGATCACCCCACGGTTGTGATCAACAACCACACCACTAAGCCGAAACAAAAGGGACATCTAGATAGGGATGACTTACCCTGAAGTGGGTGCTACCCACCTAGCCTTGCTGCATAACTCCTGATTTTCAGTCATTCCCGGTTGATGAGGCTTGAGGCTAAGCGTTACCTTTAGAACGTTTCGCTTAGAATGCCAATCATCCACCTAACGATGTTTCAAAAGCATTCATCCATACAAGTCCATCCCGGGTTCGAACGAAACCGAAGGAACCACTCCTACTACATCCATTTTGGAATTATCCTCTGGATTAGTAGCGACTAGCCCTTGCACTTCACTGCTCCATCTTCGACTCCGAAATCGTCTTTCTCACTAAAACGTTCAAACCGGATTGAAGCGGTTTTCGAGAAATAAATCCCGATCCCGGTCTCTTCGAAACGATCAGCGCATTGGCCAATATTGATAGTCGGTGATTTAACTATCAATTAATATTCGCAAACATCCATCACAATATAAATAATTTTCCAAATTATTTATTTATCTCAAACTATCTTCGCAAGATATATTTCCACTTTTCAAACCTTTTTTAAAACAGTTTCAAACTATCTTCCTTTTACAAAATAAATTTCCCAAATATTTTCTATTTCCACTGAAATAACCAAGCACAAAACTTTAGATTTTTAAAATAATTTAAAAACACTTTATTATAAAATATACTTTAAAATATTTAAATTAAAAACTACGTTAATACTTTATTAAAAATATATATACTTTAAGAATATTTACAACAAAGCTACTTAATAGAATATTAAACTAAATTTCTCTTTTTAGAACAAATTACCAAGTCACCTTAAATAATTACTACGATAATAGATTTGAAAAATACCTATTTTAGAATTAAACATTTAGAAATAATAAATTTCCTAGAACACGCTTTTTAAAACAACATTAAATCTTTTAACTTATATTTAAAATTTTACTTTGAAACGTACTTGTCTATCCAAGGAAATATATTTTTCTTCACATCCTTTAAAAATAAATCGTTGTTTATTTTTAAACAAATTTTCTCATTTCCTTAATAAGTTCCCACCGTTAATTTATTCTCCAAAATATTCACTAATATATTACTTCACTTTTATAAACCCATTTTATAAATTCCATAATCACATTCTCCTTTCAATATCCAATTTCAAACCCTTGAATCAATTTCAAAGTTAATTTCCAATTTACTCCACTTTGAAATAAATTCCTTCTTTATCTATTTCAATAAATTTAAAACTTGGATTATAAAATAAATTCTTTATTCCTTTAAATAATGTCACTTAGGGTTTATAATTCATTATTTCTCTGTTTATTCAAATTCCCCTCTCCATACTCGAAATTTATATATTAGAATTTAAATCACTTTTATTCTTTTCTAATTTATCCTTCAATTTATTAAAATTCTCTATAATTATTTTACTTAAAAATTCACTCTTTTATTTTCTCTTCAAAAATCCAATTCTATATATTTTGATAAATCAGTGTACCGAAATGTTCAAGCAAACTATAGCATTCAATATTCCAATATAATTCCTCACAGAATATCAAATAATTATAAGAGAGAATTTTAAATAATCTAAATAAATGTTGAGGAACCCAGTTGTATCCCTCCAACCTGTTTCCTTGTATCCACAGATGTTAGCACAATACCAGTTCCACTTCGAGGTGGAATATCGCGGTATATGGGATTAATATAATATCATCCGCTATTATAAGCCGCATATGGTCTCATTCGCTATATAATGCGGGAAAATCAATCACTCAATATATACTATATACTACTATATATAGTATAGAACATCAAATCAATTCAATTATTCAACCAATTATTTAAATTTAACCATTTAAATTTAAATAATCCAGATGAGTGAGACATTTTGTTTGCAATCCAATCTAGCTTGCTTCTCGATATTAAACCTTGTAAAACATTTATATAATTTATTAATATTTGAATTAATCAACCAATTAATTCCCATAGATTTATTAATTAATTTAATTTGAAACTAAATTCCTTTAAATAAATTAATTAATTAACAATCCAATTCTAACTATATAATTATCTCTTTATTTTTTAGAATCTTTTAGTAGTTAAAATAAATTAGCTACTAATTTTATTTAAATCAAAATTTTCCTTCTTTAAACCTTTTTGTAACTATAATAAATTAAACAAATTAATCACAAATAAACATTATTTTAGAAAACCTCGTAGATTTAAATTGCGTATATATATTCTGTTTACACCTTTAATTTTAAACTCAAAATCCTTTCTTTGAAATTCTTTACCAATAAGAATAATTGAACGAGTTAACTAAACGAGTTAATCCCACAATCCATCACTTTAAAATGACCTAGTACGTTATGTATATTCAATTTTCTTTTCTTTTCAGCAAACAATATAAATAAAAATTTGCTTTAGTGTAAAAGCCTTTTGCCTGTAATATATATCTTTTGTAAAAATAGTAACTTCACTTCTCTCGATTAAATAAAAATTGTAAAACTTCTATTATTAATTAAATTAATTCAGAAGCAACTAAAATTAGATTTGGCATAAAAAGAAATCTAGGCTAAAATTAATACCAGAACTACCTCAACCTTGCTCTGACACAGTAGACTCCTTGCCTCCCTGACCGATGTTTGTGTGCCCCCACGTCACCTAGCCTCTCACAACCGAAACCCTAGATCTCCCTCGAAGCCGTCACCATCACAACAAAACCCACATCGGCCTTCTTCCATCGATCACCGTACGTTCGCCTCCCCCTCTCATCAGCACCGCCATCTTGATGAATTCGAACCCAAGTCGATGCCACTCGATCTGCGCTCGCGACATCCCCTCTTCTACGTGAAATCAATCGCGACCTTGCTCGCGAGCTCGAGCCTGCCACGGCTCCTCGATTTTGTATCGTATTGATTACGGTCACTATTTTTTTCTTTTATTACCGCGTGAGTTCGAAAATTAAATTGACGGGAGGAAAGAAATCGCGACCATATCTGGATTGATTGATCTGGTTTTTTTATGCAAAACTATGTTCGGCCGTTGTCTAATTAAATCCATCTGCTACATGGTTTAGAGAGGAAACGGGAAAGATAAGAGAATCCATTAGCTTGCTCGAGTCAACAAGCTACAATATTCTAAAACGATGGGAAAATGTTTTGATGTGACAGGAAATTTAACAGGTCAAATATTATATTTAAATTTTACATTTTAACTGTCTTGAAAATCGTAGCTCAAAATCTCGACCTCCAATCGAGGCATGCCGCTAGGCGTTCATATGATTATACCCTATTTTGAACGCAATGGAAAATGTTTCGAGTCCTAATTCGATCGTATGGAGTAGATAGCCTTTTGGATCTGTTATTATATTTAATTTCGACATAAATTTCAACGCGTTTATATATCGCATGCTCACACAACAATTCCAATTACTACGAATTTGAAATCTAATAATAAAACAATATTACGGATCTAATGGAACTAGTTTCGTCGAAATCCGAGACTGTGCCTCAGAAGGCCATTTTTAAATATCAATTTAAACGATATATTTTTAAAACTGAACGAATCACTTCCAATTTCAATTTAAAAGCTTTTATTATCTTCGGAACTATCAACATAAAATTTACAAGCCTTCAAATTATTTTTAGCAAGCTTAAAACTGAAGATTCAACATTTTACCCAACTTTAAATTATTTAATTTAATAATTAAATTAACGAATAATGGTGATATTTGAATTCAAGTTAAAATTTAACCTTTTAAACATTTAAAATCAATTAAATATTCCATTTTCAGACGTCTAAAAATTCTTGATCGTCATATCATGACTCCCGATCTCAAGCTTGTAAATCATAATGTTTTTGAAATTTATGATTTTTAAAGGCAAAGTCATAATTTTAAACGAAGTATCCTCTGAGAAAATTAAGGATGAACGGAATCTTGTTTTTAACGAAGTACTGGTGATCGACGAACTTTCGGGTGTCGGGATTTCTTCCAGCGATGCTTGGTTGATCGTCGAATTCGAGAAAAGTGTGAGGCGAAATTATAGATCAACATGGTGGATCTAATTCTGACGATCTTGGGTTTAAAACCCATACTTAGTAGTGATCGGATTTATAACCTCCATCGCTTCGTCATTGCATTGGAGCCATTCGCGCCAGTGGTGATCAAAAGTAGGGAGGCAAGTGTAGCTCTGGCCATAATTTGGTGACCTCTGATGGTCGGAGGAGGGAGGAAGTGGTATTTTTGGTGATCATTGCTTTGTTCTAGTTGATGATGAGTGATGAAATTTGGAGTTCGTCGATGTTGTGGACTTCTGGGTGCTTTGGTGGCCAGGGAAGGTTGTCAATGATCTGTCGACAGTTTTAGCATCGATCGTAGTCGGCTGGAAGGGGCATTGTTGTGCACGGTGTCATTGGTGTAACAACCTTTTTTTTTTTAAACCTCAAAATAAGAATTTAAAATAGAAATTTTAAATTGAGATTTTGATTAAAAAAATTGAAATTCATTTGTAAAGTCAGTTGAAAAGGAACTAAGTTAAGTTGTAAAAATCTTTTGCCTTCACGTGTGACAAGTATGGTCCAATTGTAAATCAATTTGAATACATAGCTGTCAACAATTTATTAAAGCAAAGTGCAACCTTTTGCTTGGCTGGAGCATTTATTTTGAAAAATCAAAAGGCTCTGTTGCTATCTTCGTTATATTATGCAAGTAGGCTTTGCACGTTCCTTTGTCAAAATAATTTTGTAAAAGACAAGTTGGAACATTTATTTCGGCTGCAACAATATTTTTAAAAGCAAAATGGTGAACACCTTAGCTGGCACTAAATGGTTATGAAGCAATGTTAAACACTTTTCACCATCATCATTTTTGTAAGCAGCCTGTCCTTCTTTACACTGAAGCACACTATGCATTAAATGCTAGTGTACAAATATTGCCAGCTCACTTGTTCATTTTTGACTTATACAATTTTGGTGAAAGAAAAAGTAGCTGCATCACTTCTTTTTGTTTTCAAAATTTTTCCAGAAGCCCTGAGATAGAATTAATGGCAGCTCAAAGATTATTGCTCCTTTGGGTTTAGGTGATAACTGGTTTGAAGCAAAGTTTAGGTGAGCGTAAAAATCACATCTCTAATTTATTCACTACTTATTGCGTGCAAACTAGGTGCCCAGATTTTAATATTTTGTGTTGGGTAGTTTCAGTCCGTGTGTGAAAAACTTAGTTTCCTAGGTATATTTTTCAGTGGGTGCGTGCAAATATATTGCACAAAATTCGTATGCATATATTATTTACCTCATCTTTGCGTGTGTAACAACCCGGGGTTTTGTAACAATTAATTATCGTCGTGAAACGATTACTGTTTATAGCTAATCGCTAAGTTTTGTTTTGGGTTGAAATTCTTTCTAAAAATTTGTTAAAAAGTTTTGTGGGCTTTCAATTGAATCTTGGCCCATGTTTTGTATTTGTGCCGTGATAGTATTCAAAACCTGTCCCCCCTAATTCATTTTTATTCGAAAACATTAAAACTAAACAAAGAGAACGAGAAAAGTAAAGAATGGTGGCTTCAAATTTTCGTCACTCGTTCGTTCCTCAAATTAGGGCTTGTGTAAAATCGAAGCTGCCGACTTCAACTGCTCGACCAATGATCTCCTTGTGCGCTGCTCCTTCCTTGCTTCAGATCAAGGTGAGTGATTTTATTTTCACTCACATCTAGTTTGAATTTTAGTGATTTTTAACTTGTGATTTCGTGTTTTCCTCAGCTCTGAATTGATGTTAGACTTCAGTCACTTTGATTTGTGAATTTGCCAATTCATTTATTTGGTTATACCGGATTTTGTAAAATTGCTAATTTCTTGATTTCCAAGGCTCTGACTTTGCTTGTCGTTGAATTCTTTGACGACGTTGATTTCTTTTGTGACTTCGGCTCAGCAGTTTGTAGTTGTCGTGCCCTTTGGTGGCTGACCATTATGTAGCATATCCCTGTTTCATTTTCTGATGACATGGGTTTCTGCTGGCTTCGGCCTTGGCTTGAGATTTCATTTCACTAGTACAAAACTTGTCATTTGTGTCGGTTGTGTAACCCATGTTGTGTCGGTTTTACAACCGACTCATATGAAGACGACACAAAAGACATTTTTCTGTTGTGTCGGTTGTACGACCGACACAAATATCAATCATTTGTGTCGGTTGTTATTAAAGAACCGACACAAAACTATGAATAACTGTGTCGGTTTTTATAAAAGGACCGACACAAATCAGCTTGTATAGTGAAGCACACCACAGTTTATTGTGTCGGTCCTTTTATAAAAACCGACACAACTGTTCATAGTTTTGTGTCGGTTCTTTAATAACAACCGACACAAATGATTGATATTTGTGTCGGTTATGTTTGTTTTTTCAACCGACACAATTGATATAAAGTTGTATCGGTTCCCTTTGAAGTAACAACCGACACAAGTAATATCTGAAGCAAAAAAATAATAATATTATCACCGTTTAAGATTATAGAAACATTATGAAATTGAATTTTAATTTTTTATAAACCAATGTTACTATGAACTGATTGAACAAAAAATATAATTATATTATCCATCAACATAATTTATGTTTACAGACCAAAATAGAATATAATCTATCACAAACATAACGTACATAACAAAATACCAACGTAGGTTACAAAAGATCAGCGTACACAACCAACTACATCCAATTATACATGATATAACTAGCTAAATTCTCTCGAACCTCGTCTATCTCTTGTTGGTTATAAGAACCGTCTCGTACAAAGTCCTGCAATTAAGAGAATTGTTATACAAAAAGACAATAATTAAGTCATGAATACTGTTAACGCTAAAAAATAAACGCTAACACCCCGGTGTATAGATGGAAATTGTGAAAGCACCACCCGTTGGTACGGGAACAAAGTATATGCAAAGAAATCATAGGAAAGCTATAAAAGACACAGTATTTATAGTGGTTCGGCTTAGGATCAAGCCTACGTCCACTTTAAAGCTCTTTATTGCTGATTTAGTTACAATTCTTTACAATCAACTCCGATTACAACACACTTAGACAAATATCTCAAACCCCGATGTAGAAGAATCCTTCGAATGCATGATGAATGAGTTATTTTTCTTCTTGAGATTTGTCGAAATGTCTTTGGTGATTGGAGTGATAGAAGTGTTGCTTGAGTGTTGCTTGAAGTCGAGACAATAGCAGAGTAATGGCGCCTAGGAAGTCAGTCCCCCCAAAAGTCCTCTAAATGTTGAATATGGCCATGTAATTATAGGCAAAACGTTAGGCTGAAACTGTCAAGTCATGAGTCGTGACCGACTCATGATGAGTCGTGACCGACTCATGATGAGTCGTGAGTCATCTACGAGTCACCCCTTTGCAGCATGACTCTGAACTTGCCTCTGAGTCTTGTGTCGTGCGTCGACTTATCTTTTGAGTCGTAAACCTCCCTGAGTCGTGCCATCCTTAACTCATAGAATCTCCTTAACTCGCCAGGTTCCTTAGGTCGTAGGTTTCTTGAGTCGTTAGCCTGTTGAGTCGTGGACTTTTCCTGAGTCGTAGCTCCAATGAGTCGGTAAGACCTTAAGTGGATGAGTCGTGATCAGATGAGTCGGTCTTTGATGAGTCGGAGCCAGGTCAAATGAGTCGGTACTTTCCCTAAGTCGTCCTTTCAATGAGTCGCTGAGTTTAGAAACTCCCATGAGTCGCATAATAGTTGAGTCGGGGATTCTTTGAGTCGGTCCTTGATGAGTCGGTGAGTCCCTTAAGTCGCGCAGTTGGGTCATTGAGTCGTACACGAGTTGACTGTTAGCTTATACACTTGAACCGCCAACGACTTATGGTAAGTCGTAAGCCTTCTGAGTCGCTAACTGCTTTGTCTGATGAGTCGGCTCAAGCTTCAGCAGGGTTAACAAATACTCTGCAATATATATAAAAGATCAGTCTGAGAGGAATGTAATTCAAACACAGGTTGAACCATGCATAAGCTGAATATTGGAAAACAAATTAAATGATAGCTCATCGAATACATTCTGAGTGATTATAGCAAACAAATTAAATGATAGCTCATCGGATACATTCTCAGTGATTATAGCAGAGAGGTAGGTGTTTTTTTTTATCCTGGATTATTACTAAAAAAGCATTTCGTTCTTAAAATGACACGAAGGTACATCACTGTCTTCTGCTTAATTTTTTTTACTTTTCATTCTTATATGATTAACCCAATTTTCTACTACACCCTTGGTAACTTTATGAGCTCAAATTCAATTTAATTGCATACTCTAGAAGATGCAAATATGTTCTAAATCTTTTGATGTAGGATGTAGTTGCTTTTAACTTATGTATGGGTAAATCAAGAATGTGACATTTCAGTTTGAGTGTGTCTATATATATATATATATATATACATATATATATATATATATATATATATATATAAGTTAGAGTTATTCAATGCTAACAGCAGGCACTAAACAAACTTAGTGGAATATCAGTATTAGCAATCTAAGCAATCCTTCTATAAACAGCAATTCTTGTGACATTTTTCTTAATATCTCTCACTGTAGGCTGCCAGAAAAGCTTCGGAAATTGCTATTAAAGCACCACAAGTAGAAGAGTAAGTAAACAAAGCAGTTACCGCTGCAGATAGGGCAGCCACCGCTGCCCGAGTCGCTGCGATTAAAGCATTTCATAACAGGATAGATGGAAATTTTTGCCCCATAGATGTCTGAGCTTGAAAATTTTGCATCTAATTATCAAATTTTTGCTCTTTTCCCATAAGAAAACAAACAAATATTAAACCATTAACTAAGCTTCTCCAATACTTGACTGTTCCCACTGTTATCCACTCTCATTCACAGTCATTCACAGTCATACACATTCACTATTGTTACAAAAACTCTCTGTCACCATCCCCAGCAGCCAACTACAACATCCATCTAACTGCAGACACATCTGCAATCACCCGTCTTCAAAAGCACACCCGCTGTCAACAACATCCACTTCTGTTCACCAACATCTACCCACATCCCCCACAATTACAACATCATCGCTTGAAAATTCACATACCATCCACCTACCTCTGTTGTACTAGAACCAAAAACCACTGACACTGCTTCAAAACCTTCATCAATAAAATAGCATCTCATTCACTTACTATTGCATTTGCTTATCATCTGTTTTGTATTACATTTCATTTTACATTATACTATTCTCTGTCTTCTCTGTTAAAAACATTCCCTATTCTAAAATCACTTTATCAACCTCCGCCACTGCTCCTCCTACCTAATCCCTCACAAACATTCAAATATTCCTACCTTACTGCAATACTCCCACTATCATCACACATCCTCCGCCACTGCTTCTTAATGTTATGTTTGATGGGAAATTCATCTTTGTTTAGGCAGATGCAAATTTTGATACTGTGTCAAATTATGCAAAACTGGCTCAGTCTTTGAAAACATATGTTCATTGTGGTGATGTACTGGAAAGGTAAAATGATGAAGATGGGTGAATGGATGGTTAAGTTGGTTGTACGGTTATGGAGCAGCCCATCAATGGCAGATAGAAAGGAGCCAATAGTCTCATCATTCAAAGGCACATGACACATATATAACATTTTATTGTTCATGTCTTGAGTTGCTTTTTATAATTATCATCATCTTGTTATATAGAAGGTTCGACTAGGATATACTTTTATATTAGGAGTTTTTTTATATCATTTTTTGGCAAAAAGACCCAGGCTTATGATTTCATATATTATATAATGATCATAATACGCATCATGGAACTATACCTCATTACCATCCCATACTCGTCAACTTGCAGCACTTCAACTTGCAAACTTCTAACGACAGCACTTCAACTTGCAGCACCATCTCTAAACGATCATCTCACCTTCTTGTGCCCAACTCTGTACAACACTCACTGCTGGCAATATACATCACTGTTGTGCATATCATACATTCACTTCAACCTTACCTGAAACCCCTCTGCAACCATCATTGTTTTGATGTGGCAATTTTTTTTTGTTTTATTGAAGTTTATTTCATTTGAAGTCATGATTTTGTTTCATTTTGGAGTTCAACAGCAACTTGTAGTTGGAGGTTATTTACAAGGTCGGGTTTGTGGGCTTTTTAGTTTTGTTTTAAAAAAAAGACACAAATTTCTTTGCCTTTGCCATAGAACCATAAGAGATTGTAGGCTGGTTAGAATCATTTTCTTTGTTTTACTGGCCAAACCAAACTGAATATAAAGAAGAAAAAAAGCTGTGGTTAGGCAAAGGGAAACATGTTTTCTTCTATTCGGTTTAATTGTTTTGTTAGTTATGTAAAGTTGTAAACACATTGCAAAGCTGATACACAAACTAGCCAGTTCAGATATTCAATTTAAAATGCTTTGGCTTCACATTTTATAATAAACATAAACCTTATATAGTACTATCTCAAAATAGAGCAGAATCCGTGCTTGGATGGTGGGGAATGTTGTAGAGGTCTAGTTGATGGGTGATATATATTACAAATTTGTAATTGATTTGTATTGAACTTTACATTGTAATTTATCCACCGTCAAAGAATATTTGTGTGATGTGGTATATGTATACATAGTGGAGTTAACAACATATTTCAGTATTTATTCATAGTAACTTCAATTTGTGCTTCATGGATTAAACATATATATTGTTATAGATGAATACTTACGCGGTAAAGATTATTTATCGGTGAGAAAATGTTGAAAGTGTTAAATACTGAAGTGTGTAGAAGACAAGATGTTCGGAAGATCAAACCTTCAAAGCACTAAGGAGGGAGTCAATAGTGGTAATTTGTGACCATATTATATTTAACCTGTCTGTAACTTCAGACCTGACGTGGATAGTCCTTTACAAAGCTTTTGGTCATTTTTGTATAGTTGTTCAATAGTATAATTACAGGTGCTAATGTATAATATGAAGGAAAAAAACTAAAGTAGTACCTTTTGTAAATCGATGCTTTGATTGTGGTTTTTCACTATGTCATGCATATACCTCATCACATAATATACACAGTCAGTTGCTCCTAATTGTTGAGGACACTACAGCAATATTACAAGATAACTTAATAGTTAGTTTAAAATGAATTCATATGCCAAACAATATATAGTATTTATTTTATTTTTTGTTTGAAAACCAAATCACCTTAACATGCTTCCATTTCAAGGTACTTCCTCGAGACTTGCCACCGAATGCCTTGTAAATTTTGAAGGCCCTACACATGCAAGAAAATGTTAAATAATAACTACTCTGGCACCCGCATTTACATACACTAATTTCATGTATAAAATTTTAATTTTACCACATATACTAACTTCATATAAGAGAGCAAATATATACAACTTACGTGCTCACTTGCGGTTTAATTTCAAGTTTATGTTTGCGTTCGGCCTGAGGATCAAAAACATAAATCTCATTCATTTCTACACGGAAAACAAGCAGTATACAATGTTTCCTGCGTTACAAGATTTATAGTAAATTAAAATTGGCATCAAATTTGTAAACTAGTTACTAAAAGTTTAATGTTCATACCCTTCGTACTGTGGGGCTAAAAGTAAGCTTTTAGATTGCAATGCTTTCCATGTGTTCGACAAATATGTATTTGTCGCATCTGGATGTTTTCGCACTTGGGAAAGCTTTTTGGGACACATAAACCCAATGGTCTCCACTTTGAGATCAATGCACATATGATTTAACCACCTAAACAAATTTAAACATATATTACTAGTTTTTTAAAAATTGACTATTCATCCAAAAACTAAGATGGTTATATATAAAAAAATTGCTAAGGAAAAAATACTCACATGATGTAAAGTTGCAACCATGATGCATTCAACCATGTCATACTAAGGAATTGGATAATGTCGTACATCGTGATATGAATTTCAAAGTCCTCATCGTATGTGAATAAATCCTTATTCACTTGAATTGCATTGATGGCACTATCATTGGATAACATTTGAAGTATTAGGTCATGGAAATATCTGCACTCGCTCGTTAAAGTTTTGAGAATCTCTTCATCCACGATTGATTTGCGTTTTGCAGACTCATCTGACATTGTATTCACGACCTTGTCATTAACATTTTCAAACAAATCCTTGTTTGGTTGAGATGTAGGCACCTAATTCAAAATTTTAAGTAGATGTTTGAAATGATGTTGTTAAAAGAATAGACGAATGCTAAGAATTCAACTTCATATGTTAACTACTTTCCGATAAGTTTATAAATAGCTAAATTATCTATAATAAGTTCTAGTATGAAGAAACTTTACTTCTTTAATATGTTCCAATATGAAATAGAGGAGTTTACCAAGCTAAATTAAGGAAGAAAAATGCATTCATTACCGTATCATTATATCTTAAAAGCACAAGGCTTTTAGGCCATTGAATAAAATTCCCGACCGCTTCTCCTATCGTGTTGTGATGTTTAGTTGGAACAGGAAGTGAGGTTCCTTCATGACTAGACTCCACTGCATCAATTCCAACTTTTACATGATCGACCAAGATTTGTTGATTATGACATTGATCTCCGGACCTTGAAGCGGGATGTACCATGCCATGACCCACTACAACAATTTTGGAGTCCATATTCACGGCCAAACGACATTTAATCGGTTTCTAGAATGGCAAAGTACAAAACCAACATTTTTCATTTAGCACTTGTCGAATACATAAAATCGTATACGTTTATAAATTCAACTATGAATTGTTTACCTGCAAGTCTGCAAAGGGATCCATCTCTGAGTTTTGTTTGCATATTGTAATTTGCTCGGGTGCGTTGATTGACAACTACTACGATGATCAGTTAATGGTGTGCTGACCTCCACCTCCTTGGGCAAATTCATCGTGTTCAAAATGTTTGCAATCTGCTCTTGAACCATTGTACTCATCTCTTGTCTCAATTTTTGGCTCACTTTAGCCTCTATTCCCTGAGTGATAACATGCAGCTCATCAGCTGATATTACACCACTTCGACCTTTCCTTTTCTCTACATCTCCAAATACGTTTTTTATACCAACCGTCCCACCAATCCCTCTAACTCGACCTGGATGCTCTTTTTTTTCAAGACCACGACTCAAGACATCATCATACCTATCTGGAACCCATGACCCTTCAACGGCTTTTCCTCTCCAATCATTCTGTCAACAAAAAAAAGCGAAAACATAAGGTGGCATGCTTTTCACTATGATATGAAGATTAAAAAATTAAAATAGTGCTATAGTATCATGCTTTTTACTGAAATGTTAGCACCACACGTTTGCTGAAATGATATCATATTACGTGTCATATTTTATCTAATAATAAAGAATGCTGGGTCGTGTGTGTTTTCAGTTTAAAACATGTAAAGCGATAAAACACATGGAAACTAGTCGTACCATTTTATCTGCAACCATCTTAGTTTTCTCATTAGGGATGACATAATTTCCATCGGCTCCTTTTTTTTATCGTGCCAAAATCCAATCAATACTCCGATCCAAAACAGGTCCACCTGGCAATATGGTCGAGGAACTATGGCCTTCAATTATCCATTTAGTCTTCTTTCCTGCATATCCAGCTTGTCCTAAATAGTGAGGATGCTCATTGCATGCCTGACTCTTCCTAGCCTTCTCACTTATTTGTTGTTTTATGACATTGCAAAATTCAGCAAAACAGAATAGCACAAGCCACGGAACAGTTGCAATTTTTAAATCACCAATTCTATAAACAATACGAATCATAAGTATTATTCGTAGAGCTGCTATGTTATATGTAAATATATAATTCTTTTAACTACACAACAGATGATGGTTTGTAAATTTACCACAATTCTTTCACCGAGGTTAAAAAAGCATGGAACAAAATACAGTATTTTTATATTTATATAAAAATAAAGCAAATAGAGGATAAGACATAAATTAACCAAAGCCAGTTATCTATATGAATATGCATGATAGAAAATGATAAGTTGTCGACATGATAAGTTGTCCATATGGATATACTCGATAGAAAATAGAGGATAAAACATAAATTCAATAGTGAAAAGAATAAAGTGTTGTCACAAACTAATGCAGTAATAACCGAAAGGAAAACCCTTAAAAGTCTTATATATGATCTTAATCATTTCGCCTTTAGGTACGGTTTTATTGCAGTATGCATTAAACTAAGATTTAGTACTAAAATTGCGTATATTCACACATATAAGAAATTTGATATGTTAAGGTTATACGAATTGCATATTCCACCTTCAGGTTATTTTTGACATGCATATATACATACGAGAAATATGGTATGATAGGATCTATAGGTTCTTTATATTTATATTATTTATATGGTATGTCAATGCATAGATATATGACAAACAATTAGCAAGCAAAGGTCGTATCCAAAGTGCAGACCATTAGCAAGTAGTAGTTAAATCCAGTGCAACAGGAAGTAACAGGCAATCTATAAATGATCAGATGTGCACTATGAATCAATGTATTCAGTGGGAACAGTATGGTAAGAAGGAGGGGCAAGGAGGTCAGACAATGGAATGTAGACAGTAAAGAAAGCAGGTGATGACTTATAGTTCAGATGGGTTTTGTGATGGTATTTTGTATGACAATGAAGCTAGAGATGTTTCAATGTAAATGCAAAGTTAAAAGAAAAGAAAGTGAAATTGTAAAAATGAAATTGTAAATGAAAATGAAAAAAAAATTGTATTTGAAATTGTGTATTTCTTTTAAAATATGAAAATGCAAATGGAAAAAAACTAGAACAACAAGCATACAAACAAATGCACACAAAAATCAAATAAACACACAATATTTTTTTTAAATGAACACACAAAAAAATTAAAATACACAAAAATCAAAAGAAAATAATCCAAAGAATAGACACAAGCGTGCCTCCTGGCCAACTCGCGTTGAGCTCAACAAATGAAAGAAATAGCGTGTGACTTGTGGATATGGCATAAAAAAACATACCTTAAACTCCTCGGTTTCACAATACTTCTTAAATGTTTCCCATTGTGTTTTTGTAACCCCATCATAACATTCGTATGGCTCTTTATGGTTTGCTGGAAGCTCTCTAGTCTTCGTAATCCAACCACTAACCAATTTTGTTTTGAATCCCTTCCATGCTCCACAAACATTTTTTAACACATTATTTTTCATTTTTTCGTCGATGTGATACTCTGTCTGAGGTAATAAAAAAAAATAAACAACGTCAAAGTAGTAAAAATGAATTTGATAAACAATGAAAGCGGTTCATGACTCCAAACACAAAGGATCCAACTGACAATTTAATAAGCGAACAAATGAATTTATAATACCTTAATGTCTTCCCAGATGGTATCCTTAAGCCCTTGACTAACGCTAGCCCAATTCTTGATATTGATATCAATTCTAGATCTAGCTGTATCGCCTACGTACGCCTTAAAAGACTTCACCCATTTTCCAGTAGGTTTGCCATTATCACACCACTCAATGAACTTTGGCTCGGATGTTCTGTATTTCTTTCCGGTTGTTGGACCTCTTTGCCTCCTCTTAGATGATGGTTCTGAAGCGGTAGCGGAAGTGTTTTGCTCTTCAGTGTGTTCATATAGTTGCATTTCCATTATTCCTGTATCACAGATGTGCACCCAAAAGTTATAAAATATTTCAACGAACGAATAATAACTTAAATATCACCATGTGTATTTTACATGCATTCTATTTTGGCAATATGATGCCAAATTTATAATTTAGTTCGACCATTTCGTCAATCAGTTATTATAAACTATGTGGCATTGTCAGCAGTTTTCTTAAAACCACTTCTCTGACATATTACTCAACCACTGATATTGAAGATCAATTTTTTTAATATATATGCATCCTGATTTGAACAATTTATAATAGACAGACGTTAAAATCCAGTGCTGCATAATACGTAAGAATGAATTGTACAATATTTTGCGATGTCCATTTTTACTAACAATTTTAATCACAACTTATATAACCTGTATGCATATATCATAGGACAGCGGTCAAGAATAATTGGGATATGAAATCTTCTCTCTATATATGAAACATTGCACGAGCTAATGGTTTTAACTTTTAAATAACAAAAATTTTCAATCCAAAAACAACATAACGCCGTCTCAGTTTTGCAAAGTAATGGAGGTATCACAAAGAACAATGTAATTGATATTCATAAGTTTGTAACACCACAGAACAATACAGTGATTGAGCTTGAATGCACCAAGTCTCTATCCAACGTGGATAGTGACTAGGTACAAATAGATGTGCATACTATAGAACACACAATGAACTATGAAGTAACATCAACAGAAATCACAAATAATACAAATTTAGTACGTGCATAAATAATACAAATTT
The DNA here is from genome assembly GCA_030765085.1 of Allium cepa. Classification (NCBI taxonomy): domain Eukaryota; kingdom Viridiplantae; phylum Streptophyta; class Magnoliopsida; order Asparagales; family Amaryllidaceae; genus Allium; species Allium cepa. The sequence continues at coordinate 432,184,721 of CM060942.1, forward strand.
AGTGCTGCACAGGACTTTTATAAATAGATTGATAAATGTACACATATGAACAAATTAAATGGTGACAATATTAGAAGGTTAAAAAATTACCCCGCTATCCAAACCCCTTCATCGTGATCAGTACGTGCATAATTTGCATTTAAATCAACTTCTTCTTCTGATAGACTTACGCCAATGGAAAAAGGTGGATTCTCGTCAAATTGATTATACTCTTCTTCATCTACCACGTCGTCGATCCCAACAATGCGTCTTTTTCCAGGAAGGACAACAGACCACTTATGATCAGCTGGGTCGGTGACATAAAAAACTTGTTTCACTTGAGATGCCAAGATGAGTGGATCGTTATCATGACTCACTCGATCAAAGTCAACAAGTGTGAATCCATGTTCGTCCACTTGTACAACACGATGGTTATCGGCCCATTTACATTGAAATAGAGGAATCGTGAAGTCCCTATATTCAAGTTCCCAAATATTCTCAATTACTCCGTAATATGACATTGTCGCATTTATTGGTTTGTTATCTTTAGCACTAGCAAATTCTCTTGAAGATGCTACGACACTTACTCCACTATTTTGCATTTTGCTCTTTTCATCCTGACGCTTCGTATGAAAGACATACCCATTAATAGCGTATACTTCATAAGAGCTAACTTGAAATTTAGGCCCATACGCCAACCATTTTATTATATCGGAAACATTATGATTTGTTTGAGACAATTGAGACATTACCAAAACCATATGACGAATGAGCGGTTATGTTCATTTGTCAACCATCTTTCGTTCTTTGAAGGATTTTGAGACTTTAGAATTGTCATGTGCTCTTCCAAGTAAGGATGAACCTCACTAAGGTGCTGTAAAACAAGTAGGTGAGCTTTGTGAAACATATCATCACCAATTGACATCAATTTAAACCCAATTATGCCTTGACCGTCAAGTCGCCCTTCATGTCGAGACTTGCAAAGTCCAATAGGTTCAACGTCAGTTAGGTATTGAGTGACAAATTCAATAACTTCCTCGGCTACAGTACCTTCTACGATACTAGCTTCAGGTCTATATCTATTCTTTGTTTTTCTTTTTAAAGTTCCCATGTGCATTTCGAACGGATACATATACCTCATAAAAACAGGACCGCAAATCTTGATTTCTCTTACCAAATGTACAACCAAATGCACCATAACATCAAAAAATGAAGGGGGAAAATACATCTCAAATTGACACAAGGTAACAATAACATCGGCTTGTTGATCATCCAACATATCAGGATCAATCACCTTACTACAAATTGCATTAAAAAAAATACAAAGCTTTGTAATAACATGTCTAACATGTTTAGGCAATATACCTCGAATAGCAACAGGCAACAAATGTTGCATTAACACATTACAGTCATGAGACTTCATTCCCGTCAATTTCAAATCCTTCATTGATACACGACTACTAATGTTTGAAGAATAACATGATGGAACCTTTACACCACGAAGACACTCGCATAAACTAATTTTCTCTTTTTTGGACAATGTATAACATGCAGGAGGCAAATAGATACGTTTACCTTTCTCCACTGGTGCTAACTCCTTTCGAATACCCATTTTCAACATACCTTGTCTAGCTTTCTCACCATCTTTTGTCTTACCAGGTATATTCAAGAGTGTTCCAATGATACTGTCACAAACATTTTTTTCTATATGCATTACATCTAGACAATGCCTAACTTGTAAATGTTTCCAGTATGGAAGTTCCCAAAATATAGATTTTTTCATCCACATGCCTTCTTGAAGAGGAAAGGCTTTGCCAAATACATTTTCAATATCCTTGATCCGTTCATATCCATCATCTCCTGTTGGTGGCAAACGAGCAACTCCGCTTTCTATCTCCCCATTGAAAGGTTTCTTCTTTTTACGATAAGGATGATTGAGAGGGAGAAATATACGATGATGCATATACAAATTTTTCTTGCAAAAATGCAAGCGCTCAACAGCCATGTCGTCTTGACAAATTGGGCATGCTCTAGCACCTTTTGTACTATATCCAGACAAGTTACCATATGCGGGAAAATCATTTATGGTACAAAAAAGAACGGCGCGTAATGTAAATTCACTTCAACTATATGCATCAAATACGCACACACCTTTATCCCACAAAAGTTTTAGATCATCAATAAGAGGAGCTAGATAAACATCGATGTCATTTCCTGGTTGTCGTGGTCCCGAAATCATAAGAGACAACATAATGTACTTGCGCTTCATACTCAAGTAAGGTGGAAGATTGTAAATCACCAAAAGAACCGGCCAAGTACTATGTTGACTGCTAAGATTGCCAAATGGATTTATGCCATCTGTGCAAAGACCAAGTCTGAGATTTCTTATTTCTTCGCCGAAACTAGAATACATGGTATCGATATTTCTCCACTGCGGAGAATCGGCTGGATGCCTTAGTAATCCATCATCCTTCCTCACATCTGCATGCCATCTTAAGTTTTTTGCATTTTCTTTATTTGCAAATAAACGTTTAAACCTTGGTATAATGGGCAAATACCATACAACCTTTGCTGGAGGCCATTTCTTATCTGGGTCGTCATGAACATTTTCTCGTGACTTGTAACGGGATAATCCACACTTAGGACACTCATGCAAGCTCTCATATTCATTTCGATACAATATACAATCATTTGGACATGCATGTATCTTTTTGTATCCTATGCCAATTGGACACATAATTTTCTTTGCCTCGTAATTAGAAGTAGGAAGCTCGTTACCTTCCGGTAGCATGTCTTTCAAAAGTTTCAACAATGATGTAAAACTTATATCACTCCACCCGTGTTTTGCTTTTAAATTGAAAAGCTTGAGCACAGCAGACAATATTGTAAACTTAGCACAACCAGAATACAAAGGCTTCTCAGCATCAAGTAATATTTTTTCGTACAATTTTGGCTCTTCCATCAAATGTTCTTGAACATCATCAAACATCTCATTAACATTGTCGATCTCATCAGTCTCATCATTTACCTCGTTATTCACGGTACCTTCCTGGTCATCCTCATAAGTGTAATGATTACTAGAACTAGGTGTACTAAGTATGCTTTCACCATGCCATATCCACTGTGTATAATTTTGCTTGAACCCATACCGAATTATGTGATCCCTGATCTGATCTATGTTACGAAATCTCCTCCTATTCTGACAACGTCTACAAGGGCAAAAAATTGTTTCTTCTCTTCTTGTTAATTGATCATTCAACGCACACTTGATGAATCCTTCCATTTTGTTCAAGAACTCATCATCACTACGTTTCACGTTATACATCCAATTACGATCCATGTGAAATTGCTAGAGACGCACTGCATAAGCAAAAAAAAAAATCACAATACTTTTCTGCATCCAACTTGGTATATTTAAAGTATGCTAGTGTCTATGAGGTTTTCTTTACTTGATAATTACATTTGGACTTTATTCTCATATTTTGTTTGTTCTTGAACATTTTCTAATCAATTTGACACCCTAAGTTTCAAGGACATCTGAATATTACGAAAATATAGGCAACCATGATGAGTTAAAATTGGGTTGGTCACTGCAATCTCGTAGAAGTTATAATTGTCAACTGACCATTTTTGTGAATGTTTTCCCTACATATTCAAATGTTGTAGTTCTTTCCATTAGTTTTGGGTGTCCTAGCTAGTTTATAAATTCTTATATTGTTGATAAAAATAAGTTGGTAAAACATTTGATCCATTCAAAAGTCTCACTATGATGAATGTGCAGTTAATTGGAATTCGGAAACATTTACAAATAATGGATCCTTTTTTTTCTTTGCTAGTTCTTGGCTGAATTCAAAACTCTTTTATAAGTGCCATTCACTGATATGAAATGTTAACTGAACTAACATCTCTTCCCTTCATTCTGCATTTCTTTGTAGACAGCGCAAATGTAACATGTTCATTCCTTGCTTGAATTCAGATTTGCCAACAGAAGAAACCATGGAGCACGACATGCCTAAAATGGAAGCCAGATTTGCTGAAACCCTTGTGCGCAAATGGCAGAATATCAAATCTCTTGCCTTGGGACCCGAGCACCGTGTCTCACAACTTTCAGAGGTTGATATACTATTACAACAAAGTTTACTTAAACTATCATCTTTGATTACCATTGTATGAGATCATATACCGTTACTGGATAAAGCTCACAATAAGCTCATATATTTAAATTCATTGATTCATTTGAAAATAAAGCTTATAACAGTTCCACTTGTTTTTAAAGCATATTATGCTGCATGCGGCATGTATATTTAGTAGTACCCGTAAAATAAGACATTCAACTAATTAATAAAGAATTACTTTGAAAGTTCAAACTAAAAAATCACTTGTGTATGTATTAATCCCTTTAAGGTATCTCTAGATATTGGATGGTCCAATGCTCAAGATATGGACAGACCGAGTAACTGAAAGTTCAGAAAAAGGTCTGTCTTGAGAGTACACTTTACTAGGCATTTCAATAGACAGCGTGATTCTGTGACAGTATCGAGGACGGGCAGCGTGCAATAGTTGAGGCAACAATAGAGGACGATGCTCGACTTAAAGACTCGACAAATCCAGAAAATGAAGATTCCTGTAGTGCTACGTACTGCTCACTGCAAATTGCTCCACCAAAACAACCCACTCACCATACACTGCTCACTGCAAATTGCTCCACCACACTATCACCATTCCCCTTCATTCACTTCACCTGCATATCCACCCTATACACTCCACTGTTCTGCTCAACATCCACCCCCTGCACGTTGTCATATCTCCCTTGTAGACCTACTTCATCATCCTCTCCTCCACATTACTGCTGCATCACCATCAAATACCATTTCTGGCCATATCTTGTGCACATAACAGTGCCACAAACAGCTCCGGTTTCACAGTGAACTAGGACACATCCTCCCTATACATTGCCTGCCTGCATATCATTTCATCCAATTGTGCCACTGGTTTGCAACTCCAACCTGCCTCATCTCCGCTCTGAAATTCAACTGCACAACCCCCTGCCTTCACCAGCGAAACCCTTTTGGCATATTCTCCTCTGATCCTCACCTCATTTTTTCACTGTCACAAACCCTACACTAAATACCGTGCCACAACACAGTGCATCACCCCTCTAACTTTTGCCTTCTACACACTGCATTGCCAACCTCAAACACTAAATTTCAACAACCATCCAAGCAACTACAACTTCCCATCAACCATTCCACACTCCAGACCAACACTGTCAAAACAACTTGCCACTGCTACACGAAACCACAGTTCCCCTCTGACCATCACAACCACCTAACTGCCTCCAAAGCCTCACCACATCCAACAGAGCAGACACCATTACACATACCACTTACCACCTTCTCAAATTTGTCTGCACAACTCTGTGCACATTTTAGTGTGCACATCTACTTCCAAGCTGCCACTTCGTTCAACAAAACATATAACCTGCTGTGCCTTGCCTTGACTTCCTCCAACATACATTTCTTGCAACTTCATTCAAAAAAAATACTGCTATTAAACACATTGCCTACTTCCTCCTGTTACATATCATCAACTGTTGAATGCTTGTGGATAATTGTTTTTTGTAATGTATGAAAGTTTCTTTTACCCTCTTTTAACATTAAAGTTCATTTATCATTGTCACTATCATTGCATGCTTTTCATTACTTTTAGATGCAATAATTTCTTTTTCTTCCTTACTGTCGCAACTGTTACAGTATTAATTCTAGGATTAGTATAATAATTGTTTTGAAAAGTAGTTTTTAATATTTCTACTTTGTGATAGTGGAGATATATATGCCTAACTAATAATCTTGATTGTTCCACCAAGAACCGAGGCTTCATAATCAAAATGGTGCTCTATAGTAACTAATCCAAAATTCACCTAATTTACATTGAATCAAATATATGAGTACAGCCCTACTACCAAATGTTTTTACCTACTTCTGTAGATAGTTCCCAACATACCATCGAGTTTCCTGAAATTAGCTTCAGTCGTGTCTCCTATCTACATTACATAACATCCACCCGCATCCTCTTCATGAATATAACATCCCCATCATTTTTCACAATGCCAGCCTCACCTGCAGCCGTATCAGTATATCCGACAACATCTACTATAGTTACAAAATCGACACATTCAGCAGCAACACCCAATGCACCTTCATGTCATGCTACGTTGACACATTGACAAAAATGTCACCATTGGAGTCAGTTTCCTTGACCCGATCATCCAGCATCATAAAACTCTTTACGGTATCAAAGCACTTCAGAGATTCCATCGCTTTAGCCTCAGTGTCAGGATCCATCACCACAGTGGTCAATTCTAATTGTCCTAAGCAGCAAACCGATGGGTCGAGATGAGGCAGGTTAGGTGATGGTTCATCGGAAGCATACCCAGTTATGGGTCTTAGCACCGTTTCATCAAGCAATACAACTGCATCACTTTCCTCAGCTCCTCTTTTGCTTATTCAAACTTTTTCGATTGGCCAACGTTTTGAGATCCTGACTTTTCATGGTTACTGACCATTGCCCATCCTTCCCAGTCCAAAAAAATCATGTTAAAATGTTGAAATATCTCTTCTAGTAATCCAATGCCTAGGTCTATGTTTTCCCACAACCAGTCAAGTAAGTAGAATTCATACAGAGACAATTCTCTATAATAAAAAAAATTAGAAATGGAATCTCTTCATTTCTCTTAAAGCATCTACAAATAAATTGGAAAATTCCATTTCCTACAGCCCTTCTCTATATTCAATTGAAACAATTTCTTTGAACTCTCATATCTTGCGGAATAAGACATTTCACAATACAGCTATCGTATGTAATTGAATATGGAATGATATCCATATTCTTATGTTGTCTCATATACTCAACATATTGAGTAAGTTCATTATTAAGTGAACGAGACTGAAGATTCAATCTTAGTAATAGTGGTCGTACTATTCATCCCTTATACGAGAATTAATGCGATAATATGCTAAAGTTTCTTAAAAGAGGATTATATTAAATTTCTTAAAATAGCATACAAAATAAAATCCATGATCCCCAATGGAAAGCATAAAGGAACGCATCAATTTTTCTTGCTGTTTATAAACTGTTAATGATAAATAATTAATTACTACCGAAGAATCACGCAGATGAATAAATAAATATTTAATCTATTTATCATATATAATGATAAAATAAAATATTCACTTACCGAAGAATCACGCAGGATGAACTATTGAGCAGTAACTTGAGTTTTTAAAAATTTGGCACTAAGGTAGAGAGAACGGCACTATTATGGGTAGAGAGAAGGAAAAAACTAAGGATGAAGATGGGGTGGCAGTGAAATAACGAAGAAGATGGGGGGGCAAATTTTTCCTCTAAAATTTAGCGTTCGCGGGAAAAGAGGGGGCGGCTGAAATGGATTTGGGGGAAAAGTAGTTTGCCTATTGTGTCGGTTTTTGGACAACCGATGCTATTTTATTTAGTTGTGTCGGTTGTTCAAACAACCGACACAAATAGATCTATTGCTTCCCTTCAATTGTGTCGGTTTCTTAGGAACAACAGATGCAAATTACATTTTTAACATTTTCTTCTTGCCCCCTAAGTCAATAGTTTCGGTTGTTAATGAACAACCGACACAAATTACACTATTTGTGTCGGTTTTATGGACAACCGACACAAATGAGGCGAAGCAACTGATCTGTTTTGTACTAGTATTTAACTATGCTTGATTATTTGTGGCTGCACATTGCTGTGTAGTGCCCATGATTTCTGTTGCTCCATGTTGCAATGAACACCTCATTTGATCTACTTGCATTGTTTCATGTGTGCTCAATATCACTTGATGTTGTTGCATCACCACTGAGCCTTATTCATGTATGTTTCATTTAGAGTATGCATTGTATTTGAGTGCATCTTTGCACTGTGTACTTGATGTTGGACTGCATTTTTGAAACTCTGTTGGTCTGTTGGCTTTGCTGCCTTCATGTATTTGTATTTTTATCTTGGGTTGTACTATCTTGAGCTCGAGCAATTGCTGTCATGTTGAATTGTGAATTTTGTGTTGGTTCTGTTGTTGATGTGTCATTTACTTGGTGCATTTGCTTGCATTGTGCATTCATGTATATTGGTTTTGAGCATTGCCGGGTTTGTTTCTTTATACTGTTGCATTCCTTTGGTGCACTATGTCGTAGCCTTGCTTGTGCATTGCCCCATACATCTGCTGCATCCACATTGTCACTGTTTGATATAGTTTGTATGTCAGTGGTACTTTCAGTCTTTACTTGGTTGTTGCAGTCACTTGTCCTGTCCACTGCCCTTTTTCATATTGATCGAGCACTTTCACTTGAGACTGTATTGTCACGTTGCATTGAATTGAGTCATGATAGCAGCGACTTGACCTCTGCATTTTGTTTTTTTTTCGAATTACACCTGAGTTGAATCCAGCTTGCAGTTCGGATTTGACCTCGTGCTGAAAGTTGTGACATTATTTTATTACACTTGAGTTGAATCCAGTATTTTGGGTTTGATTGTGAATTTTCATTGTGCCTTCATGTGCACTTTGTTCATTTAGTGGTTACTGGATGGATGTTGTGCTTGCTATTGCAGTTCCATCTGGTTCATTTTGATTTGAGTTGGAGCCACTTGCTTTTGATTCGTTGATCTTTTGTGTATTTCAAGCTGTAGCGGCGAGGCGGTACATGCGTGTGTACTGCAGCCACATAGAATTGACATTTTGAATTGATATTTCAATTACTTGAATTGTTTTGTCCAATTCAATATTTTGAAATAGTATGATTTGGTTTGATTTGATCATTCTGTTGTTGTCTAATTATCTATTTGATAATTAGATTATGAGTTTCTAATTATTTACTTAATAATTAGATTTTGTTGTTAATTGCCGTTCAGGCAATCCTGTTGTTTTCTAAATTATCTTTATTGACAATCCTTTTGTTTATCTTCGTTGATAATTTGAATTTGTTGATTTGTTGTTTAACATTGTTACGTGTTATATTTACCGTTATCCGGTTTCTTATTGATGGATTGGATAGGTAAGATTTATTGTGACTGTTGTTTATCTGTTGTTTAATTATGACTTCCGTGCATTAATAACTGAGTTTGAATTAGATTGACCCGTGTATTATTTTCCTTTGAATATAATACTCGGGTAAGACCGAGTTATTACAGGTTGTAGATACCTTGCTTGGGTTGCTGCTTGAGCTATGAAGTCTCTTCATATCTTTTGGAGTAGTTTTTGTCATAGTATAGGATGATATGTATTCATGTATATTATTCACGATAATGTACTTGTATATGTAACTTCCAGTGTGATGACCCGACTTTCTAACTCCAGAAAGACGTGTCATCAATAAGAAAGAAAGGGATAGAAATAGAAAAGAATAGAAAGAAAGAATAACCAAATCAGAATCTCACAGCGGAATGGAACAAAATATAATACATCAACATAACTATTACATAGTTATATATACATCAGAGTTATACAATATCATACAACATGACTGTCATATACATATCTGTCAGAACATACATCCCAAATACATCATATACTAACTAACACAGTGGAACTATATTGATAGATACATACGTCTGGTCTTCTGCTCCAACTACTCCAGAAAACTTTATACTCCATTTACCTATCACTTGTCTACTCATAAAAATTTGAGTACCCAAGAGTTTATGAAAAACAGAATATAAACTCCGGGTCAGACATGGGTCTGGTATGAGTAAACGGGTTAAAGTTGTTTAACTTAGTAAATCATTTGAAATAAAGGTATCACGTAAGACTTCCCACACATAAATACGGGTAAGTTTTTACCTTACGCTAACCAAAACATTTTATAGGAAATTCAGTGATATTATAATAGTGTCTAGGGTTTTCAAGTAAAATACAGAAATAGCCGAAATGCTTACATCTCACATTCCAACGTAGTTGGGCACAATCAAAACGTATGGCTCTTATTGGAAATTGGATCCCATACAATGGCAGGGCTACTGGGGTACCGCCCGTCACAGTATGTGGCCTAGATCACAATACCGAGGAGCCACCCTAACTCCCCTGCAACACAAGGCCGGAACCATTCCTTAGTGAACAGTCCCAAACAAGATAACGCCGCAGTTGGCCGTAGACCAACCGCCCACACAGCCGAATAAAAGGGACACTTAGACAGGGGTATACCTCGTCCTGCTTGGGCATGACCCACCTAACCTTGCTACACATCCCCTGTTTTAGCCATTCCCGGTTGATGAGGCTTGAGGCTGCGTTTACCTTTATAGAACATATCTCTTAGAATGCTCATCGTCCGGTCGACGATGTGTTGAAAGCATTCAATCCATACATGTTCGTTCCGGGTTCGAACGAAACCGATGGCATTATCTCGTTACACTCGTTTTGGAATCACCCTCAGAGTTAACGACAATAACCCTTGCATTATGAAAACACCATCTCGATCTTCACTTGAGATTACACGACCCAACGTTTAATTTGGATCGAATGTGGTTTTCGAAAATCAATTGATACCCGATCCCGGTCTCATCGAAATCCAAACGCCATTTTAAAGGCCAAGTTGTCTAATTAACTTATACAATTTAAATTCAATAATTGAATTCACATAGAAATTTAAAAAATATGAATCATACACAGTCGTTACAGATATATCCAGAATATCACAGAACATCACATGATATAAATACATATCAAAGTCAAGCATATAATCATCAATTCATACCAACATTTAGTTTGATTTATTTTAAACTTATATACTTGCTTAAGAATAACTATATTTCATTCTTGCTTAGTTATTTACTAATTAATTAACTTATTTCAATTTATTAATTACTTATTAATTATTCACTTAATTAATTAATTAATTCTTAATTATTAATCAATAACCTTAATTACTGATTTATAAATCTCAATTACACTTTTAATTATTACTAATTGCTTATTTAATCATTAATTATTAATTAACTTAATCGTTTAATCCTTAATTAGTTATTTAATTAGTTAACTATGATTTGTTAAGTTATTAACTTTCAATGATTAATTAACTTCTTAATTACAAATGGGTTTACACAAGATTTTCATTAAAATCTTTAATTACTAATTTGATTCAATTTTGAACTACTTATTAAAAGACAATTATAAAATTTATTACATTCATAATTAACTTTGATTTTAAATTAATTACTCATTTCTGTTTTCTGTAAAACTTCCTTAGTAAAATTAAAGTTAATCTCAGCCTAAAACAAATTGGTCAACCCTAATAACATAATTTATACTTAGCTTATTTACCCTCAATTTAATGTTACAGTAGGCAAACTTCAAAAATTTTAAAACCCGAAGTAAACATCGCGTCTAACTCGGGTCGAACTCGAGATTCCCAGAACTTTTCTCGCGTCAAACACCTTTACTTCTCTTCTCCTTCCTCTGTTTTATCTTCTCCTGTTTCCTTTTTATTTTTATTTTTTATAAAGTTTAAGTTTTAAACTGTTGAAACTTATTAAACACACGCGCACTCAAATCTCGACCCAGAGACAAACCCGAAGAAACTGGCAATCAAAACCGAGTTTCACTCGAGTTGTCACCACCAAATACTTCCCCGCCCCACGACGCCTCCAACAAACCACTCGCCTTCCCCTCACTCGAAATCGCAGCCCAGAAATACACGATAAACTCGGGATCGAAAAATGCCTGTAAAGTCGAACTGCTCCACAAACACGATAGACAAAATCACCTCGTTCTCACTATCTCGATCACCTGAGACGACGTGGCTTCGGTCGTACCTTGCCGACAACACACTCTAACACCCTCCCAAGTTTCATGGCACTCGGTTGAGACATGGCGACTCGAGCATCAAATGAACCGAACCCAAAAACAAAGAACCCATAAACCCTACTTTCAATCATCAACAAAAATCCATGCATTCGAATTTTTTTTTAATATTTTCTGTTGTTCTCACATGAATACCCTAGCTTCATGTCAAATTTCATCGTCAATAATAGGATGAATTATCTGATATTCATATACAAGCATTTTTGGTTCACTAACAGACCGCTCTGTGAATAGTTAATTAAAAATTAAAAATTTTGTCTTAAAAATCATACTTTCGTATGTAGTTTCAATATACAAATTCAAATCTACAATTCAAGTCATTCAAGTTTTGATCGTTGTTTTATTTTATACTATAATTTAAAGTAACTCTGTTGTTTTAAAAAAAAATTCAGATCCTTATGCTTTGCTTGTACAACTTACCAGGTTAAATTTTGAGTTTACATTGTTTATATGAGAGGTATAATCATCCTCTGCTTCTTTACCTCAGATTCAAAAAAAAACATGAAGAACCTCGAAATACAGTTCATCCAATAATTACAAACATCACCAAACTATGTTATATCAACATAATATTTCTATTCATCAATTACTAATAACTAAATTTCAAAAAGAATTAGTTTACTCACACAATACACTGTTGAAACAGAGGCTAGTTGTTGATGGTGAAAGAAGACAGCTTGTTAACCCTGACTCGGCCGTGGGTCACCGGTCCAAAATGATAGACGACCTAACGTTCTGCCAACTTAACGAAGGGTGCCGACTTAATATCTTAGCACGGAAAACCGACCTAATTGCATAAGGATTAAGAGGGATACCGACCTAAGAGGCTTGAGAAGGAGACCGATCTAAGGCCTTAAAGAAAGTTCCGACCTAACCATTCGCATCGTCTGCCGACCCAACTGCTAAGAGTGTGCCGACCTAACGCTTTGAAGTAATGCCGACCCAATGACTTGACCAAGTTACCGACCTAAGGGGCCTGAGAAGATGCCGACTTAAAGTTCAAGGAGATTCTGACCTAGGACTTACAAAAGTCTACCGACCTAACACAATCTCCGATCTAACGACTCAAGTTGTTTGCCGACATAACTGTTAAGAACAAGTTGTCCACACCCAAGTCATGGCCGACCTATGGCTTGTGATAAGTCGTAACCGACCTAGAGATATGAAGGAAGAAGTAGTGCAACAATTTAACGCGCGGCACGTTACCTCGGCGACGACTTAAGACAGATGATATGAATTCAGATAAGCTTGCTTCTATTAAGCCGTGGACTTGACTCGGTAAATCGGCCACGACATATGTTAAGTCGGCCACGACTTATACTAAGTCGGCCACGACTTAGAACTTGGCAGTAATTCCAGCCCAGAATTCACTATAAATACACGACTACCTCCAACATTCAAAGGACTTTGGGCACATTCTCTTCACACACCGTTACCTTGCTGCATTGAGAACTTCATCAACACTTAGAGCTTCCAAGATTAGAGGAATACATCAAAGAAATTCACGAAGAAACCGCACATCTTCAACATGAATCTAAGAACTTTAATCGACATTGAAGCTTAAGACTTGTTCCAAATCACTTGTAACTTGAAGTGTATTGAACTTGAGAAGAATTGTATCAGTTTGTAACGGGATTATTAATAAAAGTACTTAGAGTGGACGTAGGCTATACCCTTAAGCCGAACCACTATAAAATCGTTGTTGTTTACTGCTTTTCTGCTATTACTTGCTTGTAATTCTTTCCCGATCTATCGGGTGGTGCTTTCACAACTACACCTTACACACCGGGGTGTTAGCGTTCACATTTTAGCGTTAACATTTTTGGTGCTTTCACTGAGACTTGAACTCAGGGGCAAACTTCAACCATTGTTCAACAAAATTCTAACAGAAACCATGGCTTCAGAAAGGAAACGGAAGTTGTTAAGGTTTGAAGGTACTTGCAGCAATGCCATTGCTCTTCCCACGCTAAGTGAAACAGCTTCAAGTATTGGAGTCACAAGGGCTGAATTAAATGCAGTGATATATGGAATATATCAACACATGGAAGTTCAAAGCAATAGGATACTGGATAAGATGAACGCATTGCAGGAAGAAGTCCATCGACTAGAAAGTGATATAAAAACCATTGCCAAAGAGGCCCAGGTTTCAGAAGAATGGAATGCTCCTCAACGAGCAACTGGCATTACTATTGGAACATTCCCCCAAACAGAGAATTCATGGCCACGACCAACTATCCACGAACGTTTGTCAAGGCGAACTTTTCAAAGAATAGTTGATGATTACCCATTGAGTCCTGGTAACGATGAAGAATACATACCGGAAATGATTGAACAGAAAGAGAAGAATGGGGGAAGAAGAAAACAGAAACTCTTGGAAAAAGCTCGACGCTTCATACCCTCCAACTTCACTCCCTTGACCGACACTCCGGAAAGTATCTTCTTGGCAACGAAGGATGTTGTTGTTTACCCCAAACCACCTCTGATGAGGAGAAGCACGACAGACAATGGGAAATTCTGTCAATTTCACAATCAACCTGGCCATGAAACTAACCAATGTCGCCATCTAAGGAAGGAGATTGAAGAATTGATCAAGCAGAATGAACTACAACAGTATGTGAAAAAAGATGAAATTAACTACTCCTCATCCTCTAAGGTGCAGCTGGTTCCCGCTCAACAATGTAGCTCAAGTAAGAGAACCGTGGCACAGGGAGATGAAGGTCCTATCATCAGTGTCATCACAGCAAGCCCTCACCAGGCAGGGAAAAATTGGATGAGGCTGGAAGACGTGCTCACACTCCAAGGAGACCTTCAAAGTGAAAGGAAGTTTCGATTCTGAAAGATGTTGCCATCCAGTCCTCTCATGCCAAAAAATTCAATTCCTAAAGCCTGGGGCAGCAATTGCTTCCATACCTTACTTGAACACTTTGTTTCAAATTTGTAAAAGAGTGCTGATCCAATGATTCTTGTTTCAAAATCTGTAGTAAAAACAATGCTAATGACTAAGAAAAAACTATAAGTCTTGCTTTCCCTATTATTACGAGTCGCTTATTTTATTTCGATATGTGAAATATTCTGAGAATATCACTAAGATTATCGATCTAAATTTGCAGGCAATCAATACCAAGCTGATTCATTGCAATAACAAGCACCCTTGGTAGCATTCAAAAGCAAGCCTTAAACAACAGAATTCCAGGGTCAAATCCTGAATAAGAAGTACTCTAAGAAAACAAATAAGATTTGGCTAGAGTATGTTTCTTCAGTTAAAACCACCCGCCAACAGAAGAAGATGATGCACACTTAAAGACGGCACTAAGGAATTGCTAATATAATCAATCAAATTCGCAACTGTCAAAAGAAAACCAATTCCAAGAACTTGGAACAGCAACCATTTACATCCATATTTTACATGAAAACTTTGCTAAGATATTGCAAAGAATTTACAAATATATGATTCTCTTGTTAAGGGCAATTGCAAGGCAGGCGAATAACAAAAGCTATAAAGTGGATATAGGCCCAGTTTCGGTTAAACCACTATAATTCTTATGTTCTCTACTATTATAAACTGCTTTGTTTTATTCCGGCATATGAAATACGTTAATCGTGTTACTAAAAAAAAACGATTTAATAATGCAGGCCATAAAAACAAAGCTTACCAGTCACGAGACCAAGCGATCCGCAACATCATCCGGCAGTCGAGCACTGGGCCATTCAAAATTCCCATATTCAAATCCTACAAAAGGAAAACTTCAAACGAAAGTAAGCAAGGTGGATAGAAGCAGATCATATATAGCTAACTACAAATGTTTGAACAACAAACAGCAAGTTAAAGAACCTAAATCTGCCACCACCAATTCACTTAACTATAAAATATACTCCTTTGGGTAAGGGAGAGGCCTGGTAGCTGAAAGTGGTGACACTTGCGAAGCAATGGGGATTGTCAACATGAATCAACGGCAAAGAGACATGCGAGAGCAAGCGTCAGCCAGCAAAAAGAATATTTCAGAAGCACAAGCCCTCTTTGAAGGCATAACTCCTCGGAGGATAAAAACCTCAAGCGGGCTTCACCGAAAAAAGGCGTCTTTCTCGTTACAAAGTCGTGGAGTTATCGGTCGACACACTCCCGAGAATCCATCCAACCGAGAAAAGGAAACTCCAAACTTCCTGACAATAACCCTACTTAGGGGCACGCATTTCACCACAACCGGTCAACATACTCCCGTGAGATGAAATGTGAAAAGCCCTCTTCGGAGGCAAAATGCTTCTCTACGGAAACCGAATGCTTCTCCTCAGAGACCAAAGCCCTCTTCGGAGGCGAAAAAGCTTCTCTACGGAGACCGAATGCTTCTCCTCAGAGACCAAAGCCCTCTTCGGAGGCAAAAAAGCTTCTCTACGGAGACCGAATGCTTCTCCTCAGAGACCAAAGCCCTCTTCGGAGGCAAATGCTTCTCTACGGAGACCGAATGCTTCTCCTCAGAGACCAAAGCCCTCTTCGGAGGCAAAAAAGCTTCTCTACGGAGACCGAATGCTTCTCCTCAGAGACCAAAGCCCTCTTCGGAGGCAAAAAAGCTTCTCTACGGAGACCGAATGCTTCTCCTCAGAGACCAAAGCCCTCTTCGGAGGCAAATGCTTCTCTACGGAGACCGAATGCTTCTCCTCAGAGACCAAAGCCCTCTTCGGAGGCAAAAAAGCTTCTCTACGGAGACCGAATGCTTCTCCTCAGAGACCAAAGCCCTCTTTGGAGGCAAATGCTTCTCTACGGAGACCGAATGCTTCTCCTCAGAGACCAAAGCCCTCTTCGGAGGCAAAAAAGCTTCTCTACGGAGACCGAATGCTTCTCCTCAGAGACCAAAGCCCTCTTCGGAGGCAAATGCTTCTCTACGGAGACCGAATGCTTCTCCTCAGAGACCAAAGCCCTCTTCGGAGGCAAAAAAGCTTCTCTACGGAGACCGAGTGCTTCTCCTCAGAGACCAAAGCCCTCTTCGGAGGCAAATGCTTCTCTACGGAGACCGAATGCTTCTCCTCAGAGACCAAAGCCCTCTTCGGAGGCAAAAAAGCTTCTCTACGGAGACCGAATGCTTCTCCTCAGAGACCAAAGCCCTCTTCGGAGGCAAATGCTTCTCTACGGAGACCGAATGCTTCTCCTCAGAGACCAAAGCCCTCTTCGGAGGCAAAAAAGCTTCTCTACGGAGACCGAATGCTTCTCCTCAGAGACCAAAGCCCTCTTCGGTGGCAAATGCTTCTCTACGGAGACCGAATGCTTCTCCTCAGAGACCAAAGCCCTCTTCGGAGGCAAAAAAGCTTCTCTACGGAGACCGAATGCTTCTCCTTAGAGACCAAAGCCCTCTTTGGAGGCAAATGCTTCTCTACGGAGACCGAATGCTTCTCCTCAGAGACCAAAGCCCTCTTCGGAGGCAAAAAAGCTTCTCTACGGAGACCGAATGCTTCTCCTCAGAGACCAAAGCCCTCTTCGGAGGCAAATGCTTCTCTACGGAGATCGAATGCTTCTCCTCAGAGACCAAAGCCCTCTTCGGAGGCAAAAAAGCTTCTCTACGGGGACCGAATGCTTCACCTCAGAGACCAAAGCCCTCTTCGGAGGCAAAATGCTCCTCTTCGGAGGCACAACTCTTCGGAGGACAAAGACCTCAAATGGGACATATGCCGCAAAAAAAGAAAGTTCTCTACTCAACAAAAAAGATTGGAGGAGTCATGACCCACCAACCATGAGAGAGTAACTTCCAGGCAATGTAAACCATCTCTGGGGCACATTTCACCAGGAGTTGAAGTGTAACAGCCGCTCTTCGGAATTACACTTCACCAGAGTTGAAATGCAAACATAATAAAAGCCCTCTTCGGAGGCCCATTTCACCAGGAGTTGAAGTGTTATGACCGCTCTTCGGGATTTCACTTCACCAGAGTTGAAATGCAAACCAAATAAAAGCCCTCTTCGGAGGCCCATTTCACCAGGAGTTGAAGTGTTATGACCGCTCTTCGGGATTTCACTTCACCAGAGTTGAAATGCAAACCAAATAAAAGACCTCTTCGGAGGCCCATTTCACCAGGAGTTGAAGTGTTATGACCGCTCTTCGGGATTTCACTTCACCAGAGTTGAAATGCAAACAAAATAAAAGCCCTCTTCGGAGGCACATTTCACCAGGAGTTGAAGTGTAACAACCGCTCTTCGGAATTTCACTTCACCAAAGTTGAAATGCAAAACAAGATAAAGACCTTTGTGAAAGTCCACGTTTCACCGAGATTGAAATAAAACTTCCAAGTGTTGAAACGTGAAAAGGCTTTCTTCGAAGGCACAACTCTTTGGAGGCCCACGTTTCACCAAGATTGAAATAAAACTTCCAAGTGTTGAAACGTGAGAAATCCCTCCTTAGAGGTACAACCCCCTCCCGGGGACACAGTTCAAAGGAAAGACCTCTTCGAAGGCACAATCAAGAAGAAAGACCTCTTCGGAAGCCCACGTTTCACCAAGATTGAAATAAAACTTCCAAGTGTTGAAACGTGAAAAGGCTTTCTTCGAAGGCACAACTCTTTGGAGGTACACGTTTCACCAAGATTGAAATAAAACTTCCAAGTGTTGGAACGTGAAAAATCCCTCCTCAGAGGTACAACCCCCTCCCGGGGACACAATCAAGAAGAAAGACCTCTTCGGAAACCTACGTTTCACCGAGATTGAAATAAAACTTCCAAGTGTTGAAACGTGAAAAGGATTTCTAAGGCATAACTCTTTTGAGGTACACGTTTCACCGAGATTGAAATAAAACTTCCAAGTGTCGAAACGTGAAAAATCCCTCCTCAGAGGTACAACCTTCTATATATATAAAAAAAAATCCTCATCAAGAGCATACTTTAACTTCCAAAGGAAGAGTAATTCACCTATTATGGAGAATGATCTTCCTCAAAAAAAAAAAAGGGGGGTTAAAGTACATTCAGAGGTCCGCTTTGCCACATAGAAGAATTCACTTGGCAAAATATATACATGCGCAAAAGGAGAAAGTGATTTCTTCGAAGGACAAAGCGTAGAAGCTTATATGAAGGAAGTTGCACTCTACAAAAATTCTTCTCGAGAATGAAGTAATTATTCTTTAGAAAACGAGAGTGCAAGTCGCCTTAGAGTATACGATATTGCAGTAAGCTCATGGTATAGGGGCAACATGGTATAGTTACATACAAAGCGGTATAACTATGTCGGTAAAGTACGCTCAAACAACATACCACAAGCTCACCGCAACATCGTATAAAAAGAACTTGTGCAAAAATGAATAATAAATGCATTCTCAAATTCAAACAAAAGTCTGTACAAATAAAGAATCACTTTATTCAATTGCAGATATTGCAGATACAGGTTTCAAAATAAAAAAGCAGGGGCCGGTGCCTGCACAACATCCGACCATTACACAAAAAAGGAATCAAAAAGCTCAACTCTTCATTTCTTCTTGCCGCCTTTAGACCCTTTACCCGGCCGAGTGGTTAGCTTTTCGGGTCTTCCAGGTTGGTCTGAAGGCATAAGGGAAGAAGGGGAGGGAGGTACAACTGGCGCAATTTCCGGTTCCTCTTCAGTGGTGATAATTTTCTTCCCCCTCCTCTTCGATGTCCCAAGCTTCTTTCTTCTCTGCGAAGAAGACTCACTCCCCGAGTAACGAGAGCGGACAAAACTACGTCGTCAGAAGGAGTCCGCTCCGGAGAGATCTCGCCTCCTTCGAGTCCCTCATCTTTTTGCTCCTGCGAGGCAACAGGGTCATCCAAACCATGAAGAGCCTCAATTTTCTCCTCTTGTGACCCAAGTTGTGAAGCAGAAGGAGGAGTCACCTGAAGAGATGGAGGAGGAATAACCAGAGAAGGCGAAGTCTGCACGGCACTTGTTGTTTTAACTGCAGAAGAAGAAAAATTGAAAATGTTAGTATCTTCCCGAAAGAAGGGAGATATGGGCTCATCGAGATTCAGGAGGTAATCAAGAAGCTCATCAAATTTTTAAGGAATAAGCAGGCAATCCACCTGAATCGGACCAATGTCGAAATTACCTGAAGATATTGGCTTTGTCAGTTCAATCTCATAATTCTGAGCCCCAATGTCCTCCAAAGCCTCTTCATCAGTAGGGGTGATTACCCCAGTTCTTGTAGGAGGCGGCAAATGAGCACTAGGGCCTGTAATGTCCACCTCGAGAGAAACTAGAGGACGTTCGGAGATGGTAGGCGGTACTTCTTTTTCAGAACGCTCCTCTTCCGCCATCCTGGTCCGCGCTCTGGCAAGCTGCTCCTTACCCTTGGCAAGAGCGGCACGGGCTTCGTCATCAAGATAATGCTCTTCAAGGGCTGACTCAGCATATCCAGCACCTTTACCACCGAGCATATCAAGTGCTGTCTCCCAAACTTCAGCCAGTGTGATTTCATACTTGGGGCCTAGAAAGGCAAGGCTTCCACGCCCCAAGACGCTGTGCAAGTAGAAGTCGAATAATGTTGAGCTGATGCTGTTTTTGTTCGCCTCATGAGATTCTTCAGCTGCGATTCTGCCGGCGACAGCCTCATCAAGCTCCCTTTCAGTTTTGGCAAGCTGAAGCTTAAGCATTTGTATCTCCGCCTCCTGGGAGTTGTTTTTCTTTCGGAGCTCAGCAATATCAGTAGCATAGCCTTCACTGATTCTTTTTTGTACTTCTAGCCTGTCTTCGGCATCCCTTTGGCTAGCGTGAGCGTCTCTCACTTGTTTCAGGAGCACTTCTTCTTTTTGAGAATAGGAAGTAGAGGAAGCAGCAAGCTCATGTTTCAATTCCTCGACTTTTGCTTCAAGCTCCTCATTGTAAGAAGCAATGTTCCTCATCTCGGTGTCGTGTTGCTCAACGACCTTTTGCCATTCGGCCTTATCGTTTTCCATAGTAAGCATGGCCTCTATGTTGGCACGGTTAACTCTTTGAAGCTCATCGACAAGCTTCTGCCAGTTTGACATCCTCTCGATATCAAGTTTGACGGCGTCAAGATTGCGCAACATGGCAGACTTGTCAATGGGGACCAAGTCTAGGTCGAACCTCACTCCCTCAAGGCACCATTGAGGAAACCGGCTCTGCAGAGTAGCAGGACCCGGTCCAACTTGAAATTTGGGCCTGCTAATTATCGTTTGAATATCTGATTTCCCAAGAGCGGGAGAGTCAGAAGGAATGTCGAGCGAGGCAGGAGTAGTAACTTTCTCAGGAGTAGTAGATGCCTGCTTTTCACTGTGACGGGCTCGTTTGCTTAAGTCTTCACCCATGTGACCTTTTCCTCGATCGTCATGAGATTTTCTCTTGTGGGAGTCATCGCCTTTTTGCCAAGAATCATGGCGCTCTTCTCTCTCCCTTCTTTCACGATGTTCTTCTTCAATCCTCCTTTCATGAGCCTTTCGGGCAGCCCTCTCTTCATCCGACTCTCTGTAAGAAGGAAGGTAACGCCTGTAATCATACTGGCTACGCCTCCCGTAGCGCTGGAAATCGTCATAGTACGAGCCGCTGCGCCCCATAGGAAAATCTGGAATTAAAATAATAAGCTTTAGAAATCTTTAAAGTACAAGAAGATAAGTGCATAGAAGTGATGAGAAATTCTAAGTGTGTGTGTTGTGCAAACTACGCGCATTAATCTACGAACCACTCTTTATTTGGGGAGTGGTTGTGGGTGTAATAGTTAACGTCAACTCTTGAGTCGACGACGACTGTTGCAAAATAGAAGTAGCTTCAACTACTGAAGAAGAAATCCCGGTAGTAGTAGGGTCGTCTTTGAAGATCTCTTGTGAAGTAGCGAAGAGGTCGCTCAATCCTTCGAAGGTATCGTCCCTGCTTTGCTTGACAGGACTGGATTTCTTAGCCTTTTCACCAGATTCTTGTGAATGGTGAGAGGATCCCTGAGGCTCTTCTTCCTCGATAACCGGGGCAAGTTTACCAGATGGCCCCGCAACATCAACAGAAGTGGAGCACTTCACCAGCGAAGATTCAGGAGTCTTTATCGGAGAATCGGGGACTTCCGTTGGAACTTCATGAGCATGCATAGAGCAAGAAGTGTGTAGAAGCCCATGTTGATGTAAAAATTCATCCCTCAACAGAAATTTTATGCTCCTCTCTTCTGTGGCCACGGCACTCAACCTCTCAAAAACTTGCTTGTGAATTGGGTCTCTAGAAGGGAGAGGAAGTGCTGAAAGGAACAAAGAATGAAATTAGCAACTGAAAGTTCGGATCTCGAAAAAGTTTCAAAACGGAAAAAATAGAAACACTAATCTTACTTCCTACTCTCCAGATGGCATAAAACCCTGAGGGACAGCGGGCAAAGAAAAACTGGTTCAAAAATCCATGAACGCTTTCAGTAAGATCGGAAATGAGCTTGCGGTTTCTGGCACTTCTCACAATAATGAGGGAAGGATGATCTTTACTCTTTGCGAACGAGCACAGATAACGAATTTCTTCAAAACTCGGTAGGCGATCAAGGGTTCTTCTAAACAAAACACATAACCCCGTCAAGATGGCATAGCCATTGGGATGAAGTTGAAACGGAGAGATTGTCAACCGAAGGAGAAGAGTTCGAAGAAAGTCGTTAAAAGGAGGAATCGCCCCACTTAAGCACATTTGGCGATTGACTGCAACAAAGCCATAGGGAGGATTGTCAGCAGTATCACTTGGCCCAGCTAGAAGAACGTCACTTTCAGCAAAGCCAAATTGAGCGCGCAGCTGGACAAACGCTCTCGAAGTTAGAATAGTCGGGGTTCTCTCCGGAGGATTCTCTATGGGAACAACTATCGAAAAAGTTTCTTCCTCTTGAGTTACCACTTCTTCTTCTCGGTGAGAAGTCATTCTACATAAACAACTGGGTATTCAAACATGAAGGTGCACGTTTCCTAAAGTGTGTGAAGTGTTGTGTAAAATCAATCAAGCAGTGAACAAATATAACTGGAATGAAAACTAGCAAACATTCGTTAGTTATGAAATTCAGGAACTATTGTTTTAAGCCTAAATATGCAAGTAAGATGTTGATGCAGATAAATCAGTTCAGATTATTGATACTTTGCATTAATGTTTAACTTTAACTGATTGATTCACAAACATTTCATGCAATATAGTTAAGTTGCTTGTCTTGTCTTGACTAATCTGTCATCTGACGTGGGCAGTCAATGGCAGTATTTTCGCCTTGGTTTTCTTTGTTTGTCATTTTCAGCAGGTTAGCAGCTTATAAGTTAATGCTGCCTGTGAAATAATACAATGAGATTCAAGCAAGTTTAAAGTTGGGGCAGTTCAAAATTCAGACAATTTAGTTCGGTAGCTCAAGACAAATGCTCAAAGTAGGCCTATGCTCCTAAATGATAACACGTCTAAAGCCCAAGTATTAAGTCGGCTGCGGTTCAAAAGTTTTTCGCGAGATAAGGCTAGGTCGGTAGCGGGTCAGGGTCTAAGTAGTTTAATTTGGCAACTCAGTCCTCTAGGCCGCAAGGGAGAGATAAGAAAGTAAGCTCCGGTCCGAAAGGCAGGAACTTTCCAAGTATTAACTCGGTCACGATTCAGGCCTTAAAGTTTAAATCGGCAAGTGTTCTTCAAGCACTGTCTCATCCACGACTTAAGGTTGCTAAGAGCCAGGTCGGCCAAAGGATAAGCCACCCAAAATCACTGACTCGCTCCCGAACCAACATCACACTCCATCTACCCATTAACCCGATAACCATTCCATCAACAACAGCCTTCATTCATGCTATCAAGTCACCCAATACAACAGTTCGAAGTTGTCACAAATCCAATACCCTACCATCAGAGATCATCGAGCCTAAGGTGATAAGTCACCTTCGTTGAATCAGCGGTCATCTGAAGCCGAATTGAGCAACCTAGGCTTCATCAGCTATAAACGTGATGGGATTCGTGATGGAGCATCATATAGGGAGGCGGTTCGAGTTTAAGCAACAGAATTCACGAATCAATAGTAATCTACGGTCGAAAAAAGAATGAAATCACTTACGTGATGAATAGTAGATGTTTTCAGTAGTTGATAGAAATTAAATCGCCTTTTTGGAGCTCGGAAGATTTTTAATGGCGGAATCGAAGAAATAGGTAATGAGAAGAAAGAAGAAAATGGACGATTTATATCTCACTATGGTAGGGACTGAAGCGACATAGGCCATCCAACTGATGGGTCGCGTACGACCTACCGATTTAAAAAGGAACGGGTTAAAAGATATCGAAGCATACGACCTAACTATTAGGCGTATGTTTCGAGGGGCAAATGTTAACCCCGACTCGGCCGTGGGTCACCGGTCCAAAATGATAGACGACCTAACGTTCTGCCAACTTAACGAAGGGTGCCGACTTAATATCTTAGCACGGAAAACCGACCTAATTGCATAAGGATTAAGAGGGATACCGACCTAAGAGGCTTGAGAAGGAGACCGATCTAAGGCCTTAAAGAAAGTTCCGACCTAACCATTCGCATCGTCTGCCGACCCAACTGCTAAGAGTGTGCCGACCTAACGCTTTGAAGTAATGCCGACCCAATGACTTGACCAAGTTACCGACCTAAGGGGCCTGAGAAGATGCCGACTTAAAGTTCAAGGAGATTCTGACCTAGGACTTACAAAAGTCTACCGACCTAACACAATCTCCGATCTAACGACTCAAGTTGTTTGCCGACATAACTGTTAAGAACAAGTTGTCCACACCCAAGTCATGGCCGACCTATGGCTTGTGATAAGTCGTAACCGACCTAGAGATATGAAGGAAGAAGTAGTGCAACAATTTAACGCGCGACACGTTACCTCGGCGACGACTTAAGACAGATGATATGAATTCAGATAAGCTTGCTTCTATTAAGCCGTGGACTTGACTCGGTAAATCGGCCACGACATATGTTAAGTCGGCCACGACTTATACTAAGTCGGCCACGACTTAGAACTTGGCAGTAATTCCAGCCCAGAATTCACTATAAATACACGACTACCTCCAACATTCAAAGGACTTTGGGCACATTCTCTTCACACACCGTTACCTTGCTGCATTGAGAACTTCATCAACACTTAGAGCTTCCAAGATTAGAGGAATACATCAAAGAAATTCACGAAGAAACCGCACATCTTCAACATGAATCTAAGAACTTTAATCGACATTGAAGCTTAAGACTTGTTCCAAATCACTTGTAACTTGAAGTGTATTGAACTTGAGAAGAATTGTATCAGTTTGTAACGGGATTATTAATAAAAGTACTTAGAGTGGACGTAGGCTATACCCTTAAGCCGAACGACTATAAAATCGTTGTTGTTTACTGCTTTTCTGCTATTACTTGCTTGTAATTCTTTCCCGATCTATCGGGTGGTGCTTTCACAACTACACCTTACACACCGGGGTGTTAGCGTTCACATTTTAGCGTTAACACAGCTGTTTGAAGTTTTGAATTCCTGTAACTCCTCTTTTGCTTGAATTTGATTAAGCTTGTAAGTATGATGTTTATTTATATTTCTTTGCTTTTCTCAGGTTTGTTTTTGAAGTTGTAGACTGAACTAAAGGATATGAACCAATAGAATGATGAATACACACACACATATATATAACTTTGAATAAAGATGTCTTCTGGAACAAGCTTTACCTTGGCTTTAAACATATTTTATTTTTAATAAGGTATAGTAATCCGAGCTAGAACAAACAATTTCGGCTGAAAGATTTTTTTCCAGACAGCAAGGTGGGATAATTAAATGTTTATGTCTTTGTATTTGTATACACTAATTATTAGTATTGGATGACACAACAATATGTATAAAGATATTTGCAGATTTTGTGTTTGAACTAAGATGTTTTGTATTATTTTTGATATGAATATTTATCTTACCTATGCATATAATGTTTGCTTGCAGTTTTTTTTTTCATTTTGACTTCATTGCTTAAATAACCCTATATGTCATGTATTCTTATGCAAACAAAACTTTACAACAACCATTATAGTCATTATTAAAGAATTAACATTGTACAAATGAATGTTTTAGGTTACTCTTACCTGTCTAATTCTACATGCTGCAAGACTATCAAATATTTTTTATTTTGTATACGAATTCTGCTTTGTCTGATTTCATATTTTTGTATTTACAAAGTTAACATTTCTATTTATAATTTATATTCATATCAAAGTTTTACACTTATGTTTATGTATTATGGTTTTCTTATGTCTACATACTTATATTAATATCCATATTTTTATGTTATACTTAAGCTAAATATTTATAAGCTTATTTTATTTTAATTATAAAAGCTGTTGTTAGAAACACTTCTTAATCGTATTTTTATTTAATCTTTCCAATATTTAATTTGTAACTTGTATTTGCATTAATGTATTTTATATTTATATTTAATATGAATATAATTGTGTTACTATAAATATTATCATTATAATTAACTGCATTCATATTTTTGATATTAAATGTCATTAATATATAACTTTTAATTTAATTAAATAAAACAGATTTAATTTTAAATATTGTTAAAAGAGTCTATTTTACATATTGAACTTATAAATTCCTTTATAACACATATACAACTAATAATGTCTAAAATCTTATTTATTTATAAATGAAAATCTTGTATTTTATTTAAATTTAATTAAAAACTTATTATAATAATAGGGTCAAAATTTCGGGATGTCACATCCAGTGTCGACAGTTGTAGTTGTGACATACGTATTGTATCACTTATATTGTAACTGTCTTCAGCTGTATATATGAGATTTGATATTATCTGTGTTCCGCAATTAGCTTATCTACGTTATTATTATATATATTGTCCTAAACTATTGTGAACCATCGTAGTTCGTTTTATACTAGAATTGAATATGTCGATGGGAGTAAATAAGAAGAGATGAAAAATAGAAAATATATACCACTCCTATCGAGATAATCAATACTAGTGTAAGGCCTAACTACGGATGGCCGCTCCCATCCAGCCTTATTCTTCGTAATAACATACAGTATTTCCTTTAATACTCTTTGTTATTGTGAGCATAGAGGTGGGGCGTCACAGTTGGTATCAAAGCGAGGGGTTTATGGACATAATATAAAACATAACTCAGATGGAGTATGTGTTACAACTATTTGTCGATGTTTTATTTGTGCCTTGAGTCAAAACTAAAGTTTTGAAATTATGATGAAAATTTTAAATATCTTTATTTAAAAATAAAAGGTGAAATTATGTTTTGATGATTGATTAATTTGTATTCTATTTATCAGAGTGCGCAGTGGAAACACTAAGACTACCTTCGCTGAGTAGAGCTGATAAACGTTTTGATTTAAAAATCAAATTAAGAAAATGAAATTAAATTCATTATGTTGTTACATAGATGTGATTATTTTTGTTTTCTTTGAAAATTTCAAATCCGATTTGAGGATCCGAAGCGATTGTAGTTATGTGACTTTGTTGAGACTTTTGCTATTTTAAATTATCTTCATTGAAGATATAATCGAGTGATTTCTTTGTTCATTTTGTAGTATACGTGCAAATTTGAGTTGCACGTTACCGCATTAATTTTACGTTGAACCGGTGTTTGGTTTTAAACGTATTTTGTTGCCGTTATTTTTATAACGGGATTTTTACACCAGTGCTAGATCTTTGAAGCGCAGTGTTTTGTTGACATTTCTAATGAATGAAAATTCACTGGTATTATATTTTAATGAGAATTATTTTGATGAGATTTTGACGTTTAAAAATTACCGTCGCTTTGACTTCAGTAACCGTCAAATTTTAAAGTGGATTTTCAAGCGGTTATCCCGCAATGCTTATTTTGAGATCCGTTTTTATGGTGTTTTGAGAAGTACAATTTCCTTATCGAAATTGTTATAGATGTTGTTGTTTTAATCACGTATAAAAAATATATAAAAAAATCGTTTTAAAATAAAGTTGTTTTCCAAAATTTCTACAGTTTGCGCTTTCAAAAGAATAAGGAAGCGATTTAAACGCTTCAGCAAAATTGAGGACTATGAACCCTCACTTTTACTAATTCGCCTAATTCCGGACTTGTCCGTTTGAAAACGTAAAATGTTATTTATTTAAAATACACAATTTTGCACTTTCAAGGAAACGATGAAGAAAATTAAACGATTTAGTAAAATTCGTGGTATGGTACATGTGCGTTTGCTATTTCGATTAATTCTAGACTTGTTAATTGAAACATCTGTTGTCTGATGATTCTGATGATTTTATTTGGCTTTCGTGCCAATCTGATGGACCTTCGGGTCATTTGTTGGACCTTTGGGTCATATGATGGACCTTCGGGTCATTTGTTGGGCTTTCGGGCCACTCTGCGGACCTTTGGGTCAAATACCAGTACTAGACCTTCGGGTCACTCTACGGACCTTCGGGTCATCTGATGGGTGCCAAAATTTATAGTACTTGGTAGGCTTCGGCCATCTGAGATGCACGTGCGGCGCAGCTAAAAACTCGCCATCTGATGGGATCGATCCACCTTTTATGTTGATTTTCTAGTCATCTTAATTGATTTCTAGATATTTGTTATTTCTAATTATCTACAGGTAATTAGATATTTGCCTTTATAAGTTCTAATTATCTTTGTTGATAATTAGATATTTGTTTTTTTAATTATCATTTTTGATAATTAGATATTTTCTGATTTGAGTTCTAATTGTCTTTGTTGATAATTAGATATTTGTTGTTTCTGATTATCGTTTTTTATAATTAGATATTTGAGTTTTTTGATTATCGTTTTTGATAATTAGATAATTTCTGATTTGAGTTCTAAATATCTTAGTTGATAATTAGATATTTGCCGATTTGAGTTCTTATTATCTTTGTTGATAATTAGATATTTGCTGATTTGAGTTCTAATTATCTTTGTTGATAATTAGATATTTGTTGATTTGAGTTTCTGATTATCGTTTTTGATAATTAGATATTTGGTGTTTTCTGATTATCGTTTTTGATAATTAGATATTTGTTGATTTGAGATTTCTGGTTATCGTTTTTCATAATTGGATATTTGGTGTTTTCTAATTATCGTTTTTGATAATTAGATATTTGTTGATTTGATATTTCTGATTATCGTTTTTGATAATTAGATATTTGTTGATTTGAGATTTCTGATTATCGTTTCTGATAATTGTATATTTGGTGTTTTCTGATTATCGTTTTTGATAATTCGATATTTGTTGATTTGAGATTTCTGATTATCGTTTTTGATAATTGGATATTTGGTGTTTTCTGATTATCATTTTTGATAATTAGATATTTGTTGATTCGAGATTTGTGATTATTATTTCTGATAATTTTATATTCGGTGTTTTCTGATTATCGTTTTTTATAATTAGATATTTGTTGATTTGAGATTTCTGATTATCGTTTTTGATAATTGGATATTTGGTGTTTTCTGATTATCATTTTTGATAATTAGATATTTGTCGATTTGAGATTTCTGATGATTATCGTTTTGATAACTAGATATTTGCGGTTTTTCGATATGTGATTTGTGTTTTCTAATTGTCTTCGTCGATAATTCGATTTTGCTATTTTCTAATTATCGTATCGATAATTTGATATTGTTGCTTTGTGATTTTTGTATTCTAATTATCTAATTGCTAATTAAATATCGCTGATAATTGTATTTATTCAGTTTTCTGTTTTCTGATTATCTATTGGATAACTAGATTTTGTTGAGAATTTCTGAATTTCTTTTATGAAATTAAAAGATTTCTTTGGCGTTTGTATTCTTAACCTTTATTTTTCTAGCTTAACCAGTTTAGGTTAGAAAAATAATTGTTATTAACGACTTTAATTGTGAAAATTGCGGGGACGCAATTTTTATAAGGAGGGGAGTATGTAACAACCCGGGGTTTTGTAACAATTAATTATCGTCCTAAAACGATTAATGTTGATAGCTAATGGCTATTTGGAGTTTTTAATTTGGTTGAAATTCTTTTTAAAAATTTGTTAAAAAGTTTTGTGGGCTTTCAATTGAATCTTGGCCCATGTTTTGTGTTGGTGCCGTGATAGTATTCAAAACCCGCCCCCCTTATTCATTTTCATTCAAAAACCCTAAAACTAAACAAACGAACGAGAAAAATAAAAAATGGTGACTTCAAATTTTCGTCACTCGTTCGCTCCTCAAATTAGGGCTTGTGTAAAATCGAAGCTGCCGACTTCACCTGCTCGACCGATGATCTCCTTGTGCGCTGCTCCTTCCTTTGCTTCAGATCAAGGTGAGTGATTTTATTTTCACTCACATCTAGTTTGAATTTTAGTGATTTTGAACTTGCGATTTCATGTTTTCCTCGGCTTTGAATTGATGTTAGACTTCGGTCACTTTGATTTGTGAATTTGCTAATTCCTTGATTTGGTGAAACTGGATTTTGTAAAATTGCTAATTTCTTGATTTCCAAGAATGTGACTTTGCTTACAGTTGAATTCCTTGACGATGTTGATTTCTTTTGTGACTTCGGCTCTATAGTTTGTAGTTGCCATGCCCTTTGGTGGCTGACCATCCTGTAGCATATCTCTGTTTCGTTTTCTGATGACATGGGTTTCTGCTAGCTTCGGCCTTGGCTTGAGACTTCATTTAACCGTGCTTGATTATTTGCGGGTGCAAGTTGCTTTTTAGTGTCCTTGATGTTCTGTTGCTCCATGTTGCATTGAACACCTCATTTGATCTACTTGCATTGTTTCATGTGTGCTCAATATCACTTGATGTTGTTGCTTCACCACTGAGCCTTATTCATGTATGTTTCATTTAGAGTCTGCATTGTATTTGAGTGCATCTTTGCACTGTGTATTTGATGTTCGCCTGCATTTTTGAAACTCTGTTGGTCTGTTGGCTTTGCTGCCTTCATGTATTTGCAGTTTTATCTTGGGTTGTATTGTCTTGAGCTCGAGTAATTGCTGTCATGTTTAATTGTGAACTTTTGTGTTGGTTCCATTGTTGTTGTGTCATTTACTTGGTGCATTTGTTTACACTGTGCATTCATGTGTATTGGTCTTGAGCATTGTCGAGTTTGTTTCTTTATACTATTGCATTCCTTTGGTGCACTATGTTGTAGCCTTGCTTGTGCATTGCCCCATACATCTGCTGCAACCACATTGTCACTGTTTGATATAGTTTGCATGTCAGTTGTACTTGCAGCCTACATTTGGTTGTTGCAGTCACTTGTCCTGTCCATTTCCCTTTTTCAAATTGATCAAGCACTTTCACTTGAGACTGTATTGTCACGTTGCATTGAATTGAGTCATGATAGCAGTGACTTGACCTCTGCATTTTGTTTTTTTTTCGAATTACACCTGAGTTGAATCCAGCTTGTAGTTCGGATTTGACCTCGTGCTGAAAGTTGTGACATTATTTTATTACACTTGAGTTGAATCCGGTATTTTGGGTTTGACCTTGTGTTTGATTGTGAATTTTCATTGTGCCTTCATGTGCACTTTGTTCATTTGGTGGTTACTGGATGGATGTTGTGCTTGCTATTGCAGTTCCATCTGGTTCATTTTGATTTGAGTTGGAGCCACTTGCTTTTGATTCGTTGATCTTTTGTGTATTTCAAGCTGTAGCGGCGAGGCGGTACATGCGTGTGTACTGCATCCACATAGAATTGACATTTTGAATTGATATTTCAATTACTTGAATTGAGTCTAATTCAATATTTTGAAATTGTATTTTGATTTGGTTTGATTTGATCATTCTGTCGTTGTCTAATTATTTATTTGATAATTAGATTATGAGTTTCTAATTATTCACCTAATAATTAGATTTTGTTGTTAATTGCCGTTTAGGCAACCCTGTTGTTTTTCTAAATTATCTTCATTGATAATACTTTCATTTATCTTCGTTGATAATTTTAATTTGCTGATTTGTTGTTTAACACTGTTACGTGTTATATTTACCATTATCCGATTTCTTATTGATGGATTGGATAGGTAAGATTTATTGTGACTGTTGCTTATCTGTTGTTTAATTATTATTGCTTCCGTGCATTAATAAATGAGTTTGAATTAGACTGACCCGTGTATTATTTTCCTTTGAATATAAAACTCGGGTCAGACCGAGTTATTACAGGTTGTAGATACCTTGCTTGGGTTGCTGCTATAGCTATGAAGTGTCTTCATATATTTTGGAGTAGTTGTTGTTATAGTATAGGATGATATGTATTCATGTATATTATTCACGATAATGTACTTGTATATGTAACTTCCAGTGTCGATAGTTGT
This sequence comes from Allium cepa, assembly GCA_030765085.1. Classification (NCBI taxonomy): domain Eukaryota; kingdom Viridiplantae; phylum Streptophyta; class Magnoliopsida; order Asparagales; family Amaryllidaceae; genus Allium; species Allium cepa. The sequence continues at coordinate 432,216,760 of CM060942.1, forward strand.
AGTTGTGACATACGTATTGTATCACGTATATTGTAACTGACTTCAATTATATATATATATATGAATTTGATATTATCCGTGTTCCGCAATTATCTTATCTGCGTTATTATTATATATATTGTCCTAAACTATTATGAACCATCGTAGTTTGTTTTATACAAGAACTGAATATGTGGATGGAAGTAAATCAAAAGAGATGAAAAATAGAAAATATATACCACTCCTATCGAGATAATCAATACTAGTGTAAGGCCTACGGATGGCTGCTCCTATCCAGCCTTATTCTTCGTAATAACAAACGGTATTTCCTTTAATACTCTTCGTTATTATGAGCATAGAGGTACGGTGTCACAGCGTGCGTGAAATTTTAGGAATTGAGTCACCCTTTTTTTTTAATTTCATATTGTGTGCGCATCTTTATTATTTGCATGCAATTGAGTCGCACGATTATTTGTAGCATGCATGTGCACTGTAATGTGCATGCATGCATGAGTAAAAGTCCAGGCATTCCTCTTTTTTTGCTCATTTTATTATATGCGTGCATCGTCAAATTTTTTTTTCATGCAAAGTATATATATGGCCAGCTCATCATGTTTCCCTGATCATGTTGTTTATATTTGCTTCATTCTTGCATAGTGATAGACGTGGCACAGGTTGCAATATAGATATTGTGTATCTCATTTTTGTACAGGCAGTGTCATATTTTAACGCATATATTGCTTTGCTATTTTGTTCCTTCTTTGCGTGTAGGTCATATTACCCAGACCGCCGTTTTTCATGTTTACGTGCAAACTATATTGCACAGGCACTTTAAATTTGTTTTCATATTGCGTGTGCAAGCATGTTGTAGTGCGTGTTAGTATGTAAGGTGTTACGTGTCTACATCTCGTTTTAAAACTTCGAAATTCATGCCTGCATATTATTTTTCACTAAGATCATTTTGATCCTTAAATTTCATTATGAGTATACAAGATGAAGTATATTACCAGGCAGTGCAACATTTTGACTCACATATAGCAATGAAATATTTGGTTAAAATATAGTAGTGCAATCTACTGGTCAATTTACGTTGAACCGGTGTTTGGTTTTAAAACGAATTTTGTTGCTGTTACTTTTAGAAGGGATTTTTACTCTGGTGATGTATTTTTGAAGTGTGTTGTTTTGATGAGATTTTGGACGAATAAAAATTACTGTCATTTTGACTTCAATAACCGTCAATTTAAAGTGAATTTTCAAGCGGCTATCCCGCAACGCTGATTTGATATCCGTTTTTACGGTGTTTTGTAAAGCGCAATTTCTTTGTCGAAATTGCTGTGGATGTTGCTGTTTTAATCGCGTTTTTTAAAAATCGTTTTAAAATAAAATTGTTTCCAATATTTTTACAGTTACGCTTTCAAAAGAATGAGGAATCGATTTAAACGCTTCAGTAGAATTAAGGACTATGAACTCTTACTTTTACTGATCCGATTAATTGTCCATTTGAGAACGTAAATTTTATTAATTTAAAATACACAATTTTGCACGTTCAAGGAAACGATGAAGAGATTTAAACGATTTAGAAAAAGTGTGGAATATGGAACCATGCTTTTACTAATTCGATCAATTCCGAACTCGTTAATTGAAATATTTGTTATGGATTTGTTGTTTGATGATTTTGATGATTTTGTTGGGCTTTCGAGCCACTATGTTGGACCTTTGGGTCAACTACCAGTACTAGACCTTCGGGTCATTTGTTGGACCTTCGGGTCATTTGTTGGGTGCCAAAAGTTATGATGACAGTACTTGGTAGGCTTCGGCCATATGAGATGCACGTGCGGCGTAGCTTATACTCGACATATGTTGGGATCGATCCACTTTTATGCTGATTTTTCTAGTTATCTATTTTTGATTTCTAGATTTTTGTGTATTGTTGTTTTGACTTCAATTTTGAATTTGAAAGTTGATTTTGATGGATTTTAATGAGATTTCTTCATTTAAACTATGTTGATTATTTATGTTGAATAGTCTCATTCGGGACTATGATTATTTTTCTTTGATGTTGTTTTAGATGCATTCGTTTCTAAGTTTAAATTAGACTGGTCCATTTATTATTTTCTTTTAAATAATACTCGGGTTAGACCGAGTTATTTCAGGATAATCGCTATCTCTGATTCAGTTGCTGCTTCAGCTTTTGGTATTTCACCTCATCTTTTGTCTAGACTTCGAGGTGTGACTTTTGGTGTATTGACTCTCATCTCATGTATGATATGATATCTACGTATTTGTACATTGGGTTCTTGTGAACCATCGATTGTTGTAGCATGTATCCATACTTATCTTCCGCTATATATCTTATATTTCTGTTCTGATGTGATTATGTTTATCTATGTCGTTATTATCAGGAGTTGTTCTGAATTTTTATTAAGCCACCGTAGTTTTGTTTTAGATTTGGACTGAATATATATCTTTGGGAGTAATTTACACAACTCTTATCGATGTAATCAATACTCATCTAAGGCATAACTTATGGACGGTCGCCCCTAACAAGCTTTATTCTTCGCAATAGTAGACATTATTCCTTATAATAACCTTTGTTATTGTGAGCATAGAGTGGGGCATCATAGATTGGTATCAGAGCTGAAATTTAGAGCAAATTGTAATAAACACAGAACAAAAGCAGAATGCAACATGCGTTACAACTATCCGATTGTTTTATTCGTGCCTTTCTAATCTATTCCTTCCACTTTAACATGCTGGAGTATGTCTAGGAATAAATCTCATATTCCATAGTATTCGATTTGTTAAATTTTGTGTCAATCTTATATTGTCTTAATTAGCCCTTTCTTTTCTCTTGTTCTCTGTAACATTCCTGAATTTCAGCTAGAAATAATTTGATAATTAATTTAATTTTTGGAATTTAATTATGGAATTATTGATAATTAACTTTGAAATTTGGTTAAATAATGAATAAATTGGGTGTTTTCCAAATAAATAGATATTTATTTGTTTATTGATATAAACGTATATAAATATGATTTTTTTAAATTTGAATTTGAGATTCAAAGTAAATATTGAAAGTAGAATTTGGATATGAAATTTAAATATAAATGTATTGAAAAATAAGTTGAATTTGGAAAATACTTATAGATTGTGAATGAATAAAATATATATTTATACAAAAATTTTGTTGTTTATCCATTTATAAATACAAATTCATTGTATATTAAATTTTGAGTTTGGAAATTTAAAAATAAATGTATTGAACAATATTTGGATTTAAAAATTCTATAAATTAATACTAATAGGAGTTAATACTCTATACTTTAAGAAATAATGTAAATATAATGTATGAGTGCAAATATAAAAGGAATGTTTTGTAATTCAAAAGAAAATAGATGTTTTAAATAAAATTGGGTTTTAAAGAAAAATTCTATTTTTTAAAATAAATAGAGATTTGTTTTCAAATATATAACATACATATGTTTTGAAAAATTAATATGTACATGAATTAGAATTGGGTTGTAAAATATAAACGAGATTTAATAAAATAGTTAGTAAATGTTAACACTTAAAATCGAACGCTAACACCTCGGTGTATATAGAGATTGAGTGAAAGCAACACCCGTGAACACGGGAACTAAAAACAAGTGGAAAAGCCACAGAGAAAGCAGAAAAGACAACAGTTTTTATAGTGGTTCGGCTTCAGGTAAGCCTACTTCCACTTTAATCCTCTTTGTTACTGAATCAATTACAACTTTACAACAATCATCAATTACAATACTGATGAGACAAACAACTAGAACTCCGATGTAGAAGAATTCTTTGAATCCATGTTGATTGCGTTAGATTTCCTCTTAAAGTTTGTTGAGATGCCTTTCGTATTTGAAGTGTCAGGTGAGTCGAGAATTCAGCAGAGTATCGACGCTTAAAGAGATCGGCCAAAAGTCCCTTAAAAGTTGGAGATGGCAACGTATTTATAAAGAATTCTGGGCAGGAAATATTACCAAGTCCTAACTCGTAACCGACCTAAGTTGGGTCGTGGACGACTTAAACTAGGTCGTGGGTTGTTTGCGACTCAACTGCTGGGTCGAGACTTCGTCCCGCATGAGTATTGTGGCAGCGGGCTATAACTTAGCGGCTTTAGGTCGTGGACGACTTAAGCTAAGTCGTGAGTCACGGTTTAACTGATAGGCTTGCTAAAGTCTTAACTCGTTGTCGAGCTAGGAGGTCACCGTGTTAAATAAGTGGCAGCGTTTCATTTGCTTAAGTCGTTCACGACACACGCTAGGTCGTAGGTTTCGAACAGCTTTAAGTCATGAACTCATTTCCCTCTTAAGTCGTGCCACCTCTTGAATCGTTAAGTGATCCTGTCCTTGATTCGTAGAAAACGTTAAGTCGTAGACTTCTCTATGTTGTAAGTCGGTAGCGACTTAAGCATAGGTCGTGGACCTTTCTCTGTTCTTGGCAATTAGATCGGCAACCTCCTTAGGTAGTTAGATCGGTAATTTACTTGAGCCTTAGGTCGGCATCCCTGTTAAGTCTTATGTCGGCATCCTTGTTAAGTCTTAGGTCGGTAACCTTGTTAAGGCATTAAGTCGGCATCCCTCTCAAGTCTGTTAGGTCGGTATCTCTCAATGAGTCGCATATCAATTAGGTCGTGTCTCTTGTTAAGTCATGAGCCTTTTTGAGTCACTGATCATAGTAGTTAACATTTGCCCCTCGAAGGACACGCTTAAGTCGTGAGTCGTGTGCTTCGATCTAGCTCCTGAGTCGTGAACGACTCAAAGAGGCTTGTTAACTCGTTCGTCCTTCCACCTTCTCCCCTGCCTCCTACATAAGTTGTTAAGTCACCTCTTCCTTCTCACTTTACTGCTTTATCATTCCTCTCCGCCATTAGCGACCTCTCAACTTTCTAAAGGCGAGCCCAAGCAAGTTAATCAGCAATCCATCCTTTCCATTACATTGCGTAAGTGATCTTGAATTCTAACCCAACTGCGACTATTGCTAAAACATGAATTTTTACTTCCTGCTCCTAAATCACCTCCGCATGTCTTACCTAGCTTTTGTGATCAGTTCCAATCACCGTTGGCTACGTTGCTGTTGCGATTCTCAAGATTGTAGCATCGCGCTTGATTTATGGCAGCTTCATGATGGTTCGGATTGGTGTTGGATAAGCTGATGGGGTGAATGGATAATAGGCTTAGTTGAGGGGATGATGGATTGATGTTATTTAGGCGATAACGGGTATTGGGTTGGAGTGGAGTCAACTGATTGAGGGGATGGCTTGAAATTCTCACGGCTTAGTTAGTTTTTGAATACACCGACTTAGGAATTTCCTGCATTCTTGGCTGCACACGACTTAGCTTTTAGGTTGTATTGATTTCCTGACGACTTAGGACTTAGGTTGTATAAGCGACTCAACCCTTTGGATTCTTAACACGACCTATCTTTTAGACCGTGAATGACTTTGAACTTGAATGTGAACTACCGTCGTGTCTTGCATACCACCTACGACTTGAACAACCAGGGAACTTCAAACTTTTGATATAACTTGATTGTATCCCCAATTTGAATTGCCAGGATAGACTGCTTGAACTTTGTTGCATTCTCTCACAGATAACTTTTGACTTGCAAGCTAATAATCTGTTCAATACATTGTTTACAGAAAATTGGGACGAATATACTGCCACTGACTGCCCACATCAAATGACAGATTAGTCGACATAGAGTAATCAACTTAAACACACTGTATGAAATGCTGTGAACCAATCAACTAAAGTGAAATATCAATGCAAAGCATCGCTATCTTGAACTGATTTGTTTGCATCTACATTTCACTTTCATATTTAAAACAACAAACCCTGGACTTTATAACTGACAAATGCTTGCTAGTTTTTATTCTAGTTATATTCACTTATTGCTTTGTTGATTTTACACAACACTTCACACATTTTAGGAAACATGCACCTTCATGTTGGAATATCCAGTTGTTTGTGTAGAATGACTTCCCTCCAAGAAGAAGAAGTGGTAGCTCAAGCGGGAGAGACCTTTCAGACAGCTGTTCCCATGGAGAATCCTCCAGAGAGAACTTTGACTATCCTAACTCCGAGAGCGTTTATTCAGCTATGTACTCAATTTGGTTTTGCTGAAAATGATGCCCTACTTCCCGGGCCAAATGATACTGCCGACAGTCCTCCCCCCGGTTTTGTTGCAGTCAATCCTCAAATGTGCCTAAGCGGGGCGATTCCTCCCTTTAATGACTTCCTTCGAACCCTTCTCCTTCGGTTGACAATCTCTCCATTCAAACTTCATCCTAATGGCTACGCCACCTTGATGAGGTAGTGTGTTTTGTTTAGGAGAACTCTTGATCGCTTGCCAAGTTTTGAAGAAATTCGCTACTTATGCTCGTTTGCAAAGAGTAAAGACCACCCTTCCCTTATTATTGTGAGAAGTGCTAGAAACCGCAAGCTTATTTCTGATCTTACCGAAAGTGTTCATGGATTTTTGAACTAGTTTTTCTTTGCTCGCTGCCCCCCAGGGTTTTATGCCATTTGGAGAGTAGGAAGTAAGATTACCTGTTTCTATTTTCTACATTTTCAAACTTTTTCGAGATCCGAACTACCAATTGCTAATTTCATTCTTTTGTCTTTTCAGCACTTCCTCTACCTTCTAGAGATCCAAGCCATAAGCAAGTTTTTGAAAGATTAAGTGTTGTGACTGTTAGAGAGAGAAGTATAAAGTTTTTGTTGAGGGACGAATTTTTGCATCAGTATGGACTTTTACACGCTTCTCGCTATACACATCCCCATGAGGTTCCAGACTCCCCGCCTAAAGCATTAGATGCCCCAGTTTCCACTGACGAACCCATACCAAAAGAACCTGCCTCCGAGGCTTCTCTGGTGAAGTGCTCTACTACTGTCGATGTTGCGGGGCCATCCAGCAAATCGGCACTTACCCCAGTTATTGAAGAGGAAGAATCTCTTCGTTGCTCTGAAGATGCGGCTGGTCTAGAAGCCGAAAAAGATACTCCCGTCGAACTTGGCGGTGATGATACTTTCGTGGGGCTAAGTGACCTGATGATAACCTCACAAGAACTCTTTAAAGACGATGTCCCTAAAGCTTCTTCTCCCGTTGCCGAGGCGACGTCGACTTTTCAACAAATTTTGATGCCTACCACTCAAGTCACTACGATCGCTGTGTCGAAGAGCGGTTTGTAGCCTGATGCGTGTAGTTTGCACACTACAGACACATAGGACTTTTTGGCACGTTCATGCACCTAATTCTTTGTACTTTGAAGATTCTAAAGTCGTGCTTTTTTCTCTGAAGACTTTTAAAACTTGTCTCCCTTTTTTTTTAAATTTCAGATTCTCCGATGGGACGTAGCGGCTCTTACTATGACGACTTTCAGCGCTACGGGAGGCGTATTCAATATGACTATAGGCGCTACCTTCCCGTTCACAGAGAAACTGACGAAGAGAGAGCCGCTCGAAAGGCTCAGGAGAGGATGGCTCAAGAAGAGCTTAATGAGAGAAAAGAAAGAGAGGAGCACCATGATTCTTCCCAGAGAGGTGACGACTCTCACAAAAGAAAGTCGCATGATGATCGGGGAAAAAACCATATAGTTGAGGACCCAAGCAAGCGTGCCCGGCACGGTGAGAAGCATGCATCTACAACTCCTGAAAAGGCCACTGCCCCCGTCTCACTTGACATCCCTTCTGGCTCTCCTGCTCTCGGGAAGACAAACATTCAGACGATAGTTAGCAGGCCTAAATTTCAAATTGGACCAGGCCCAGCCACTCTGCAAAGCCGGTTTCCACAATGGTGCTTAAAGGGGTTTCGCTTCGTTCTCGACTTAGTTCCAATTGACAAGCCTGCCATGTTGCGAAATCTCTATGCCGTCAGACTTGATATTGAAAGAATGTCGGGCTAGCAAAAGCTTGTTGACGAGCTCCAAAGGGTAAACCGTGCGAATCTCGAGGCCATGCTTACTATGGAAAATGACAAAGCTGAATGGAAGAAGGTTCTTGAGCAGCATGATACCGAGATGAGGAGCATCACTACTTATAATGAAGAGCTTGAAGCGAAGGTCGAAAAGCTTAAAGGAGAGCTCACCACTTCTTCTACTTCCTACACTCAAAAAGAAGAAGTGCTTCAAAAAAAATTGAGAGATGCTCATGCCGGCCAAAGAGACGCCGAAGACAGGCTCGACTTGCAAAAAAGAATCAATGAGGGCTATGTTGCTGATATTGCAGAGCTTCGGAAGAAAGCCGACTCTCAAGAGGCGAATATCGAAATGCTTAAGCTTCAACTCTCCAAGGCTGAAAGAGAGCATGATGAGGACGTTGCCGGTAAAATTGCAGCTGAAGAATCTCATGAGGCAAAGAAGACCAGCATCAGCTCGACATTATTTGACTTCTATCTGCATAGCGTCTTGGGGCGCGGTAGTCTCGCCTTTCTAGGTCCTAAATATGAAATTACTCTGGCTGAGGTGTGGGAGGCCGCACTTGATATGCTTGGTGCTAAAGGTGCTGGCTACGTCGAATAAGCTCTTGACGAGCATTACTTGGATGACGAAGCTCGCGCCGCTCTCGTCAGGGGAAAAGAACAACTTGTGAAATTAAGAGCCGAAATGGCAGAAGGGGAACATTTAGGAAAAACTACTTCAACTGATCCAGTTCAGCCTTCACCTTCGGCCGAAATCGACATTGTAGGCTCCAGTTCTCATTCTCCATCCCCAGTTAAAGTTACAACTGAGATCACAAGCACACAGGGTGGAGATGAAGGCGAAGAGTGCGCCGAAGCACAGGCTTATGAGGTTGATATCAGGAAGCCGACTTCTCCAGGTAACTCTACTGTTAATCTTGCCCAAGTAGACTGCTCATTTGCTTCTTATTAGTTTGATGAGCTTCTTGACTATTTCCTGAACCTCAACGAGCCTTTATCTCCTCTCTTTACTGACTTTAACTTCTTTTCTTCTGTAGAGAAAGTGTCGAGCATCGTTCAGACTTCCCCTCCTCCAATTATTCCTCCTTCGCCTCTCCAGGTCACTCCTCCATCCGCCTCTCAACCCGGGTCGCAAGAGGAGCAAATAGAGGCTCTTCGAGACTTAGATGATCATAATGCTTCACAGGAACATGGGCGAGAAGGGCTTGGAGAAGGCAATGAGTCCCCGGAGCGAACCACTTCTGATAACATAAAATTGTCTGCTCTTGTTACTCCGGGAAGCGAGTCTTCTTCAAGGAGGAGGAGGAAGCGTGTCACTTCCAAGAAGAAAAGGAAAGACATTCTTGTTTCTGAAGAGGAAGAGAAGGTTGTTCCGGAAGTAACCCACTCTCCTTCATCCCGATTCTCCCAAGCCGTCCTGAAAAGCTACCTATTAGGTCAGGTGAAGGCTCTAAAGGTGGTGGCAAGAAGAAGTAACGGGCCCTGCTTCCCTTTATTTTTTCTTTTTGCTTTTTGCATGTACTGACCGAAGATTGTGCGGGTTCCAGCCTCGGCTTTTCTTTTTCTTTTTATTTTGAAACCTGTACTTGTACAAAATTTTGACAGTATTGAATAAAATGATTCTTTTTGTTTGTACAAACTTCTGTCTGTATTTGAGAATGCATTTACTATTCATTTTTGTACAAGTTTCTTTATATGATATTGAAGTGAGCTTGTGGTATGTTGTTCGAGCGTAATTTTTACCAATGTAGTTATACCATGTTGCTCCTATACCATAAGCTCGTTGCAATATTTTCAACTTTGAAGGGACTTGTACTCTTATTTTTTGGAGAATAATTATTCCATACTTGGAGGAATATTACTCTTCTCACAATAGAGTACAGTTCATTTCATATGAGTTTTCACACTCTACCCTTCGGAGATATCCCTTTTTCTTTTGCATATATACATTCTTACAAAATGAATTCTCCTATGTGGTAAAGCTGGCCTCTGAAGGGCACTTAAAATTTTTTTTTTAGGAAGAATGGATGAACCAATCTTCTTTTGAAAGCTAAAGTGTGCCTTTAAAGAGGGCTTCTTTTTTTTTATATAGTGCGCCTCGGCGGAGGGCTTTCTGATCTTTGCTTTGCATTTCTGACGAAATGCTTCTTTGAAAAGTTGTACCTCTGAGGAGTGCTTTTTCACGTTTCAACACTTTGAAGTTTTATTTCAATCTCGGTGAAACGTGTGCCTCTGAAGATTTGTGCCTTCGAGGAGGGCTTTCCACGTTTCAACACTTGAAAGTTTTATTTCGATCTCGGTGAAACGTGTGCCTCCGAAGAGGTCTTTCTGTTTGATTGCGCCTCTGGGAAGAGGTTTTTTGTTTGATTGTGCCTCTGGGAAGAGGTCTTTTATTTCTTCCTCTTGGGAGAGGCTTTTATTTTTTCCCCGTTCGCTGGGAAGCGGGCCTCCGAAGAGGGCTTTTCACATTTCGACTCACGGGAGTGTATCACCGATCACGGTGAAATGTGTGCCTTTGAGTAGGGCTTTTTCCTAGAAGTTTGGAGTTTCTTTCTCTCAGTTGGACGGATTCACGGGAGTGCATCACCGATCAGTCCGCAACTTTATGTCGAGAAAGAACTCTCTTTTTCTGGTTAGGCCCGCTCGAGGTCTTTTAGCATTTCAACTGTGGTGAAATGGGCCTCCGAAGAGGGCTTTTCACGTTTCAACACTTGGAAGTTTTATTTCAATCTCGGTGAAACGTGTGCCTCTGAGTAGGGCTTTTGCCTGGAAGTTTGGAGTTTCTTTCTCTCAGTTGGACGGATTCACGGGAGAGTATCACCGATCAGTCCACAACTTTATGTCGAGAAAGAACTCCCTTTTTCTGGCGAGGCCCGCTTGAGGTCTTTATCCTCCGAAGAGTTGTGCCTCTGAAGAGGGCTTATGCCTCCGCAGAGGTCTTTTGTTGTTTGATGCTTGCTCGCCCATGTCTCTTTGCCATCTATTCATGTCGGCGATCCCCATTATCTTTTGCAAGTGTCATCCCTTTCTAGTTGCCAATAATTTTCCTCATCCAAAGAAATATACTTCATAGTTAAGCGAGTTGGTGGTGGTAGATACAGGCTATTTAACTGGATGCTTGTTTGTACAAACATTCGCAGTTAGTTAGAAATGGTCCAATTCCATCCACATCGCTAACTTTTGTTCGAAGCACTTCTTTTGTAGGATTTGAGTATGGAAATTTCGAATGGTTTAGCGTTTGCTTGCTGGGTGATGTCGGAGATCGCTTGGTCTTGCGATGGGTAAGCTTTGTTTTTATGGCCTGCATTATTAAATCGACATTTTAGTAACACAATTAACGTATTTTATATGTCGAAATAAAACAAAGCAGTTTATAGTAGTAGAGAACACAAGATTTATAGTGGTTCGGCCAAAAGCTGGGCCTACATCCACTTTATAGCTTTTCATTATTCACTTTCTTTACAATTGCTTTCAATACAAGAATCATATATTCGTAATTCTTTTACAACATTTCAGCAAAGCTTTTAAGTAAAATATGGAGGCAAATAATTGTTGTTCCAAGCTCTTAGCAATGGTTCTCCTTCGACAGTTACGAGTTTGAACGTGCCATCAAGAAGTTTCGTGCCTATAACATATGGCCCTTCCCAGTTTGGCCCAAACACACCTATGGCTGTCATAATTCTCTTCAGGACTAAGTCCCCAACTTCAAAGCTGCGCTGACGAACTTTGGAATTGATGTGCCTGGCTATTCTTTGTTGGTGAGCTGCAATTCTAAGCCTAGCCTCTTCTCTTCTTTCATCGAGGAGGTCAAGTGCTTCCAATTACAATTTTTCATTCTCATCTTGATGAAAATGGATCCTTCTGTGTGAGGGGAATTCAGTTTCCACTGGAATCATCGCTTCTGATCTGTATGCCAATGAAAATGGAGTATGCCCAGTCGTAGTTTTGTGGGTGGTTCTGTATGCCCATAGTGCAAGCGGTAACTTATCGACCCAACCACCTTTTGCTTTTTCTAGCTGCTTTTTGATGGTCGATTTGATGATTTTGTTCACGGCTTCCACTTGCCCGTTTGCCTGCGGATGAGCCACTACTGAGAAGCTTTTTCGGATCTTGAATCGTTTGTAGAATTCTTGAAACTCCTCACTTTCAAACTGGGTACCATTGTCTGTGATTATCTTCTGAGGCACACCATACCTGCAAATGATATTTTTAGTCACAAAACTTATCATTTTCTTAGAGGTAATAGTAGCCAATTGTTCGGCTTCAGCCCATTTAGTGAAGTAATCAACAATAAAAATAGCATATTTAATCCCCGATTTGGCAGTCGGCAAAGGCCCAATGAGATCTATTCCCCAGATGGCAAACGGCCATGGACTAACCATTTTTGTTAGCTCAGTGGAAGGTGCTCTTGGAATTTTGGCAAATCTCTGGCATTTATCACACTTTCGGGAATAGTCAGCAGCATCCTGATTAAGTTCTGGCCAAAAGTATCCATAACGGAGGATTTTCTTTGCTAAAGTTTGACCACCTGTATGATCCCCACATTCCCCTCCGTGTACTTCAGTCAGAATTGTCTTAGCTTCTTCCTTTGTCACGCGTTGGAGTAATGGCATTGAAAATCCTCGTCTGTACAAATGACCATCTTGAACTATATATCTGGAGGCCTTCCTCATCAGCTTCTGCCGTTCTTTTGAACTTTCCGACATAGAACCATTGAGTAAATATTCAAGTATCGGAGTCATCCACGATTCTTGCTCTTGGGATACATTCATAATCCAATAAACATCCATTTCATTTGTGCTTAGAGCTAACAGGACTTCGACGGGAACTAATCCCAATAGTTGCGCTTCACCGATACTTGAATTCTTTGCGAGAGAATCTGCCTTCATGTTCTCTTCGCGGGGTACATGGTGTTAACGTGAAAATCAGGCGCTAACACCCCGGTGTAGATTGAAGTTGAGCGAAAGCACCACCCGTGGACGCGGGAACTAAAAAAAAGTAGAAAAGTCACAGAGAAAGCAGAAAAGACAACAGCTTTTATAGTGGTTCGGCTTAGGGTAAGCCTACGTCCACTTTAATTCTCTTTATTACTGAATTGATTACAACTTTACAACAATCTTCAATTACAATTCTGATGAGACAAACAACTAGAACTTTGATGCAGAAGAATTCTTTAAATCCATGTATATTGCGTTAGATTTCCTCTCGAAGTTAGTTGAGATGCCTTTCGTACTTGAAGTGTCGAGTGAGTCGAGAATTTAGCAGAGTATCGGCGCTTAAAGAGATCGGCCAAAAGTCCCCTTCATGTTTGAGGTAGGTTGGTATTTATAGGAAAATTTCCTCCTTGGGTCGTAAGTCGCGACCGACCTATGGCAGGTCATGGCCGACTTATCTGGCCATCCCCATGGTTTCACATAGGTACGTTTGTATAAGTCCCAGGTCGCCCTCGAGTCAACACAACCTTGTATCAGTAGTACGACATCGGGCTTACATTTAGTAGCTTTAGGTCGTGGACGACTCAAGTTTGGTCGTGAGTCATGAACGATTTAACTGGCAAGTCGCAAGTCAGGGCTTAACTGGTAAGTCTTGGATCGTGTACGAGTTAAGAGGCCACTATGCCAAGTAGCTGCATTGAACTTGTCTTCCATTGCTTGGGTCGTGAACGACTTAACATAGGTCATAGGTTGGTTGCGACTTTGGTATAGTTCATGATCTTGTCCCTGTCCTGGGCAGTTAGAGCGGCAAACTCTCTGGATAGTTAGGTCGGCTTCCATCTTAGGTCGGTAGCTATCTTAGGTGGGTAGCTATCTTAGGTCGGCATCCTGTTTTAGGCAGTTGGGTCGGCGTTCTTGTTAAGCATTAGGTCGGCAACCTTGTTAAAGCATTAGGTCGGTATCCCTCTTAAGCCTTAGGTCGGTATCCCTCTTAGGCCTTAGGTCGGTATCCTTTTTAAGCCTGTTAGGTCGGTATCCTTTTGGATCAGCAATCTCTCAAGTCGTTGAGTCATGGCCGAGGCGGAGTTAACATTTGCCCCTCGAACTATACGCTTAATGGTTAGGTTGTATGCTTCGACATTCTCTAACCCCTCCGCTTTCTAGGTCGGTAGGTCATGTACGACCTAACAGTTAGGTCACACGCGCCGCTTCATGTCTCTCTACTATTAGTCGTATATCCTCTCCTTTATTCTCATTACTTGCCTCTTCATTTGTTTTTGCTGTTAACTCTTTCCCGAGATTCCAAAGGCGATTTCGATTCAATCAATCACCGATTAATCTTGAGATTACATTGTGTAAGTGATCTTGTTTTCTTCTCCTGACCCTTTACCATCTCTAATTCGTGAATTCCATTTCTCTATCCTAACCCACCTCTCCACGCAATGCGTCATCGTGAATTTTCCATAGCTGGCGAACTCTAGTTGGTTTGACTTTGGTTTAAACGTTTAATTGGTGGGCTTCAATGCTTCAAGCTATTCGATTTTCGAATTGCGTTAGGATTGCAAGGTGTTGAACTTGCAGTGGTTTCGAACTGGTTTACTGGATGATCCGATATCTTGAATGAAACAGCATGAACGGAATAAGGGTTTTTTGTGGATGCAGCGGCTAACGGGTTAACGGGTTGAGTGGAGTGAGATATTGATTTGGACGCGACCCAGTGATTTTGGGTGACTTAACTTTTGGCCGACCTAGTCCTTAAATCGTGGCTGAGTTAAACCTTGGGGGAAATCTGTCGACCTAATCTTCTGCCGACCTAACCCTTAAACCGTTGCCGAGCTAGCACTTGGGGAATTGCACACCACCTTTTGAACCGGGGCCCTCCTCCTTACTACTCTTCACGACTTAGAGAACTACCGATTTAAGGAACCGGAAACTTTAATCTTAACTCGCGAGAGATTCCTTGGGTCGCAACCGAGTTTACACTTGGATGCCCAACTCGAATTCTCTCTTAAAAGCATAGTTCCAATTTGAATTCTTAACTTGATCTACTGTACTGAACTGCTTAAATCCTGCATTGTTTTAACTTTGTTGCTTTATTTCACAGACCACATTAACTTATAGGCTAACAACCTGCTGAAAACAACAATTACAGAAAACCAAGGCGAATATACTGCCATTTACTGCCCACATCAAATGATAGATTAGTCGACATAGAGTAATCAACTTAAATACACTGTATGAAATGTTGTGAACCAGTCAACTAAAGTGAAGTATTAATGTAAAGCATCGCTAACTTGAACTGATTTGTTTGCATCAACATTACACTCGCATATTAAAACAACGAACCCTGGACTTTATAACTGACAAATACTTGCTAGTTTTTATTCCATTTACATTTGCTTTTTGCTTGATTGATTTTACACAACACTCCACACATTTTAGGAAACGTGCACCTTCATGTTTGAATACCCAGTGGTTTGTGTAGAATGGCTTCCCACCAAGAAGAAGAAGTGGTAGCTCAAGCGGGAGAAATCCTTCAGACAGCTGTTCCCATGGAGAATCCTCCAAAGAGAACTTCGGCCATCCTAACTTCGAGAGCATTTATGCAGCTACGTACTCAATTTGGTTTTACTGAAAATGATGCCCTACTTCCCGGGCCAAATGATACTGCCGACAGTCCTCCCCCCGGTTTTGTTGCAGTCAATCGTCAAATGTGCCTAAGCGAGGTGATTCCTCCCTTTAATGACTTCCCTCGAACGCTTCTCCTTCGATTGACAATCTCTCCATTCCAACTTCATCCTAATGGCTACGCCATATTGATGGGGTTGTGTGTCTTTTTTAGGAGAACTCTTGATCGCTTGCCAAGTTTTGAAGAAATTCGCTACTTATGCTCGTTTGCAAAGAGTAAAGACCATCCTTCCTTCATTATTGTGAGAAGTGCTAGAAACCGCAAGCTTATTTCTGATCTTACCGAAAGTGTTCATGGATTTTTGAACCAGTTTTTCTTTGCTCACTGCCCCCCAGGGTTTTATGCCATCTGGAGAGTAGGAAGTAAGATTACCTGTTTCTATTTTCTCCATTTTCAAACTTTTTTGAGATCCGAACTACCGACTGCTAATTTCATTCTTTGCTCTTTTCAACACTTCCTCTCCCTTCTAGAGATCCAAGCCATAAGCAAGTTTTTGAAAGATTAAGTGCTGTGGCCGTAGAAGAGAGAAGTATAAAATTTTTGTTGAGGGATGAACTTTTGCATCAGTATGGGCTTTTACACATTTCTCATTCTACACATCCCCATGAGGTCCCAGACTCCCCGACTAAAGCATTAGATGCCCCAGTCTCCTCTGACACACCCATACCAAAAGAAACTGCCCCTGAGGCTTCTCTAGTGAAGTGCTCTACTACTGTCGATGTTGTGGGGTCGTTTGGCAAATCCGCACTTGTCCCAGTCATTGAGGAAGAAGAGCCTCAGGGGTCTCCCCAACGTTCACAGAAGTCTGGCGAAGAAGCCGGGAAAACAAGCCCTGTCAGGCAGAGCGGGGACGACACTTTCGAAGGGTTGAGCGACCTCTTTGCCACCTCACAGGAGATCTTTAAAGACGACCCTGTCACTACTAGGGTTTCTTCTTCAGTAGTGGAAGCGACTTCTTCTTTGCAACAAGCTCCGTCGACCCAAGAGTTGACGTTAACTACTACCCCCACGATTACTTCGCAATCAAAGAGTGGTTCGTAGTTTGATGCGTGTAGTTTGCACATCACACACACTTAGAATCTTTCGGCACTTTTATACTCCTAACTCTTTGTACTTTGAAGATTCTAAAGTAATGCTTCTTTTCTGTGAAGACTTTTAAGGCTTGTTTTTTTTATTTCAGATTCTCCAATAGGACGCAGCGGCTCTTACTATGACGACTTTCAACGCTACGGGAGGCGTAGTCAATATGATTATAGGCGCTACCTTCCCGTTCACAGAGAAACTGATGAAAAGAGAGTCGCCCGAAAGGCTCAGAGAGGAGGGCTCAAGAAGAGCGTTATGAGAGAAAAGAAAGGGAGGAGCACCATGATTCTTCCCAGAGAGGTGACGACTCTCACAAGAGAAAGTCGCATGATGATCGGGGAAAAAGCCATATGGTTGAGTACCCAAGCAAGCGTGCACGGCACGGTGAGAAGCATGCATCTACAACTCCTGAAAAGGCCACTGCCCCCGTTTCACTCGACATCCCTTCTGGATCTCCTGCTCTCGGGAAGACAGACATTCAGGCAATAGTTAATAGGCCTAAATTTCAAATTGGACCAGGCCCAGCCACTTTGCAAAGCCGGTTTCCTCAATGATGCTTGAAGGGGGTCCACTTCGATCTCGATTTAGTTCCAATTGACAAGCCTGCCATGCTGCGAAATCTCGATGCCGTAAGGCTTGATATTGAAAGAATGTCGAACTGGCAAAAGCTTGTTGACGAGCTTCAAAGGGTAAACCATGCAAATCTTGAGGCCATGCTTACTATGGAAAATGACAAAGCTGAATGGCAGAAGGTTCTTGAGCAGCATGATACCGAGATGAGGAGCATCACTACTTATAATGAAGAGCTTGAGGAGAAGGTCGAGAAACTTAAAGAAGAACTCGCCACTTCTTCTACTTCTTACACTCAAAAAGAAGAGGTGCTTCAGAAACAAGTGAGAGATGCTCATGCCGGCCAAAAACGCGCCGAAGACTGGCTCGAAGTGCAAAAAAGAATCAATGAGGGCTATATTGCAGAGCTTCGGAAGAAAACCTACTTTCAAGAGGCGGAGATCGAAATGCTTAAGCTTCAACTCTCCAAAGCTGAAAGAGAACGTGATGAGGCCGTTGCGTGTAAAATTGCAGCTGAGGGATCGCATGAGGCAACGAAGACCAGCATCAGTTCGACACTATTTGACTTCTACCTGCATAGCATCTTGGGGCGCGGTATTCTCGCCTTTCTAGGTCCCAAATATGAAGTTACTCTGGCTGAAGTGTGGGAGGCCGCACTTGACATGGTTGGCGGTAAAGGTGCTGGCTATGCCGAATCAGCTCTTGAGGAGCATTACTTGGATGACGACGCTCGCGCCACTCTCGCCAAGGGAAAAGAAAAACTTGCAAAATTAAGAGCTGAAATGGCAGAAGGGGAACGTTTAGGAAAAACTACTTCAACTGTTCCAATTCAGCCTTCACCTTTGGCTGAAATCGACATTGTCGGCTCCAGTTCTCATTCTCCATCCCCTGCTAAAGTTACCACTGAGATCACAAGCACACAGGGTGGAGATGAAGGCGAAGAGAGCGCCGAAGCACAGGCTTATGAGGTTGATATCAGGAAGCCGACTTCTCCAGGTAACTCTACTGTTAATCTTGCCCAAGTAGAGTGCTCATCTGCTTCTTATGTTTGATGAGCTTCTTGACTATTTCCTGAACCTCAGCGAGCCTTTTTCTCCTCTCTTTACCGACTTTAACTTCTTTTCTTCTGTAGAGAAAGCATCAAGCATTGTTTAAACTTCCCCTCCTCTAATTATTCCTCCTTCGGTTCTCCAGGTCACTCCTCCGTCCGCCTCTCAACCTGGGTCGCAAGAGGAGCAAATAGAAGCTCTTTGTGGCTTAGATGATCCTATTGCTTCTCAAGAACATGGGGGAGAAGGGCTTGGAGAAGGCAATGAGTCTCCGGAGCGAACCACTTCTGATAACATAAAATTATCTGCTCTTGTTTCTCCGGGAAGTGAGTCTTCTTCAAGGAGGAGGAGGAAGCGTGTCACTTCCAAGAAGAGAAGGAAAGACATTCTTGTTTCTGAAGAGGAAGCGAAAGTTGATCCGACAGTAACCCTTTCTCCTTCATCCCCGACTCTTCCAAGCCGTCCTGAAAAGCTTCCTATTAGGTCAGGTGAAGGCTCTAAGGGTGGTGGCAAGAAGAAGTAAGGGGTCCTGCTTTAATTTGTCTTTACTTTTTGCTTTTTGCATGTACTGGCCGGAGATTGTGCGGGTACCGGCCTCCGCTTTTCTTTTTATTTTGAAACCTGTACCTGTACAAAATTTTGACAGTATTGAATAAAATGATTCTTTTTGTTTGTACAAACTTCTGTCTGTATTTGAGAATGCATTTACTATTCATTTTTGTACAAGTTTCTTTACATGATATTGCAGTGAGCTTGTGGTATGTTGTTCGAGCGTAATTTTTACCAATGTAGCCATACCATGTTGCCCTTATACCATAAGCTCGTTGCAATATTTTATACTTTGAGGGGACTTATACTCTTATTTTCTGGAGAATAACTATTCCACACTTGGAGGAATACTATTCTGCTCAAAATAGAGTACAGCTCACTCCATATGAGTTTCTACGCTTCATCCTTCGAAGATATCACTTTTTCTTTTGTGCTTTCACACATTTTTACCAAGTGAATTCTCCTATGTGGTAAAGCGGGCCTCTGAAGGGCACTTTAACTTCTTTTTGAGGAAGAGTATTTTCAAGAATAGAAGAACCAGTCTTCCTTTGAATGCTAAAGTGTGCCTTTGAAGAGGGCTTCTTCGCTTTTTTTTTATATTGCGCCTCGGTGGAGGGCTTTTGATCTTTGCTTTGCATTTCTGGTGAAATGCTTCTTTGAAAAGTTGTACCTCTGAGGAGAGCTTTTTCACGTTTCAACACTTGGAAGTTTTATTTCAATCTCGGTGAAATGTGTGCCTCCGAAGTGTTGTGCCTCGGAGGAGGGCTTTCCACGTTTCAACACTTGGAAGTTTTATTTCAATCTCGGTGAAACGTGTGCCTCCGAAGAGGTCTTCCTGTTTGATTTCACTTCTGGGAAGAGGTTTTTCTGTTTGATTATGCCCCTGGGAAGGGGTCTTTTTTATGTGATTGTGCCTCTGGGAAGAGGTCTTTTGTTTCTGCCCCTTGGGAGAGGCTTTTATTTTTCCCTGTTCGTTGGAAGCGGGCCTCCGAAGAGGGCTTTTCACATTTCATCTCACGGGAGTGTATCACCGATCACATTGAAATGTGTGCCTCTGAGTAGGGTTTGTGCCTGGAAGTTTGGAGTTTCTTTCTCTCAGTTGGATGGATTCACGGGAGTGTATCAACCGATCAGTCCGCAACTTTGTATCGAGAAAGATCTCTCTTTTTCTGGTTTATCCCGCTCGAGGCCTTTTAGAATTTCAACTGTGGTGAAATGGGCCTCCGAAGAGGGCTTTTCACGTTTCAACACTTGGAAGTTTTATTTCGATCTCGGTGAAACGTGTGCCTTTGAATAGGGCTTTTGCCTGGAAGTTTGGAGTTTCTTTCTCTCGGTTGGACGGATTCATGGGAGTGTATCAACCGATCAGTCCGCAACTTTGTATCGAGAAAGATCTCCCTTTTTCTGGCTAAGCCCGCTCGAGGTCTTTATCCTCCGAAGAGTTGTGCCTCTGAAGAGGGCTTGTGCCTCCGAAGAGTTCTTTTGCTGTTTGATGCTTGCTCGCCCATGTCTCTTTGCCATTTATTCATGTCGGCGATCCCCGTTATCTTTTGCAAGTGTCATCCCCTTTTTTAGTTGCCAATAATTTTCCTTATCCAAAGAAATATACTTCATAGTTAAGCGAGTTGGTGGTGGTAGACACAGACTATTTAGCTGGTCGTTTGTTTGTTCAAACAATTGCAGTTAGTTAGAATTGGTCCACTTCCATCCACATCGCTAACTTTTGTTCGAAGCACTTCTTTTGTAGGATTTGAGTATGGAAATTTTGAATGGTTTAGTGTTTGCTTGCTGAGTGATGTCGGAGATCGCTTGATCTTGCGATGGGTAAGCTTTGTTTTTTATGGCCTGCATTATTAAATCGACATTTTAGTAACACAATTAACGTATTTTATATGTCGAAATAAAACAAAGCAGTTTATAATAGTAGAGAACACAAGATTTATAGTGGTTCGGCCAAAAGCTGGGCCTACATCCACTTTATAGCTTTTCATTATTCACTTGCTTTACAATTGCTTTCAATACAAGAATCATATATTCGTAATTCTTTTACAATATTTCAGCAAAGGTTTCAAGTAAAATAGGGACGCAAATGATTGTTGTTCCAAGCTCTTGGGATTGGTTCTCCTTCGACAGTTGTGAGTTTGAATGTGCCATCAAGAAGTTTCGCGCCTATAACATATGGCCCTTCCCAGTTTGGCCCAAACACACCTATGGCTGTCATAATTTCTTCAGCGATAAGTCCCCAACTTCAAAGCTGCGCTGACGAACTTTGGAATTGAAGTGCCTGGCTATTCTTTGCTGGTGAGCTGCAATTCTAATTCTAGCCTCTTCTCTTCTTTCATCGAGGAGGTCAAGTGCTTCCAATTGCAATTTTTCGTTCTCGTTTTGATCAAAATGGATCCTTCTATGTGAGGGGACTTCAGTTTCCACTGGAATCATCGCTTCTGATCCGTATGACAATGAAAATGGAGTATGCCCAGTCGTAGTTTTGTGGGTGGTTCTGTATGCCCATAGTGCAAGCGGTAACTTATCGACCCAACCATCTTTTGCTTTTTCTAGCTGCTTTTTGACGGTTGATTTGATGATTTTGTTTACTGCTTCCACTTGCCTGTTTGCCTGCGGATGAGCCACTGCTGAGAAACTTTTTCGGATCTTGAATTGTTTGCAGAAATCATAGAACTCCTCACTTTCAAAATGAGTACCATTGTCTGTGATTATCTTCTGAGGCACACCATACCTGCAAATGATATTTTTAGTCACAAAACTTATCATTTTCTTAGAGGTAATAGTAGCTAATGGTTCGGCTTCAGCCCATTTAGTGAAGTAATCAACAGCAATGATTGCATATTTAATCCCCGATTTGGCAGTCGGCAAAGGCCCAATGAGATCTATTCCCCAGATAGCAAACGGCCATGGACTGACCATTTGTGTTAGCTCAGTGGAAGGTGCTCTAGGAATTTTAGCGAATCGCTGGCATTTATCACACTTTTGGGAATAGTCAGCAGCATCCTGATTAATTTCTGGCCAAAAGTATCCATAACGAAGGATTTTCTTTGCTAAAGTTTGACCACCTGTATGATTCCCACATTCCCCTCCATAACGCATCGGAGTAATGGCATTGAAAATCTCGTCTGTACAAACGACAATCTTGAACTATATATCTGGAGGCTTTACTCGTCAGCTTTTGTCATTCTTTTGAACATTCTGGCAAAGAACCATTGAGTAAATATTCAAGTATCGGAGTCATCCATGATTCTTGCTCTTGGGATAAATCCATAATCCAATCAACATCCATTTCATCTGTGCTTGGAGCTGACAAGACTTCGACGAGAACTAATCCCAATAGTTGAGCTTCACCAATACTTGAATACTTTGCGAGAGAATCCAACTTCATG
This sequence comes from Allium cepa, assembly GCA_030765085.1. Classification (NCBI taxonomy): domain Eukaryota; kingdom Viridiplantae; phylum Streptophyta; class Magnoliopsida; order Asparagales; family Amaryllidaceae; genus Allium; species Allium cepa. Next base: position 432,238,952 of record CM060942.1, read on the forward strand.
TTCTCTTCTCGGGGTATATGGTTTATTGAATAGCGGCCAAAATCTTGAAGGAGCTCCCAGGGTTTTGATAAATAGACGGGTAGATTCCCTCCTTTAGCTTGAAATTCCTTCCTGACTAGGCAAACAATAAGTTGAGAATCACTGAAGATCTGCAATGCCTTGATGTTTAGTTCTTTAGCGATCCTTAAACCAGCGATGAGAGCTTCATATTCGGCTTCATTGTTTGTTGAAGGGAATTCTAGTCTCAGCGCATAACATAGAGATCGCCCTTTTGGGGCTTCAAGGACATCCCCTGCTCCGGAACAGTAATCATTCCTTGCGCCATCGACATACAATTCCATTGGATTGGAACACTATCAGTGACTTCTTCCTCACTATCACCCTTATCCGTACATTCTGCGATGAAATCTGCCAAAGCTTGCCCATTGATTGCTTTTGGGGATGGTAAGTGATGTCATGTTGGCTGAGTTCAATATTCCATTTCAAAAGACGGCCCGAAGTCTCAGGACGGAATAGGACTTGCTTTAGAGGTTGATCAGTGAGGACTTTGATGGGATGAGCTTGGAAATACGGCCTCAATTTTCTTGATGCGATCAACAAACAATAGGAGAGCTTTTCTAATCTTGAATAGTTCATCTCTGCCCTAGTCAATCTTTTGCTGATATAATAGACTAGGCGTTGAATCCTTGCGTCTTCCCGTACCAACACTGCACTGAGAGCATGAGACGAAATCGCCAAATATATGAAGAGATCTTCACCACTGTCAGGCTTTGAAAGTATCGGAGGCACTTCCATATGATGAACCAACTCCTCAAATGCTTTCTGACATTGAGGAGTCCACTCAAAGTTTTTTCTTCCTTTCTTCAGAGCATCAAAGAATGGAATGCATTTGTCAGTAGCTTTGGAAATGAACCGACTCAAAGCAGCAACCTTTCCATTGAGACTTTGCAATTCCTTCTTCGTTCTAGGAGCCTTGACCTCTCTCAGGGCAGTGATCTGAGCTGGATTGGCTTCAATGCTCCTAGCGCTCACAATGAAACCCAAAAACTTTCCGGACTCCACTCCGAATGAACATTTCAGGGGATTAAGCTTCATTCTGTACTTACGGAGTACTGCAAACATCTCCGCCAAGTGATCCATGTGGTCCACTGCTTTCTTAGACTTTACTAGCATATCATCGACCTAAACTTCCATTGTCTTGCCAATCTGTGGTTTAAACATGGCATTAACAAGCCTTTGGTAAGTTGCCCCTGCATTCTTGAGTCCGAAAGGCATGACCTTGTAGCAGTAGGTCCAACATCTGTGATGAAGCTCGTATCCTCTTGATCTGGCTCATGAATCATAATCTGGTTACAACTGGAGTATGCATCCATAAAAGACAACAATTCATGTCCTGCCGTCCCATCCACCAACTGATCGATCCTGGGTAGCGGGAAACAGTCTTTGAGTCAGGCTTTGTTCAAATCTGAAAAGTCAATGCATACTCTCCACTTTCCGTTAGCCTTTTTCACCAGCACTGGATTTGATACCCAATTTGGATAAGTAGATTCTCTGATGAAACCGTTCTCCATGAGCCGATCCACTTCTTCCTTTAACGCTGCCGTTCTCTCAGGACCCTGGGTTCTTTTCTTCTGTTTCACAGGTGTAAACTTTGGATCAATGTTCAGAGTGTGTACTGCAATCTCTGGGGATATTCCACACATGTTAGCATGAGTCCAAGCGAATACATCCAAATTAGCCTTCAAAAATGAAATCAAAACATTCTGAACTGTTGTGTTGAGTTGTGAACCCACATTAAGCACTTTGTTTGGGTCCTTTGGGTCAACGGGCACCGGCACTGTTACCTCTACCGGTACTAACCTATTCTCCACTGCACTGGCTTTTCTTGGATCCATCTCTCTTCGTGCGCCACTACATTTGCCAGTGCAGGGTCCACCCTGTAATTGCTACAAGGTTGGTTCTTTCATGCAGACTGGAGCCGCCGCACCTTTTCCCATTTCTCTTTTCCTTGATTCTCGCAACTCTGCAAAGTAACATTCTCGCCCCGCATCCTGGTCTCCCTTAATCACACCAACTCCGTTATCTGTGGGGAATTTTAGAGTCAGACACCATGGGGCAAGAACAACTTTGAACGCAGCAAGAGTTGGTCGGCCTAAAAAGGCATTGTAGGCAGAGAATTCTTCAACAATTATAAAGGTTTGCTTTCGAGCCACCTTCCCCAATCCCTTTCCAAGTTCTACAAACAAATCTATGGTCCCAATCGGCTGTTTGGGTTCTCCAGCAAACCCAACAATCTTAAGTGATGAAGCTTGAACGTCAGCCATTGGAATTTTCATTTGATCAAAGGTTTTCTTGAAGAGAATGTTGCATGAAGCTCCGCAATCAACTAGAACTCTTCTCACAGTAGCCGGCCCAATACCAGCGGATATGACCAGAGGATCTATATTAGGAGCCTCGATACCCAAAGAATCTCTGGCACTGAATACAATATCATCCGTGGAAGTCTTTTGTTGCTTTGAAGCCGCATCATTCTCTAAAACAAAAACATTCTCTTCAGCTGGTACATGCCTCAAGGCCCGGGCATACCTTTCCATCTCGCCACAGCCTTTTCCTGCTGGGTGAGGTCCTCCAGTTATTATATTGATGACAGGCCTTTCTGATTCATGTTCTACGGCCTTCTCATTTGAGCCAGGACGGTGAGCGGGAACTTGCTGTCCTTGAGTCGACGAGGTTGGGGCATTTCTATTTCTTTTCACATACTGCTGGAGCTTGTTCTCTTTCAAAAGTTATTCAATTACCTCTTTTAACTGATGGCATTCATTGGTGTCATGGCCTGGTTGGTTGTGGAACCGGCAGAACTTTCCACTTTTTTCCATCTTAATCCCAACTCTCATTTTGGTTGGTACCGGATAATTGACATCATCCTTGGTTGCAAAGAAGATGTTCTCAGGGGTATCGGTCAAGGGTGTGAAACTGAAAGAACGGCCTTTCTTAGCGTCTCCCTGTTTCTTTCCACCAACATTTCCCCTTTTCTGAGTGTTAGGTTCTTTCTTGTTCAAAGCAGCACCATTGTTCCCGGCTTCCACTGATACCACCTTAGCCGGTGTTTGGAGGCTCTCCAAGCGTATGAATTCATCCGCTTTCTTGTAGAATTTGTCAAGTGAGTTTGGTTCTTTCATTTTCAACCATTTTCCAAATTCACTCGATTTGTGAATCGCCCTCATCAAGTATGTTAGGACCATGCGTGGCTCAGCATTATCTACCTCGGCCAATGCTATGTTAAAACGATTCAAAAATGATCTGATTGATTCTCCTGGATTTTGCTCTAGACTTGACAGCGACATTATATCCTTTGCTTTAGAAGCATACAATCGGAATTGCTCCTTGAATTTCCTGGTCAAATCGGAGAATTGATCAATGGACCTGACTGGCAACTTTGTAAACCACAGTAGAGCAACACCTTCCAAATATACTGGGAAATATCGACATTTGATTTCATCAGACGCTCTGGCACCCGCCATACGCCAGTCATACTTATATAGAAACTCGTTAGGATCACTCATCCCCTTGTAGGCCGGAATAGTAGGGGGAACGAATTTCCTTGGGAACTCCGCCTTCAAGATCTTTTCAGTGAATGGAGTTTTGCTTGGAGCAAAACCCCACTCTTTCTCATCTTCATCTCTTCTCATATTTTCCTTCATGATTTGGCGAACCATACCCGAAAAATATTCTTCATCATTTAGAGGCTCTGGAGGGCACACATCAGCCACTCTCTCTGAATTGTGTCTTGACAATCATTCACGGATGGTCGGATGCGGCCCTGATCCTCCAGCTTGAAGAGGAGTCCTTTCCACAGGGTCTGCGGCTCTTTGAGAAATGTTCCCTTCAACGTCCTGAACTCCCACAGTAGGGTTCCCATCATTATTAACTGCTTGACGGTTTGCCCCAAGTAGATCGTTCAACTTACTTAAGATCAGGGCGTTCTGGGCATTCTGAGCTTCCAACTGTGCATTCTAAGCATTCAATTGTTTATTCAACCCCAAAACTATGGCGTCCAATTCTGCTCGTGTAAGTCCAATAGTTGGAGCTGCTTGACTTGAAGGAGGAGAGGTAGCAATATTCTCTTGAACATTGTCGGATCTTACAGAACTTCGTTTTCTCCCAGGAGCCATTATTTCCATTAAACTTCTGGTTTTAAAAGAAATCCTTTCAACAATCCTTCGCGGAGCAATGGTGGAAGTTTCCTGAGTTGGGTTCTCAGTGAAAGCACCAAAATTGTTAACGTGAAAATCAGACGCTAACACCCCAGTGTGGATTGAAGTTCAGCGAAAGCACCACCCGTGGACACGGGAACTAAAAACAAGTAGAAAAGTCACAGAGAAAGCAGAAAAGACAACAGCTTTTATAGTGGTTCGGCTTAGGGTAAGCCTACGTCCACTTTAATTCTCTTTATTACTGAATTGATTACAACTTTACAACAATCTTAAATTACAATTCTGATGAAACAAACAACTAGAACTTTGATGCTGAAGAATTCTTTGAATCCATGTAGATTGCGTTAGACTTCCTCTCGAAGTAAGTTGAGATGCCTTTCGTACTTGAAGTGTCGAGTGAGTCGAGAATTCAGCAGATTATCGGCGCTTAAAGAGATCGGCCAAAAGTCCCCTTCATGTTTGAGGTAGGTTGGTATTTATAGGAAAATTTCCTCCTTGGGTCGTAAGTCGCGACCGACCTATGGCAGGTCGTGGCCGACTTATCTGGCCATCCCCATGGTTTCACATAGTTCCGTTTGTATAAGTCCCAGGTCGCCCCTGAGTCAACACAACCTTGTATCACTAGTACGGCATCGGGTTTACATTTAGTAGATTTAGGTCATGGACGACTCAAGCTAGGTTGTGAGTCGTGAACTAGTTAACTGGCAAGTCGCAAGTCACGGCTTCACTGGTAAGTCCTGGATCGTGTACGAGTTAAGAGGTCACTGTGCCAAGTAGCTGCATTGAACTTGTCTTCCTTTGCTTGGGTCGTGAACGACTTAACATAGGTCATAGGTCATAGGTCGGTTGCGACTTAGGTATAGTTAATGATCTTGTCCCTGTCCTGGGCAGTTAGAGCGGCAAACTCTCTGGATAGTTAGGTCGGCTTCCATCTTAGGTCGGTAGCTATCTTAGGTCGGTAGCTATCTTTGGTTGGTAGCTATCTTAGGTCGGTAGCTATCTTAGGTCGGCGTCCTGTTTTAGGCAGTTGGGTCGGCGTTCTTGTTAAGCATTAGGTCGGCAACCTTGTTAAAGCATTAGGTCGGTATCCCTCTTAGGTCTTAGGTCGGTATCCCTCTTAGGCCTTAGGTCGGTATCCTTTTTAAGCCTGTTAGGTCGGTATCCTTTTGGGTCAGCAATCTCTCGAGTGATTGAGTCATGGCCGAGGCGGAGTTAACATATGGTTTATTGAATAACAGTCAAAATTTTGAAGAAGCTCCCAGGCTTTTGATAAATAGGCGGGTAGATTCTCTTCTTTAGCTTGAAATTCCTTCTTGACTTGGCAGACAATAAACTGAGAATCACTGAAGATCTGCAATGCTTTGATGTTTAGTTCTTTAGCGATCCTTAAACCAGCGATGAGGGCTTCATATTCTGCTCCATTATTTGTCGAAGGGAATTTTAGTCTCAGTGCATAACATAGCGATCACCCTTCTGGGGTTTCAAGGACAACTCCTGCTCTGGAACAGTAATCATTCCTTGCGCCATCGACATATAATTTCCATTGGATTGGGACGTTATCAGTGACTTCTTCCTCACTATCACTATCCGTACATTCTACGATGAAATCTGCTAAAGCTTGTCCATTGATTGCTTTCCGGGGATGATAAGTGATGTCATATTGGCTGAGTTCAATATTCCATTTCAAAAGACGGCCCAAAATCTCAGGACGGAATATGACTTGTTTTAGAGGTTGATAAGTGAGGATTTTGATGGGATGAGCTTGGAAATATGGCCTCAATTTTCTTGATGCGATCAACAATCAATAGGCTAGCCTTTCCAACTTGGAATAGTTCATCTCTGCCCCAGTGAATCTTTTGCTGATATAATAGACTGGGCGTTGAATTCTTGTGTCTTCTCGTATCAATACTGCACTGAGAGCATGAGATGAAATTGCCAAATATACGAAGAGATCTTCACCATTGTCAGGCTTTGAAAGTATCGGAGGCACATCCATATGACAAACCAACTCATCGAATGCCTTCTGACATTCAGGAGTCAACTCAAAGTTTTTTCTTCCTTTCTTCAGAGCATCAAAGAATGGAATGCATTTGTCAGTGGCTTTCGAAATGAACGGACTCAAGGCAGCAACCTTTCCATTGAGACTTTGTAATTCCTTCTTCGTTCTAGGAGCCTTGACCTCTCTCAGGGCAGTGATCTGAGATGGATTAGCTTCAAGGCCCCTAGCGCTCACAGTGAAACCCAAAAACTTTCCGGACTCCACTCCAAATGAACATTTCAAAGGATTAAGCTTCATTCTATACTTTCGGAGTACTGCGAACATCTCTGCTAAGTGATCCATGTGGTCCACTTCTTTCTTAGACTTCACTAGCATATCATCAACATAAACTTCCATTGTCTTGCCAATCTGCAGTTTAAACATGGCATTAACAAGCCTTTGGTAAGTTGCCCCTGCATTATTGAGTCCGAAACGCATGACCTTGTAGCAGTAGAGTCCAACATCTGTGATGAAGCTTGTGTCCTCTTGATCTGGCCCATGCATCATAATTCTGGTTATATCGGGAGTATGCATCCATAAAAGATAACAATTCATGCCCAGCCGTCCCATCCACCAACTGATCGATCCTGGGCAGCGGGAAACAGTCTTTGGGGCAGGCTTTGTTCAGATCTGAAAAGTCAATGCATACTCTTCATTTTCCGTTAGCTTTTTTAACCATCATTGGATTTGATACCCAATTTGGATAAGTAGATTCTCTGATGAAACCGTTCTCCATGAGCCGAGCCACTTCTTCATTTAATGCTGCTGTCCTCTCAGGACCCTGGGTTCTTCTTTTCTGTTTCACAGGTGTAAACTTTGGATCAATGGTTAGAGTGTGTACTGCAATCTCTGGGGATATTCCACACATGTCAGCATGAGTCCAAGCGAATACATCCAAATTTGCCTTCAAAAATGAAATCAGAACATTCTGAACTGTTGTGTTGAGTTGTGAGCCCACATTTAGCACTTTGTTTGGGTCCTTCGGGTACCTCTACCGGTACTACCCTATTCTCCTCTGCACTGGCTTTCCTTGGATCCATCTCTCTTCGTGCGGCACTACATTCACCAGTGCAGGGTCCACCCTATAATTGCTACAAGGTTTGTTCTTTGGTGTGGACTGGAGTCGCCGCACCTTTTCCCATCTCTCTTTTCCTTGACTCACGCAGCTCTGTAAGATAACATTCTCGCCCCGCATCTTGGTCTCCTTTAATCGCGCCAACTCCATTATCCGTGGGGAATTTTATAGTAAGGCACCACGGGGAAAGAACAGCTTTAAATGCAGCAAGAGTTGGTCGGCCTAAAAAGGCATTGTAGGCAGAGAATTCTTCAACAATTATAAAGGTTTGCTTTCGAGCCACTTTTCTCAGTCCTTGTCCAAGTTCTATAAGCAAATCTATGGTCCCAATCGGCTGTTTGGGTTCTCCAGCAAACCCAACAATCTTAAGTGATGAAGCTTGAACGTCAGCCATTGGAATTTTCATTTGATCAAAGGTTTTCTTGAAGAGAATGTTGCATGAAGCTCCACAATCAACCAGAACTCTTCTCACAGTAGCCGGCCCAATACCAGCGGATATGACAAAAGGATCTATGGTAAGAGCTTCAATACCCAAAGAATCTCTGGCACTGAATACAAAATCATCTGTGGAAGTCTTTTGTTGCTTTAAAGGCGCATCATTTTCTAAAACAAAAACATTCTCTTCAGCTGGTACATGCCTCAATGCCGGGGCATACCTTTCCATCTCGCCCCAGCTTTTGCCTGCTGGGTGAGGCCCTCCAGTTATTATATTGATGACAGGCCTTTCCGATTCATGCTCTATGGCCTTCTCACTTGAGCTAGGACGGTGAGTGGGAACTTGTTGTCCTTGAGTTGACGAAGCTGGGGCATTTCTACTCCTTTTCACATACTGTTGGAGCTTGTTCTCTTTCAAAAGTTGTTCAATTACTTCTTTCAAATGACGGCATTCATTGGTGTCATGGCTGGGCTGGTTGTGGAACCGGCAAAACCTTCCACTCTTCTCCATCTTATTTCCCACTCTCATTTTAGGCGGTGTTGGATAATTGACATCATCCTTGGTTGCGAAGAAGATGTTCTCAAGGGTATCGGTCGAGGGCATGAAATTGAAAGGACGGCCTTTCTTAGCATCTCCCTGTTTCTTTCCACCATCATTTCCCCTTTTCTGAGTTTTAGGCTCTTTCTTGTTCGAAGCAGCACTATTGTTCCCGGCTTCCACTCATACCACCTTAGCCGGTTGTTTAACTCCTATTTCTGCCGCGACCTAAAACCCCCACGATCTAAGGATATGTACCGATCAAAAGTATGAAGCGACTTAAAAAGGATAGCGACTTAATGACCTAAAAGGTGGGACGACCTAACTACAGAAAGTTCAACACGACCTAAGGATATGTACCGATCTAAAGTATGGAGCGACCTAAAAAGGATAGCGACTTACCGACTTAAGGGAACCATAACTTAGCGGGTTAAGAGAATGGGCCGACCTAACAGTTTAAGTGAATGAACGACCCACGACCTACCAAGCTAATGACCTAACCATAGAAGCAGGGTAACGACTTAAAGAGCTAGAAGAGTGAGCGACCTAGAAGGATAAAAGGGGGCTTACGACTTAACTGCTTAAACGACTTAAGAGGAAGCGACTTACAGAATGCAGCGGCCTAGTAACTAAGTAGACACAACAACCTAGTTAAGCCTTATCTCAGAAACACGACTTACGACCTATCCATAAGTCGCTGCCGGCTTATAACTTGCCTTAGGTCGCTCACGACCTGACACTTAGAGGATAAGTGATGCCACTTCCCATGAGTCGTTAACTTGTACCCGTTAGCTTATATGGAAAAGGGGATATCACTTAGGTCGTGACTCACGCTCTCTTAGCTCACCAACGACTCAAGTCCTATCATAGGTCGCTCGCGACCTATGCCAAGCGACTTAATCCCGAGTCCCCCTATAAATACACCATTAGCTCCAACATTCAGGGGACTTTTTTGGGGGGATCATTTTCTTCAAGGGATTGAGACTTCGCTATCTTCAAAGCAATCTACACTCCATCGCTTCAAGCACACGCAAGACGCTTAGATCAACTTCGCATAGGAATTTAACGCATTCAATCATGGATTCGAAGAACTCTGTCACGACGAAGTTTTCCTTAGCTACTTGTTTTATGAATTGAATTGGATTGTAATTAAAAGAGATTGTAATAAGTTGTAATCCGATCAGCAATAAAAAGGATTGAAGTGTACGTAGGCTTGATCATAAGCCGAACCACTATAAACCCTGTGCACATTTACTGCATTTTCTGTTACTTACTGTTATTTCTTGATTCCCGTATTAAGGGTGGTGCTTTCACATCGTTTTTACACACACCGGGTTGTTAGCGTCAGATTTTCACGTTAACATTTTTGGTGCCTTCACTGAGAACTGAACTCAGGAGAATTATCATCATTGCTCCACGAAAGTTTGTTGAAGTAATCTCTCTGAAGACTAGAAGTTTATCTGAAATCATGGCTCCAGGAAGAAGGAGTAGATCTGTTAGATCTGGAAATGTTCAAGAGGGAACCTCCGCTTCCCCAGTACCTAATCAAGCCACTCCACCTGTTGGGGTTACAAAAGCAGAGTTGGATGCTGTAATCATAGGGCTGAACCAGCAGATAAATGCCCAAAATGCACAATTGGAGGTTCAGAATGCCCAAAATGCTCTAATTTTGAATAGGTTGAACGATTTGCTTGGGGCAAACCGTCAACCAATGAGTAATGAAAGGAACTTTTCTGGCAATGTTCATGATGCTGAAGAAAGGAACGTTCCTGATAGGGCCGCCAGCCCCTTTGAGCAGACACTTCCTGAAGTTGGTGGATCTAAAGCTCGAAATGATGAGGGGTATCTTTCTGAAATGGTTCGACAAATCATGAAAGAGAGCATGCAAAGGGATGAAGACGAGAAAGAATGGGGTTTCGCTCCAAGTAAAACCCCGTTTACAGAAAGGATCTTAAAGGCTGAGTTTCCAAGGAAGTTCATCCCTCCAACCATTCCAGCTTACAAGGGGACAAGCGATCCGAACGAATTCTTGTATAAGTATGATTGGCACATGACAGGTGCCAGAGCTTCTGATGAAATAAAGCGCCGATATTTTCCTGTATATCTGGAAAGTGTAGCTCTGCTTTGGTTCACCAAGCTACCAATCCGGTCTATAGATCAGTTTTCTGACCTAACCCGGAAATTCAAGGAGCAGTTCAGACTATATGCTTCAAAAGCCAAAGATATCATGTCGTTGTCAAGTTTAGAACAGAATCCAAGGGAAACTATCAGATCTTTCTTAAATCGCTTTAATATAGCACTGGCCGAGGTAGACAATGCTGAACCACGGATGATCTTGACTTATCTGATGAGGGCCATTGACAAATCGAGCGAATTTGGAAAATGGCTGAACATGAAGGAACCAAATTCCCTTGAAAAATTCTACAAGAAAGCAGATGAGTTCATACGCCTGGAAAGCCGTCCTGTACCGGTAAAGGCAATATTGGAAGAAGCTGAAGATAACATTGTTGCTCCACGCAAGAATGAATCTGTAGGACAGAAAAGGGAAAATAACGATGGGGAGAAACAGAGAAATCTGAAGAAGCCTCGTTCCTTCAAGCCATCGGAATATACTCCTTTATCAGATACGCCGGAGCGTATTTACTTTTCCACTAAAGATTCTGTTAACTATCCTAAACCTCCTGTTCTGAGAACCGGGAAAAGAGCTATACAAAGCGGGAAGTTCTGCCGCTTCCATAATCAACCCGGTCATGATACCGACGAATGCCGCCAATTGAAGAATTTGATTGAAGAGTTGATAAGGGAAAACAAGCTGCAACAATTTGTGGAAAAGAATAGCAGCAATCCTGCTTCGTCTAGTCAGGGGCAACAAGCTCCTGCTCATCAACCAAGGACAAGTGAGAAGACTGCAGGGCATGAATCCGGAAGGCCTGTTATCAATGTCATTACGGGAGGACCTCACCCAGCGGGCAGGAGCTGGGGTGAGATGGAAAGGTATACCCAGGCTTTGAAATATGTACTGGCCGAAGAAGATGTCTTTGTTTTGGAGGACGCTACGCCCCTGAAACAACAAAGAACTTTCAATGATGATATTGTGTTCAGAGCCAGGGATTCCACAGGTATTGAAGCTCCTACCTTGGATCCCTTAGTCATCTCGGCTGGTATCGGGCCAGCTATTGTCAGAAGAGTTCTCATTGATTGTGGCGCATCCTGCAATATCCTCTTCAAGAAAACATTCGACCAAATGAAGATCCCTATGGCTGATATGCAGGCCTCGTCGTAGAAAATCGCTGGCTTCACTGTAGAGCCAAAGCAGCCCATAGGAACCGTTGATTTTCTTATAGAACTTGGAGAGGGAGAAAGAAAAGTAGTCCACAAGCAAACTTTTGTGATTGTCGACGAATTTTCTGCTTATAATGCTTTCCTTGGCCGTCCAACTCTTGCAGCGTTCAAAGCTGTTCTGGCCCCATAGTGACTCACCATTAAATTCCCCACAGACAATGGAGTAGGAGTTATAAAAGGGGATCAAAATGCTGGGCGGAGGTGTTATCTGACAGAGCTACGAGAGGCAAAAAAAAGAGAAATGGGAAAGGATGCGACAACCCCAGTCCGCATCAAAGAACCAACCTTGTAGCAATTACTGGGCGGACCCTGCATGTAACGACCCGTTAAATTAATAATATTAAATGAATTGAATTAATATAAATTCTAATCTAATTTAGAATAAATGTAGAAATTTGTTATAGTAACTGGAATTTAATGTAACAATAAAATTTTATGATAATAAGATTTGGATAATGTAATTTTGTCACATTTTGTTAAAAGATTTAATTTTAAGAAACCAATATAATGCAATACAAAGGTGTTTGAAACGACTGTTGGGTTTTAAATGAAGTGTATATAAATAGTGAAAATCATTATAACCTCTTAATTTAATACGATTGTTTAATTAATACTAAAAGAATAAAATTTGAAATAGTATTAATGTAATAATAACTGAATTTAAATGCAACCATATTTATGGAAGTGAATTGGATTTTTGTGGATATTAACATTGAATAAATTTATTTAGAGTAAAAAGGATTTAAAAGCATGTTTTGGATAGAATGTTAAATTCATGGATTTAGTGTAAGTAGCTAGAATTTAATCCTATAAGATTTGGAACTGAATGTATGAAGATAATTTTGTAGAAATAGTTAATTAACAACTTAATTGTGCATACCTAATATAATATAAATAACAAAAGGACTAGAACTTGATTTGCCTAGGTCTGTATATATATTGATAAACTATAACCAAGCGAGAAATTTGGTAGTGAATAGGGAATAAGTTGACTAAGGCAATTAGTAATTTAATAAATGAATGCATAGTAAGTAAGTGGATATTTATGCATAAAAATATTTTCATATATAGTATAATTACAAAAGTTTACCCATTTATCTAATGTATATAATTGGATCTAAATTTAGGGCAACATTTTTGTTATTGATGGTGTAGGTGATTTTGAATAAAAGGGTAACAATTATTTTGATTTAACATTTATTGAGTATATAGTTAAGAAGGGCACTCGACGTAAATGAATCTAAATAAATTATTTTGGGTATTGATGTGTCTAGTCAATAAAGGAGAACTTTAAGGAAATAAAATATAAATGAATGTATTTGGGAATAGAGTTCTTGTATATGTTGAATAGTTATTATATAGTTATTAAGAATGAGCGTTACTTTATTAAGTATAAATATAGTAACAGAAGTATGAATAAATTTATAGAAACATAAGATTTACTTTAAGGTAATATTTGAGTGTAGACTTTTGGAATAGATTCAATAACAATAATCATTGTTTGTCACCTATCTTATTTGTTGTTAAGTTATGTTGAAATCAATCTCAAATTTATTCACTAAATTTTTTGCAGTTAGCGTAATTTTGGCTTTGTAATTGCAGTAGTTAATTCTTTAAGGTGAGGTCAATACTAATTTTATTTTTATTTGACCATTGGTTGTTATAGACTTTAGAAAGCAAGATTTATATGTATAATTTGAGTATAAAATTCAACAACTGGTATTTATTACAAATAAAATGGAATTAAACGTAAAATATTATGTTATTGAATATAAAACGGAATTTGTGAACATTAGAGTGAAATCTTGAACTAATGTTAGTAACGTCTTTATTTTAGGTGAAAGTTTTAGAATATTAATACAAGATTGGATTTTATAATTTATTTAATTTATTTAATGAATATTAAAAATAGCCATTTTTGTCACGGACTCGGATTTCGATGAAACCAGTTTCATCGGATCCGTATCGGTGAATTATTATAGGGTTTTAAGTTTCGTATCGATCGGACCTGTCGTTTGATCGTACGGACGCGAAACGCCTTGAAATCAATTTTATTAAAAATCAATTTGAAATCAATTTGGAAATTTTGTTTTCAGCATAACTTCTTCATACGATCAAATTTGGACGTGAAACTTTTTCCATCGCGTTCAGAATATTTTAAATTACCTATTTGGATATATAGATTTAACAAATTCGGTTCCGGAGGCATAGCTGGCTTTTTGGGCCTTAGTTTGTTCCGTACGTTCATCTATCTAGCCTATCTACTCTAACCCAACCCTACCTATAAATATACAGTTATAAACCCTAGCTCCAACCTATTGTCATTTGATGTATATTCATTTATTCATCTCCTTCTCCTCCTCAAATGGTTGCAGAACCTAGATCTACTTCAATCCAAATTTCATTGAAAATTCAAACTCTCCAGAAAAATTCCACAAAAATATATGTCATAGTTCTCGAGACACGTAATCTACTGGTGCAATTCGTTTTCTTTTTCGGGCATTCGTTTGACCTGAATAAATTCAAACAGTTCCGGCCGTTCATAAGCATTTGCTCGATTCAACGGTTGATCTGAGTTGCCAGCCCGATCCGATGATGCTGTAGCATAGAGGAGGCTTCAAGGAGTTCATCCATACGGTTAGGAAGTGTCGGAGGTGATGCAGTTCGCCAGGCCGTGGCGTTTAGGTCGCGTTTGGGGGTTGTCAACCGGAGCAAGGAGGAGGAGCGCACGTTGCAAGGAGGGGCGGCTCTGAGTGGAGAGGCTAGTGGCGGAGGCTGATGGTCGTGGAAGAGAAGGGAGCGGCGGCGAAATTGACGAGAAAAGCGGCAGCTAGATCTTGCTGTTGGGTTCGAACGTGCAGGGGGAGGATGCATTGAAATCTCGTGTACAGGGGGTGAACGACATGGTGACGTGGCACATAGTGTTAGGTTGGTTTAGTTGTCTTTGTTTTAATTTTTAAAATGTTTTCAATTGTAGTTTTCTCTATTACTTTCTCATACGTAGTCCGATTCACGCGAAATTTTTTTTTGTTAGGTTCGTAATTAAATTTCGGATCCGATGACACTGATTTGGATGAATTTGGAGACCGTCAAATTTTTGGGTTTAAATCGAATTTAAATTCGATTTAAATTCCAAAGGCGAGTGTTTTAACCCACTCACAACTACTAAAAGTTTTTATGTTTGTTAAATGAATTTTAGAAATGAATAGAAATTTATTTATGAGTATTTGGCATGTTTATTCCATCATAGCTGTTAAATTGCGTTTATTTAACTTAACTGTTAATTTAATTCATTTATTTCGTATTAATTGACAGTTAGAATTTATTTGTTTGCATATAAACTGCTAGTTAACAGTTATATAATTTATTACTGAATATAAACTGTTAGATTAATAGTTGTTGAATTTAATTTGAATAAAATTGCCAGTATTGCCTGTTATATATTATCAAATATATATTGTTATTGATTTGTATTGATTGATGTTTGTGATTGGATGATGGATGATGTTGATGAATGGATGTTTTATTTGTGTATCATTAAATGCAAGTTATCATGCATTTTACCTTTCATTAGGGATTGTGGTTTGAAATGATATAAAACCGCATTTTTATTTTAAATTGCGGATTGAAATGATAAATATCTGTATTACTTGACCATAGGATAGAAAATTATATACAGGCACCGTGGTCTATATATAACTATTTTAATGTGATTTCTATGGTTTGGATGGAATACGGTTTATAATAATCTTAAATTTTATATTGTATAAATATTATTCTTCCATATATATACATATGAAGTTGAAATTTTTGAAATAAAAAGGTGTATAAATCTCTTTATTAAAAATGGAAAAAAAATTAAGAAAATGGAGTTTGATAATTTATATCATATGTTTAAATGTTAAGTTTGGAAATTTTAAGATATGATATTTATAATTGGATTTTTCCCAAGATAAATTGAAATGAATATTCTAGTATAATTTGAATTGAAAAATATATATATATTTTATTACTAGAAATTGGAGTTTTTATTTATTTATGGATTTTATGTGAATATTCAAGACTAATTAATAGAACATTCGATTTGTTGAAAGAATAAAATCCAACTTTAGTTTGAAATATTAATACTCCAAATGGATATACATATATATATATATATATAAATTGAAGTGGTTTTGGAACTTGAGAGAGATAATACAAATTTTGGTTTAGACTTTAATAAAGAAATGTATTTGTAAAGCCATGAGAACTATTTTCTTTACAAAGTAACATTTAAGTTAAACCTTTTAATTCATATACCGTTGAATATCCAAACCATTCAAGTTTTAAAAGTTATGGTTTTAAATTATGAATTTCGAAATATTATGCTTTGAAAGGATATTTGGCTTTCAGACGTTATAAATTTTAAAGCATTTGGATTTTTGAAAAGGTTTATATTTGGGATAAAGGATATCATATTGTTTTGGGTTTTAAAATGATATCGTATTCATAATTTTAAAATGGAAATGTTTATTCTGGTTTTAAAGTATGAGCTATTTTTAAATGACCGCGGTGTTATAATAACGATGGGTTGGCAAAGAGACCGGGATCGGATATGGACATACTCTCTGTCGATACCGAAAACCACTTTGACTAACCGTGTATGCGGTGGAGATTCCAGAATGAAGTAGGTGGTGGCGACGTTTCCTGTAAGGTAAATACGTGGACCCGACTCCCGTGAGTTGGCATAAGGTGGCTAAAACAGGAGCGATACTCAGGCCAATGAGGTCATTCCTCTGATCGGACCCTCCTCTTCGATATTATACTTTGACTTGGATTGATTCAGTGGCCACTTCTATATTTTGATTTTGGGGAGTTAGTCCGAGGTGGGCGGTAACTGCGGCTACGCGTTTCCACCAGCCTGGATAGCAATTGGTATATCTACCCTGGCATTGCCTAGTTGTGCCGTGTCACCTACCATACCGAGCCTTTACTACGAGTTTCTATTTGTGTCGTAACTATGGAGTATCCTCTGGTAGCCTCCCGAACAGGAGGTATTACGGTACTGTATAGACTATTGGCATTTTACGTGTTAAGGTGGAAAATGTAAAGCCTTAACGCTATTTAAAAGTAAGTTTATTTTATAAATAGACACTACTATAATAGCGCAATATACTACATAGTAAATAGTTTAACGGATCCTTAGGAGATGTAAATCCCGAGCATCTCTTGAGTTACTGTACTCATATTTATTTCTGTTAATTTAACTCACATAAGATCTTTTAGTTCTGACTCGAGTGTTTTTGTCTTTTCAAATTCGCTCGGGTCAGTCCGAGCGTTTCAGTATCGAAGACTTTAGCTTTGGAGGACGAAGACGAAGGAGTCGTATTATTTTATTTATAGTATGGCACCACACTCATACTGTTCCTCTGCATTGATTGTATTGGTATGTGTAACTCTGATATTTATAGTGTAAAGAATAACAAGTGTTTTGTAAACCATTTATGAACTGTATATTTATTATTATATTTTATCCTTCCGCTGTGAGATTCTATTTTGTTTTTTTCTCTGTTTTTCTTATTTACCCCATAACAATCCGCCCTTCCGTTATGTTTTGAATTGGCACGTGTGTCGGTTTAAAGTGTGCGAAAAGGCGGGATGTTACAGTTGGTATCAGAGCTTTGGTTTAGCGATAAACTTGGCATTGTGGGATTTGACTCTTTGTTAATAGGGTAGTAATACCCTATGGGAGTCGCTGAGTGTATATATATGAGAGAGCGTATTTGTTAGTTTTATAAAAAGATTTTAATATTATGTTACTCTGTTCTGTTTTGTATTTATAAATTCTGGTTGATGCATGGGACGTTATGCCATCAATAGGGATTTCTAAACACTTAATAGGAAAGACCGACATAATATTTGTTTTATATAGGTGAATGAAATAATTTTGCCTATTATATTTACTATATATAAAAATATTTTATAAAGATATATATTTTGGTTGCTATAGATTGGGTGTTAGGTAATAAAAATATTTATAATAATTAAAGCTAAGTTGAAATTATAACGAATCAAAATGGAGATTTTTTTTTAGAACTTAAGTCCGGGATTTTGAAAATCTACTTTCAAAGGATTTATGAAATATAATGATTTGGTTTATAAGTATTTTCTTATATAAATATTTAGTATAATTCGAAGGAATAGGTTTAAAGAGGATTTTGGAGAAATTAATTTTGTACTTTCCTCTCTGTCGCTGGAAAATAATTTCGGTGATGGCGGCCGCATCATCGACTTTCATTTTCGAGTTTCGAAGGGGAAAGGCCACTGTAGTAAAATTCTACTGCAGATTTATTTTGAAATTATCTAAAATTTTAATTGTTTTAAAATATAATTGAGATATAAAAGTTGTAGGAAACTAATTATCTATTATTTTAAAATAAATTGAAATTTGACCCGAAATTTAATTCTAAAATTTTCCATTAATTAATTGTTAAATTTTAGTGGAATAAAAAATGTAACGTCCCGAAAATTTTCGACTTTCAAAAATTCAACATCGATACTCACTTTATCGACTGCCGAGAAATCGAAGGCCGGAAACCCAAAATGTTATGGTTTAAGAAAAAGAATTTAAGAAAAGAGAAGAGAAAACGATAGAAGATGGAGAGGAAAGAAAATAGAAAATAGAACAGAAAGAAAATAGAATGGAATAGAAAACAGAACGGACAGAAAGGAAACAACAAAGAATAGAAAATAACTGAACAACAACAGAATCTCACAATTCGCAGCGGAACAACATATAATAATAAATGAATAATCTTTAAACAAAGAACTATATCAGTTATTACATTTCATTACATCATATCATCATCAGAGTGTACAACAAACAACAACAAACAGTGCAGCGGAAAAGAAATACTATATACTAGTAATACGCCATGCCATCCAGCTTGCCTCCAGCAACTCCTGAATATCCAGAATATCCTGATAAACCTTACTCTTGACTGCCCGTGTGGAAATTGGTAGGCACCCAGAGTTTAGGAAGGAAAACAATAAACTCCAAGTCAGTCATGTGACTGGTGTGAGAACTCAAAACAGTTTATTTATCTTTAAAATCAAAATAGAGGAATATTTTTAAAGTCAATTCGCAATGCTTTTAAAAATGAGACTACCATAAGCCCTCCCGTACACACACACATGCAAACGCAGAATCGGAGGAGATTTCTCCTTATGATAGTCAAAGATGCTTGATACGCATTTAAATAACATTTGATATTATTACTAGTGCATAGTGTAGGAAAAAAAATCATTTCGAAAGTAGAATATAAATCTTTGCCAGCATAGACATTTCGAACTATGCCTACTATAGCTACCATCCAAAAAGTGGGGCGCCGCCATAAGTGAATGATAGGTTCTACAACTAATACCGTACAAAGTTTCGTATTGGGAATTGGATTTCCAACGAATGATCAGGCCAAGGAACTTCCCATTGCCACATGTGGATGCCTCTGGATGGACATCCCCGAGAACCAAACCGGATCTCTACCAACACAAGGCCGGGTTACCCCTCACCGAGTAACAACTGACCGAATATGCCATCCCCCGGTCCTTTGGGACCTTTTAACCGAGCGCTCGTAATCAATTCACACAATCATAACAAAGTGTTTTCAACATGAGTAAGTATCTGGGCTCCATACCATGATACCACCCTTTTCCAGAAGGAAATGCACACATCCTAAAGGGCGCTACCCCTCATAACCTTGCTGCATCTTTCCTGTTTTGACCATTCACGGGGTGTGAGGCTCGACGAAGTCACGTCCACAAAAACACACTTTATACCAAAGCCATGCTTTGGGTCAACAAATGATCATAGAAATGATCACCAAGATAGACAATCAAATAAACGATCCTATCACAAATAATCAACACAATGATCATTTACAGCAACACTCAGCATGTCACATTACCAAATTGGGAATATATCGCTGATAACATTCAACTACATAACCTCTGAGCTCGTACGTCTCAGAGAAGGGTGTTAAGCAAAGAAAATAAATTCTCCGCCACCAACAGAAATATATTTGAAAGAAATCTGCTTTATATCTCAATTTGTAACGTCAGACATACAATCCATACAAGTCTGTTCCGGGATCGAACAAAATCGAAGGCACTTACAAAGAAGTCCTTGCAATCCGGATATTCACAATCCTGATCGGATTCACCATCACATATGGAGAACTCTATACCGGAGCAACTCGGTGCAGAGTCAATCGACAGGTCATCCTATCACTTTCGCAAATACCGGGTCTTCAACACCGATCTTCAAATGCTATTCACAACGACGTATCACATATTCGGAATGGGTTATACGACCCCATGGTCCTTTCCCGGTTAACCCGAATAGCGAGCGCTTATTCAAAAACAAGTGTGCCATTCAAATTCAAACAAATCACATCAATTACCCATTCAAAGGGAAATATTGATAGTCGGTTATTGAACTATCATGGATATGCACACATCACCAGATTCCAAATAATTTTCCAAATTATTTATTTTCCAAAATATCTTTACAAGATATATAATTTCACACTCCAAAAATAAATCAATATTTATTTTTAAACAAATTCTCCTTTTCATTCATAAATTCCATAATGAATTTATATTTCACAATATCCATGCATATACGATTTCAATTATTCATTTCAGTTTATCTTCAAAAGGATAAATTCTCAAAGTATTCACTTTATATTGGAAGACATTTCCATACTTATTTAATAAGTAATTCACAAATTTTATTTATTTTCAACACTTAGAAAATATTCAATATACTTAAATCGAGATTAAGTATATATTTCATTCTTTAAGGAAATCATTCTCTTAAAACATATTTATTTGGGCCAAAACAAATGTTGCGTAAAACATCGTTACGACAACCCAAAATCACTAGTACAGGGATTCGAAATTAAAATAGATATATAAATCCCAATACTATACAAAATATTTCCTTTCGAAAATCATTTACTATAACAACAGTGTTATAGTCCACCATTTCCTTTTATTTCTCGAAAACGTCTATTTCAACAACAAATGTTGAAATCTATGGTTTCGAATCTCAACACATTTAAAACATCGTTAGATCGTTTTAATTCTATTTAAAATATCACATTCTAAACATTTTCTTTAACATATTATTCACTATTCAAAAACGTGAATATACTACGTTAACAATTTTTTTTCATCCTTTTATACATTTTATTTTAAAGTATTATTCACAGTCAAAAATGTGAATATAACTTCATTAATAGGTTTCAACAATTCACTTATCAAAATAAGTTGTTTACGAATTTATAAAACAACGTTTATAAATTCTTTTTCTATCCTATATTCAATTCATAACTAAATTATGTACCAAAGGTTCATATTATAAGTTAAATACTTATAATTTATTTGTTTGCAAAAATCGTTCCTTTGAACTTCATAATTATAAATCTTATAACTTATAAGATTCGATTATTCATCCCAATATATTCTTTAATAATTTCACAAAATTTATAAATCTTACTATTTATAAATTTCATTTATAACTTCACCATTTATAATTTTATAAATTCCATTCATTTACAAAATTCATTTTCACTTCATTCAAACACTTATAAAAACTCGTTTTATAATGTCAATATTTCAATTTATAAATATCCATTTATAAATCTCTTAATATAAATCAATTTATATTATTCTTTAAAACGTCTTTAATCTCCTTTATTATTTCACCATTTTGATTCATAAAATAATTAAATTTTATAAATCCTATATTTAAACTTTTCACAATAAATTCTAAAATCCCGATTGAACTATTTTATAAAATCATTAGCATCATATTCTCAAAAATCAGTTTTTAACTATATTTCTCAAAAATCATAATTTTTATAACTTTAAAAATTATAACGTTTATTTATTTAAAATGGATCAATTCCAAAATTATTTTATAAAACGTATACTTTTCAGAAATCACTTTAAAAATCATTTTAAAGTTCCAAAATTTGGTCCAATGATGCTACACACCAAATAGTCAATCACGACAACAACGATATCATATATCGATATGAAAATCAATGAATATCAAAATATCCATAATCAAATAAATACTGTTGAGGAATCCAGTTGGATCCCTCCAACCTGTTTTCCTGCATTCACAAACATTAGCACAATACCAATTTCGCTCCAGTACGAAATTATCGCGGCATATGTTTTTATTAATTATTATCCGCTTAATAGACGGCGCAATAGGGTCTCATCCGCTAAACAAATAATGTGGGAAATCAATAACTCCAATATATACATATGCCAATATATATATATTGCTATTATATATAATACCAATTTCACTGTTTATGAAATATTCGCGGTATATGTTTTTAATAAATAACATCCGCTTACTAACTGCGTATAATGTCTATTTTAACAATCAATAGATAACAATCATCATTCAAACATGCGTTCAATAATTTTAAATCTAACTATTTAAAATTAAATCGAAACTGATTCGATTGAGTGAGAAGTTCTCACCTTGATTTCATTCCGTTTTAGCGATTTATTTCGAATAAAATTAAACGGGCGTTTAATTTTACCCAAAATTCTCACTAACTCCAAACGACTCCAATCCAATTTCATCGCGTAGTGCTCGTCCATATGATTCCAACGTAACTGGTTTCGCGCGTTTTCGACCTCGTATGAAAAAGATACGAATTTATGAAGTTACACGATTTTATATAAACAATTACAACCAAATTTTTATATTATAAACCTAACTTTAAATCATGGCCCTCCATCTCAAACCCAACCACATCAGATCCGTGCGCACTCCCCTCCCCCTCTTCTCCTTCCTCTTCTCTTTCACGTACAGGAATGCATGCATACAACCCATCCATCAAAATTAGGTTTGATACCACCATCTCCTCGCTCGACGAAAACACGATCGGGAAGTGCCAAATCGAAGGCCTCACCTCCCTCCACGTTCGGTCTGAAGCTCATAGAGCTCGGCCACCTGTTGTGCCTTGAATTTCGTGCGCAACTTGCCATGATCGGCCTCCCCTAGCTCCCCCTACGTTGCACCAAAACCCATCAAATCCGTATAGATTTCAAGATCTCATCGTGCTCTATAATGTTGTAGTTAACAACTTTGGCTAAAAACGAGTGGATTGAGAAAGATTGAGGGAGGAAGGAGATTGTTTTCTGGCCGTTTATCAGGGAGGTGGCGGCTACTAGGGTTAGGGTTAGATGTTTATTTTTTTTTATTTATGAAGGGGTGTTGGTGTATTTATAGGAAAAAAATCGAACACTATTCATCCGGAAATTCCGAACTCCGATTTACGCGCCGTAACCACCGTTTCTAGGGTTTACCCCGCGTTCCGGACACAATGGAACAAGTTTCGAAAGCTAATTCGGAAATCTGTGCGAGTTATGGCAATAAACGTTCAATTTAAATTAAATCGATTTAAACGATTTTCTAGGCGTTTTAATTTGTACCGGACAAACGGTAAATCCAATTGACACGAAATTTGAAACCTTATAATAATATCACATTATGGATCCGATGAAACTGGTTTCGTCGAAATCCGAGACTTTTTGAAAAATGGCTATTTTAACTCGCCAAATTAATATTAAAAATAATTCGATGCGTTTCGAGCTGCCACGATCAAACGGTAGCTCCAATTGACACAAAAAATTGAAATCCGGTAATAACTAACTATTACAGATCCAATGGAACTGGTCTCGTTCAATTCTGAGACTGTTCAAAAATTGACTATTTTCACTAGTCGATTTAATTATTAAAATATTCAATTTTCACAAATTAACTTTTAATTCGATTTTAAAAGTGCTAAAATATCGTTCTAACTTCAACATGATAAAATAAAATTTTACAAATCATTTTCAATCATATTTAACTAAATTTTCAATTATTTCCATAATTTAACATATTAAATTATCGATTTAATTATCCAATTAAATCCAATTATTCAAATAAAAATTTATTCGACTTATAAATTCACTTATTAATATTTAAAATTAATTAAATATTCAAATTTTAATTAATAAAATTCCTGGGTCGTTACAAAAAAAGTAAGTAATAAATGGATTGAAAACCTCTAATAAGTAAGAGAATTAATGCTAAGTATAAAGGAAGTTAAAAATTTAAATTATAAATAATGGTAAAGATTTACTGGGAAATCAATGAATTAAAAGAATTGAGATTAAACTAGTATAAGTTCAACTGCATTTCTCCTTAAACATATATAACTTACCAAATATGAAAGGTTTAAATGTTAATTAAGAGATTTGAATAGAATATTATGCAAGTTGAAATGTTGGAAATTTTGGATTATTCTATGAATTGCTATTATATAAATAAGAATTTAGTGGTATAAACTTAAGTTATAATTGAAATTTGACTGAAAATAAGTCAAGAATTATTAATAGGTGATATGAACTTAAGTAAAATGAAATTCCTTAATTTATAAAGTTTGATTGTAGGGTTATTAACTTAAGTACGCCTTAATTTCCCCTATTCTAATAAAATGGAAAGTAGGAAAAATATAAATGACTGCAATCAATAATTAATGAATGAGTAAAATCTTTCACTTATAGGAATGCAAGTTATAAGGTTAATAAATTAAGTGTAAGTAGAGGGTTACTGTAATTAAATATAATGGAAACTTCAACATTAAATAAATTAATGGGATTAAAGGTAAGTTGAAATTGTAATTTATAAAACAAATATATATTAATTAAAGGAATGGAGAAGAAACTTGTAAATTTTCACTTACATTCTTAAAACATACATAACTTACCATATAATAAAAAGTTGCAATGTTAGTAGGAAAATGTAAGGGGAAATCTTACAAGTGAAGAGTAAGGTAATAAAGGTATTCTATTAATTTGCTATTATTAATGAGAATTAATTGTATAGACTTAAGTTAAATTGGAAATTTTACTATAAGTAAAGGTAAGTAGTATAAATAGATGATAGAAACTTTAGTAAATAAATTGGAATACAAATATAATGAATTTTGTGATAAATGGAAAATGAAAATTTGTAAGAAATAAAGAAATCACTCCATAAATGAAAGAAAGAAAATCAAACCATTGAAGCATGAGATAAATGTATAATAAATAAATTTGGGTGTTGGTTTGAATTGTGTTGTTTGATTTATGTTGTTGGGTAAGAAATTTGAAGTGGTTAAATGAATAAGTATCTATCTTTGTTCCACCTAAGACTGTTGAGTAAAGGATGCACTTGATATTTAATTTCATCTCATACAAATTTCAAGTTCGAACCCAAACAACTATTTGTTTGATGGATTAAATGGTTGCTTTGCTTTGTGTATGTATGCTGTTTGTAAGGCTGATGGTTGATTTGATTGGTTGATTAATGATTGAAACCACCTAAACATTTCACTTTAATATAAATATTTAACTTTTTTAGATTATATAAGTAATTGCAGGTGATGGAAGCAACTGCTACTGCTTTTGGTTCCACAATAATTAGCGTAATTGCCCGACAAATAGGTACGTTTTCGGATTACGGTTAAAGCGCTATTTTTCCCGTGTTGGGATATAATATTTTGATAATATATGTAATATATTTGTATATTTTGATATTATATTTTCTCCCGAGCCTCACCGTAAAAAGGAGACTCCGCCAAAAAATTTCATAAATTTTGGACTTAGAATTTTGTTGAATATTTTCCTAACTTTAATGATTTAAGTATAAAAGGTTGTAATGATTATAAACGGGTATATTTCATTAAAGGAAATTAATCCAGTAAATTATTGTTTATAAGTTAATATTTGAAATAAGATGTACTGTTTATTCTTCCTTCTCCCTTCTTTTTCCTTTTCGGGGACGAAAAGTTTTGAGTGGGGGAGATTGTAACAACCCGTTAAATTAATAATATTAAATGAATTGAATTAATATAAATTATAATCTAATTGAGAATAAATGTAGAATTTTGTTATAGTAATTGGAATTTAATGTAACAATAAAATTTTATGATAATAAGATTTGGATAATGTAATTTTGTCACATTTTGTTAAAAGATTTAATTTTAAGAAACCAATATAATGCAATACAAAGGTGTTTGAAACGACTGTTGGGTTTTAAATGGAGTGTATATAAATAGTGAAAATCATTATAACCTCTTAATTTAATATGATTGTTTAATTAATACTAAAAGAATAAAATTTGAAATAGTATTAATGTAATAATAACTGAATTTAAGTGCAACCATATTTATGGAAGTGAATTGGATTTTTGTGGATATTAACATTGAATAAATTTATTTAGAGTAAAAAGGATTTAAAAGCATGTTTTGGATAGAATGTTAAATTCATGGATTTAGTGTAAGTAACTAGAATTTAATCCTATAAGATTTGGAACTGAATGTATGAAGATAATTTTGTAGAAATAGTTAATTAACAACTTAATTGTGCATACCTAATATAATATAAATAACAAAAGGACTAGAACTTGATTTGCCTAGGTATGTATATATATTGATAAACTATAACCAAGCGAGAAATTTGGTAGTAAATAGGGAATATGTTGACTAAGGCAATTAGTAATTTAATAAATGAATGCATAGTAAGTAAGTGGATATTTATGCATAAAAATATTTTCATATATAGTATAATTACAAAAGTTTACCCATTTATCTAATGTATATAATTGAATCTAAATTTAGGGCAACATTTTTGTTATTGATGGTGTAGGTGAATTTGAATAAAAGGGTAACAATTATTTTGATTTAACATTTATTGAGTATATAGTTAAGAAGGGCACTCGACGTAAATGAATCTAAATAAATTATTTTGGGTATTGATGTGTCTAGTCAATAAAGGAGAACTTTAAGGAAATAAAATATAAATGAATGTATTTGGGAATAGAGTTCTTGTATATGTTGAATAGTTATTATATAGTTATTAAGAATGAGCGTTACTTTATTAAGTATAAATATAGTAACAGAAGTATGAATAAATTTATAGAAACATAAGATTTACTTTAAGGTAATATTTGAGTGTAGACTTTTGGAATAGATTCAATAACAATAATCATTGTTTGTCACCTATCTTATTTGTTGTTAAGTTATGTTGAAATCAATCTCAAATTTATTCACTAAAATTTTTGCAGTTAGCGTAATTTTGGCTTTGTAATTGCAGTAGTTAATTCTTTAAGGTGAGGTCAATACTAATTTTATTTTTATTTGACCATTGGTTGTTATAGACTTTAGAAAGCAAGATTTATATGTATAATTTGAGTATAAAATTCAACAACTGGTATTTATTACAAATAAAATGGAATTAAACGTAAAATATTACGTTATTGAATATAAAACGGAATTTGTGAACATTAGAGTGAAATCTTGAACTAATGTTAGTAACGTCTTTATTTTAGGTGAAACTTTTAGAATATTAATACAAGATTGGATTTTATAATTTATTTAATTTATTTAATGAATATTAAAAATAGCCATTTTTGTCACGGACTCGGATTTCGATGAAACCAGTTTCATCGGATCCGTATCGGTGAATTATTATAGGGTTTCAAGTTTCGTATCGATCGGACCTGTCGTTTGATTGTACGGACGCGAAACGCCTTGAAATCAATTTTATTAAAAACCAATTTGAAATCAATTTGGAAATTTTGTTTTCAGCATAACTTCTTCATACGATCAAATTTGGACGTGAAACTTTTTCCATCGCGTTCAGAATATTTTAAATTACCTATTTTGATATATAGATTTAACAAATTCGGTTCCGGAGGCATAGCGGGATTTTTGGGCCTTAGTTTGTTCCGTACGTTCATATATCTAGCCTATCTACTCTAACCCAACCCTACCTATAAATATACAGTTATAAACCCTAGCTCCAACCTATTGTCATTTGCTGTATATTCATTTCTTCATCTCCTTCTCCTCCTCAAATGGTTGCAAAACCTAGATCTACTTCAATCCAAATTTCATTGAAAATTCAAACTCTCCAGAAAAATTCCACAAAAATATATGTCATAGTTCTCGAGACACGTAATCTACTGGTGCAATTCGTTTTCTGTTTCGGGCATTCGTTTGACCGGAATAAATTCAAACAGTTCCGGTCGTTCATAGGCATTTGCTCGATTCAACGGTTGATCTGAGTTGCCAGCCCGATCCGATGATGCTGCAGCGTAGAGGAGGCTTCAAGGAGTTCATCCATACGGTTAGGAAGTGTTAACGCTAAAATTTGAACGCTAACACCCCGGTGTATGAAGTGAGATCGTGAAAGCATCACCCGATAGCTCGGGAACAGATTATAAGCAGATAATAGTGAAAAAACAATAAACAACGGCAATTTTATAGTGGTTCGGCTTAAGAGAGAGACTACGTCCACTTTGAATATCTTTATTGACGATTTGATTACAAGTCAATGCAGTTGCACTTTGATTACAACACACTTTGAGTTTCAAGTGACTTAGAACATGTAGCCTAAACTTCAATGTGATCCAAATCTTTGAACACATGTTAGACATGTTTGATTTCTTCGTGAAGTTCCTTGAAGGTGTTGAAGTAGTTCAGAATGCAGCAGAGTAACGGCGCTTGAAATGAATGAGCCCCCAAAGTCCTTTGCTAGTTGGAACTAGGTTCGTATTTATAGGCATTTTTCGGAGTTAGGTCGTAGGTCGTGACCGACCTAAGTTAGGTCGTAGGTCGTGGCTGTCCTAAGATGCACTGTTTTCTCTTTCACAAGAACGCGCATGTTGATTTGTACAAGTCCTAGGTCGCGAGCGACCTATCCTCCTGCGGCACAGTAAAGGTAACTTCTTTACTCAGGTATTTAGGTCGTTAGCGACCTATCCTAGGTCGTGAGTACTTTTCTTATAGTTATAACTGGAGTCTTTAGGTCGTGACTTCCCTTAGGTCGCGAAGTATTCCTACTTCTTAGGTCGCAGCTCTCTGTTAGGTCGCGAAGCTTGATAGGTCGAAACATCTTCTGAGTCGCAGCCTTCCTTAAGTCGCAGCTCTCTGTTAGGTCGCGGAGCTTCATAGGTCGCGGCCTCCTTTAGGTCGCGAAGCATCTTTAGGCCGTTCTCCTTTTTAGGTCGAGCCATTTTTAGGTCGTGGAGTCTTCTTAGGTCGTTATAACCTTTAGGTCGCCGCTATTTTTTAGGTCGTGGCCTCCTTAGGTCGCAACTACTTCTAGGTCGCTTCATTAGTTAGGTCGCTAGCAGTGGGGAGTTAACATTTGCCCCTCGAAGTATGTGAATAAGCTATAGGTCGCGTGCTTCGATTTCATTAACTCGTGCTCTGGAGGGTCGTTAGGTCGTAGACGACTTAGAGAGAGGATTAGGTCGCATGCTGTCGATTCGTGTTCCACTACCCCTGAATATAAATACCGTAGGTCGCTCCTTCCCTTCTTCATTTGCTTCAGCATCCATTCTACCATTAACAAGCTTTTGAACTTCTCGAGGGCGATTCCGATCAGCTAATCTTCATTCTTTTCCATCATCAGATTGCGTAAGTGAATTCTATCAACATTCGACCACATCCATCATCAAACCACGAATATTCCACTTGTCGTTCTTAATACATTTCCGTATGCTGCGTTTTCCCATAAGTCACGAGTCGATTAACCTTTTGATTGAGTTATCATGGTGATTCTTGTGAATATGGCAATACATCAGATGTACGGTGGATTTGAGACGATTTGGGTTGGATTCTTGGGTAATTCGTGACGATGTAGGAGGAAGATGGCGAATTATGGTGTTTCGAACTAGTTGGCTTGCAAATTTGGAAGAGACGAGGAGGGTTCCGATGGGTTAACGGGTTAATGGATTCTCAGCTACACGGGTAATGGAGGAGATGATGTGGCAGCGTGTGAGTGGAGGATCGACCTTAGGGCTGTCTGCTTGAATACTAACCATGTGACCTAACTTCTTAGCGATCTAACTTTGTAATGACCTAAGTTCTTGCGGCATTGATTTTAGGTCGCGGCCGACCTTAGACTTAAATTCCTGTGGCACAGAAGTTAGGTCGCTGCCGACCTAGTACTTGGATGGTTTGCACATGAACTTTGAACCGAACGACCTAACAGCTTAACAACTTATCACCTTTGAATGACTGCATAGGGACTTAACACATCAACGACCTATCTTTTGCAACGTAAGCTTTAGGTCGCGGCCGAGTTAGGACATGAACAGATTTGCATTGAGCGACTTAAGTTAACCCCGACCTAGGTTAGGTCACCAGACGACCTAGGACATGAATTCCAAGCAGCACGACTTAAGCTTTAACGACCTAACTCTTTTGCGGCATAGGCTTTAGGTCGTGGCCGAGCTAGGACTTGAACAAATCTGCATTGCTTTGAACCCCTTTAATTTGCACAGTGCGACCTAATATAGCCTTGACCTATGCTATGTCGCAGGGGATAGTCTGGATGACCTATGACTTGTAAAATTTTGAGAGAATTTGATTGAACTGCTTGGACTTGAATCATTTGAAATTCATTACATTCCTTTGCAGATTGCTCTAACTTTTAATTTAACAACCTGTTTAAACATAACATTTGCAGAAAAATGGGACGAATATACTGTCACTGACCGCCCACATCGAATGACAGATTAGTCGATAAAGAATAATCACCTTAAATGAACTGTGTGAGTGAAATGCTGTGAATCAACCGACTCAAATGAAGTGTTAAAGCAAAGCTAAAATTTTGTTTGAATTAACACTGCACTCGAGTTTTAAATTAACAAGTCCTGAAATCTTACAATCAATCAGTTGTCAATTAGTTTAATTTCAGTTATTTTGCTTGTTATTTTTATTAGTTTTGCACAACACTTCACACTTTTAGGAAACGTGCACCTTCACATCTGAACATCCAGTTGCTTGTATAGAATGACGTCTCAACAAGAAGAGATGATAGAACACGTCGAAGGGGCTCCTCCGATTGCTATTCCACTAGAGAACCCTCCGGAAAGAACTCCTACCCTTCTGAAACAGCGGGTGCTTAATCAATTATGCGTTCAATTTGGCATTGCCGAGGCAGAAGTTTTACTCCCTGGACCAAATGATTTTGCTAATAGACCACCTTCCAGTTTTGTTGCCATTAATCGCCAAATGTGCTTAAGTGGAGTAATTCCTCCCTTTAATGAATTTCTTCAACAAATCCTTCTTCGACTGACGATCTCTCCTTTCCATCTGCATCCCAATGGCTATGCCATTTTGATGGGATTGTGCGTTCTGTTCAGGAGAACTCTTGACCGTCTTCCGAGTTTTGAGGAAATCTGTTACCTGTGCACTTTTGCGAAGAACAAGGACCACCCTTCGATTGTACTTGTAAGAGGTGCGAGGAACCGTAAACTAATTTTGGATTTGCCGGAGAGTGCACATGGTTTTTTGAATCAATTCTTCTATATTCGTTGCCCCGCAGGATTTTACGCAGACTGGAGAATAGGAAGTGAGATCTTTTTTCCCTTCTCTCTTCAATTTCATTTTAAGTTTTTCATGGTTCGTATTGCTAGATGCTGATTCCATTCCTTATTTTTACAGCACTTCCTCCTCCTTCTAGAGATTCCAGTCATAAACCAGTCTTTGAAAGGCTAAGCATTGTGGCTGCTGAAGAGAGGAGCGCAAAATTTCTATTGACATATGAACTTCTTCATCGGTTTGAGCTTTTACATTCTTCCCGTTCTACTCAACTTCATGAAGTTCCGACTGAAGTTCCCGATTCTCCGATGAAAACTCCTGATGCCCCGGTCTCTATTAAAGAGCACATGCGGGGAGGAACCTCTATAGAAACTTCACTAGTAAAATGTTCCACTCCAAGGGATGATGCAGAGCCGTCTGAAAAGCCTGCACTTGCCCCTATAACTGAAGAAGAGGAGTCCCTTCCTCATACTGATAAGAACGTTGATCTTGGAGTTGACATTTTTGGGAGTTTAAGTGACATAATGGTCACTTCTCAAGAACTTTTTAGGGATGATGTTTCCAAAACTATCTCTTCTGTAATTGAGGCGACATCTTCTCTACAACAAATGTCAACCCCTTCTACTCAAGTTATCACTACCTCTACTCCACAGAGTGGTCTGTAACTTGATGCATGTAGCTTACACGTTACACAACACTTAGGATTTTTCAGCACTTCTACGCATTCATCTTCTTATACTTTAAAGATTTCTAAAGCTTATTATTTTTATTCCAGATTCTCCAATGGGGCGCAGCAGCTCATACTATGATGATTTCCAGCACTACGGGAGGCGTAGCCAATATGATTATAGGCGTCACCTCCCCTCTTACAGAGAATCCGATGAAGAGAGGGCCATCCGGAAAGCAGACGAGAGACGAGCATATGAAGAACGTCATCGAAGAGAACAAGAAAGACATGACCCTCCCCACAGAGATGATGATACCCAAAAAAGAAAGACTCACGATGAGAGAGGTAAAGTTCACATGGACGATTCTTCTAGCAAGCGGGCTAAACTTACTGAAGAAACAATGCCGACAGCTTCTGAAAATGTTCCTGCTCAATCTCCTGCCCCCGTTCGTTCCGACATTCAAACAATCATCAACCGGCCCGCATACCAAGTTGGGCAAGGTCCTCCCACTCTTCAAAGTCGATTCCCTCAGTGGTGCCTGAGAGGGGTTCGATTTGATCTCGACTTGGTTCCTCCCGACAAATTGGCTATGCTGCGAAATCTTGATACTGTCAGGACCGATATTGAAAGAATGTCGAACTGGCAAAAACTTGTCGACGAGCTTCAGAGGGTTAACCGAGCCAATCTCGAGGCCATGCTCACAATGGAGAACGATAAGGCTGAGTGGCAGAAGACTCTCGAACAGCATGACGCCGAAATGAGAAGTATTGCTTCTTATAATGAAAAGCTGGAAGCGGAAGTAGAAAAGCTTAAGGAAGAATTAGCTACTTCATCTACTTTCTATTCTTAAAAGGAGAGCATGCTTCAGCAACAAGTACGAGATGCGCATGCCAGTCAAAGGGCAGTCGAAGATAAGCTTACACACAAGGAGAAGGTCATAGAAGAATATCGCGTTGAAACTTTACAGCTGCGAGAAAAGACCGACTCTCAAAGCTTGGAGATAGAGATGTTAAAAGCTCGACTTGCTATGGCCGAAAAGGAGCGTGACGAGGCTGTTGCTGGTAAACTCGCGGCCGAAGAGGCCCATCAAGCAACCAAAGCTGACATTGGCTCCACACTATTTGATTTTTATCTGCACAGCATTTTGGGGCGTGGCAGCCTTGCCTTTCTAGGCCCTAAGTATGAAATTACACTAGCTGAAGTTTGGGAGGCAACACTCGATATGCTCGGTGGTAAAGGTGCTGGCTATGCTGAGTCAGCTCTTGAAGAGCATTATCTTGATGATGATGCCCGCGCCGCTCTTGTCAAGGGAAAAGAGCAACTCGCCAGAGTGCGGGCCGGAATGGCGGAAGGGGAACGTTCTGGAAAAGAAATACCACCTACCACCTCTGAACGTCTTTTAGTTTCTTCTGAAGTGGACATCACAGGTCCCAGTGCTCATCCGCTGCCTCCTACAAGAACCGGGGTAATTACCCCTACTGATGATGGGGCTTTGGAGGATATCGGGGCTCAAAATTATGAGATTGAACTAACAAAGCAAACATCTTCAGGTAATTTTGACATTGGTCCGATTCAGGTGGATCGCCTGCTTGCTCCTCAAAAGTTTGATGAGCTTCTCGATTACTTCTTGAATCTCGACGAACCCATATCTCCCTTCTTTTGGGGAGATACTAATATTTTTAATTTCTCTTCTTCTGCAGTTGAAACACCAAGTGCTGTGCAGACTTCGCCTCCTCCGGTTATCCCTCCTCCGTCTCTTCAGGTAACTCCTCCTTCTGCTTCACAGCCCGGGTGACAAGAGGAGCAAATTGAGGCTCTTCATGGCTTGGATGACCCTATCGCTTCGCAAGAGCAGAAAGACGAGGGACTTGAAGGAGGCGAGATCTCTCCGGAGCGGACTCCTTCTGATGACGTAGTTTTGTCCGCTCTTGTTACTCCAGGGAGTGAGTCTTCTTCGAAGAGAAGAAAGAAGCACGGAACATCGAAGAGGAGGGGGAAGAAAATTATTGCTACTGAAGAGGAACCGGAAATTGCACCAGTTGCACCTCCCTCTCCTTCTTCCCTTATGCCTTCAGACCGACCTGAAAAGCTAACCATTCGGCCGGGTAAAGGGTCTAAAGGTGGCAAGAAGAAATAAAGACTTCAGCTTTTAGCTTCTTGTCTTTCTTTTGCATGTACTGGTCGAGAATTGTGCGGGTATCGGCCCCCTGCTTTTTTATTTTGAAACCTGTATCTGCAATTGAATAAAATGATCCTTTATTTGTACAGACACTTGTTTGAATTTGAGAATGCATTTATTATTCATTTTTGCACAAGTTTATTCATATGATATTGCGGTGAGCTTGCGGTATGTTGTTTGAGCGTACTTTACCGATGTAGCTATACCATTTTGTATGTAACTATACCATGTTGCCCCCATACCATAAGCTTGCTGCAATATTTTATACTTTGAGGGGACTTGCACTCTTATTTTCTGAAGAATAATTACTTCATTCTTGAAGAAATTTTTCGTAGAGTACAACTTCCTTCATATAAGTTTTTACGCTTTGTCCTTCGAAGAAATCACTTTTTTCTTTTGCTTATGTATGCATTTTGCCAAGTGAATTCTTCTATGTGGTAAAGCGGGCCTTTGAAGGGTACTTGGAAGTTTGTACCTCTGAAGGATTTTTTTTTCTCTTTAAAATAGAAATTTGTACCTCTGAGGAGGGATTTTTCACGTTTCAACACTTGGAAGTTTTATTTCAATCTTGGTGAAACGTGTACCTCCAAAGTGTTGTGCCTTTGAAGAAAGCCTTTTCACGTTTCAACACTTGGAAGTTTTATTTCAATCTCGGTGAAACGTGGGCTTCCGAAGAGGTATTTCTTTTTGATTGTGTCCCCGGGAGGGGGATATACCTCTGAGGAGGGATTTTTCACGTTTCAAAACTTGGAAGTTTTATATCAATCTTGGTGAAACGTGTACCTCCAAAGAGTTGTGCCTTCAAAGAAAGCCTTTTCACGTTTCAACACTTGGAAGTTTTATTTCAATCTCGGTGAAACGTGGACTTCCAGAAAGGTCTTTATTTTTTTTTGCATTTCAACTTTGGTGAAGTGAAATTCCGATGAGCGGCTGTTACACTTCAACTCCTGGTGAAATGTGCCTCCAAAGAGGTCTTTATTTTGTTTGCATTTCAACTCTGGTGAAGTGAAATTCCGAAGAGCGGTCGTAACACTTCAACTCCTGGTGAAATGGGCCTCCGAAGAGGGCTTTTATTTTGTTTGCATTTCAACTTTGGTGAAGTGAAATTCCGAAGAGCGGTTGTTACACTTCAACTCCTGGTGAAATATGCCTCAGAGATGGTTTTCATCGCCTGGAAGTTACTCTCTCATGGTTGGAGGGTCATGACTCCTCCAATCTTTTTTGTTGAGTAGAGAACTTTCTTTTTTGTGGCGTATGACCCATTAAAGGTCTTTATCCTCCGAAGAGTTGTGCCTCCGAAGAGGACTTGTGCTGCCGATGATGGCTTTGGTTGTTCCCTTGTCCACTTGCTTATGCCTTTTCAGCGATCCTTTTTTTTTTAACAAGTAACTTGTTTAATCCAAGGAAGTGTACTTCATTGCCAGGCAAGTTCGTGAGAACGAGCATCAGCTTCTTAATTGGATGTTTGTTTGTTCAAACGATCTCAATTTATTAGCAAAGGCCCGTTTCTGTCGAAATCATAGGCCGTTCAATTGAAGTACTTCCTATCTAGGATTTGAATTCGGAGCTTTTGTGACTTGAAATTTGGCGAGAATCACTCGGTCTTATTATGTGCAAGTTTCACTTCCATTGTCTGCAAAAATTTAAATCGACATTTCGGCAATACATTCTATGTACTTTTTATATCGAAAATAAAGCAAACATGTAATAATAATAAGGAACACAAGATTTATAGTGGTTCGGCCAGGAAATTGGGCCTACATCCACTTTATATTTTTTTATTATTTACCTGCATCAGTTTTACAATTGCCTTCAATTACAAGAATCATACATTCATAATTCTTTTTACAATATTTCAACAAAATTTTCAAGTAAAGTATGGACGCAAATGATTGCTCTTCCATGCCCTCGGAATTTGATCTCCTTCAACAGTAGTGAGTTTGAATGTGCCGTCAAGAAGCTTCTGACCTATGACATATGGTCCTTCCCAATTTGGCCCAAACACACCTGTCGCTGTCATAATTCTCTTCAGGACTAGGTCTCCAATCTCAAAGCTGCGTTGGCGAACTTTGGAATTGAAATGTCTGGCTATCCTTTGCTGATGAGCTGCAATTCTAAGATTAGCCTCATCACTTTTTTCATCAAGGAGATCTAGCGCTTCAAGCTGTAGCTTTTCGTTTTCTGCTTGATTGAAATGGATTCTTCTATGTGAAGGGACCTCTATTTCTACCGGAATCATTGCCTCTGACCCGTATGCTAATGAAAACGGGGTGTGCCCAGTCGCAGTTTTGTGAGTGGTTCTGTATGCCCATAGTGCCAGTGGTAGCTTATCGACCCAACCACCTTTTGCTCTTTCAAGTTTCTTTTTGATGGTTGACTTAATAATTTTATTCACGGCTTCCACTTGCCCGTTTGCCTGCGGATGAGCCACTACTGAGAAGCTTTTTCGGATTTTGAATCGCTTGCAAAAATCTTGGAATTCTTCACTTTCAAACTGAGTACCATTGTCTGTAATTATTTTTTGAGGCACACCGTATCTGCAAATGCTGTTTTTAGTCACAAAACTTATCATCTTCTTTGAGGTGATAGTAGCCAGTGGTTCAGCATCTGCCCACTTAGTAAAATAATCTACAGCAACAATGGCATATTTAATTCCAGATTTGGCAGTTGGTAACGGCCCTACAAGGTCTATCCCCCATATTGCAAACGGCTATGGACTGACCATCTGTCTGAGTTCAGTGGAAGGAGCTCTAGGAATTTTGGCGAATCTTTGGCATCTGTCACATTTTCGGGAATACTCTGCTGCATCTCGATTAATTTCTGGCCAAAAATATCAGTATCGGAGAATTTTCTTTGCTAATGTTTGGCCACCTGAATGATCACCACATTCTCCTCCGTGTACCTCCGCTAGGATTGCTTTGGACTCTTCCCTGGATACACATCGAAGTAATGGCATTGAGAATCCCCGTCTGTATAATCGGCCATCCTGGATTATATATCGAGAGGCTTTTCTCAGTAGCTTTTGTCATTCTTTTGAGTTCCCTGGTAAGGATCCATTGAGCAGATATTCTGTTATCGGAGTCATCCATGATTCTTGCTCTTGAGACATGCTCATGATCCAATCAATGTCCATCTCATCAATGCTAGGAGCCGACAGGACCTCCACTGGAGTTAACCCCATAAATTGAGCTTCGCCTGTGCTAGAATACTTTGCGAGAGAATCTGCTTTCATGTTTTCTTCTCGAGGAATGTGACTTATCATGTAATGATCGAAATCACCCAGGAGTTCCCAAGCCTTTGACAAGTAGGTGGGCAGATTCCCCCCTTTTGCTTGGAATTCCTTTTTGACTTGGCATACAATAAACTGAGAATCACTGAATATCTGTAACGCTCAGATGTTTAATTCTTTAGCAATCCTTAAGCCAGCGATAAGGGCTTCGTATTCTGCTTCATTGTTTGTTGAAGGAAATTCCAATCTTATTGCATAGCATAATGATCGGCCTTCAGGGGTCTCAAGTACAACTCCGGCTCCAGAACAGTAGTCGTTTCTCGCACCATCGACATATAACTTCCATTGGACTGGGGAATCGTCGACCTTTTCCCCCTCACTATTACCCTTATCTGTGAATTCTGCGATG
The DNA here is from genome assembly GCA_030765085.1 of Allium cepa. NCBI lineage: Eukaryota > Viridiplantae > Streptophyta > Magnoliopsida > Asparagales > Amaryllidaceae > Allium > Allium cepa. Next base: position 432,276,512 of record CM060942.1, read on the forward strand.
AAATCCGCTAAAGCTTGTCCATTGATTGCTTTTCGGGGATGATAAGTGTTAACTCCGTTTAGGCAACGAATCAAGGTCTGGGCCGACTCACGACTTAAGGTTCTTAACGGTTCAGAAGGGATCCACTACTCGAGAAGCCTCACGACTTAAAGGGTGAACCGACTCAACAAGCTACCGACTCAACAAGCTACCGACTCAACAAGCTAACGAGTTAAAACTTAAGGCGACTTAGAGGAGTGGAGCGACTCAAGGGATTAACGGTGTATGGGATAGACCGACTCAAGTTCTCTAACGACTCAACGACCTAAGGTGTCAAATGACCTAACTGACTAAAATCCCAAAACAGCAAAGGACCGACCTACGACTTATGGTAGGTCATTCACGACCTAGCTTGAGTCGTCCACGACTTAAAGCTACTATGAAGAAATCCAATGCCGCCTCATTTTGGACCACGACCTTTTAACTCGCAGACGAGTTAGGACTTGGTGCTATATACAGAGGACCGGAGACGCTCTGATACGAAGTCTGGGCTCAACCAGTTGAGTCGCCCATGACTTACGACTCATCCTGAGTCGGTCACGACTTACGACTCATCTTGAGTCGGTCACGACTCATGACTTGACTATTCCAGTGCCTAGAAATTTGCCTAGAAATACGCAACCACCTCCAACGTTCAAGGGACCTTTTGGCTGATTCTCTTCAAGCGCCGTTACTCTGCTGTATTCCAAACCAATTCAACACTTAAAGCTCTCAAGACACGAAGAACGCTACAAACAACTTCGAGAAAAGATCACACACATCCAACATGGATATGAAGACTCTAATCTCCATTGAAGTTTAAGCTACTTGTTCTAAGTGACTTGTAATTCAAAGTGTATTGTACTTGGAAAGAATTGTATCAGCTTGTAACGAGATCATCAATAAAAGTACTTAAAGTGGACGTAGGCTATACCATTAAGCCGAACCACTATAAAATTGTTGTTGTTTACTGCTTTTCCGCTATCATCTGCTTGTAATCTGTTCCCGAGTTATCGGGTGGTGCTTTCACAACTATAACTCATACACCGGGGTGTTAGCGTTCAATTTTTAGCGTTAACATTTTTGGTGCTTTCACTGAGAAATCGAACTCAGGCGAGTTGTCATCATTGCTTCACAGAGGTTTGTAGAGAGAATTTCCTTGAAAACCAGAAGTCTATCCGAGATTATGGCTCCTGGAAGGAAGAGTAGATCTGTCAGGTCTGGGAATATTCAAGAGGGAACCTCCGCTTCCCCTATATCAAATCAAGCCACTCCAGCTGTCGGAGTTACAAAGGCAGAGCTGGATGCAGCAATTTTAGGGCTGAACCAACAGATCAATGCCCAAAATGCACAACTCGAGGCTCAAAATGCCTAGAATGCCCTAATTCTAAATAGGTTGAACGATCTACTTGGGGCAAACCATCAACCAGCAGGTAATGAGAGGAATTTTGTTGGCAACCTTCATGATGCTGAAGAAAGAAATGCTCCTGAAAGGGCTGCTGGCCCCTTTGAACAAACACTTCCAAAGGTTGGTGGATCTAGAACTCGACATGATGAGGAGTATCTTTCTGGAATGGTCCGACAAATTATGAAAGAGAGTGTGCAGAGGGTTGAAGACGAGAAAGAATGGGGTTTCGCCCCAAGTAAGACTCCATTTACTGAGAAAATCTTAAAGGCTGAATTCCCAAGGAAGTTTGTCCCTCCAACCATTCCAGCTTACAAGGGGACAAGTGATCCGAACGAATTCCTATACAAATATGATTGGCACATGACAGGTGCCAGAGCCTCTGATGAAATAAAGTGCCGATATTTCCCTGTGTATCTCGAAGGCGTAGCTCTTCTTTGGTTCACCAAGCTGCCCGTCCGATCTATCGATCAGTTTTCTGACTTGACCCGGAAGTTCAAGGAGCAGTTCAGACTATATGCCACAAAAGCCAAAGATATCATGTCACTGTCAAGTTTGGAGCAGAGTTCAGGAGAGACTATCAGATCTTTCTTAAACCACTTTAATATAGCGTTAGCTGAGGTGGACAATGCAGAACCACGAATGATATTGACTTATCTGATGAAGGGTATTGACAAGTCGAGTGAATTTGGGAAATGGCTAAACATGAAGGAACCAAATTCCCTTGAAAAATTCTATAAAAAAGCAGATGAATTCATACACTTAGAAAGCCGTCCCGTACCGGTAAAGGCAGTGTTGGACAAAGTTGAAGATAATACTGTTGCTCCACGCAAGAATGAATCTGTAGGGCAAAAAAGGGAAAATAACAATGGGAAGAAGCAGAATAATCTGAAGAAGCCCCGATCCTTCAAGCCATCAGAGTATACTCCTTTATCAGATACACCGGAGCGTATCTACCTCGCCATTAAAGATTCTGTTGACTTTCCTAAACCTCCTCCTCTAAGGACCGGGAAAAAGGCTATACAGAGTGGGAAGTTCTGCCGCTTCCATAATCAACCCGATCACGAGACTGACGAGTGCCGCCAGTTGAAAAATCTGATTGAAGAGTTGCTAAGGGAAAACAAACTGCAGCAATTTGTGAAAAAGAATAGCAACAATCCTGCTTCATCTAGTCAGGGGCAACAGGCTCCTACTCAACAGCCTAGGACGATTGAGAAGGCTGCAGGGCATGAATCTGGAAGGCCCATTATTAATGTCATTACAAGAGGACCTCACCCAGCAGGCAGAAGCTGGGGTGAGATGGAAAGGTATACCAGAGCTTTAAAGTATGTGCCGACCGAGGAAGATGTATTTGTTTTGGAAGGTGCTACGCCCTTGAAGCAACAAAGAACTTTCGATGATGATATTGTGTTCAAAGCTAGAGATTCCGCAGGTATTGAAGCTCCTACCTTGGATCCCTTAGTCATCTCAGCTGGTATCGGGCCAGCTATCGTCAGAAGAGTTCTCATTGATTGTGGCGCATCTTGCAATATTCTCTTTAAGAAAACAGTCGACCAAATGAAGATCCCTATGGCTGATGTGCAAGCCTCATCGCAGAAAATTTCTGGTTTCACTGGGGAGCCAAAGCAGCCGGTAGGGACCATTGATTTGTTTGTGGAACTTGGAGAAGGAGAGAGAAAAGTGGTCCGCAAGCAAACTTTTGTGATTGTCGACGAATTTTCTGCTTACAATGCTTTCCTTGGTCGTCCAACTCTGGCAGCGTTCAAAGCCGTTCTGGCCCCGTGGTGCCTCACTATTAAATTCCCTACCGACAATGGAGTAGGAGTTATAAAAGGTGATCAAAATGCTGGGCGAGAGTGCTATCTGACAGAGCTACGAGAAACTAGAAAAAGAGAAATGGGAAAGAATGCGGCAGCCCCAGTCCGCATCAAAGAACCAGCTTTGTAGCAATTGCAGGGCGGACCCTGCACTAGCGAGCACAGCGGAGCAAGGAAAGAGATGGACCCTAGAAAAGTCAGTGCAGGGGAAAATAGAGTGGTACCCGTGGAAACGACAATACCAATACCTGTTGACCCAAAGGACCCAAACAAAGTGTTGAATATGGGTTCACAACTTAATTCGTCAATTCAAAGTATCTTAATATCTTTTTTAAAGACAAATCTGGATGTTTTTGCTTGGACTCATGCCGATATGTGCGGAATATCCCCAGAAGTTGCAGTGCATGCTCTAAATATTGATCCAAAATTTACACCTGTAAAGCAGAAAAGGAGAACTCAAGGTCCGGAAAGGTCAGCGGCATTAAAAGAAGAAGTTGATCGGCTCATGGAGAATAATTTTATCAAAGAATCTACATATCCGAATTGGGTTTCAAATCCAGTGCTGGTTAAGAAAGCCAACGGAAACTGGAGAGTATGCATCGATTTTTCAGATCTAAACAAGGCCTGCCCCAAAGACTGCTTCCCATTACCCAGAATCGATCAACTGGTAGACGGAACAGCGGGACACGAATTGTTAACTTTTATGGATGCTTACTCCGGATATAACCAGATCATGATGCATGAGCCAGATCAGGAGGACACGAGCTTTATCACCGACACTGGTCTTTACTGCTACAGAGTTATGCCCTTCAGACTGAAGAATGCAGGGGCAACATACCAAAGACTCGTTAATGCTATGTTCAAACTGCAACTGGGCAAGACTATGGAAGTCTACGTCGATGACATGTTAGTAAAGTCTAAGAAAGCGGTGGATCACATAGAACACTTAGCAGACATGTTCGCAGTCCTCCGAAAATACAGAATGAAGCTCAATCCTTTAAAATGTTCATTTGGAGTGGAATCCGGCAAGTTTTTAGGTTTCATCGTGAGCGTTAGGGGCATTGAGGCCAGTCCAGCTCACATCACTGCATTGAAAGAAGTCAAAGCCCCTAGAACAAAGAAGGAATTGCAAAGTCTCAATGGAAAAGTCGCCGCCTTGAGTCGGTTCATTTCCAAAGCCACAGATAAATACATCCCATTCTTTGACGCCCTAAAGAAAGGAAAGAAAAACTTCGATTGGACTCCCGAATGCCAAAAAGCCTTTGATGAATTGATTCGCCATATGGAGACGCCTCCAATACTTTCTAGGCCTGGCGATGGCGAGGATCTTCTTATATACTTGGCAGTATCATCTCATCCTTTAAGTGCAACGCTGATACGGGAAGACAAAAGGATTCAACATCCAGTCTACTATATCAGCAAAAGACTCACTGGGGCAGAGATGAATTACTCTAAGTCGGAAAAACTCACCTATTGCTTACTAATTGCGTCTAGGAAGTTGAGGCAATATTTTCAAGCTCATCCTATCAGAGTCCTCACTGATCAACCTTTGAAGCAAGTCCTGTTTCGCCCTGAAACTTCGGGTCGTCTTCTGAAGTGGAATATTGAACTCAGTCAGTATGACATCACTTATCATCCCCGGAAAGCAATCAATGGACAAGCTTTAGCGGATTTCATTGCAGAATTTATAGATAAGGGTAACAGTGAGGAAGAAACTGCCGACAATTTCCCGATCCAGTGGAAGTTATATGTCGATGGTGCGAGAAACGACTACTGTTCTGGAGCCGGAGTTGTACTTGAGACTCCTGAAGGTCGATCATTATGCTATGCACTAAGATTGGAATTTCCTTCAACAAACAATGAAGCAGAATACGAAGCCCTTATCGCTGGCTTAAGGATTGCTAAAGAATTAAACATCCGAGCGTTACAGATATTCAGTGATTCTAAGCTTATTGTATGCCAAGTCAGAAAGGAATTCCAAGCAAAAGGGGGGAATCTGCCCGCCTACCTGTCAAAGGCTTGGGAACTCCTGGGTGATTTCGATCATTACATGATAAGTCACATTCCTCGAGAAGAAAACATGAAAGCAGATTCTCTCGCAAAGTATTCGAGCACAGGCGAAGCTCAATTTCTGGGGTAACTCCAGTAGAGGTCCTGTCGACTCCTAGCATTGATGAGATGAACATTGATTGGATCATGAGCATGTCTCAAGAGCAAGAATCATGGATGACTCCGATAATAGAATATCTGCTCAATGGATCCTTACCAAGGAACTCAAAAGAACGACAAAAGCTATTGAGAAAAGCCTCTCGATACATAATCCAGGATGGTCGGTTATACAGACGGGGATTCTCAATGCCATTACTTCGGTGTGTAACCCGAGAAGAGTCTAAAGCAATCCTAGCAGAAGTACACGGAGGAGAATGTGGTGATCATTCAGGTGGTCAAACATTAGCAAAGAAAATTCTCCGATACGGGTATTTTTGGCCAGAAATTAATCGAGATGCAGCAGAGTATTCCCGAAAATGTGACAAATGTCAAAGATTCGCCAAAATTCCTAGAGCTCCTTCCACTGAACTCACACAGATGGTCAGTCCATGGCCATTTGCAATATGGGGAATAGACCTTGTAGGACCGTTACCAACTGCCAAATCTGGAATTAAATATGCCATTGTTGCTGTAGATTATTTTACTAAGTGGGCAGAAGCTGAACCACTGGCTACTATCACCTCAAAAAAGATGATAAATTTTGTGACTAAAAACATCATTTGCAGATACGGTGTGCCTCAAAAAATAATTACAGACAACGGAACTCAGTTTGAAAGTGAAGAATTCCAAGATTTTTGCAAGCGATTCAAAATCCGGAAAAGCTTCTCAGCAGTGGCTCATCCGTAGGCAAACGGGCAAGTGGAAGCCGTGAACAAAATTATTAAGTCAACCATCAAGAAGCAACTTGAAAGAGCAAAAGGTGGTTGGGTCGATAAGCTACCACTGGCACTATGGGTATACAGAACCACTCACAAAACTGGGACTGGGCACACCCCGTTTTCATTGGCATACGGGTCAGAGGCAATGATTCCGGTAGAAATGGAGGTCCCTTCACACAGAAGAATCCATTTCAATCAAGCAGAAAACGAAAAGCTACAGCTTGAAGCGCTAGATCTCCTTGATGGAAAAAGAGATGAGGCTAATCTCAGAATTGCAGCTCATCAGCAAAGAATAGCCAGACATTTCAATTCCAAAGTTCGCCAACGCAGCTTTGAGATTGGAGACCTAGTCCTGAAGAGAATTATGACAGCGACACGTGTGTTTGGGCCAAATTGGGAAGGACCATATGTCATAGGTCAGAAGCTTCTTGACGGCACATTCAAACTCACCACTGTTGAAGGACATCAAATTCCAAGGGCATGGAACAGCAACCATTTGCGTCCATACTATACTTGAAATTTTGTTGAAATATTGTAAAAAGGATTATGAATGTATGATTCTTGTAATTGAAGGCAATTGTAAAACTGATGCAAGTTAATAATGAAAGAATATAAAGTGGATGTAGGCCCAATTTCCTGGCCGAACCACTATAAATCTTGTGTTCCTTATTATTATTACATGTTTGCTTTATTTTCGATATAAAAAGTACATAGAATGTATTACTGAAATGTCGTTTTAAATTTTTGCAGACAATGGAAGTGAAACTTGCACATAAAAAGACCAAGTGATCCTCGCCAAATTTCAAAAAAGCCCCAAATTCAAATCCTAGATAGGAAGTACTTCAATTGAACGGCCTATGATTTCGACTGAAACGGGTCTTTGCTAATAAATTGAGATCGTTTGAACAAGCAAACATCCAATTAAGAAGCTAATGCTCGTTCTCACGAAATTGCCTGACAATGAAGCACACTTCCTTGGATTAAACAAGTTACTTGTGAGGAAAGGAAATGAAAGCTAAAAAAAAAAAAAGAGGAAGCAGGGGATCATTAAAAAAAAAAGGCATAAGCAAGTGGACAGAGGAACAACCAAAGCCATCATCGGCAGCACAAGTCCTCTTCGGAGGCACAACTCTTCGGAGAATAAAGACCTCTAATGGGTCATATGCCACAAAAAAGAAAGTTCTCTACTCAACAAAAAAGATTGGAGGAGTCATGACCCTCCAAACATGAGAGAGTAACTTCCAGGCGATGAAAACCCTCTCTGAGGCACATTTCACCAGGAGTTGAAGTGTTACGACCGCTCTTCGGAATTTCACTTCACCAGAGTTGAAATGCAAACAAAATAAAGACCTTTTCGGAGGCACATTTCACCAGGAGTTGAAGTGTTACGACCGCTCTTCGGAATTTCACTTCACCAGAGTTGAAATGCAAACAAAATAAAGACCTCTTCGGAGGCACATTTCACCAGGAGTTGAAGTGTAACAACCGCTCTTCGGAATTTCACTTCACCAAAGTTGAAATGCAAAACAAAATAAAGACCTTCCTGAAAGCCCACGTTTCACCGAGATCGAAATAAAACTTCCAAGTGTTGAAACATGAAAAGGCTCTCTTCGAAGGCACAACTCTTTGGAGGTACACGTTTCACCGAGATTGAAATAAAACTTCCAAGTGTTGAAACGTGAAAAATCCCTCTTCAGAGGTATAACCCCCTCCCGGGGACACAATTAAAAAGAAAGACCTCTTCAGAAGTCCACGTTTCACCGAGATCGAAATAAAACTTCCAAGTGTTGAAACGTGAAAAGGCTTTCTTCGAAGGCACAACTCTTTGGAGGTACACGTTTCACCAAGATTGAAATAAAACTTCCAAGTGTCGAAACGTGAAAAAATCCCTCCTCAGAGGTACAAATTTCTATTTAAAAGAAAAATCCTCATCAAGAAGCATACTTTAACTTTCAAAGGAAGAGTAATTTACCTATTCTAAAAAAAAAGGGAAGAAAGTTAAAGTACATTCAGAGGTCCGCTTTACCACATAGAAGAATTCACTTGGCAAAATGTGTACATACGCGAAAAGAAAAAGTGATTTCTTCGAAGGACAAAGCGTAAAAACTTATATGAAAGGAGTTGTACTCTATGAAAAATTTCTTCACGAATGAAATAGTCATTCTACAGAAAATAAGAGTGCAAGTCTCCTCAAAGAATAAAATATTGCAGCAAGCTTATGGTATGGGGGCAACACGGTATAGTTACATACAAAATACCACAAGCTCACCGCAATATCATATAAATAAACTTGTGCAAAAATGAATAGTAAATGCATTCTCAAATTCAAACAAGAGTCTGTGCGAATAAAGGATCATTTTATTCAATTGCAGATACAGGTTTCAAAAAAAAAAAAAGAGCAGGGGCCGGTGCCTACACAACATCCGACCATTACACAAAAAGGAGTCAAAAAGCCCGAAGTCCGACTCTTCACTTCTTCTTGCCACCTTTGGACCCTTTGCCTGGCCGAATGATTAATTTTTCAGGTCTATCTATAGGCATAAGAGAAGAAGGAGAGGGAGGTGCAACCGGTGAAACTTCCGGTTCCTCTTCAGTAGTGATAATTTTCTTCCCCCTCCTCTTCGATGTTCCGTGCTTCTTTCTTCTCTTCGAAGAAGACTCACTCCCTGGAGTAACAAGAGCGGACAAAACTACGTCATCAGAGGGAGTCCGCTCCGGAGAGATCTCGCCTCCTTCTAGTCCCTCGTCCTTCTGCTCTTGCGAAGCAATAGTGTCATCCAAGCCATGAAGAGCCTCAATCTGTTCCTCTTGTGACCCAGGTTGTGAAGCAGAAGGAGGAGTCACCTGAAGAGACGGAGGAGGGATAACCGGAGGAAGTGAAGTCTGCACAACACTTGGCGTTTCTACTGCAGAAGAAGAGAAATTTAAAATATTAGTATCTCCCCGAAAGAAGGGAGATATGGGTTCGTTGAGATTCAAGAAGTAATCGAGAAGCTCATCAAACTTTTGAGGAGTAAGCAAGCGGTCCACCTGAATCGAACCAATATCAAAATTACCTGAAGATGTTTGCTTCGTGAGTTCAATCTCATAATTCTGAGCCCCGATATCCTCCAAAGCCTAATCATCAGTAGGGGTGATTACCCCGGTTCTTATAGGAGGCGACGAATGAGCACTAGAGCCTGTAATGTCCACTTCGGGAGAAACTAAAAGGCGTTCAGAAGAGGTAGGCGGTATTTCTTTCTCAGAACGTTCCCCTTCCGCCATTCCGGCCCGTACCTTGGCGAGTTGCTCTTTTCCCTTGGCAAGAGCGGCGCGGGCATCATCATCAAGATAATGCTCTTCAAGAGCTGTCTCAGCGTAGCCAGCACCTTTACCACCTAGCATATCAAGTGCTGCCTCCCAGACTTCAGCTAATGTAATTTCGTATTTAGGGCCCAGAAAGGCAAGGCTGCCACGCCACAAAATGCTATGCAGATAGAAATCAAATAATGTGGAGCTAATATCAGCTTTGGTTGCTTGATGGGCCTCTTCGGCCGCGAGTTTACCAGCAACAGCCTCATCACGCTCCGTTTCGGCTATAGCAAGTCGAGCTTTTAACATCTCTATCTCCAAGCTTTGAGAACCGGCCTGTTCTCGCAGCTGTAAAGTTTCAGCACGATATTCTTCTATGACCTTCTCTTGGTGTGTAAGCTTATCTTCGACTGCCCTTTGACTGGCATGCGCATCTCGTACTTGTTGCTGAAGCATGCTCTCCTTTTGAGAATGGAAAGTAGATGAAGTAGCTAATTCTTCCTTAAGCTTTTCTACTTCCGCTTCCAGCTTTTCATTATAGGAAGCAATACTTCTCATTTCGGCGTCATGCTGTTCGAGAGTCTTCTGCCACTCAGCTTTATCGTTCCCCATTGTGAGCATGGCCTCGAGATTGGCTCGGTTAACCCTCTGAAGTTCGTCGACAAGTTTTTGCCAGTTCGACTTTCTTTCAATATCGGTCCTGACAGTATCAAGATTTCGCAGCATAGCCGGTTTGTCGAGAGGAACCAAGTCGAGATCAAATCAAACCCCTCTCAAGCACCACTGAGGAAATCGACTTTGAAGAGTGGGAGGACCTTGCCCGACTTGGTATGCGGGCCGGTTGATGATTGCTTGAATGTCGGAGCGAACGGGAGCAGGAGATTTAGCAGGAACATGTTCAGAAGCTGTGGGCATTGTTTCTTCAGTAAGTCTAGCCCGCTTGCTAGAAGAATCGTCTATGTGACCTTTACCTCTCTCATCGTGAGCTTTTCTCTTTTGAGTATCATCATCTCTGTGGGGAGGGTCATGTCTTTCTTGTTCCCTTCGGTGACGTTCTTCGTATGCTCGTCTCTCGTCAGCTTTCCTGATAGCCCTCTCTTCATCCGATTCTCTGTAAGAAGGGAGGTAACGCCTGTAATAATACTGGCTACGCCTCCCGTAGCGTTGGAAATCATCATAGTACGAGCCGCTGCGCCCCATAGGAGAATCTGGAATAAAAATAATAAGCCTTAGAAATCTTTAAAGTACAAGAAGATAAACGCGTAGAAGTTATGAAAAATGCTAAGTGTTGTGTAACGTGTAAACTACACGCATCGAGTTACAAACCACTCTGTGGAATAGAGGTAGTGATAACTTGAGTAGGAGGAGTTGACATCTGTTGTAGAGAAGATGTCGCCTCGATTACAGAAGAGATGGTTTTGGAAACATCATCTTTGAAAAGTTCTTGGGAAGTCACAATTAAATCGCTCAACCCCTCGAAAACATCATCGCCATCATGTTTTTTGGGACTGGCTTTTTCGACTCCTTCGTCGGCAGATCTTCCGGAAGATCGTGGAGTTTCTTCCTCTTCGATAACAGGGGCAAGTGCAGACTTATCAGACGACCCCGCAACGTCCTTCGGAATTGAACATCTCACTAGTGGAGTTTCCATAGAGGTTCCTCCCTGCATGTGCTCTTTAATAGAGACCGGGGCATCAGGAGTTTCCGCCGGAGAATCGGGAATTTCAGTTGGAACTTCACGAAGTTGAGTAAAGCGAGAAGAATGAAGAAGCCCGTATTGATGTAGAAATTCATCATTTAGCAAAAACTTGATACTCCTCTCTTCTGCCGTCACGGCGTTCAATCTCTCGAAAGTTTGTTTATAGCATGGATCTCTAGAGGGAGGAGGAAGCGCTAAAACAGGAAAAAATAAAGAAGCCAAGTTAGCATTCAGCAACTCAAATCTTGAAAAGTCCAAGATTGGAGAAATAAAAACAGGAAAATCTTACTTCCTACTCTCCAGATGGCATAAAACCCTGGAGGGCAACGAACAAAGAAATACTGATTTAGAAATCCATGAACGCTATCAGAAAGATCGGTGATGAGTTTTCGGTTTCGAGCACTCCTTATGATTACGATAGAGGGATGATCTTTAATCTTTGTGAATGAGCAGAGGTAGCAGATTTCCTCAAAGCTCGGTAACCGGTCCAGAACTTTACTAAAAAGCACACATAACCCCATCAGAATGGCATGGCCATTGGGGTGCAATTGGAATGGAGAGATAGATAATCGAAGCAGGAACTGCCGAAGGAAGTCATTAAAAGGTGGTATGGCACCGCTCAAGCACATTTGGCGGTTGACAGCAATAAAGCCAGAAGGGGGCCTATCTGCAGTATCATTTGGCCTCGGCAATAAGGCATCAGCTTCGGCAATTCCAAACTGGGTGAGTAGTTGAGTAAACACCCGCTGATTCAGAGTGGTAGGAGTTCTCTCCGGAGGATTATCCAACAAATTGGCTACTAGGAAGACATCTTCAGCCTGGCCCATCGGTTCTTCTTGTTGAGATGTCATTCTACACAAGCAACTGGGTGTTCAAATGCGAAGGTGCACGTTTCCTAAAAGTGTGAAGTGTTGTGCAGAACTAATAAAAATAACAAGTAAATATAACTGGAATTAAACTGGTTGACGGTTGATCGGCTATGGTAATTTCAGAACTTGTTAATTTAAAGTTCAAGCATAATATTAGTGCAGGCTGGTCAGTTTCAATTGATTGTTTCAGTGTTGCTTTAATATTCTACTTGAAATCGATAGCACTTCGTTCACACGATTTGTTTAAGTTAATTATCTGTTATTAACTAATCTTTCGTTTGATATGGGCAATCGATGACAGTATATTCGTCCCAGTTTTCTGTGAATGTTGTATTGAACAGGTTGTTAGCCTGCAAGTCAAAATCACCTGTGAATGAATGCAATAAAATTCAACAGTTCAAAGTTAATGCAATGGTCCAAAATTCAAACAGAATTCACGCAAGTCATAACTCGTCAGCGGTTCAAAAGTTCTGAGTCGGCAATGCCCTAAGTCATGAGTCGTAGAAATAAGGAGATTATCTCCAAGTCTTATCTCGACAACGACTCAAGGATTAGGTCGTGGAGTATGTTAAAGAAGCTCTGGTGCAAAATAATAAGAAAATCTCCAAGTCTTATCTCGGCCACGACTCAAAGTTTTATCTCGGCCACGACTCAAAGGTGTTATCTCGGCCACGACTCAAGGGTCTTATCTCGGCCACGACTCAAAGGTTTTGTCTCGGCCACGACTCAAGGCTTAGGTCGTGAAGCATGTTGAGTCGTATCATGATTGAATCGCGAGGGTCGCTGGATCATACAAAAATAGCCGAGTCAAACCTACGGCAATGTTCGAATCAGTCTGACCCGTTAACCATCTAACTCCTAACCCATTAACCATCTAATCCATGACCCGATAACCCAATAACCTCGCAATGGTTAACCCCAGTTCCATCACACCACTAGGTTGCCTCAAATCTCAAATCATTACAAGTAAGATCAAACCGCCTGCCTTTAATCCATCAATGTCCGATGTAATAGTGTTCGCAAGGATAAAGGGGAAAAACAGAGGCGGAGATCGGCAATCATCAGCAATTGAGAAAAAAAAAGATGCGAAATCTCTTACACGATGTGATGCTAAAGATGATTGAAAATAAATCCGGTTGGAATCGCCTTTGAGAGCTCGAAGATGCGTTAATGGCAGACACGGTTCAAAGGATAAGAAATGAGAAGAAGGAAGTAAGGGGAACGACTCAAGTCTTTTATAGCTTTGAGCAGTGGTAGTTGAATCGGCACATGAGTTAAGATGAGTCGAAGCACACGACCTTCGACTTAGGCGTGAACTTCGAGGGGCAAATGTTAACTCCGTTTAGGCAACGAGTCAAGGTCTGGGCCGACTCACGACTTAAGGTTCTTAACGGTTCAGAAGGGATCCACTACTCGAGAAGCCTCACGACTTAAAGGGTGAACCGACTCAACAAGCTACCGACTCAAAAAGCTACCGACTCAACAAGCTAACGAGTTAAAACTTAAGGCGACTTAGAGGAGTGGAGCGACTCAAGGGATTAACGGTGTATGGGATAGACCGACTCAAGTTCTCTAATGACTCAACGACCTAAGGTGTCAAATGACCTAACTGACTAAAATCCCAAAACAGCAAAGGACCGACCTACGACTTATGGTAGGTCGTTCACGACCTAGCTTGAGTCGTCCATGACTTAAAGCTACTATGAAGAAATCCAATGCCGCCTCATTTTGGACCACGACCTTTTAACTCGCAGACGAGTTAGGACTTGGTGCTATATACAGAGGACCGGAGACGCTCTGATACGAAGTCTGGGCTCAACCAGTTGAGTCGCCCACGACTTACGACTCATCCTGAGTCGGTCACGACTTACGACTCATCTTGAGTCGGTCACGACTCATGACTTGACAATTCCAGCGCCTAGAAATTTGCCTATAAATACGCAACCACCTCCAACGTTCAAGGGACCTTTTGGCTGATTCTCTTCAAGCGCCGTTACTCTGCTGCATTCCAAACCAATTCAACACTTAAAGCTCTCAAGACACGAAGAACGCTACAAACAACTTCGAGAAAAGATCACACACATCCAACATGGATATGAAGACTCTAATCTCCATTGAAGCTTAAGCTACTTGTTCTAAGTGACTTGTAATTCAAAGTGTATTGTACTTGGAAAGAATTGTATCAGCTTGTAACGAGATCATCAATAAAAGTACTTAAAGTGGACGTAGGCTATACCATTGAGCCGAACCACTATAAAATTGTTGTTGTTTACTGCTTTTCCGCTATCATCTGCTTGTAATCTGTTCCCGAGTTATCGGGTGGTGCTTTCACAACTATAACTCATACACCGGGGTGTTAGCGTTCAATTTTTAGCGTTAACAATAAGTGATGTCATAATGACCGAGTTCAATATTCCACTTTACAAGACGACCCGAAGTCTCAGGGCGAAACAGGACTTGCTTTAAAGGTTGATCAGTGAGGACTCTGATAGGATGAGCTTGAAAATATTGCCTCAACTTCCTAGATGCAATTAGTAAGCAATAGGCGAGTTTTTCCAACTTAGAGTAATTCATCTCTGCCCCAGTGAGTCTTTTGCTGATATAGTAAACTGGGTGTTGAATCCTTTTGTCTTCTCATATCAGCGCTGCACTTAAAGCATGAGATGATACTGCCAAGTATATAAGAAGATCCTCGCCATCGCCAGGCCTAAAAAGTATTGGAGGCGTTTCCATGTGGCGAATCAATTCATCAAAGGCTTTTTGGCATTTGCGAGTCCAATCGAAGTTTTTCTTTCCTTTCTTTAGGGCGTCAAAGAATGGGATGCATTTATCTGTGGCTTTGGAAATGAACCGACTCAAGGCGGCGACTTTTCCATTGAGACTTTGCAATTCCTTCTTTGTTCTAGGGGCTTTGACTTCTTTCAGTGCAGTAATTTGAGCTGGACTGGCCTCAATGCCCCTAGCGCTCACGATGAAACCTAAAAACTTGCCGGATTCCACTCCAAATGAACATTTTAAAGGATTGAGCTTCATTCTGTATTTTCGGAGGACTGCGAACATGTCTGCTAAGTGTTCTATGTGATCCACTGCTTTCTTAGACTTTACTAACATGTCATCGACGTAGACTTCCATAGTCTTGCCCAGTTGCGGTTTGAACATAGCATTAACAAGTCTTTGGTATGTTGCCCCTGCATTCTTCAACCCGAAGGGCATAACTCTGTAGCAGTAAAGACCAGTTTCGGTGATAAAGCTCGTGTCCTCCTGATCTGGCTCATGCATCATGATCTGGTTATATCCGGAGTAAGCATCCATAAAAGATAACAATTCGTGTCCCGCTGTTCCGTCTACCAGTTGGTCGATTCTGGGTAATGGGAAGCAGTCTTTGGGGCAGGCCTTGTTTAGATCTGAAAAATCGATGCATACTCTCCATTTTCCGTTGGATTTCTTAACCAGCGCTAGATTTGAAACCCAATTCAGATAGGTAGATTCTTTGATAAAATTATTCTCCATGAGCCGATCAACTTCTTCTTTTAATGCCGCCGACCTTTCTGGACCTTGAGTTCTCCTTTTCTGTTTCACAGGTGTAAATTTTGGATCAATATTTAGAGCGTGTACTGCAACTTCTGGGGATATTCCGCACATATCGGCATGAGTCCAAGCAAAAACATCCAGATTTGCCTTTAAAAAAGATATTAAGATATTCTAAATTGACGCATTAAGTTGTGAACCCACATTCAACACCTTGTTTGGGTCCTTTGGGTCAACAGGTATTGGTATTGTCGTTTCCACTGGTACCACTCTATTTTCCCATGCACTGACTTTTCTAGGGTCCATATCTTTCCTTGCTCCGCTGTGCTCGCCAGTGCAGGGTCCGCCCTGTAATTGCTACAAGACCGGTTCTTTGATGCGGACTGGGGCTGCCGCATTCTTTCCCATTTCTCTTTTTCTGTTCTCTCGTAGCTCTGTTAGATAACATTCTCGCCCCGCATTTTGATCCCCTTTTATAACTCCCACTCCATTATCTGTGGGGAATTTAATGGTGAGGCACCACGGGGCCAAAACAATTTTGAATGCTGCGAGAGTTGGACAGCCAAGGAAAGCATTGTAAGCAGAAAATTCGTCGACAATCACAAAAGTTTTCTTGCGGACCACTTTTCTCTCTCCTTCTCCAAGTTCCACAAACAAATCAATGGTTCCTACCGGCTGCTTTGGCTCCCCAGTGAAACCAGCGATTTTCTGCGATGAGGCTTGCACGTCAGCCATAGGGATCTTCATTTGGTTGAATGTTTTCTTGAAGAGGATATTGCAGGACGCGCCACAATCAATGAGAACTCTTCTGACAATAGCTGGCCCGATACCAGCCGAGATGACTAGGGGATCCAAGGTAGGAGCTTCAATACCTGCGGAATCCCTAGCTTTGAACACAATATCATCATCAAAAGTTCTTTGTTGCTTCAGGGGCATAGCACCTTCCAAAACGAATACATCTTCCTCGGTCGGTACATACTTCAAAGCTCGGGTATACCTTTCCATCTCACCCCAGCTTCTGCCTGCTGGGTGAGGTCCTCCTGTAATGACATTGATAATGGGCCTTCCAGATTCATGCCCTGCAGCCTTCTCACTCGTCCCAGGCTGATGAGTAGGAGCTTGTTGCCCCTGACTAGACGAAGCAGGATTGTTGCTATTCTTTTTCACAAATTGCTGCAGCTTGTTTTCCCTTAGCAACTCTTCAATCAGATTTTTCAACTGGCGGCATTCGTCGGTCTCGTGACCGGGTTGATTATGGAAGCGGCAGAACTTCCCACTCTGTATAGCCTTTTTCCCGGTCCTTAGAGGAGGAGGTTTAGGAAAGTCAATAGAATCTTTAGTGGCAAGGTAGATACGCTCCGGCGTATCTGATAAAGGAGTATACTCTGATGGCTTGAAGGATCGGGGCTTCTTCAGATTACTCTGTTTCTTCCCATTGTTATTTTCCCTTTTTTGCCCTACAGATTCATTCTTGCGTGGAGCAACAGTGTTATCTTCAACTTTTTCCAGCACCGCCTTTACCGGTACGGGTCGGCTTTCCAAGCGTATGAATTCATCTGCTTTTTTATAGAATTTTTAAAGGGAATTTGGTTCCTTCATGTTCAGCCATTTCCCAAATTCGCTCGACTTGTCGATGGCCCTCATTAGATAGGTCAAGATCATCCGTGGTTCTGCATTGTCTACCTCGGCCAGCGCTATATTAAAGCGATTCAAGAAAGATCTGATAGTTTCACCCGGATTCTGTTCTAAACTTGACAATGACATAATATCTTTGGCTTTTGAAGCGTATAGTCTGAACTGCTCCTTGAACTTTCGGGTTAAGTCAGAAAACTGATCGATAGATCGGACTGGCAGCTTGGTGAACCAAAGCAGAGCTACGCCTTCGAGATACACAGGAAAATATCGGCACTTTATTTCATCAGAGGCTCTGGCACCTGTCATGTGCCAATCATACTTGTATAAGAATTCGTTCGGACCTCTTGTCCCCTTGTAAGCTGGAATGGTTGGAGGGACAAACTTCCTTGGGAATTCATGCTTTAAGATTTTCTCAGTAAATGGAGTTTTACTTGGGGCGAAACCCCATTCTTTCTCGTCTTCAACCCTCTGCATACTCTCTTTCATGATTTGTCGGACCATTCCAGAAAGATACTCCTCATCATGTCGAGTTCTAGATCCACCAACCTCAGGAAGTGTTTGTTCAAAGGGGCTAGCAGCCCTTTCAGGAGCATTCCTTTCTTCAGCCTCATGAATGTTGCAAGCAAAATTCCTTTCATTACCTGCCGGGTGACGGTTTGCCCCAAGCAAATCGTTCAACCTATTCAGAATTAGGGCATTCTTGGCATTCTGAGCCTCGAATTGTGACATTTTGGGCATTGATCTGTTGGTTCAGCCCTAAGATTGCAGCATCCAGCTCTGCCTTTGTAACTCCGACAGCTGGAGTGGCTTGATTTGATATAGGGGAAGCGGAGGTTCCCTCTTGAATATTCCCAGATCTGACAGATCTACTTTTCCATCCAGGAGCCATAATCTCGGATAGACTTCTTGTTTTCAAGGAAATTCTCTCTACAAACCTCTGTGAAGCAATGATGATAGTTCACCTGAGTTCAATTCTCAGTGAAAGCACCAAATATGTTAACGCTAAAATTTGAACGCTAACACCCCGGTGTATGAAGTGAGATCGTGAAAGCACCACCCGATAGCTCGGGAACAGATTATAAGCAGATAATAGTGAAAAAACAGTAAACAACAACAATTTTATAGTGGTTCGGCTTAAGAGAGAGCCTACGTCCACTTTGAATATCTTTATTGACGATTTGATTACAAGTTAATGCAGTTACACTTTGATTACAACACACTTTGAGTTTCAAGTGACTTAGAACAAGTAGCCTAAACTTCAATGTCGATCCAAATCTTTGAACACATGTTAGACATGTTTGATTTCTTCGTGAAGTTCCTTGAAGGTGTTGAAGTAGTTCAGAATGCAGCAGAGTAACGGCGCTTGAAATGAATGAGCCCCCAAAGTCCTTTGCTAGTTGGAACTAGGGTCGTATTTATAGGCATTTTTCGGAGTTAGGTCGTAGGTCGTGACCGACCTAAGTTAGGTCGTAGGTCGTGGCTGGCCTAAGATGCACTGTTTTCTCTTTCACAAGAACGCGCATGCTGATTTGTACAAGTCCTAGTTCGCGAGCGACCTATCCCCCTGCGGCACAGTATAGGTAACTTCTTTACTCAGGTATTTAGGTCGTTAGCGACCTATCCTAGGTCGTGAGTACTTTTCTTATAGTTATAACTGGAGTCTTTAGGTCGTGACTTCCCTTAGGTCGCGAAGTATTCCTACTTCTTAGGTCGCAGCTCTCTGTTAGGTCGCGAAGCTTGATAGGTCGAAACATCTTCTGAGTCGCAGCCTTCCTTAAGTCGCAGCTCTCTGTTAGGTCGCGGAGCTTCATAGGTCACGGCCTCCTTTAGGTCGTGAAGCATCTTTAGGTCATTCTCCTTTTTAGGTCGAGCCATTTTTTGGTCGTGGAGTCTTCTTAGGTCGTTATAACCTTTAGGTCGCCGCTATTTTTTCGGTCGTGGCCTCCTTAGGTCGCAACTACTTCTAGGTCGCTTCATTAGTTAGGTCGCTAGCAGTGGGGAGTTAACAGGAAGTGTCGGAGGTGCTGCAGTTCGCCAGGCCGTGGCGTTTAGGTCGCGTATGGGGGTTGTCAACCGGAGCAAGGAGGAGGAGCGCACGTTGCAAGGAGGGGCGGCTCTGAGTGGAGAGGCTAGTGGCGGAGGCTGATGGTCGTGGAAGAGAAGGGAGCGGCGGCGAAATTGATGAGAAAAGCGGCGGCTAGGGCTTGCTGTTGGGTTCGAACGTGCAGGGGGAGGATGCATTGAAATCTCGTGTACAGGGGGTGAACGACATGGTGACGTGGCACATAGTGTTAGGTTGGTTTAGTTTTCTTTGTTTTAATTTTTAAAATGTTTTCAATTGTAGTTTTCGCTATTACTTTCTCATACGTAGTTCGATTCACGCGAAGTTTTTTTTTTGTTAGGTTCGTAATTAAATTTCGGATCTGATGACGCTGATTTGGATGAATTTGGAGACCGTCAAATTTTTGGGTTTAAATCGAATTTAAATTCGATTTAAATTCCAAAGGTGAGTGTTTTAACCCACTCACAACTACTAAAAGTTTTTATGTTTGTTAAATTAATTTTAGAAATGAATAGAAATTTATTTATGAGTATTTGGCATGTTTATTCCATCATAGCTGTTAAATTGCGTTTATTTAACTTAACTGTTAATTCAATTCATTTATTTCGTATTAATTGACAGTTCGAATTTATTTGTTTGCATATAAACTGCTAGTTAACAGTTATATAATTTATTACTGAATATAAACTGTTAGATTAATAGTTGTTGAATTTAATTTGAATAAAATTGCCAGTATTGCCTGTTATATATTATCAAATATATATTGTTATTGATTTGTATTGATTGATGTTTGTGATTGGATGATGGATGATGTTGATGAATGGATGTTTTATTTGTGTATCATTAAATGCAAGTTATCATGCATTTTACCTTTCATTCGGGATTGTGGTTTGAAATGATATAAAACCGCATTTTTATTTTAAATTGCGGATTGAAATTATAAATATCCGTATTACTTGACCATAGGATAGAAAATTATATACAGGCACCGTGGTCTATATATAACTATTTTAATGTGATTTCTATGGTTTGGATGGAATACGGTTTATAATAATCTTAAATTTTATATTGTATAAATATTATTCTTCCATATATATACATATGAAGTTGAAATTTTTGAAATTAAAAGGTGTATAAATCTCTTTATTAAAAATGGAAAAAAATTAAGAAAATGGAGTTTGATAATTTATATCATATGTTTAAATGTTAAGTTTGGAAATTTTAAGATATGATATTTATAATTGGATTTTTCCCAAGATAAATTGAAATGAATATTCTAGTATAATTTGAATTGAAAAAAAAAAAAATTATTACTAGAAATTGGCGTTTTTATTTATTTATGGATTTTATGTGAATATTCAAGACTAATTAATAGAACATTCGATTTGTTGAAAGAATAAAATCCAACTTTAGTTTGAAATATTAATACTCCAAATTGATATACCTATATATATATAAATTGAAGTGGTTTTGGAACTTGAGAGAGATAATACAAATTTTGGTTTAGACTTTAATAAAGAAATGTATTTGTAAATCCATGAGAACTATTTTCTTTACAAAGTAACATTTAAGTTAAACCTTTTAATTCATATACCGTTGAATATCCAAACCATTCAAGTTTTAAAAGTTATGGTTTTAAATTATGAATTTCGAAATATTATGTTTTGAAAGGATATTTGGCTTTCAGACGTTATAAATTTTAAAGCATTTGGATTTTTGAAAAGGTTTATATTTGGTATAAAGGATATCATATTGTTTTGGGTTTTAAAATGATTTCGTATTCATAATTTTAAAATGGAAATGTTTATTCTGGTTTTAAAGTATGAGCTATTTTTAAATGACCGCGATGTTATAATAACGATGGGTTGGCAAAGAGACCGGGGTCGGATATGGACATACTCTCTGTCGATACCGAAAACCACTTTGACTAACCGTGTACGCGGTGGAGATTCCGGAATGAAGTAGGTGGTGGCGACGTTTCCTGTAAGGTAAATACGTGGACCCGACTCCCGTGAGTTGGCATAAGGTGGCTAAAACAGGAGCGATTCTCAGGCCAATGAGGTCATTCCTCTGATCGGACCCTCCTCTTCGATATTATACTTTGACTTGGATTGATTCAGTGGCCACTTCTATATTTTGATTTTGGAGAGTTAGTCCGAGGTGGGCGGTAACTGCGGCTACGCGTTTCCACCAGCCTGGATAGCAATTGGTATATCTACCCTGGCATTGCCTAGTTGTGCCGTGTCACCTACCATACCGAGCCTTTACTACGAGTTTCTATTTGTGTCGTACCTATGGAGTATCCTCTGGTAGCCTCCCGATCAGGAGGTATTATGGTACTGTATAGACTATTGGCGTTTTACGTGTTAAGGTGGAAAATGTAAAGCCTTAACGCTATTTAAAAGTAAGTTTATTTTATAAATAGACACTACTATAATAGCGCAATATACTACATAGTAAATAGTTTAACGGATCCTTAGGAGATGTAAATCCCGAGCATCTCTTGAGTTACTGTACTCATATTTACTTCTGTTAATTTAACTCACATAAGATCTTTTAGTTCTGACTCGAGTGTTTTTGTCTTTTCAAATTCGCTCGGGTCAGTCCGAGCGTTTCAGGATCGAAGACTTTAGCTTTGGAGGACGAAGACAAAGGAGTCGTATTATTTTATTTATAGTATGGCACCACACTCATATTGTTCCGCTGCATTGATTGTATTGGTATGTGTAACTCTGATATTTATTGTGTAAAGAATAACAAGTGTTTTGTAAACCATTTATGAACTATATATTTATTATTATATTTTATCCTTCCGCTGTGAGATTCTATTTTGTTTTTCTTCTCTGTTTTTCTTATTTACCCCATAACAATCCGCCCGTCCGTTATGTTTTGAATTGGCACGTGTGTCGGTTTAAAGTGTGCGAAAAGGCGGGATGTTACACTGCACCGGCAAGCATAGCGGAGCACGAAAAGTGATGGATCCTAGAAAAGACAGTGCAGGTGAGAATAGAGTGGTACCGGTGGAGACGACAGTACCGGTACCTGTTGATCCGAAGGACCCAAATAAGGTGTTAAATGTGGGTTCACAACTTAATGTGTCGATTCAGAATATCTTAATATCTTTTTTGAATGCAAATTTGGATATTTTCGCTTGGACTCATGCCGATATGTGCGGAATATCCCCAGAAGTTGCAGTACACGCTCTGAATATTGATCCATAGTTTACGCCTGTGCAACAGAAAAGAAGAACCCAAGGTCCAGAAAGGTCAGCCGCATTAAAAGAAGAAGTTGACCGGCTCATGGAGAATGACTTTATCAAAGAATCTACCTATCTGAATTGGGTTTCAAATCCAGTGCTGGTTAAGAGAGCCAACGGAAAATGGAGAGCGTGCATCGATTTTTCATATCTAAAGAAGGCCTGCCCCAAAGACTGCTTCCCATTACCCAGGATCGATCAACTGGTAGATGGTACAGCGGGATATGAATTGTTATCTTTTATGGATGCCTACTCCGGATATAACCAGATCATGATGCATGAGCCAGATCAGGAGGACACGAGCTTTATCACCGATGTTGGTCTTTACTGCTACAAAGTTATGCCCTTCGGGCTGAAGAATGCGGGGGCAACCTACCAAAGACTTGTTAATGCTATGTTTAAACCGCAATTGGGCAAGACTATGGAAGTCTACATCGACGACATGTTAGTAAAGTCTAAGAAAACAGTGGATCACATAGAACACTTAGCAGAAATGTTCGCAGTCCTCCGGAAATACGGAATGAAGCTTAACCCTTTAAAATGTTCGTTTGGGGTGGAGTCCGAAAAGTTCTTAGGTTTCATTGTGAGCGCTAGGGGCATTGAAGCTAGTCCAGCTCAAATTACCGCCTTAAAAGAAGTCAAAGCTCCTAGAACGAAGAAGGAACTACAAAGTCTCAACGGAAAAGTTACCGCCTTGAGTCGGTTCATTTCCAAAGCTACTGATAAATGCATCCCATTCTTTGACGCTCTAAAAAAAGGAAACAAAAACTTTGATTGGACTCCCGAATGCCAAAAAGCCTTTGATGAATTGATTCGTCATATGGAAACGCCTCCAATACTTTCTATGCCCGGCGATGGTGAGGATCTTCTTATATACTTGGCAGTATCATCTCATGCTCTAAGCGCAGCGCTGATATGAGAAGACAAGTGGATTCAACATCCGGTTTACTATGTCAGCAAAAGACTCACTGGGGCAGAGATGAATTACTCCAAGTTGGAAAAACTCCCCTATTGTCTGCTGATTGCATCGAGGAAGTTGAGGCAATATTTCCAAGCTCATCCTATCAGAGTCCTCACTGATCAACCTCTAAAGCAAGTCCTGTTTCGCCCTGAGACTTCGGGTCGTCTTCTAAAGTGGAACATTGAACTCAGTCAATATGACATCACTTATCACCCCCGAAAAGCAATCAATGGACAAGATTTAGCGGATTTCATCGCAGAATTCACAGATAAGGGTAACGGTGAGGAAGAAAAGATCGATAATTCCCCAATCCAGTGGAAGTTATATGTTGATGGCGCGAGAAATGACTAATGTTCTGGAGCTGGGGTTGTACTTGAAACCCCTGAAGGTCGGTCATTATGCTATGCGCTAAGATTGGAATTTCCTTCAACGAACAATGAAGCAGAATACGAAGCTCTTATCGCTGGCTTGAGAATTGCTAAAGAACTAAACATCCGAGCATTACAGATCTTCAGTGATTCTCAGCTTATTGTAAGCCAGGTCAAGAAGGAATTTCAAGCGAAAGGGGGAAATCTGCCTGCCTACTTGTCAAAGGCCTGGGAACTCCTATGTGACTTCGATCATTACACGATAAGCCATATTCCTCGAGAAGAAAACATGAAAGCAGACTCTCTCGCAAAGTACTCTAGCACAGGCGAAGCTCAATTTCTGGGGTTAACTCCAGTGGAAGTCCTGTCGGCTCCAAGCATTAATGAGATGGATATTGATTGGATTATGAGTGTGTCTCAAGAGCAAGAATCATGGATGACTCCAATAACAGAATATCTGCTCAATGGCTCTTTACCGGAAAATTCAAAAGAACGACAGAAGTTACTGAGGGAAGCCACTCGCTATATAGTCCAGGATGGCCAATTATACAGACGGGGATTCTCAATGCCATTACTTCGATGTGTATCCAGGGAAGAGTCCAAAACAATCCTAGCTGAGGTACATGGAGGAGAATGTGGTGATCATTTACGTGGTCAAACTTTAGCAAAAAATGTTCTCCGATACGGATATTTTTGGCCAGAAATTAATCGAGATGCTGCAGACTATTCCCGAAAATGTGACAAGTGCCAGAGATTTGCCAAAATTCCTAGAGCACCTTCCACTGAACTCACACAGATGGTCAGTCCATGGCCATTTGCAATCTGGGGGATAGACCTTATAGGACCTTTACCAACTGCCAAATCTGGATTCAAATATGCCGTTGTTGCTGTAGATTATTTTACTAAATGGGCTGAAGCTGAACCATTGGCTACTATCACCTCTAAAAAGATGATAAATTTTGTGACTAAAAGTATCATTTGCAGATATGGTGTGCCTTGAAAGATAATTACAGACCGTGGTACTCAATTCGAAAGTGAAGAATTCCAAGATTTTTGCAAGCGATTCAAAATCCGAAAAATCTTCTCAGCAGTGGCTCATCCGTAGGCAAACGGGCAGGCGGAAGCAGTAAACAAAATTATCAAGTCAACCATCAAGAAGCAACTCGAAAGTGCAAAAGGTGGTTGGATCGATAAGCTACCACTAGCACTATGGGCGTACAGAACCACCCACAAAACTGCGACTGGGCATACTCCGTTTTCATTGGCATACGGGTCAGAAGCAATGATTCTGGTAGAAACAGAGGTCCCTTCACATAGAAGAATCCATTTCAATCAAGCGGAGAATGAAAAACTACAGCTTAAGGCACTAGATCTCCTTGATGAAAAAAGAGAAGAGGCTAAGCTCAGAATTGCAGCTCATCAGCAAAGGATAGCCAGACATTTCAATTCCAAAGTTCGCCAACGCAGCTTTGAAATTGGAGATCTAGTCCTGAAGAGAATTATGACGGCAACAGGTGTGTTTGGGCCAAATTGGGAAGGACCATATGTCATAGGTCAGAAGCTTTTTGGCGGCACATTCAAACTCAGTACTGTCGAAGGAGATCAAATTCCAAGGGCTTGGAACAGCAATCACTTGCGTCCATACTTTACTTGAAAGCTTTGTTGAAATATTGTAAAAAAAAAATTATGAATGTATGATTCTTGTAATTGAAAGCAATTGTAAAGCCGATGCAAGTGAATAATGAAAGACTATAAAGTGGATGTAGGCCCAAATTCTTGGCCGAACCACTATAAATCTTGTGTTCCTTATTATTATTACATGTTTGCTTTATTTTCGATATGAAAAGTACATTAAATGTATTGCTGAAATGTCGATTTAAATTTTTGCAGACAATGAAAATAAAAATTGCATGTTACAAGACCAAGAGATTCTTGTTATCATTCAACAAACAAATTTCGAGCCACAAAAGCCCCGAATTCAAATCCTAGATAGGAAGTGCTTCAATTGAACGGCCAATGATTTCGCCGAAAACGGGCCCTTGCTAATAAATTGAGATCGTTTGAACAAACAAACATCCAATTAAGAAGCTTATGCCCGTTCTCGCGAACTTGCCTAGCAATGAAGTACACTTCTTTGGATTAAACAAACTACTTGTAAGAGAAGGGAGTGTGAGCTTGAAAAGAAAAATAGAGGATCACTGATAAGGCATAAGCAAGTGGACAAGGAACAACTAAAGCCCTCTTCGGAGGCACAAGCCCTCTTCGGAGGCACAACTCTTCGGAGGATAAAGACCTCTAATGAGGCATATGCCGCAAAAAAGAAAGTTCTCTACTCAACAAAAAAGATTGGAGGAGTCATGACCCTCCAACCATGAGAGAGTAACTTCCAGGCAATCAAAGCCCTCTTTGGAGGCACATTTCACCAGGAGTTGAAGTGTAAGAGCCCCTTTTCGGAGGCCCACTTCACCAAAGTTGAAATGCCAAACAAAATAAAGCCCTCTTCGAAGGCACATTTCACCAGGAGTTGAAGTGCAACAGCCGCTCTTCGGAGTTTCACTTCACCAAAGCTGAAATGCCAAACAAAATAAATCCCTCTTCGGAGGCACATTTCACCAGGTGTTGAAGTGTAAGAGCCGCTCTTCGGAGGTCCACTTCACTAGAGTTGAAATGCAAAGCAAATCAAAGCCCTCTTCGGAGGCACATTTCACCAAGAGTTGAAGTGCAACAACCGCTCTTCGGAGTTTCACTTCACCAAAGCTGAAATAAAAAATAAAAAAAAAAATTAAAAGACCTCTTCCTAGAGGCACAAATGAAAAGACCTCCTCCCGGAGGCACAATCAAGTAGAAAGACCTCTTCGGAGGCACACGTTTCACCAAGATTGAAATAAAACTTCCAGGTGTTGAAACGTGAAAAAGCCTTCCTCAGAGGTGCAACTTTTCGAAGAAACAAAAGTCAAAACGCCTTTTACTGTGGTATATAAAAAAAAATCCTCATCAAAGGCACACTTTAACTTTCAAAGGAAGAATGAATTACCTATTCTGGAAAATTCTCTTCCTCAAAAAGAAGTTAAAGTACCTTTCAAATAACCGCTTTACCACATAGAAGAATTCATTCAGTAAAATGTGTATATGCACAAAAGAAAAAGTGATATCTTCGAAGGATGAAGCGTAAAAACTTATTTGTAATCTGTTTTTTAACGAAATAATATTCCTCCAAATGTGGAATAATTATTCTTTAAAAAATAAAAGTACAAGTTCCTCATAAAATAAAATATTACAATGAGCTAATGGTATAGGGGCAACATGGTATAACTACATCGGCAAAATTGCGCTCGAACAGTATACCACAAGCTCACTGCAATATCATGCAAAGAAACTTGTATAAAAGTGAATAATAACTGCATTCTCAAATTCAAACAAGAAGTATGCACAAATAAAGAATCATTTTATTTAATTCTGTTACAATTTCTTACAGATACAAGTTTCGAAATAAAGAAAACGGGGGCCGGTACCCGCACAATTTCCGGTCAGTACATGCAAAAAAGGAAAAAAGCGATATGAAAGCCACAGAACCAGAGCCATCATTTCTTCTTCCGTCCATCTTTTGAGCCCGCACCCGGCCGGATAACCAACTTCTTAGGCCGGCTTGTAAGAGTAGGGGATGAAGGAGAAAGGGGCTCAGTCGGACTTTCTTCCGTTTCTTCTTCGCCAGTTAAGGATCCCTTCTTCTTCTTCTTGGAAACTCCCTGCTTTCCTCTCTTCTTGGAGGAAGACCCACTCCCTGGAGAAAGATGTTTAGCTAATGGTTCATCATCGAAACCAGTTGCTTCTGGAGTCTTCTCACTCCCTTCAGTTTCTTCTCCCTTGTGTTCTTGTAAAGCAATGGGATCGTCCAAATCTTGAAGAGCTTCTATTTGCTCCTCTTGTGATCCCGGTTGCGAGGCAGAAGGAGGAGTCACCTGAATAGATGGAGGAGGAATAATTAGAGGTGGGGAAGTTTGAACGATGCTCGACGTTTTCTCTACAGAAGGAAAAAAGTTCAAGTCAGTAAAAAGCGGAGATAAAGGTTCGCTGAGGTTCAAGAAGTAGTCAAGAAGCTCATCAAGCTCGTAAGAAACAGATGAGCTGTCTACTTGGGCAAGATTAACAGTAGGGTTACCTGCAGGAGCTGGTTTCCTGACATCAACTTCGTAAGCCTGTGCCTCGGCAATCTCGTCGCTTTCATCCGCACCTTGTATGCTTGTGATCTCGGCGGTAACTTTGGTAGGAGATAGAGAATGAGAACTGGAACCGATAATGTCAATCTCGGCCGATGGAGAAGGCTGAATTGGAATAGTTGAGACAGTTTTTCCTGAATATTCTCCTGCCGATGTTTCGGCCCTTAATTTTGCAAGCTGTTCTCTCCCCCTGGCGAGAGCGGCGCGAGCATCATCATCAAGATAATGCTCCTCAAGAGCTGACTCAGCATAGCCAGCGCCTTTACCGCCAAGCATATCGAGTGCGGCCTCCCAAACTTCAGCCAGAGTAATTTCATACTTGGGGCCTAGAAAGGCGAGGCTACCGCACCCCAAGATGCTATGCAGGTAGAAGTCAAATAATGTTGAGCTGATGTTGGTCCTCGTTGCCTCGTGAGATTTTTCAGCTGCAATTTTGCCGGCAACGGCCTCATCATGCTCCCTTTCAGCTTTGGAAAGTTGAAGCTTAAGCATTTGAATCTCCGCCTCTTGGGAGCTGTTTTTCTTCCGAATCTCTTCAATATCAGCAACATAGTCCTCACTAATTCTTTTTTGCACTTCAAGCCTGTCTTCGGCATCTCTTTGGCTGGCATGAGCATCTCTCACTTGCTTTAGGAGCACTTCTTCTTTTTGAGAATAGGAAGTGGAGGAAGTAGCAAGCTCTTGTTTCAATTCCTCAACTTTTGCTTCAAGCTCTTCATTGTAAGAAGCGATGCTCCTCATTTCAGTGTCATGTTGCTCAAGAACCTTTTGCCATTCGGCTTTATCATTTTCCATAGTGAGCACGGCCTCTATGTTTGCACGATTAACCCTTTGGAGCTCGTCAACAAGTTTTTTCCAGTTCGACATCCTCTCAATATCAAGCTTGACGGCATCGAGGTTTCGTAACATGGCAGACTTGTCAATGGGGACCAAGTCAAGGTCGAACCTTACTCCCTTCAGACACCATTGTGGAAACCGACTTTGCAAAGTGGTCGGGCCCGGTCCAACTTAGAATTTGGGCCTGCTAATTATTGTTTGGATGTCTGTCTTCCCGAGAGCGGGAGAGCCGGAAGGAATGTCAAGCGAGACGGGGACAGTAACCTTTTCAGGAGTTGTAGAGGTATGCTTCTCACCATGTCGGGCTCGCTTGCTTGAATCCTCAACCATATGACTTTTTCCTCGGTCATCAAGGGATTTTCTTTTGTGGGAATCGTCGCCTCTCTGCAAAGAATCGTGGCGCTCCTCCCTCTCCCTTCTTTCATAACGCTCCTCTTGAGCCCTCTTCTCTTGAGCCTTTCGGGCGGCTCTTTCTTCATCGGATTCTCTGTAAGAGGGGAGGTAATGCCTATAAGCATATTGGCTACGCCTCCCGTAGCGCTGGAAGTCATCATAGTAGGATCCGCTGCGTCCCATCGGAGGATCTGAAATAAAAAGAGCTAAATTTTAGAATTCTTCAAAGTACAAAAAGTCAGAAGCATAAAAGTGCTGAAAGATTCTAAGTGAGTGTAATGTGCAAACTATGCGCATCAAACTACGAACCACTCTTTAATTGTGCAGTAGTTATGGGTGTAGAAGTTAACATCAACTCTTGAGTTGACGGAGTCTGTTGCAGAATAGAAGTCGCCTCGACTACTGAAGAAGAAACCCCGGTGGTAATAGGATCATCTTTAAAGATCTCTTGCGAGGTGGCAAAGAGGTCACTCAGTCCTTCGAAAGTGTCGTCCCTGCTCTGCTTAACAGGGCTGGTTTTCTCGACTTCTTCGTCACCAGACTTCTTTGAATGCGGAGGAGAACCCCGAGGCTCTTCTTCTTCGGTGACCGGGGCAAGTTTGCCAGATGACCACACGACATCAACATAAGTGGAGCACTTCACTAGAGATGCCTCAGAAGCAGATTCTTTTGTTATGGATGTATCAATAGAAACGGGGGCATCCGACGCTCTAGCCAGAGAGTCTGGGACTTCGTGGGGGTGTGTAGAGCGAGAGGTATGCCAAAGCCCGTATTGGTGCAGAAATTCATCCCTCAACAAGAATTTTACACTTCTTTCTTCCGCGGCCACGGCACTCAGTCTCTCAAAAACTTGCTTATGGCCTGGATCTCTGGATAGGGAAGGAAGCGCTGAAAATAAAAAAAAGAAGCGGAGTTAACATTTAACAATTCAGTCTCGCAAAAGTCGGATAACGAGAGTAGTAAGAATGGTTAATCTTACTTCCTTCCCTCCATACAGCGTAAAACCCCGGGGGACGACGAACATAGAAAAATTGAGTCAAAAACCCATGAGCGCTGTCAGGAAGACCAATGATCAATCTACGATTTCGAGCACTTCTCACGACAGTAATAGAAGGGTGATCTTTAGTCCTGCTGAATGTGCATAGGAAGCAAATCTCGTCAAAGCTTGGGAATCGATCAAGCGTCCTCCTAAACAGTACACACAACCCCATTAAAATGGCATAGCCATTGGGGTGTAATTGAGATGGGGCGATGGCCAACTGACGAAGAAGTTGCTGGAAAAAGTCATTGAAAGGAGGAACGTCCCCACTCAGGCACATTTGTCGATTGACCATTACAAAGCCAGGAGGTGCTATGTCAGCAGTGTTACTTCTCTCGGAAAGAATGGCATCTGATTCAGCAATGCCAAACTGAGCACACAACTGGCGAAAAACTTTGTATGATAGCGTGGTAGGGGCTCTTTCGGGAGGATTGACTAGTGGAGCTGGAATAACAGTTGCCTCTCCAGTCTGAACTGTTGTATCTTCTTCCTGAGAAGTCATTCTGCACAAGCAACTGGATATTCAAATGTGAAGGTGCTCGTTTCCTAAAAGTGTGAAGTGTCGTGCAGAACTAATAAAAATAACAAATAAATATAACTGGAATTAAACTAGTCGACGATTGATCGACTACAAAATTTCAGAACTTGTTAATCTAAAGTTCAAGCATAATATTAGTGCAGGCTGGTCAGTTTCAATTGACTATTTCAGTGTTGCTTTAATATTTTACTTGAAATTGATGAGTTGAAAGCACTTCGTTCACACAATTTGTTTAAGTTAATTATCTGTTATTAACTAATCTGTCATTTGATGTGGGCAGTCGATGGCAGTATATTCGTCCCAATTTTCTGCAAATGTTGTATTTAACAGGTAATTAGCGTTAGAGATAATTTGCAAGGAAATACAAAAAAATTCAAGTCCAAATAGTTCAAAGTTCAAACAGCTCAATCAAAGTTGTCTCAGGATTTCACAAGTCCTCGGTCGTCCAGCGACCTAGCATAGGTCGGAACCTTCTTAGGTCGCGCTATGCAAAGTAAAGGATAAGGCATTTCAAACTCGTCCTGATGTTAACTCGACGGCGACCTAAAGCCTATGTCGCAAGAAAGATTAGGTCATGCAGTTCTTAGCTAAAGTAATTCCTAGCTCATGCAAGGTCCTAAGACGCGTGAATATTAGGTCGTTCAGCGACCTAGTGTAGGTCGAAACTATTCCTTAAGTCGCAAGGGTCCTTAGATCGTGAATTATCTTAAGTTGCTCAAATTCGCCAGGTCGCTAACTTCCTCTCCACGCAGTGCTTCACCAGACCCGATAACCCACTATCAACTACACAGAAGTCCATCATCCTATTCATGAAGTTCGTCATCTTCTCATACCACCAAATCATTCGGAAACCAATTCAACGTATCTCCGATCTATCATAAATTTAACCCACTACTGTGCGTTCGTGAATCACAACAACAACAGTAACCAGAGACGATCAAAAATCGATCACAACATGACTCAAAGTGAAGCACGACGCACAAAATTGGTCTAGGGTTTGGAGGTTAGAGTTCGTGGCTCGATGGTGATCATGGAATGGATAAAGATCGAAGATACTTACGTAATTTGATAGTAAGGACGAATCGCTGAATGATTAACTTGAATTTGTCTTTAAAATCGTAGAATTCTGTTAATGGAGGCGCAGGAAATTGAAGCAGGTGAGTAAGGATGGAGTAGCGACCTAACAAATTTATATGGGGCTGAAAGAAGAAGACGAGTAGACGCGCAAGTTAGTATATGTTTTAGGTCGCTCATGACCTAGAAAAATTAGGTCGAAGCACACGACCTATGACATAGGCCTGTACTTCGAGGGGCAAATGTTTAACTCCTATTTCTGCCGCGACCTAAAACCCCCACGACCTAAGGATATGTACCGATCTAAAGTATGAAGCGATTTAAAAAGGATAGCGACTTATTGACCTAAAAGGTGGGACGACCTAACTACAAAAAGTTCAACACGACCTAAGGATATGTACCGATCTAAAGTATGGTGCGACTTAAAAAGGATAGCGACTTTCCGACTTAAGGGAACCATAACTTAGCGGGTTAAGAGAATGGGCTGACCAAACAGTTTAAGTGAATGAACGATCCACGACCTACCAAGCTAACGACCTAACCATAGAAGCAGGGTAACGACTTAAAGAGCTAGAAGAGTGAGCGACCTAGAAGGATAAAAGGGGGCTTACGACTTAACTGCTTAAACGACTTAAGAGGAAGCGACTTACAGAATGCAGCGGCCTAGTAACTAAGTAGACACATCAACCTAGTTAAGCCTTATCTCGGAAACATGACTTACGGCCTATCCCAAAGTCGCTGCCGGCTTATAACTTGCCTTAGGTCGCTCACGACCTGACACTTAGAGGATAAGTGATGCCGCTTCCCATGAGTCGTTAACTTGTACCCGTTAGCTTATATGGAAAAGGGGACATCACTTAGGTCATGACTCGCGCTCTCTTAGCTCACCAACGACTCAAGTCCTATCATAGGTCGCTCGCGACCTATGCCAAGCGACATAATCCCGAGTCCCCCTATAAATAAACCATTAGCTCCAACATTCAGGGGACTTTTTTGGGGGGGATCATTTTCTTCAAGGGATTGAGACTTCACTATCTTCAAAGCAATCTACACTCCATCGCTTCAAGCACACGCAAGACGCTTAGATCAACTTCGCACAGGAATTTAACACATTCAATCATGGATTCGAAGAACTCTGTCACGACGAAGTTTTCCTTAGCTACTTGTTTTCTGAATTGAATTGGATTGTAATTGAAAGAGATTGTAATAAGTTGTAATCCGATCCGCAATAAAAATGATTGAAGTGGATGTAGGCTTGATCATAAGCCGAACCACTATAAACCCTGTGCACATTTACTGCATTTTCTGTTACTTACTGTTATTTCTTGATTCCCGTATTACGGGTGGTGCTTTCACATCGTTTTTACACAGAATGGGGTGTTAGCGTCAGATTTTCACGTTAACACCGGTTTTTCGAGGCTCTCCAGGCGTATGAATTCATCCGCTTTCTTGTAGAATTCATCAAGTGAGTTTAGTTCTTTCATTTTCAACCATTTTCCAAATTCACTCGATTTGTCAATCGCCCTCATCAAGTATGTTAGGACCATGCGTGGCTCAGCATTATCTACCTCAGCCAATGTTATGCTAAAACGATTAAAAATGATCTGATGGATTCTCCTGGATTTTGCTCTAGACTTGACAGCGACATTATATCCTTCGCTTTAGAAGCATACAATCGAAATTGCTCCTTGAATTTCCTGGTCAAATCGGAGAATTGATCAATGGACCTGACTGGCAGCTTTGTAAACCACAATAGAGCCACACCTACAAGATATACCGGGAAATGTCGACATTTGATTTCATCAGACGCTCTGGCACCCATCATATGCCAGTCATATTTATACAGAAACTCGTTAGGATCACTCGCCCGCTTGTAAGCCGAAATAGTAGGGGGAACGAATTTCCTTGGGAACTCTGCCTTCAAGATCTTTTTAGTAAATGGAGTTTTGCTTGGAGCAAAACCCCACTCTTTCTCATATTCATCTCTTCGCATATTTTCCTTCATGATTTGACGAACCATACCCCAAAAATAATCTTCATCATTTAGTGGCTCTGGAGGGAAAACATCAGCCACTCTCTCTGAATTCTGTCTTGACAATCGTTCACGAGGGTTCGGCTGCGGCCCTGATCCTCCAGCTTGAGGAGGTGTCCTTTCCACAGGGTCTGCGGCTCTTTGAGAAATGTTCCCTTCAACATCCTGAACTCCCACAGTAGGGTTTCCATCATTATTACCCGGTTGACGGTTTGCCCCAAGTAGATCATTCAACTTACTTAAGATCAGGTCATTCTGGGCATTCTGGGCTTCCGACTGCGCATGCTGAGCATTCAATTGTTGATTCAACCCCAGAACTACGGCGTCCAATTCTGCTCGCGTAACTCCTATAGTTGGAGCTGCTTGACTTGAAGGAGGAGAGGTAGCAGTATTCTTCTGAACATTGTCGGATCTTACAGAACTTCGTTTTCTCCCAGGACCCATTATTTCCAATAAACTTCTGGTTTTAAAAGAAACCTTTTCAGTCGACCTTTGCGGAGCAATGGTGGAAGTATCTTGAGTTCAATTCTCAGTGAAAGCACCAAAAATGTTAACGCTTAAAATCGAACGCTAACACCCCGGTGTATATAGAGATTGAGTGAAAGCACCACCCGTGAACACAGGAACTAAAAACAAGTAGAAAAGCCACAGAGAAAGAAGAAAAGACAACAGTTTTTATTGTGGTTCGGCTTCAGGTAAGCCTACATCCACTTTAGTCCTCTTTATTACTGAATCAATTACAACTTTACAACAATTTTCAATTACAATACTGATGAGACAAACAACTAGAACTCCGATGTAGAAGAATTCTTTGAATCCATGTTGATTGCATTAGATTTCCTCTTGAAGTTTGTTGAGATGCCTTTCGTATTTGAAGTGTCGGGTGAGTCGAGAATTCAGCAGAGTATCGGCGCTTCAAGAGATCGGCCAAAAGTCCCTTGAAAGTTGGATATGGCAACGTATTTATAGAGAATTCGGGGCAGAAATATTACCAAGTCCTAACTCGTAACCGACCTAAGTTGGGTCGTGGACGACTTAAACTAGGTCGTGGTTCGTTTGCGACTCAACTGCTGGGTCGAGACTTCCTCCTGCATGAGTATTGTGGCAGCGGGCTATAACTTAGCGGCTTTAGGTCGTGGACGACTTAAGCTAAGTCGTGAGTCACGGTTTAAGTGATAGGCTTGCTAAGGTCTTAACTCGTTGACGAGCTAGGAGGTCACCATGTTAAATAAGTGGCAGCGTTTCATTTGCTTAAGTCGTTCACAACACACGCTAGGTCGTAGGTTTCGGACAGCTTATCTATGTATTTGTACATTGGGTTCTTGTGAACCATAGATTGTTGTAGCATGTATCCATATTTATCTTCCGCTATATATCTTATATTTCGGTTTTGATGTGATTATGTTTATCTATGTTGTTATTATCATGAGTTGTTCTGAATTTTAATTAAGCCACCATAGTTTTGTTTTAGATTTGGACTGAATATATATCTTTGGGAGTAATTTACACAACTCTTATCGATGTAATCAATACTCATCTAAGGCATAACTTATGGACGGTCGCCCCTAACTAGCCTTATTCTTCACAATAGTAGACATTATTCCTTATAATAACCTTTGTTATTATGAGCATAGAGTGGGGCATCATAGATTGGTATCAGAGCTGAAATTTAGAGCAAATTGTAATAAACACAGAGCAAAAGCAGAATGCAACATGCGTTACAACTATCCGATTGTTTTATTCGTGCCTTTCTAATCTATTCCTTCCACTTTATCATGCTGGAGTATGTCTAGGAATAAATCTCATACTCCATAGTATTCGATTTGTTAAATTTTGTGTCAATCTTGTATTGTCTTAATTAACCCTTTTTTTCTCTTGTTCTCTGTAACATTCCTGAATTTCAGCTAGAAATAATTTGATAATTAATTTAATTTTTGGAATTCAATTATGGAATTATTGATAATTAACTTTGAAATTTGGTTAAATAAATAGATATTTATTTGTTTATTAATATAAATGTATATAAATATGATTTTTTTAAATAGACTTTGAATTTGAGATTCAAAGTAAATATTGAAAATAGAATTTGGATATGAAATTTAAATATAAATGTATTGAAAAATAAGTTGAATTTGGAAAATACTTATAGATTGTGAATGAATAAAATATATATTTATACAAAAATTTTGTTGTTTATCCATTTATAAATACAAATTCATTGTATATTAAATTCTGAGTTTGGAAATTTAAAAATAAATGTATTGAACAATATTTGGATTTAAAAATTCTAGAAATTAATACTAATAGGAGTTAATACTCTATAATTTAAGAAATAATGTAAATATAATGTATGAGTGCAAATATAAAAGGAATGTTTTGTAATTCAAAAGAAAATAAATGTTTTTAAATAAAATTGGGTTTTAAAGAAAAACTCTATTTTTTAAAATTAATAGAGATTTGTTTTCAAATATATAACATACATATGTTTTGAAAAATTAATATGTACATGAATTAGAATTGGGTTGTAAAATATAAACGAGATTTAATAAAATAGTTAGTAAATGTTAACGCTTAAAATCGAACGCTAACACCCCGGTGTATATAGAGATTGAGTGAAAGCACCACCCGTGAACACGGGAACTAAAAACAAGTAGAAAAGCCACAGAGAAAGCAGAAAAGACAACAGTTTCTATAGTGGTTCGGCTTCAGGTAAGCCTACATCCACTTTAATCCTCTTTGTTACTGAATCAATTACAACTTTACATAATCATAAATTACAATACTGATGAGACAAACAACTAGAACTCTGATATAGAAGAATTCTTTGAATCCATGTTGATTGCGTTAGATTTCCTCTTAAAGTTTGTTGAGATGCCTTTCGTATTTGAAGTGTCGGGTGAGTCGAGAATTCAACAGAGTATCGGCGCTTAAAGAGATCGGCCAAAAGTCCCTTGAAAGTTGGAGATGGCAACGTATTTGTAGAGAATTCTAGGCAGGAAATATTACCAAGTCCTAACTCGTAACCGACCTAAGTTGGGTCGTGGACGACATAAACTAGGTCGTGGGTCGTTTGCGACTCAACTGCTGGGTCGAGACTTCCTCCGGCATGAGTATTGTGGCAGCGGGCTATAACTTAGCGGCTTTAGGTCGTGGACGACTTAAGCTAAGTCGTGAGTCACGGTTTAACTAATAGGCTTGCTAAAGTCTTAACTCGTTGACGAGCTAGGAGGTCACCGTGTTAA
Source organism: Allium cepa (assembly GCA_030765085.1). Classification (NCBI taxonomy): domain Eukaryota; kingdom Viridiplantae; phylum Streptophyta; class Magnoliopsida; order Asparagales; family Amaryllidaceae; genus Allium; species Allium cepa. The sequence continues at coordinate 432,313,720 of CM060942.1, forward strand.
ATAAGTGGCAGCGTTTCATTTGCTTAAGTCGTTTACGACACACGCTAGGTCGTAGGTTTCGGACAACTTTAAGTCGTGAACTCATTTCCCTCTTAAGTCGTGCCACCTCTTGAATCGTTAAGTCATCCTGTCCTTGAGTCGTAGAAACCATTAAGTCGTAGACTTCTCTATGTTGTAAGCCGGTGGCGACTTAAGCATAGGTCGTGGACCTTTCTCTGTTCTGGGCAATTAGATCGGCAACCTCCTTAGGTAGTTAGATCGGTAACTTACTTGAGCCTTAGGTTGGCATCCCTGTTAAGTCTTAGGTCGGCATCCTTGTTAAGTCTTAGGTCGGTAACCTTGTTAAAGCATTAAGTCGGCATCCCTCTCAAGTCTCTTAGGTCGGTATCTCTCAATGAGTCGCATATCAATTAGGTCGTTCCTCTTGTTAAGTCGTGAGCCTTTTTGAGTCACTGATCATAGGAGTTAACAGTAAATCAGATGCATACATGGATTTGTAAGTAAATTTAGAACAAGGGTTAAAACAAAATTTATAAAATATATAAAATTTTATCAAAGGATTTAAACATAAAATGTTTATAATTCAACAAGTGTTAAAAATAATAAGACAAGTGTAAACCTATCAAACAAGTGGCAATTTATTTAATAAAAAAATATATATGAATTAAAACAAGAGTATATCCTTATGCTTCTTTCTCATTTTATTAAAAGTTTACAAAAAATCACAAACCTGTAAAAAAAAAAAAAAAAACAAAAGCTTGAAACTGGAACAAAGAAAATCTGGAAAAGCAAATGTAACTAAATCAAAATTCAGCAAGCAAAAAACAGTGAAACCTGAGACATTTAAATCTGAAGCAATTGGTTATTGTTTCAACAAGGCAAGATCAAAGCAGAATCAAACTGAAACAAGAATTTGAAACCTGAAAGTTTTTAAAATCTCAAACTATGAAACCAGGGAATAAGAATTGAATTTCATCAAGCAAGTTACAGATCTAAAGGGCAGGATCAAATCCAAGTTCCTTTTTCAGTTTTAAAAGTTGAGTTCTCTGTTGCAAATATACAGGTGAGCAAATCCCAAACTCTGAATCTTTTTTATTTTTGTTGTGAGCGAACTCCTTTGACCTGGTCTTGGAATTGATATGATGATTATGTTTGCATGTTGATAAATATAGAGATGATAAGTTTGTTTAGCCGTGTGTGTATGTATATTCACGTACATACACTCCCTGTTAAATCTACAGACTGAAAGCCATTATAAAAAAAAAAATCTATGGCTCCCTATGTAATCACTTTTAGGTTTTGATTTATAAACAGAAAAGGATTAAAACAATGTAAATTCCTTTTCAAAAATAGTTTTGTGGAAAGTTATTTTGTGAATACTTTGGGAATTGTTATATAGCTTGTTCCTCTGTATTATTGTTACAGAGCAAAGAAAAAATAAGGAAAATTTAACACTTCTTCATACAAACTATTTTAAAACTTAGGATCTTAAACGAATTGTGGTTGTTTAAATTTAAAATCACAAACCTGGAATTTGATAAAGCTGAACGGTGCAACGACGGATCTTACATATCAATTTTACAGTAAAAAGAAAACTATATGTTAAATTCAAATATTTTTAATTTGTTGATTTAACTTTATATCTTGAATAATCATTCAAAAACAAGATTTTTAAAACTAGTACGATGATGTTTAGTTATGTGTTTAAGGTGCAGTTTCGAGATGAACAAAAAATGGTTTTTGTCAATTCCTGATGATTAAAAAGATCTTGGACGTTGAAATTCGTTTTTAGGCTAGCTTAATGGTTTATGAAGTTGGGGAAAAATGTTAGAAAAAATTTCTATTGCGTGAATTTGGGGGACGAAGTAAATTTAGGGTTTTGTGAGGTATTTTGGTGGTCGTGGTTCTCGAGGTAATGGCGTAATGATGGATGGATCGGAGGCGATTGCACTGGTAGGGAATGTTGCTGGAGGTCGCGTTGTAGCTTGGGGTCGTTTGGCAAGAGCTCCTGTGGGATAGATCGCCGTCGGCAAAGATTTTAGGCGTTTGGGTCAATTTCATCTTTGGGTCAAACGATCAAATTTTGATTTCTGGCGAACCATTGGGTTTTGGGTGCTCGCGATGCTTGGGGATATCGTCGATGACGTGTTGGTGGCCTCGTCGTTGATCGACGATGGGAATCGAGGTTGTGCACGTATACGTGCAGCAATGGTATCAGGTGGTTTACGTGTTTGGGAAGAAGGAAGGTGACTCGAAGCATGTCTCGGGGGTGGGGGGTTGTGTGTTAACTCGGAGTTTAACTCGAAGTAGATATGCGGTGCGAAAGAAAAAAATAGTTTGAACCTTTAAGACTAAAAATTTGGGCATTCGGGTAAAAATTTGAGAAAACTCGAAGTAGAGTTCGAGTTCGTGGGGTTTGGCTCGGGGAAACACTCGGGATCGCCTGGGGATTGTTATATTTCCAGTTTTAAACTTTACTGGATTAGTTAAAGGAATTTCTGGAATTACCTTTTTTGATAAATGGTGATTTATTTATTGAGTACAAAGTATAAATTAAAAGTTTCAAAATTTTAAATTTTTATGTTGGATATTTAAAATTGATTTGTTTATTAAATTTTTCTAACGTTTTCAAATGGAATTTTATAATTAATTATTAAGGTAGGTAATTGATTTATCAATATGATTAATTAAAGGATTATTTGTTTCAAATAAAGGTGATTGATTTAAATTTGTTAATCAATCAAGAAATAAGGTAAAACAATTACACGATTAAGGTTAATCAAATAATGATTTAAAGATAAATTAATTAATTAATGAAAGTATTTAAGGAATGATTTATTAATGAAGGTAATTAACTGTTAATTAAGTAATTAAGGGTAATTAATTACTTAGTGGTAATTACTTAATTAAAAGTAATTAATTTATCATTAAAGGTTGATTAACCAAGTGATCAAAGAATAAGTAATTTAAGGAATAATAATTAATTAATGTGGTTAATTAATAAAAATAATTAAATTAACAATAATTAACCTTTAATTAATTTAAAATGATTAGGAAATCATTATTAATTAAGGGGTAATTTATTAAGGATTTAAATAATTACACCTAAGGATTAATTCAATCAGGATAGTTAATTAAAGAAATGATTAATTAATGAAGGTGATAAAAACTTAATCAATTGTAGTTAATGATAATTAATCATTGATAAATGATTACTAATGAAAGTAATTATGTGGTTGATAAATTTAAAAATCACCCAAATTATTCATCTTAATTATAGATGTTTGATTTCTATTGGATGCAATGTGATGGATTGTGTTAACGCTAAAATTTGAACGCTAACACCCCGGTGTGTAAAGTGCAATTGTGAAAGCACCACCCGATGATTCGGGAACAGAGTATGAGCAGAAAACTGTAGAAAAAACAGTAAACAACAACAGTTTTATAGTGGTTCGGCTTATGATCAAGCCTACGTCCACTTCAATCATTTTTATTGCTGACTGAATTACAACTTATTACAATCTCTTTCAATTACAATCCAACTCAATTCAAAAAGACAAGTAGCTAGAAAGAACTTCAATGCCACAGAGTTCTTTGAATCCATGATTGGATATGTCGAATCTTTTTGCGAAGTTTGGTCTAAAAATCTTGCGTGAGTTTGAAGTGATGGAGTTTAGATTGTCTTGAAGATAGTAAAGCCTTGATGTCACGAAAAGAATGATCCCACAAGTCCCCCGAATGTCGGAGATGGCTTTCTATTTATAGGCAAATCTGGGTAAGAATTTTTTACCCAAGTCTTGAGTCGTGACCGACTTTAGTTGAGTCGCGGCCGACATATAGAGGAAAATCCACGGTCTAGTAGAGTTAAGCCGACTTACCAGATTTCACGCAAGTCCAAAGTCGTAAACGAGTTATTGGGCCAGGTCATGAGTCGTGTACGAGTTATGGGGCCATGACATAAAATGATGAGGTATCTGATTCGCTTGCTTAGGTCGTGAACGACCTACCATAGGCCTTAGGTCGGATTACCCCATGAGTCGGCCAACATCTTTAAGGCATTAAGGTTATAACCCGGTGAGTCGCTGTCCCTGTTAAGTCGGCAACCAGTTGAGTCGTCACTCATTCTGAGTCGGTTCATAGGTTAGGTCGGCAACAAGCTAAGGCTGTTGAGTCGGAACTTCCTTTGAGCCTTAAGTCGACATTACTCCAAGACGTTAGGTCGGAACTTTCTTTGAGGCCTTAGATCGGTCTACTTCTCAAGCCCCTTAGGTCGGTATCCCTATTAAACCTTTTGCAGTTAGGTCGGTGTTCCATGCTAAGATACTAAGTCGGCACCCCTTTGTGCCTTGGGTCGGCAGAACGTTGGGTCGATAACTGTTTGATATGCTAGATCGGTGAGTCATGGCCGAGATGGAGTTAACATTTGCCCCTCGAAGTACACGCCTAATGGTTACGTCGTGTGCTTCGATGTCCTTTAACTCGTCTGCCACTAGGTCGGTTGCGACCCAACAGTTATATTTGCCGCTTCAGTCATTCCTACTATAAGGTATAAAACATCCATCTCCTTCTTTTTCATTACTTGTTCCCTTGCTCAATTCCGCCATTAAAATTTTCTCAAGCTTTTGAAGGCGATTTCATTCCAACTGGTCAACGATAATCTCTACCATTGATCGTGTAGGTAACCTCATTCCTCTTCTGATTGTAGGTCACCGTCAATTCGTAAACCTTGTTGCTTGAACTCGAATCGCCTCCTTGTACGATGCTCCATCACGAATCCCATCACATTTATAGTTGATGAAGCCTAGGTTGCTCGATTCGGCTTCAGATGATCGTTGATACAACTAAGATGGTTTATCACCTTAGACTCGATGATCTCTGATGGCAGGATATTGGACTTGTAACAATTTTGAATTGTTGTATTGGGTGATTCGAGATCAGGAATGAAGGCTGTTGTTGATGAAATGGTTATCGGGTTAATGCGTTGAATAGAGTTAAATGTTGGTTCGGAGGCGACTCAGCAAATTCAAATGGCCTAATTTTTTGGCCGACCTAAACTTTAAGAATTGAATCGTGGCCGAGTTAGCACTTGGGGAAATTCCTGCCTTTTTGGATCGGGGCTTACCTTCTTATCTCTTCCTTGCGACCTAGAGGATTGATCTGCCGAACTAACTCTGGCTCCGACTCGCTACCGACCTAGCCTTATCTCGTGAAAGACTTTTTAAATCGTTGCCGACCTAATACTTGAGCTTTGGACGTGTTGTCATTTAGAATCATAGTCCCACTTTGAGTATTTGACTCGAACTGCCGAACTAATTGTGCCTAAATTTTGAACTGCCCCAACTTTAAACTCGCTTGAATCTCATTGTATTATTTCACAGACCGCATTAACTTATAAGTTGCCAACCTGCTGAAAATAACAAACAAAGAAACCAAGGCGAAAATACTGTCATTGACTGCCCACATTAAATGACAGATTAGTCAAGACAAGACAAGCAACTTAAATATATTGCATGAAATGTTTGTGAATCAATCAACTAAAGTTAAACATTGATGCAAAATATCAACAATCTGAACTGATTTGTCTGCATCAACATTATACTTGCATATTTAGGCTTAAAACAATAGTCCCTGGGTTTCGTAACTAACAAACGCTTGCTAGTTTTCATTCCAGTTTTATTTGTTTATTGCTTTGTTAATTTCACACAACACCTCACACATTTTAGGAAACGTGCACCTTGATGTTAGTATGTCCAGTTATTTATGTAGAATCACTTCCCATCAAGAAGAAATGGCAGCTCAAGAGGAAGAAACTTTTCCGATAGCTCTTCCTATAGAGGACCCTCCAGAAAGGACCCCAACTATTCTAACTCCGAGAGCATTTACTCAGCTGCGCACTCAATTTAGTTTTACTGAAAGTGATGTCCTACTCCCTGGGCCAAGTTATACCGCCGATAGTCCTCCCCGTGGCTTTATTGCAATCAATCGTCAAATTTGTTTAAGCGGGGCGATTCCTCCTTTTAATGACTTTCTCCGAATTCTTCTCCTTCGGTTATCAATCTCTCCGTCCCAACTCCATCCTAACGGCTATGCCATCTTGATGGGGTTGTGTGTTTTGTTTAGAAGAACATTTGATCGCTTACCAAGTTTTGAAGAAATTCGTTACTTATGCTCGTTTTCAAAGAGTAGAGATCATCCTTCCCTTGTAATTGTGAGGAGTGCTAGAAACCGCAAACTTATTTCTGATCTTACCGAAAGCGTACATGGATTTTTGAACCAATTTTTCTTTGCTCGCTGCCCACCAGGGTTTTATGCCGATTGGAGAGCAGGAAGTAAGATTACCTGTCTCCATTTTTAAGCTTTTTCGAGATCCAAATTACCAATTGCTAATTTCATTCTTTGTTCTTTTCAGCACTTCCTCTTCCCTCTAGAGATCCGGTCCATAAGCAGACTTTTGACAGATTGAGTGCCGTGGCCGTAGCAGAGAGAAGCATTAAGTTTTTGTTGAGGGATGAATTTTTGCACCAATACGGGCTTCTACATACTTCTCGCTCTACACATCCTCATGAAATCCTAGACTCTCCGGTTAGAGCGTTGGATGCCCCAGTTTCTACAGACACATCCATACCAAAAGGACCTGTTCCCGAGGCTTCGCTAGTGAAGTGCTCTACTTCTGTTGATGTTGCGGGGCCATCTGACGAACTTTCCCCGGTTATTGAGGAAGAAGAGCCTCAGGGATCTCCTCGACGTTCACAGAAATCTGGCGAAGAAGCCGAGAAAACTAGCCTTGTCAAGCAGAGCAGGGACGATACTTTTGAAGGGTTGAGCGACCTCTTTGCCACCTCGCAAGAGATCTTTAAAGATGATCCTATCACTATCGGGGTTTCTTCTTCAGTAGTTGAAGCGACTTCTATCCTGCAACAGACTCCGTCAACTCAAGAGTTGACGCTAACTATTACACCCACAACCACTCCTCAATTAAAGAGTGGTTCGTAGTTTGATGCGCGTAGTTTGCACATCGCACACACTTAGAATTTTTTCGGCACTTTTATGCTTCTGACTTTTTGTACTTTGAAGAATTCTAAAATTTAGCTCTTTTTTATTTCAGATCCTCCGATGGGGCGCAGTGGATCCTACTATGATGATTTCCAGCGCTACGGGAGGTGTAGCCAATATGATTACAGGCGTTACCTCCCCTCTTACAGAGAATCTGATGAAGAAAGAGCCGCCCGAAAGGCTCAAGAGAAGAGGGCTCAAGGGGAGCGTTATGAAAGAAGAGAGAGGGAGGAGCGCCACGATTCTTCGCAGAGAGGCGACGATTCCCATAAAAGAAATCCCATAATGACAGAGGAAAAAGTCATATGGTTGAAGATTCGAGCAAGCGAGCCCGACATGGTGAGAAGCACACCTCTACAACTCCTGAAAAGGTTACTACCCCCGCCTCGCTTGACATTCCTTCCGGCTCTCCCGCTCTCGGGAAGACAAACATCCAAACATAATTAGAAGACCCGAATTCCAAGTTGGACGGGCCCGGCCACTTTGCAAAGTCGGTTTCCACAGTGGTGTCTGAAGGGAGTGAGGTTCGACCTTGACTTGGTCCCCATTGACAAGTCTGCCATGTTACGAAATCTCGACGCCGTCAAGCTTGATATTGAGAGGATGTCAAACTGGCAAAAACTTGTCGACGAGCTTCGAAGGGTTAATCGTGCAAACATAGAGGCCATGCTCACTATGGAAAATGATAAAGCCGAATGGAAAAAGGTTCTTGAGCAACATGACACTGAAATGAGGAGCATTGCTTCTTACAATGAAGAGCTTGAAGCAAAAGTTGCGGAACTGAAACAAGAGCTTGCTGCTTCCTCTACTTCTTATTCTCAAAAAGAAGAAGTGCTCCTAAAACAAGTGAGAGACGCTCATGCCAGCCAAAGAGATGCCGAAGACAGGCTTGAAGTGTAGAAAAGAATTAGCGAGGGCTATGTTGCTGATATTGCAGAGCTTCGAAAGAAAAACAGCTCCTAAGAGGCGGAGATTCAAATGCTTAAACTTCAACTTTCCAAAGCTGAAAGGAGCGTGATGAGGCCGTTGCCGGAAAAATTACAGTTGAAGAATCTCACGAGGCAACGAGGACCAACAATAGGTCAACATTATTTGATTTCTACATGCATAGCATCTTGGGGCGCGATAGCCTCGCCTTTCTAGGCCCCAAGTATGAAATTACTCTGGCTGAAGTTTGGGAGGCCGCACTCGATATGCTCGGCGGTAAAGGCGCTGGTTATGCCGAGTCAGCCCTTGAGGAGCATTATCTTGATGATGATGCTCGTGCCGCTCTCGCCAGGGGGAGAGAACATCTTGCAAAATTAAGGGCCGAAACAGCGGCAGGAGAATGTTCAGGAAAATTTATCTCAACTGCCCCGATTCAACCTTCTCCTTCAGCCGAAATTGATATCATCGGTTCCAGTTCCCACTCCCCATCTCCGACTAAAGTTACCACCGAGATCACAAGCATACAAGGTGGAGATGAAGGCGGCGAGAGTGCTGAGGCACAGGCTTACGAAGTTGACGTCAGGGAACCGACTTCTGCAGGTAACCCTACTTACAATCTTGCCCAAGTAGACTGCTCATTTGTTTCTTACGAGCATGATGGGCTTTTTGACTACTTCTTGAATCTCAGCGAACCTTTATCTCCTCTTTTTACTGACTTGAACTTTTTTCCTTCTGTAGAGAAAACGTCGGACATTGTTCAAGCTTCACCACCTCCAATTATTCCTCCTCCATCTATTCAGGTGACTCCTCCTTCCGCCTCGCAACCGGGATCACAAGAGGAGCAAATAGAAGCTCTTCAAGACTTAGACGATCCCATTGCTTCACAAGAACACAAAGGAGAAGAAACTGAAGGGAGTGAGAAGACTCCAGAAGCAACTGGTTCCGATGATGAACCATTAGCTAAACTTCTTTCTCCAGGGAGTGGGTCTTCCTCTAAGAAGAGGGGAAAGCAGGGAGATTCCAGGAGGAAGAAGAAGAAGGGATCCTTAACTGGCGTAGAAGAGATGGAAGAAAGTCCAACTGAGCCCCTTTCTCCTTCATCCCCCACCCTTACAAGCCGGCCTAAAAAGTTGGTTATTCGGCCGGGCGCGGGCTCGAAAGGTGGACGGAAGAAGAAATGATGGCCTGGTTCTGTGGCTTTCATATCGCTTTTTGCCTTTTTTGCATGTACTGACCGGAAATTGTGCGGGTACCGGCCCCCGCTTTTCTTTTGCTTTTTACTTTGCAACCTGTACCTGTATAAAATTCTAATAGTGTTGAATAAAATGATTCTTTTTCTTTGTACAAACTTCTGTCTGTATCTAAGAATGCAGTTATTATTCACTTTTATACAAGTTTCTTTGCATGATATTGCAGTGAGCTTGTGGTATACTTGTTCGAGCGCAATTTTACCGATGTAGTTATACCATGTTGCCCCTATACCATAAGCTCATTGTAATATTTTATTTTATGAGGAACTTGTACTTTTATTTTCTAAAGAATAATTATCCCACATTTGGAGGAATATTATTTCGTTAAAAAATAGAGTATAGATTCGTTTTTACGCTTCATCTTTTGAACATATCACTTTTTCTTTTGTGCATGTGCACATTTTACCAAGTGAATTCTTTTATGCGATAAAGCGGGCCTCTGAAGGACACTTTGACTTCTTTCTGAGGAAGATTATTTTCCAGAATAGGTCAATTATTCTTCCTTTGAAAGTTAAAGTGTGCCTTTGATGAGGAATTATATATATATATACCACAGTAAAGGGCCTTTTGATTTTCGTTTCTTTGAAAAGTTGCACCTCTAAGGAAGGCTTTTTCACGTTTCAACACCTGGAAGTTTTATTTCAATCTTGGTGAAACGTGTGCCTCCGAAGAGGTCTTTCTGCTTTATTGTGCCTCCGGGAGGAGGTCTTTTTGCGTTATTGTGCCTCCGGGAGGAGGTCTTTTCATTTCTGCCTCTGGGAAGAGGTCTTTTATTTATCTTTATTTTTGGTTTTGCATTTCAGCTTTGGTGAAGTGAAACTCCGAAGAGCGGCTGTTGCACTTCAACTCCTGGTGAAATGTGCCTCCGAAGAGGGCTTTGCTTTGTTTTGCATTTCAACTCTGGTGAAGTGAAACTCCGAAGAGCGGTTGTTGCACTTCAACTCCTGGTGAAATGTGCCACCGAAGAGGGCTTTGCTTTGTTTTGTATTTCAACTATGGTGAAGTGAAACTCCGAAGAGCGGTTGTTGCACTTCAACTCCTGGTGAAATGTGCCTCCGAAGAGGGCTTTGCTTCGTTTTGCATTTCAACTCTGGTGAAGTGAAACTCCGAAGAGCGGTTGTTGCACTTCGACTCCTGGTGAAATGTGCCTCCGAAGAGGGCTTTGCTTTGTTTTGCATTTCAACTCTGGTGAAGTGAAACTCCGAAGAGCGGTTGTTGCACTTCAACTCCTGGTGAAATGTGCCTCCGAAGAGGGCTTTTGATTGCCTGGAAGTTACTCTCTCATGGTTGGAGGGTCATGACTCCTCCAATCTTTTTTGTTGAGTACAGAACTTTCTTTTTTACGGCATATGCCCCGTTAGAGGTCTTTATCCTTCGAAGAGTTGTGCCTCCGAAGAGGGCTTATGCCTCTGAAGAGGGCTTTAGTTGTTCCTTGTCTACTTGCTTATGCCTTTTCAGCGATCCTTTGTTTTTCTTTTCAAGCTCACACTCCCTTCTCTTACAAGTAGTTTGTTTAATCCAAAGTAGTGTACTTCATTGTTAGGAAAGTTCACGAGAATGGGCATAAGCTTCTTAATTGGATGTTTGTTTGTTCAAACGATCTCAATTTATGAGCAATGGCCCGTTTCCGGCGAAATCATTGGTCGTTCAATTGAAGCACTTCCTATCTAGGATTTGAATTCGGGGCTTTTGTGACTTGAAATTTGTTTGCTGAATGATAACCAGAATCACTTGGTCTTGTGCAAGTTTTATTTTCATTGTCTGCAAAAATTTAAATCGACATTTCAGCAATACATTTAATGTACTTTTCATATCGAAAATAAAGCAAACATGTAATAATAATAAGAAACAAAAGATTTATAGTGGTTCGGCCAAGAATTTGGGCCTACATCCACTCTATAGTCTTTCATTATTCACTTGCATCGGTTTTACAATTGCTTTCAATTACAAGAATCATACATTCATAATTCTTTTTACAATATTTCAACAAAGCTATCAAGTAAAGTATGGACGCAAATGATTGCTGTTCCAAGCCCTTGGAATTTGATCTCCTTCGACAGTAGTGAGTTTGAACGTGCCGTCAAGAAGCTTCTGACCTATGACATATGGTCCTTCCCAATTTGGCCCAAACACACCTGTTGCCGTCATAATTCTCTTCAGGACTAGATCTCCAATTTCAAAGCTACGTTGGCGAAGTTTGGAATTGAAATGTCTGCCTATCTTTTGCTGATGAGCTGCAATTCTGAGCTTAGCCTCTTCTCTTTTTTCATCAAGGAGATCTAGTGCCTCAAGTTGTAGTTTTTCATTCTCCGCTTGATTGAAATGGATCCTTCTATGTGAAGGGACCTCTGTTTCTACCGGAATCATTGCTTCTGACCCGTATGCCAATGAAAACGGAGTATGCCCTGTCGCAGTTTTGTGGGTAGTTCTGTATCCCCATAGTGCTAGTGGTAGCTTATCGACCCAACCACCTTTTGCTCTTTCGAGTTGCTTCTTGATGGTTGACTTGATAATTTTGTTTACTGCTTCCACCTGCCCGTTTGCCTGCGGATGAGCTACTGCTGAGAAGCTTTTCCGGATTTTGAATCGCTTGGAAAAATCTTGGAATTCTTCACTTTCGAACTGAGTACCATTGTCTGTAATTATCTTTTGAGGCACACCATACCTGCAAATGATACTTTTAGTCACAAAACTTATCATCTTTTTAGGGGTGATAGTATCCAGTGGTTCAGCTTCTGCCTATTTAGTAAAATAATCTACAGCAACGATGGCATATTTGATTCCAGATTTGGCAGTTGGTAAAGGTCCTATAAGGTCTATCCCCTAGATTGCAAATGGCCATGGACTGACCATCTGTGTGAGTTCAGTGGAAGGTGCTCTAGGAATTTTGGCAAATCTCTGGCACTTGTCACATTTTCGGGAATAGTCTGCAGCATCTCGATTAATCTCTGGCCAAAAATATCCGTATCGGAGAACCTTTTTTGCTAAATTTTGACCACTTAAATGTTCACCACACTCTCCTGCATGTACCTCAGCTAGGATTATTTTGGACTCTTCTCTGGATACACATCGAAGTAATGGCATTGAGAATCCCCGTCTGTACAATTGGCCATCCTGGACAATATAGCGAGAGGCTTTCCTCAGTAGCTTCTGTCGTTCTTTTGAATTTTCCGGTAAAGAGCCATTGAGTAGATAGTCTGTTATTGGAGTCATCCATGATTCTTGTTCCTGAGACACACTCATGATCCAATCAATATCCATCTCATTAATGCTTGGAGCCGACAGGACTTCCAGTGGAGTTAACCCCAGAAATTGAGCTTCACCTGTGCTAGAGTACTTTGCAAGAGAATCTGCTTTCGTGTTTTCTTCTCGAGGAATATAGCTTATCGTGTAATGATCAAAGTAACATAGAAGTTCCCAGGCCTTTGACAAGTAGGCAGGCAGATTTCCCCCTTTCGCTTGGAATTCCTTCTTGATTGGCATACAATAAGCTGAGAATCACTGAAGATCTGTAATGCTTGGATGTTTAGTTCTTTAGCAATTCTCAAGCCAGCGATAAGAGCTTCATATTCTGCTTCATTGTTCGTTGAAGGAAATTCCAATCTTAGTGCATAGCATAATGACCGACCTTCAGGGGTTTCAAGTACAACCCCGGCTCCAGAACAATAGTCATTTCTCGCGCCATCAACATACAACTTCCATTGTATTGGGGAATCATCGATCATTTCCTTCCCACCGTTACCCTTATCTGAGAATTCTGCGATGAAATCCGCTAAAGCTTGTCCGTTGATTGCTTTTCGGGGGTGATAAGTGATGTCATATTGACTGAGTTCAATGTTCCACTTTAGAAGACGACCCGAAGTCTCAGGGCGGAACAGGACTTGCTTTAAAGGTTGATCAGTGAGGACTTTGATAGGATGAGCTTGGAAATATTGCCTCAACTTCCTCGATGCAATCAGTAGGCAATAGGCGAGTTTTTCCAACTTGGAGTAATTCATCTCTGCTCCAGTGAGCCTTTTGCTGATATAGTAAACCGGATGTTGAATCCTATTGTCTTCTCGTATCAGCGCTGCACTTAAAGCATGAGATGATACTGCCAAGTATATAAGAAGATCCTCACCATCGTCGGGCCTAGAAAGTATTGGAGGTGTTTCCATATGGCGAATCAATTCATCAAAGGCTTTTTGGCATTCGGTAGTCCAATCAAAGTTTTTCTTTCCTTTCTTTAGAGCGTCAAAGAATGGGATGCATTTATCAGTAGCTTTGGAAATGAACCGACTTAAGGCGGCGACTTTTACGTTAAGACTTTGCAATTCCTTCTTCGTTCTAGGAGCTTTGACTTCTTTTAAGGCGGTAATTTGTGCTGGACTAGCTTCAATGCCCCTAGCGCTCACGATGAAACCTAAGAACTTTCCGAACACTACCCCAAATGAACATTTTAAAGGGTTAAGCTTCATTCCGTATTTCCGGAGGACTGCGAACATTTCTGCTAAGTGTTCTATGTGATCCACTGCTTTCTTGGACTTTACTAACATGTCGTCGACGTAGACTTCCATAGTCTTGCCCAATTGCGGTTTGAACATAGCATTAACAAGTCTTTGGTAGGTTGCCCCCGCATTCTTCAGCCCGAAGGGCATAACTCTGTAGCAGTAAAGACCAACATCAGTGATAAAGCTCGTGTCCTCCTGATCTGGCTCATGCATCATGATCTGGTTATATCCGGAGTAGGCATCCATAAAAGATAACAATTAATGTCCCGCTGTTCCATCTACCAGTTGATCGATCCTGGGTAATGGGAAGCAGTCTTTGGGCAGGCCTTGTTCAGATCTGAAAAAGCGATGCACACTCTCCATTTTCCATTGGCTTTCTTAACCAGCACTGGATTTGAAACCCAATTCGGATAGGTAGATTCTTTGATAAAGTCATTCTCCATGAGCCGATCAACTTCTTCTTTTAATGCTGCTGACCTTTCTGGACCTTGGGTTCTTCTTTTCTGTTTCACAGGCGTAAATTTTGGATCAATATTCAAAGCGTGTACTGCAACTTCTGGGGATATTCCGCACATATCGGCATGAGTCCAAGCAAAAACATCCAAATTTGCTTTTAAAAAAGATATTAAGATATTCTGAATGGACACATTAAGTTGTGATCCCACATTCAACACCTTATTTGGGTCCTTCGGGTCAACAGGTACTGGTACTGTCGTTTCCACTGGTACCACTCTATTCTCCCCTGCAATGGCTTTTCTAGGATCCATCTCTTTTCGTGCTCCGCTGTGCTCGCCAGTGCAGGGTCCGCCCTGTAATTGCTACGAGGTTGGTTCTTTGATGCGGACTGGGGTTACCGGATCTTTTCCCATTTATCTTTTTCTTGCCTCTCGCAGCTCTGTCAGATAACACTCCCGCCCGGCTTTTTGATCCCCTTTTATAACTCCTACTCCATTGTCTGTGGGGAATTTAATGGTGAGGCACCATGGGGCCAGAACAGCTTTGAACGCTGCAAGAGTTAGACGGCCAAGGAAAGCATTATAAGCGGAAAATTCGTCAATAATTACAAAAGTTTGCTTGCGGACTACTTTTCTTTCTCCCTCTCCGAGTTCTACAAGCAAATCAATGGTTCCTATCGGCTACTTTGGCTCACCAGTGATGCCAGCGATTTTCTGTGACGAGGCTTGCACATCAGCCATAAGGATCTTCATTTGGTCGAATGTTTTCTTGAAGAGGATATTACAGGATGCGCCACAATCAATGAGAACTCTTCTGACAATAGCTGGCCCGATACCAGCCGAGATGACTAAGGGATCCAAGGTAGGAGCTTCAACACCTGTGGAATCCCTGGCTCTGAACACAATATCATCATTGAAAGTTCTTTGTTGTTTTTGGGGCGTAGCATCTTCCAAAACAAAGACATCTTCTTCGGCCGGTACATATTTCAAAGCCCGGGTATACCTTTCCATCTCACCCCAGATCCTGCCTGCTGGGTGAGGTCCTCCCGTAATGACATTGATAACAGGCCTTCCGGATTCATGCCCTGCAGCCTTCTCATTTGTCCTGGGTTGATGAGCAGGAGCTCGTTGCCCCTGACTAGACGAAGCAGGATTGCTGCTATTCTTTTCCACAAATTGTTGCAGCTTGTTTTCCCTTATCAACTCTTCAATCAAATTTTTTAATTGGAGGCATTCATCGGTATCATGAACGGGTTGATTATGGAAGCGGCAAAACTTTCCGCTTTGTACAGCTTTTTTCGCGGTTCTCAGAACAGGAGGTTTAGGATAATCAACAGAATCTGTGGTGGCGAGGAAAATACGCTCCGGCGTATCTGATAAAGGAGTATATTCCGATGGCTTGAAGGAACGAGGCTTCTTCAGATTTTTCTATTTCTCCTCATCGTTATTTCCCCGTTTCTGTCCTACAAGTTCACTCTTGCGTGGAGCAGCAATGTTATCTTCAGCTTTCTCCAATACTGCCTTCACCGGTACAGGACGGCTTTCCAGGCGTATGAACTCATCTGCTTTCTTGTAGAATTTTTCAAGGGAATTTGGTTCCTTCATGTTTAGCCATTTTCCAAATTCAATCGTCTTGTCAATGGCCCTCATCAAATAAGTCAAGATCATTCATGGTTCTGCATTGTCTACCTCGGCCAGCGCTATATTAAAACGATTTAAGAAAGATCTGATAGTTTCCCCTGGATTCTGTTCTAAGCTTGACAACGACATGATATCCTTGGCTTTTGAAGCATATAGTCTGAACTGCTCCATGAATTTCTGGGTTTGGTCAGAAAACTGATCTATAGACCGGATTGGTAACTTGGTGAACCAAAGCAGGGCTACACCTTCCAAATATACAGGAAAATATTGGCACTTTATTTCATCAGAAGCTCTGGAACGTGTCATGTGCCAATCATACTTATACAAGAATTCGTTCGGGTCGCTTGTCCCCTTATAAGCTGGAATGGTTGGAGGGACGAACTTCCTCGGAAACTCAGCCTTTAAGATCCTTTCGGTAAACGGGGTTTTACTTGGAGCAAAACCCCATTCTTTCTCGTCTTCATTCCTTTGCATGCTCTCTTTCATGATTTGTTGAATCATTTCAGAAAGATACCCCCCATCATTTCGAGCTTTAGATCCACCAACTTCAGGAAGTGTCTGCTCAAAGGGGCTGGCAGCCCTCTCAGGAACGTTCCTTTCTTCAGCATCATGAACGTTGCCAGCAAAGTTCCTTTCATTACTCGTTGGTTGAGGTTTGCCCCAAGCAAATCGTTCAACCTATTCAAAATTAGAGCATTTTGGGCATTCTGAGCCTCCAATTGTGCACTTTGGGCATTTATCTGCTGGTTCAGCCCTAAGATTACAGCATCCAACTTTGCTTTTGTAACCCCAACAGGTGGAGTGGCTTGATTTGGTACCGGGGAAGCGGAAGTTCCCTCTTTAACATTTCCAGATCTAACAGATCTACTCCTTCTCCCCGGAGCCATGATTTCAGATAAACTTCTAATCTTCAGAGAGATTACTTCAACAAACTTTCGTGGAGCAATGATGATAATTCACCTGAGTTCAATTCTCAGTGAAAGCACCAAAAATTTTAACGCTAAAATTGGAACGCTAACACCCCGGTGTGTAAAGTGCAGTTGTGAAAGCACCACCCGATGATTCGGGAACAGAGTATGAGCAGAAAACTGTAGAAAAAATAGTAAACAACAGCAGTTTTATAGTGGTTTGGCTTATGATCAAGCCTACGTCCACATCACTCCTTTTTATTGCTGACTGAATTACAACTTATTACAATCTCTTTCAATTACAATCCAACTCAATTCAAAAAGACAAGTAGCTAGAAAGAACTTCAATGCCACAGAGTTCTTTGAATCCATGATTGGATATGTCGAATCTTTGTGCGAAGTTTGGTCTAAAAATCTTGCGTGAGTTTGAAGTGATGGAGTTTAGATTGTCTTGAAGATAGTAGAGCCTTGATGTCACGAGAAGAATGATCCCAAAAGTCCCCCGAATGTCGGAAATGGCTTTCTATTTATAGGCAAATCTGGGTAAGAATTTTTAACCCAAGTCCCGAGTCGTGACCGACTTTAGTTGAGTCGTGGCTGACCTATAGAGGCAAATCCACGATCTAGTAGAGTTAAGCCGACTTACCTGATTTCACGCAAGTCCAAAGTCGTAAACGAGTTATGGGGCCATGGTCATGAGTCGTGTACGAGTTATGGGGACATGACATAAAATGATGAGGTATCCGATTCGCTTGCTTAGGTCGTGAACGACCTACCATAGGCCTTAGGTCGGTTTGCCCCATGAGTCGGCCAACATCTTTAAGGCGTTAAGGTTATAACCCGGGGAGTCGATGTCCCTGTTAAGTCGGCAACCAGTTGAGTCGTCACTCATTCTGAGTCGGTTCATAGGTTAGGTCGGCAACAAGCTAAGGCTTTTGAGTCGGAACTTCCTTTGAGCCTTAAGTCGGCATTACGCCAAGACGTTAGGTCGGAACTTTCTTTGAGGCCTTAGATCGGTCTGCTTCTCAAGCCCCTTAGGTCGGTATCCCTCTTAAGCCTTATGCAGTTAGGTCGGTCTTCCATGCTAAGATACTAAGTCAGCACCCCTTTGTGCCTTGGGTCGGCAGAATGTTGGGTCGCTAACTGTTTGATATGCTAGATCGGTGAGTCATGGCCGAGATGGAGTTAACAGATTGATATATTTGAGATGTGATGTGACGCTATGTAATGCTTTGTGCTAAGCTGTTATACATGTGATGAATATATTGTCATATGAATATGCAAAACCCTTTGACCCGAAAAATGACATTTGAATTTCGATGCGACAGGGAGTCGGATTCCAAGTTGGTTATCTGAAACCCACATCGAATCGTATTAGTGAATCGTTGTGATTGTTTAATTTACTTTACTTATGAATATGTGAATGAAGATAAGCGTTATGGGTTATACCGCTTATCGATATGATTGAATCTGTGATGATGATGATGTTGTGCCCTATTGTGTAAAACCCCTGGACCACACCTATACACACACAAATATGGATTGCACATGGAAATCGGTTAAGTCATGGATTTTTTTTTAAAAATAGTTTTGAATTTGAATTTTTAATCCAAATGATTTTGGAAATGGATTGGGTTTAATGTGAAAAACTTTTGAAAAGGTGTTTTAAAAATGAAATTTATTTTGAATAACTTAATTAAGATTTGAATTGGAATTCAACATCTAAAATTGAATTCTATATTTGGTATTTATGACGTAAAAAAGTTATTCAACTATAAATGGGTTTATATGTATTTTTAAACCATTTAAAAATAGGATTTTAAGAATTTAAATTTAACCAACTTTATATTTGAAAGGCCTTAACTCGTACAATTATAATCGAGTTTTTCGAAACAAAAAGAAGTTGTTTTGAAATAATAACAACTTTTATATAAGGAAAGAACTTTTCCAAATTATGATGAAACGATTTCAAATTTGAAATGGAATGATTTTGAAAGCTATATCTTAGTGAAAGATAGTTGAACCCTATTTTGAAATTAAAGAGGATTTTTAATAGTGTATCTTTTTGAAACGGGATTTGTTTTGAAAGGTTATAAATGAAACTTTGTCAAAGATTAGTGAACCTTTTTAAATTGAAAAGGGTCTTAAAAATAAATCTTTTGTTTAAAAGATTTAAATGTGGAAATTGTTTAAACCATTGAAGGTTTTTAAAAATGAATCTTTTTGTTTAAAGGATTGGGAATGGTAATTTGTTTTAACCATTTAATTGAAAGGTTTGGGCTTTAAACTGTGATTTAACTGAGATCCCATATCCATATGCTTTTAAATATTGCACTCATTATTCGGTTTAGCTGGGAGAGGACCTTGTGTCATATAAACCATTCCGAATATTGATACGACGTTATGGATAGCATTTGAAGACCGGTGGTGAAGACCGGGTATTTGCGAGAACGATAGGATGACCTATTGATTGTCTCTGCATCGAGTAGCTATGGTATAGAGATTCCCTAAGTGATGGGTAGTCCGATCGGGATTGTGGATTCTCGGATTGCAAGGGCTTCTTTGGAAGTGCCTTCGGTTCTGTTCGAACACGGAACAGACTTGTATGGATGTGTGTCTGACATTACACTTTGAGATGTAAAACCGGTTTCTATCAAATACATTTCTGTTTGGTGGCAGAGATTTATTCTCTTAGCTTAACACCCTCCTCTGAGACGTACAAGCTCAGAGGTTATATAATTGATGGTTACCAGTGATAAATTCCCAATTTGGTAATGTGGCATACGAAGTGCTGCTGATTATTTGTTGAACAAATGTAACGACCCAGAATTTCTGTCAATTAAAATTCGAATATTTAATTGATTTTAAATATTAATAAGTGAAAATTTTAAGTCGAATAAATTTTATTTCGAATATCTGGAATTAATTTGATAATTAAAACGATAATTTAATAGCCGAAATTACAGAAATAACTGAAAATTGGGTTTAATATGATTGAAAATGATTTGTAAAATTTTATTTTATCATATTAGAGTTAGAACGATGTTATATAACTTTTAAAATCGAATTTCAAGTTGATGTGTGCAAATAGAATATTTTAATATTTAATTGACGAGTGAAAATACCCATTTTTCAAACAGTCTCGGATTTCGACGAAACAAGATTCATCAGATCCGTAATGTCAAATTATTGTATGGTTTCAAATTTCTTGTCAATCCGATTTACCGTTTGTCTGGGGCAAGCCAAAACGCATAGAAATTTCGTTTAACCAGTTTAATTTTAATCGATCGTTTATTGTCGTAACTCACACAGATGATCGAATTGGCTCCCGAAACCTATTCCATTGTGTCCGGAACACGGGGTAACCCCTAGAAACGCCAGTCACCGTGCGAGTTTTGGAGTTCGGAAAAACGAGTGAATAGTGATTTTGATAAATTTCTATAAAAGGACCCCCTTGCACACAAATCACTCAAAACCCTAACCCTAGAAGCTTCAGCCGCCTACATTATTTTCAATGGCCAGAAACGCATCATATTTCTTCCTCAACATCTCACGATCTTTTCACAATTAGGCTTCGGCATCTAAACGAAAAACGTAGAGCACAAGATGATCTTGAAATCCACATGGAGATGATGAATTTTGTAGCAACGAAGTGGAAGAAAACGACCCGCGTTCGTGCTAGTTTTTGCACAATTTACATGGCCATTGGGGGGGCCGAGCTTCAAACTGTGGCAGGTGTGGGTAGCTCTCTAGTTAGGCTACGCGATGGAAGTGGCTGATCATTGTAAATGTCGTCGGAGAGGAAGTATAACTCGTGCAATGATTGGCAGCTATGGGTTGCGTTTTCACCTGGAACGAGTGTGAACTGGAAGGCGAAGATGATGGCAACGGTCCTGATTTGGTGTTCGAGAATCAACGGCCAGATGATTATAGGTTTAAAAATTAAAATAGAAAATGTAAATCGTTTATATTTAAATTCGTATAACTTTAAATTGACGTATATATGTCATACGAGGTCGAAAACTTACGAAACCAGTTGCGTTGGGTTCGTATAGACGAGCACTACACTATGGAGATGCATTGGAATCGATTGGAGTCAATGAAAATTTCGAATAAAATTAAACACACGTTTAATTTTATTCGAAATAAAACGCTACAACTGATATTGAAATCAAGGTGAGATTTTCTCACTCAATCGAATGATTTCGATTTAAATTTTAAGTGGTTAGATTTAAAATTGATGATTGTATGCCTGGGTGATAAATTATTATCTATTGATTGTTAAAATAGACATTATACGCCGTATATTAAGCGGATGTTATTTATTAAAAACATATACCGCGAATATTTCACCGCAAAGTGAAATTGGTATTATTTATGTACTTGGAGTTGATTTCTTGCATTATATAGCGGATGAGACCCTATTGCGCCGTATAATAGCGGATAATATTTTTTAAATCCTATATACCGCGATATTCCGTATTGGAACGGAATTGGTATTGTGCTAACATCTGTGGATGCAGGGAAACGGGTTGGAGGGATCCAACTGGATTCCTCAATTTTATTGATTTATTTACAGATATTATGATATTTGTTGATTATCATATACTGATATATGATGTCTTTGTTGTCGTGATTGACTATTTGGTGCGTTGCATCATTTGGGCCAATTTTGGAATTATAAAGAGATTTTTAAGTGATGATTTTCAAATTTAAAATGGGTTTTAAAGTGATTTTTGAAAGTATATGTTTATTAAATTTTTGAATTGATTCATTTTAAATAAATAAACGTTCAAATTTTAATACTATAAAAATTATGATTTTTGAGAAATATAACCGAAATGAGATTTTTGAAATAAATAGTCAATTAATTTATAAAATGGTTTAAATTGGGATTTTTGAATTATTATAAACGATTTATATAAAAGATTTATAAAATTGATATTTCTAAATTAAAATATTGGAATTATAAAACGAGTTTTTTATAAGTGTTAAAATGAAATAAAAATGGATTTCATAAGTGAATGAAATTATAGATTTATAAATTGTGAAGTTATAAATTGAATAGATTTTGTAAAATAGAAAACTATAAATAATTAACTTGAAAATTTGATTTTTCACATCTAAATGAGATTTAAATTGAATTTGGTTAATAAAGAGATTTTTTATAATTTGAAGTTTTTATAATATATAAATGTGAATTTATAAACGTTGATTTATAAATTCAAGATTGATTAAATTTGATAATAAATTTTTATAGCTTATTAAAGAAGTATATTCACGATTTTGAACAGTGAATAATATATTAAAGGAATGTTTAAGGAGTGATCTTTTAAATAGAATTAAAACGATTTAAAGATGTTTTAAAATGCGTTAAGTATCGAATACATAGATTTCAACATTTATTGTTGAAATAGACGTTTTCGAGAAATAGATGGAAACGGTGGACTATAACACTGTTGTTATGGTAAATGATTTCTGAAAGGAAATGTTTTATATAGTATTGGGATTTATATATCTATCTAAAATTTCGAATTCCTATATTAGTGATTTTCGGTCGTTGTAACGATGTTTTACGCAACATTCGTTTTGACCCAAATAAATGTGTTTGAAAAACGTTTTCTTTAAAGAATGAAATATATACTTAATTTCGATTTAAGTATATTGAATATTTTCCAAGTGTTGAAAATAATTGGATTTGTGAATTACTTGTTATTAAATAAGTATGGAAATGTTTTCCAATATGAAGTGAATGTTTTTAAATTTATCTTTTAAAGATAAATTGAAAATGAATATTAGAAATCGATTTGAAAATCGTATATTCATAGATATTTTGGAATTGTAAATTCACTATGGAATTTATAAAAGAAGGGGAATTTTTTTAAAAAATTAACGTTGATTTATTTTTGAAGTGTGGGAATAAATTTACGGATTTGGAACGTAAATATAAAGTAAATCGGCAAGGATTTTTTAATTGGTTTAAATGAACCATTTTGAAATGAAAGTATTTCCGCGTAAGGAAAATGATTGAAATTTGTTTTCAAAAGTGGTAAAGGTGAAAAGTGATTTGAAAATTTGTTTTCAAATGGCTGAAGTGTGGAAATTATATACCTAGTAAAGATATTTTTGGAAAATAAATAATTTGGGAAATTATTTAGAATCTGGTGATGTTGTGCACGCCTATTGATAGTTAAATAACCGACTATCAATATTTACCTTTAAATAGGTATTTGTTGTGATTTGTTTGAATTTGAATGCTACACTAATTTTTAAAATAAGCGCTCACTATTCGGGTTAGCCGGGAAAGGACCTTTGGGTCATATAACCCATTTTGCATATGTGATACGTCGTTATGGATTGCATTTGAAGACCGGTGTTGAAGACCGAATATTTATGAAAACGGAAGGATTATCGTCGAATGTTTCTGCATCGGCTGATCCCCGATATCAAATTTATTACCGTTTGTGATGGTAAGTCAAGTCGTGATTAGTGAATATCTGGATTGCAAGGACTTCTTTGGAAGTGCCTTCGGTTTCGTTCGATCCCGGAACGGACTTGTATGGATGTGTGTCTGACGTTACAATTTAGGATGTAAAGCTGGTTTCTATCAAATATGTTCCCGTTGGTGACGGAGAATTTATTCTCTTAGCTTAACACCCTTAGAGGTTATGTAGTTGATAGTTACTAGTGATACATTCCCAAATTGGTAATGCTGCTGTTGAGCATTTGATGATCAAAGCACAGCTTTTGTATAAAGCGTGGCTTTGTGGACGAGACTTCGTCGGACCCCACACCGCGAATATGGCCAAAACAGGAAGGATGCGGCAAGGTTATTAGGGGGTAGCGCCTCTTTAGTGTATGTCATTCCTTCTGGATAGAGGTGGTATCATGGTATGGAGCCCAGATACTTAACCTATGTTGTTGCTGCAAATTTATTACTTTGTGTTTGTTGGAATCGAGGATCCTCAGATATAGATCGGTTACGATCGAGGAATGACATATTCGTGTCAGTAGTTACCCAGTTTGAAGGGTAACCCGGCCTTGTGTTGGCAGATATCTAACCGTAACGTTAGGTACTCGGGTCGTCTTTCCAGAGGCGTACCCATGTGGCAATGGGAAGTTCCTTGGCCTCACCATTTGTTGGAAATCCAAACTTCAATACACGCCTTGTACGGTTTTAGTTGTAGAACCTGCCATTTACTTATGGTGGTCACCACTGTTTAGATGGTAGTTATAGTAGACATACAATAATGGTCGTATGTTGGCTAAGATTTATATCTTTACTTTCAAAAAGATTTTTCCTACACTATGCACTAGTAATAATATCAAATGTTTCTTTTTAATGTGTATCAACCATCTTTGACCATCATAAGGAGAAATCTCCTCCAATTCTGCATTTGCATTGTGTGTGTGTGTGCGGGAGGCCTTATGGTAGTTTCATTTTCCAAAAAGCATTGCGAATCTATTTTAAAATTATCCTATTCTTTGTTTTAAAGATAAACTGTTTTAAGTTCTCACACCAGTCCCATGACTGACCTGGAGATTATTGTTTTCCTTCCTAAACTCTGGGTGCCCACCAATTTCTACACGGGCAGTCTAGAGTCAGGTTATCAGGATATTCTGGAATTCAGGAGTTGCTGGAGGCAAGCTGGATGGCATGGCGTATTCACTAGTATATAGTATTTCTTTTCCGCTGTTTTTTGTTGTACACTCTGATGATGTAATGTAATGTAATGTAATATGATGTAATATAATAACTGATATAGTTCTTTGTTTAAAGATTTTTCACTTATCTATTATATGTTGTTCCGCTGCGATTGTGATATTCTGATTTTGTTCTGTTGTTTCTTTTTGTTCTTTTCTATCTTTTTCTCTATTCTTCTATCTTTTTCTTCTTCTTTAACCATAACGGTATGGTTTTTCGGCATTCGAGTGCTCGGCAGTTGATGCAGTGGACATATTGATGTCGGTTTTCGAGCGTCGAAAAATCGCAAACGTTACATCAAAGCATGACTATGATAAAAAGCGTAGCTTTGTAGACGAGACTTCGTCGAACATCACAACCCGGAATGGTCGAAACAGGAAGAATGCAGCAAGGTTATTTGAGGGTAGCGCCCCCTGAGGGTATGTTCATTTCCTTCTGGATAGAGGTGGTATGATGGTATGGAGCCCAGATACTTAACCTATGTGGTTGCTGCAACTTTATTACTTTGTGGTTGTTTGTGAATCCCAGGATAAAGGTTGGTTACGACCGGGGGATGACATACTCGTGTCAGTAGTTACCTAGTTACAGAGGTAACCCTCCTTGTGTTGGCAGAGATCCGGTTAGGTTCTCGAGACGTCCCTCCAGAGGCATATCCATGTGGCCCAGGAAGTTCCTTAGCCTGGCCATTTGTTGGAAATCCAATCACCAATATGCGCCTTGTACGGTTTTAGTTGTAGAACCTGCCATTTACTTATGGTGGTCACCACTGTTTAGATGGTAGCTATAGTAGGCATAGTTCGGAATGTCTATGCTGGCTAGGATTTATATTATTCTTTCGAAATGATTTTCCACACCATGCACTTATAATAATAATATAAAAGAAATTTTCCCGTATCAAGCATATTTGACTATCATAAGGAGAAATCTCCTCTAATTCTGCATTTGCATTGTGTGTGTGGCGGGAGGCCTTGTGGTAGTTTCATTTTCTAAAAAGCATTGGGTATTTCAAATTTAAATTCTTTTTTTTGTTTTTAAAAATAAATTGGATTTCTTTGCTCATACCAGCCCGTGACTGACCTGGAGTTTATTGTTCCTTTCCTAAACTGCGGATGCCCACTATTTTCCACACGGGCAGTCTAGAGTTGGGTTTTTCAAATAGTAGATATAGAATTGATTCTGTAGCTTTCAGCTTTCTCTTTGGTATTTCTTTGGAGATCTTGGTTATTGGATTCTTTGGATTCACCGGACCAAGCTTGCCTAGCTTGGTGCAATTTGATGGTGGTTCGAGCTTGTAGTTGGGAGTTTAGCTATGGAGCATTGGATTGGAGTTATCTCTTGGCTATTTGTTTTCCGCTGCTGTTTATTGTCTCAGTTATTCATTGTATCTCTGATATTGATTCATATTGTATCATTGTTGTATCGAATATTGTATATCAATGACATTAATTTTTTTCCTCCGCTGTGTCGTTATACTTGATGTGTTATAAGCTTCGACGAACAAGATTCGACGTTTGGATCTGCGGCATTTGAATACGAGTGTCGTATTCGGTGCTGATTTTCGAAGGTCGAGTCAGGGTCGTTTCATTTGGTATCAGAGATG
Source organism: Allium cepa (assembly GCA_030765085.1). Taxonomy (NCBI): domain Eukaryota; kingdom Viridiplantae; phylum Streptophyta; class Magnoliopsida; order Asparagales; family Amaryllidaceae; genus Allium; species Allium cepa. The sequence continues at coordinate 432,339,749 of CM060942.1, forward strand.
AAGGTTGAAACTTTGGCTCAGGAGTATAACACATTAAGTAACTCATTAGAGATAGGGTGAAGTATAACCTAGAATGAGTAATCCTTAAGACATCCGTTCGTATGCCTCAGTAAATTCTCTTACGATCCACTGATAGTAAGTATGAGTGCAAGAAGAGGACGAGATAGGGGACATGGGAGTACCACTACAAATGGTCGATACCCTGCAATAGCGGAAACAATTTTCTCCATCTTCATTGATTCGTCTTTTCAATTCATTGATAGTTTCCTGGCAGCTCCAGGAAGAAGCTTTGATATATTTACATGGGACACAAACTCCAGATGGGTCAGAATCGTTTGAATGGATGAATTGTTTGCATTGGTTGCTATGGTTAATAGTTATATTTTGGTTGGTTAAACTAAAAGTTTTAGGATTGTATCCATATATCTGTCTATTCTATGGGGTATTCCGACTTGAGCTTAAAATCCATACCTAGTGTTTGAGAATAATAAAAGATTAAATTCATCTATTTGTTCTTTAGGGTCTCGATATATTCTACAAGGGATTAGTTATCTTTTAAACTAATCAATACCTCTGTATGTTCGTGGATCTGGTGACCCGAATATCTTGATTCGTTCTTGTATCCATTATTGATATTCTGATTTGGTAAGCCAAATTCAGAACAGATATTCAATTTGATCTCGTGATTCATCTCTCTATCTTTCTATATTCTTTTGTTGTCTCCCTACTTTCAATTTTCGAGGATGAAATTTTCTAAGGGTGGAATCTGTAACATTCCTGAATTTCAGCTAAAAATAATTTGATAATTAATTTAATTTTTGGAATTTAATTATGGAACTATGGATAATTAATTTTAAAATTTGGTTAAATAATGAATAAATTGGGTGTTTTCCAAATAAATAGATATTTATTTATTTATTAATATAAATGTATATAATTATGATTTTTTAAATAGAATTTGAATTTGAGATTCAAATTAAATATTGAAAATAAAATTTGGATTTTGTTAACGCTAAAATTTGAACGCTAACACCCCGGTGTATGAAGTGAGATCGTGAAAGCACCACCCAATAGCTCGGGAACAGATTATAAGCAGATAATAGTGAAAAAGCAGTAAACAACAGCAATTTTATAGTGGTTCGGCTTAAGAGAGAGCCTACGTCCACTTTGAATATCTTTATTGACGATTTGATTACAAGTCAATGCAGTTACACTTTGATTACAACACACTTTGAGTTTCAAGTGACTTAGAACAAGTAGCCTAAACTTTAATGTCGATCCAAATCTTTGAACACATGTTAGACATGTTTGATTTCTTCGTGAAGTTCCTTGAAGGTGTTGAAGTAGTTCAGAATGCAGCAGAGTAACGGCGCTTGAAATGAATGAGCCCCAAAGTCCTTTGCTAGTTGGAACTAGGGTCGTATTTATAGGCATTTTTCGGAGTTAGGTCGTAGGTCGTGACCGACCTAAGTTAGGTCGTAGGTCGTGGCTGGCCTAAGATGCACTGTTTTTTCTTTCACAAGAACGCGCATGCTGATTTGTAAAAGTCCTAGGTCGCGAGCGACCTATCCCCCTGCGGCACAGTATAGGTAACTTCTTTACTCAGGTATTTAGGTCGTTAGCGACCTATCCTAGGTCGTGAGTACTTTTCTTATAGTTATAACTGGAGTCTTTAGGTCGTGACTTCCCTTAGGTCGCGAAGTATTCCTACTTCTTAGGTCGCAGTTCTCTGTTAGGTCGCGAAGCTTGATAGGTCGAAAGATCTTCTGAGTCGCAGCCTTCCTTAAGTCGCAACTCTCTGTTAGGTCGCGGAGCTTCATAGGTCGCGGCCTCCTTTAGGTCGCGAAGCATCTTTAGGTCGTTCTCCTTTTTAGGTCAAGCCATTTTTAGGTCGTGGAGTCTTCTTAGGTCGTTATAACCTTTAGGTCGCCGCTATTTTTTAGGTCGTGGCCTCCTTAGGTCGCAACTACTTCTAGGTCGCTTCATTAGTTAGGTCGCTAGCAGTGGGGAGTTAACATTTGCCCCTCGAAGTATGTGACCAAGCTATAGGTCGCGTGCTTCGATTTCATTAACTCGTGCTCTGGAGGGTCGTTAGGTCGTAGACGACTTAGAGAGAGGATTAGGTTGCATGCTGTCGATTCGTGTCCCACTACCCCTGAATATAAATACCGTAGGTCGCTCCTTCCCTTCTTCATTTGCTTCAGCATCCATTCTACCATTAAGAAGCTTTTGAACTTCTCGAGGGCGATTCCGATCAGCTCAATCTTCATTCTTTTCCATCATCAGATTGCGTAAGTGAATTCTATCAACATTCGACCACATCCATCATCAAACCACGAATATTCCACTTGTCGTTCTTAATACATTTCCGTATGCTGCGTTTTCCCATAAGTCACGAGTCGATTAACCTTTTGATTGAGTTATCGTGGTGATTCTTGTGAATATGGCAATACATCAGATGTACGGTGGATTTGAGACGATTTGGGTTGGATTCTTGGGTAATTCGTGACGATGTAGGAGGAAGATGGCGAATTATGGTGTTTCGAACTAGTTGGCTTGCAAATTTGGAAGAGACGAGGAGGGTTCCGATGGGTTAACGGGTTAATGGATTCTCAACTACACGGGTAATGGAGGAGATGATGTGGCAGCGTGTGAGTGAAGGATCGACCTTAGGGCTGTTTGCTTGAATACTAACCATGTGACCTAACTTCTTAGCGATCTAACTTTGTAATGACCTAAGTTCTTGCGGCATTGATTTTAGGTCGCGGCCGACCTTAGACATAAATTCCTGTGGCACAGAAGTTAGGTCGCTGCCGACCTAGTACTTGGATGGTTTGCACATGAACTTTGAACCGAATGACCTAACAGCTTAGCAACTTATCACCTTTGAATGACTGCATAGGGACTTAACACATCAACGACCTATCTTTTGCGACATAAGCTTTAGGTCGCGGCCGAGTTAGGACATGAACAGATTTGCATTGAGCGACTTAAGTTAACCCCGACCTAGGTTAGGTCACCAGACGACCAAGGACATGAATTCCAAGCAGCACGACTTAAGCTTTAACGACCTAACTCTTTTGCGGCATAGGCTTTAGGTCGTAGCCGAGCTAGGACTTGAACAAATCTGCATTGCTTTGAACCCCTTTAACTTGCACAGTGCGACCTAATATAGCCTTGACCTATGCTAAGTCGCAGGGGATAGTCTGGATGACATATGACTTGTAAAATTTTGAGAGAATTTGATTGAACTGCTTGGACTTGAATCATTTGAAATTCATTACATTCCTTTGCAGATTGCTCTAACTTTTAATTTAACAACCTGTTTAAACATAACATTTGCAGAAAAATGGGACGAATATACTGTCACTGACCGCCCACATCGAATGACAGATTAGTCGATAAGTAATAATCAACTTAAATGAACTGTGTGAGTGAAATGCTGTGAATCAACCGACTCAAATGAAGTGTTAAAGCAAAGCTAAAATTTTGTTTGAATTAACACTGCACTCGAGTTTTAAATTAACAAGTCCTGAAATCTCACAATCAATCAGTTGTCAATTAGTTTAATTTCAGTTATTTTGCTTGTTATTTTTATTAGCTTTGCACAACACTTCACACTTTTAGGAAACGTGCACCTTCACATCTGAACACCCAGTTGCTTGTATAGAATGACGTCTCAACAAGAAGAGATGATAGAACACGTCGAAGGGGCTCCTCCGATTGCTATTCCACTAGAGAACCCTCCGGAAAGAACTCCTACCCTTCTGAAACAGCGGGTGCTTAATCAATTATGCGTTCAATTTGGCATTGCCGAGGCAGAAGTTTTACTCCCTGGTCCAAATGATTTTACTGATAGACCACCTTCCGGTTTTGTTGCCATTAATCGCCAAATGTGCTTAAGTGAAGTAATTCCTCCCTTTAATGAATTTCTTTAACAAATCCTTCTTCGACTGACGATCTCTCCTTTCCAACTGCATCCCAATGGCTATGCCATTTTGATGGGATTGTGCGTTCTGTTCAGGAGAACTTTTTACCGTCTTCCGAGTTTTGAGGAAATCTGTTACCTGTGCACTTTTGCGAAGAACAAGGACCACCCTTCGATTGTACTTGTAAGAGGTGCGAGGAACCGTAAACTAATTTTGGATTTGCCGGAGAGTGCACATGGTTTTTTGAATCAATTCTTCTATATTCGTTGCCCGCAGGATTTTACGCAGACTGGAGAATAGGAAGTGAGATCTTTTTTCCCTTCTCTCTTCAATTTCATTTTGAGTTTTTCATGGTTCGTATTGCTAGATGCTGATTCCATTCCTTATTTTTACAGCACTTCCTCCTCCTTCTAGAGATTCCAGTCATAAACCAGTCTTTGAAAGGCTAAGCATTGTGGCTGCTGAAGAGAGGAGCGCAAAATTTCTATTGACAGATGAACTTCTTCATCGGTTTGAGCTTTTACATTCTTCCCGTTCTACTCAACTTCATGAAGTTCCGACTGAAGTTCCCGATTCTCCGATGAAAACTCCTGATGCCCGGGTCTCTATTAAAGAGCACATGCGGGGAGGAACCTCTATAGAAACTTCACTAGTAAAATGTTCCACTCCAAGGGATGATGCGGAGCCGTCTGAAAAGCCTGCACTTGCCCCCATAACTGAAGAAGAGGAGTCCCTTCCTCATACTGATAAGAACGTTGATCTTGGAGTTGATATTTTCGGGAGTTTAAGTGACATAATGGTCACTTCTCAAGAACTTTTTAGGGATGATGTTTCCAAAACTATCTCTTCTGTAATTGAGGCGACATCTTCTCTACAACAAATGTCAACCCCTTCTACTCAAGTTATCACTACCTCTACTCCATAGAGTGGTCTGTAACTTGATGCATGTAGCTTACACGTTACACAACACTTAGGATTTTTCAGCACTTCTACGCATTCATCTTCTTGTACTTTAAACATTTCTAAAGCTTATTATTTTTATTCCAGATTCTCCAATGGGGCGCATCAGCTCATACTATGATGATTTCCAGCGCTACGGGAGGCGTAGCCAATATGATTATAGGCGTCACCTCCCCTCTTACAGAGAATCCGATGAAGAGAGGGCCATCAGGAAAGCAGACGAGAGACGAGCATATGAAGAACGTCATCGAAGAGAATAAGAAAGACATGACCCTCCCCACAGAGATGATCATACCCAAAAAAGAAAGACTCACGATGAGAGAGGTAAAGGTCACATGGACGATTCTTCTAGCAAGCGGGCTAAACTTACTGAAGAAACAATGCCGACAGCTTCTGAAAATGTTCCTCCTCAATCTCCTGCCCCCGTTCGTTCCGACATTCAAACAATCATCAACCGGCGCGCATACCAAGTTAGGCAAGGTCCTCCCACTCTTCAAAGTCGATTCCCTCAGTGGTGCCTGAGAGGGGTTCGATTTGATCTCGACTTGGTTCCTCTCGACAAATCGGCTATGCTGCGAAATCTTGATACTGTCAGGACCGATATTGAAAGAATGTCGAACTGGCAAAAACTTGTCGACGAGCTTCAGAGGGTTAACCGAGCCAATCTCGAGGCCATGCTCACAATGGAGAACGATAAGGCTGAGTGGCAGAAGACTCTCGAACAGCATGACGCCGAAATGAGAAGTATTGCTTCTTATAATGAAAAGCTGGAAGCGGAAGTAGAAAAGCTTAAGGAAGAATTAGCTACTTCATCTACTTTCTATTCTCAAAAGGAGAGCATGCTTCAGCAACAAGTACGAGATGCGCATGCCAGTCAAAGGGCAGTCGAAGATAAGCTTACACACAAGGAGAAGGTCATAGAAGAATATCGCGCTGAAACTTTACAGCTGCGAGAACAGACCGGCTCTCAAAGCTTGGAGATAGAGATGTTAAAAGCTCGACTTGCTGTGGCCGAAAAGGAGCGTGACAAGGCTGTTGCTGGTAAACTCGCGGCCGAAGAGGCCCATCAAGCAACCAAAGCTGACATTGGCTCCACACTATTTGATTTTTATCTGCACAGCATTTTGGGGCGTGGCAGCCTTGCCTTTCTAGGCCCTAAGTATGAAATTACACTAGCTGAAGTTTGGGAGGCAGCACTCGATATGCTCGATGGTAAAGGTGCTGGCTATGCTGAGTCAGCTCTTGAAGAGCATTATCTTGATGATGATGCCCGCGCCGCTCTTGCCAAGGGAAAAGAGCAACTCGCCAGAGTGCGGGCCAGAATGGCGGAAGGGGAACGTTCTGAAAAAGAAATACCACCTACCACCTCTGAACGGCTTTTAGTTTCTTCTGAAGTTGACATCACAGGTCCCAGTGCTCATCCGCTGCCTCATACAAGAACCGGGGTAATTACCCCTACTGATGATGAGGCTTTGGAGGATATCGGGGCTCAAAATTATGAGATTGAACTAACGAAGCAAACATCTTTAGGTAATTTTGACATTGGTCCGATTCACGTGGATCGCCTGCTTGCTCCTCAAAAGTTTGATGAGCTTCTCGATTACTTCTTGAATCTCGACGAACCCATATCTCCCTTCTTTTGGGGAGATACTAATATTTTTAATATCTCTTCTTCTGCAGTTGAAACACCAAGTGCTGTGCAGACTTCGCCTCCTCCGGTTATCCCTCCTCCGTCTCTTCAGGTAACTCCTCCTTCTGCTTCACAGCCCGGGTCACAAGAGGAGCAAATTGAGGCTCTTCATGGCTTGGATGACCCTATCGCTTCGCAAGAGCAGAAAGACGAGGGACTTGAAGGAGGCGAGATCTCTCCGGAGCGGACTCCTTCTGATGACGTAGTTTTGTCCGCTCTTGTTACTCCAGGGCGTGAGTCTTCTTCGAAGAGAAGAAAGAAGCACGCAACATCGAAGAGGAGGGGGAAGAAAATTATTGCTACTGAAGAGGAACCGGAAATTGCACCAGTTGCACCTCCCTCTCCTTCTTCCCTTATGCCTTCAGACCGACCTTAAAAGCTAACCATTCGGCCGGGTAAAGTGTCTAAAGGTGGCAAGAAGAAATGAAGACTTCAGCTTTTAGCTTCTTGTCTTTCTTTTGCATGTACTGGTCGAGAATTGTGCGGGTATCGTCCCCCTTCTTTTTTATTTTGAAACCTGTATCTGCAATTGAATAAAATGATCCTTTATTTGTACAGACTCTTGTTTGAATTTGAGAATGCATTGATTATTCATTTTTGCACAAGTTTTTTTATATGATATTGCGGTGAGCTTGTGGTATGTTGTTTGAGCGTACTTTACCGATGTAGCTATACCATTTTGTATGTAACTATACCATGTTGCCCCCATACCATAAGCTTGCTGCAATATTTTATACTTTGAGGGGACTTGCACTCTTATTTTCTGAAGAATAATTACTTCATTCTTGAAGAAATTTTTCGTAGAGTACAACTTCCTTCATATAAGTTTTTACGCTTTGTCCTTCGAAGAAATCACTTTTTTCTTTTGCTTATGTACGCATTTTGCCAAGTGAATTCTTCTATGTGGTAAAGCGGGCCTCTGAAGGGTACTTGGAAGTTTGTACATCTGAAGGAATTTTTTTTCTTTAAAATAGAAATTTGTACCTCTGAGGAGGGATTTTTCACGTTTCAACACTTGGAAGTTTTATTTCAATCTTGGTGAAACGTAAACCTCCAAAGAGTTGTGCCTTTGAAGAAAGCCTTTTCACGTTTCAACACTTGGAAGTTTTATTTCAATGTCGGTGAAACGTGGGCTCAGAAGAGGTCTTTCTTTTTGATTGTGTCCCCGGGAGGGGGTTGTACCTCTGAGGAGGGATTTTTCACGTTTCAACACTTGGAAGTTTTATTTGAATCTTGGTGAAACGTGTACCTCCAAAGAGTTGTGCCTTCGAAGAAAGCCTTTTCACGTTTCAAAACTTGGAAGTTTTATTTCAATCTCGGTGAAACGTGGACTTCCAGAAAGGTCTTTATTTTGTTTTGCATTTCAACTTTGGTGAAGTGAAATTCCGAAGAGCGGCTGTTGCACTTCAACTCCTGGTGAAATGTGCCTCCGAAGAGGTCTTTATTTTGTTTGCATTTCAACTCTGGTGAAGTGAAATTCCGAAGAGCGGTCGTAACACTTCAACTCCTGGTGAAATGGGCCTCCGAAGAGGGCTTTTATTTTGTTTGCATTTCAACTCTAGTGAAGTGAAATTCCGAAGAGCGGTTGTTACACTTCAACTCCTGGTGAAATGGGCCTCCGAAGAGGGCTTTTATTTTGTTTGCATTTCAACTCTGGTGAAGTGAAATTCCGAAGAGCGGTTGTTACACTTCAACTCCTGGTGAAATGTGCCTCAGAGATGGTTTTCATCGCCTGGAAGTTACTCTCTCATGGTTGGAGGGTCATGACTCCTCCAATCTTTTTTGTTGAGTAGAGAACTTTCTTTTTTGTGGCGTATGACCCATTAGAGGTCTTTATCCTCCGAAGAGTTGTGCCTCCGAAGAGGACTTGTGCTGCCGATGATGGCTTTGGTTGTTCCCTTGTCCACTTGCTTATGCCTTTTCAGCGATCCTCTTTTTTTTTTACAAGTAACTTGTTTAATCCAAGGAAGTGTACTTCATTGTCAGGCAAGTTTGTGAGAACGAGCATCAGCTTCTTAATTGGATGTTTGTTGTTCAAACGATAGCAAAGGCCCGTTTCTGTCGAAATCATAGGCCGTTCAATTGAAGTACTTCCTATCTAGGATTTGAATTCGGAGCTTTTGTGACTTGAAATTTGGCGAGAATCTCTTGGTCTTGTAACGTGCAAGTTTTATTTTCATTGTCTGCAAAAATTTAAATCGACATTTCAGCAATACATTATATGTACTTTTTATATCGAAAATAAAGAAAACATGTAATAATAATAAGGAACACAAGATTTATAGTGGTTCGGCCAGGAAATTGGGCCTACATCCACTTTATATTTTTTCATTATTTACTTGCATCAGTTTTACAATTGCCTTCAATTACAAGAATCATACATTCATAATTCTTTTTACAATATTTCAAAAAAAATATCAAGTAAAGTATGGACGCAAATGATTGCTGTTCCATGCCCTCGGAATTTGATCTCCTTCAACAGTAGTAAGTTTGAATGTGCCGTCAAGAAGCTTCTGACCTATGACATATGGTCCTTCCCAATTTGGCCCAAACACACCTGTCGCTGTCATAATTCTCTTCAGGACTAGGTCTCCAATCTCAAAGCTGCGTTGGCGAACTTTTGAATTGAAATGTCTGGCTATCCTTTGCTGATGAGCTGCAATTCTGAGATTAGCCTCATCTCTTTTTTCATCAAGGAGATCAAGCGCTTCAAGCTGTAGCTTTTCGTTTTCTGATTGATTGAAATGGATTCTTCTATGTGAAGGGACCTCTATTTCTACCGGAATCATTGCCTCTGACCCGTATGCTAATGAAAACGGGGTGTGCCCAGTCGCAGTTTTGTGAGTGGTTCTGTATGCCCATAGTGCCAGTGGTAGCTTATCGACCCAACCACCTTTTGCTCTTTCAAGTTGCTTTTTGATGGTTGACTTAATAATTTTATTCATGGCTTCCACTTGCCCGTTTGCCTGCGGATGAGCCACTGCTAAGAAGCTTTTTCGGATTTTGAATCGCTTGCAAAAATCTTGGAATTCTTCACTTTCAAACTGAGTACCATTGTCTGTAATTATTTTTTGAGGCACACCGTATCTGCAAATGATGTTTTTAGTCAAAAAACTTATCATCTTCTTTGAGGTGATAGTAGCCAGTGGTTCAGCTTCTGCCCACTTAGTAAAATAATCTACAACAACAATGGCATATTTAATTCCAGATTTGGCAGTTGGTAACGGTCCTACAAGGTCTATCCCCCATATTGCAAACATCCATGGACTGACCATCTGTGTGAGTTCAGTGGAAGGAGCTCTAGGAATTTTGGCGAATCTTTGGCATCTGTCACATTTTCGGGAATACTCTGCTGCATCTCGATTAATTTCTGGCCAAAAATATCCGTATCGGAGAATTTTCTTTGCTAATGTTTGGCCACCTGAATGATCACCACATTCTCCTCTGTGTACCTCCTCTAGGATTGCTTTGGACTCTTCCCTGGATACACATCGAAGTAATGGTATTGTGAATCCCCGTCTGTATAATCGGGCATCCTGGATTATATATCGAGAGGCTTTTCTCAGAAGCTTTTGTCGTTCTTTTGAGTTCCCTGGTAAGGATCCATTGAGCAGATATTCTGTTATCGGAGTCATCCATGATTCTTGCTCTTGAGACATGCTCATGATCCAATCAATGTCCATCTCATCAATGCTAGGAGCCGACAGGACCTCCACTGGAGTTAACCCCAGAAATTGAGCTTCGCCTGTGCTAGAATACTTTGCGAGAGAATCTGCTTTCATGTTTTCTTCTCGAGGAATGTGACTTATCATGTAATGATCGAAATCACCCAGGAGTTCCCAAGCCTTTGACAAGTAGGCGGGCAGATTCCCACCTTTTGCTTGGAATTCCTTTTTGACTTGGCATACAATAAGCTGAGAATCACTGAATATCTGTAACGCTCGGATGTTTAATTCTTTAGCAATCCTTAAGCCAGCGATAAGGGCTTCGTATTCTGCTTCATTGTTTGTTGAAGGAAATTCCAATCTTAGTGCATAGCATAATGATCGGCCTTCAGGGGTCTCAAGTACAACTCCGGCTCCAGAACAGTAGTCGTTTCTCGCACCATCGACATATAACTTCCATTGGACTGGGGAATCGTCGACCTTTTCCCCCTCACTATTACCCTTATCTGTGAATTCTGCGATGAAATCCGCTAAAGCCTGTCCATTTATTGCTTTTCGGGGATGATAAGTGATGTCATACTGACTGAGTTCAATATTCCACTTTAGAAGACGACCCGAAGTCTCAGGGCGAAACAGGACTTGCTTTAAAGGTTGATCAGTGAGGACTCTGATAGGATGAGCTTGAAAATATTGCCTCAACTTCCTAGATGCAATTAGTAGGCAATAGGCGAGTTTTTCCAACTTAGAGTAATTCATCTCTGCCCCAGTGAGTCTTTTGCTGATATATTAAACTGGGTGTTGAATCCTTTTGTCTTCTCGTATCAGCGCTGCACTTAAAGCATGAGATGATACTGCCAAGTATATAAGAAGATCCTCGCCATCGCCAGGCCTAGAAAGTTTTGGAGGCGTTTCCATATGGCGAATCAATTCATCAAAGGCTTTTTGGCATTTGGGAGTCCAATCGAAGTTTTTCTTTCCTTTCTTTAGGGCGTCAAAGAATGGGATGCATTTATCTGTGGCTTTGGAAATGAACCGACTCAAGGCGGCGACTTTTCCATTGAGACTTTGCAATTCCTTCTTTGTTCTAGGGGCTTTAACTTCTTTCAGTGCAGTAATTTGAGCTGGACTGGCCTCAATGCCCCTAGCGCTCACGATGGAACCTAAAAACTTGCCGGATTCCACTCCAAATGAACATTTTAAAGGATTGATCTTCATTCTGTATTTTCGGAGGACTGCGAACATGTCTGCTAAGTGTTCTATGTGATCCACTGCTTTCTTAGACTTTACTAACATGTCATCGACGTAGACTTCCATAGTCTTGCCCAGTTGCGGTTTGAACATAGCATTAACAAGTCTTTGGTATGTTGCCCCTGCATTCTTCAACCCGAAGGGCATAACTCTATAGCAGTAAAGACCAGTGTCGGTGATAAAGCTCGTGTCCTCCTGATCTGGCTCATGCATCATGATCTGGTTATATCCGGAGTAAGCATCCATAAAAGATAACAATTCGTGACCCGCTGTTCCGTCTACCAGTTGGTCGATTCTGGGTAATGGGAAGCAGTCTTTGGGGCAGGCCTTGTTTAGATCTGAAAAATCGATGCATACTCTCCATTTTCCGTTGGCTTTCTTAACCAGCACTGGATTTGAAACCCAATTCTGATAGGTAGATTGTTTGATAAAATTATTCTCCATGAGCCGATCAACTTCTTCTTTTAATGCTGCCGACCTTTCTGGACCTTGAGTTCTCATTTTCTGTTTCACAGGTGTAAATTTTGGATCAATATTTAGAGCGTGTACTGCAACTTCTGGGGATATTCCGCACATATCGGCATGAGTCCAAGTAAAAACATCCAGATTTGCCTTTAAAACAGATATTAAGATATTCTGAATTGACGCATTAATTTGTGAACCCACATTCAACACCTTGTTTGGGTCCTTTGGGTCAACAGGTATTGGTATTGTCGTTTCCACTGGTACCACTCTATTTTACCCTGCACTGACTTTTCTAGGGTCCATCTCTTTCCTTGCTCCGCTGTACTCGCCAGTGCAGGGTCCGCCCTGTAATTGCTACAAGGCCGGTTCTTTGATGCGGACTGGGGCTGCCGTATTCTTTCCCATTTCTCTTTTTCTGGTCTCTCGTAGCTCTATTAGATAACATTCTCGCCCCGCATTTTGATCCCCTTTTATAACTCCCACTCCATTATCTGTGGGGAATTTAATGGTGAGGCACCACCGGGCCAAAACAATTTTGAATGCTGCGAGAGTTGGACGGCCAAGGAAAGCATTGTAAGCAGAAAATTCGTCGACAATCACAAAAGTTTGCTTGCGGACCACTTTTCTCTCTCCTTCTCCAAGTTCCACAAACAAATCAATGGTTCCTACCGGCTGCTTTGGCTCCCCAGTGAAACCAGCGATTTTCTGCGATGAGGCTTGCACATCAGCCATAGGGATCTTCATTTGGTTGAATGTTTTCTTGAAGAGGATATTGCAGGACGCGCCACAATCAATGAGAACTCTTCTGACAATAGCTGGCCCGATACCAGCCGAGATGACTAGGGGATCCAAGGTAGGAGCTTCAATACCTGTGGAATCCCTAGCTTTGAACACAATATCATCATCAAAAGTTCTTTGTTGCTTCAGGGGCATAGCACCTTCCAAAACGAATACATCTTCCTCGGTCGGTACATACTTCAAAGCTCGGGTATACCTTTCCATCTCACCCCAGATTCTGCATGCTGGGTGAGGTCCTCCTGTAATGACATTGATAATGGGCCTTCCAGATTCATGCCCTGCAGCCTTCTCACTCGTCCCAGGCTGATGAGTAGGAGCTTGTTGCCCCTGACTAGACGAAGCAGGATTGTTTCTATTCTTTTTCACAAATTGCTGCAGTTTTTTTCCCTTAGCAACTCTTCAATCAGATTTTTCAACTGGCGGCATTCGTCGGTCTCGTGACCGGGTTGATTATGGAAGCGGCAGAACTTCCCACTCTGTATAGCCTTTCTCCCGGTCCTTAGAGGGGGAGGTTTAGGAAAGTCAATAGAATCTTTAGTGGCAAGGTAGATACGCTCCGTCGTATCTGATAAAGGAGTATACTCTGATGGCTTGAAGGATCGGGGCTTCTTCAGATTACTCTGTTTCTTCCCATTGTTATTTTCCGTTTTTTGCCCTACAGATTCATTCTTGCGTGGAGCAACAGTGTTATCTTCAGCTTTTTCCAGCACTGCCTTTACCGGTACGGGACGGCTTTCCAAGCGTATGAATTCATCTGCTCTTTTATAGGATTTTTCAAGGGAATTTGGTTCCTTCATGTTCAGCCATTTCCCAAATTCGCTCGACTTGTCGATGGCCCTCATTAGATAGGTCAAGATCATCCCTGGTTCTGCATTGTCTACCTCGGCCAGCGCTATATTAAAGCGATTCAAGAAAGATCTGATAGTTTCACCCGGATTCTGTTCTAAACTTGACAATGACATAATATCTTTGGCTTTTGAAGCGTATAGTCTGAACTGCTCCTTGAACTTCCGGGTTAAGTCAGAAAACTGATCGATAGATCGGACTGGCAGCTTGGTGAACCAAAGCAGAGCTACGCCTTCGAGATACACAGGAAAATATCGGCACTTTATTTCATCAGAGGCTCTGGCACCTGTCATGTGCCAATCATACTTGTATAAGAATTCGTTCGGATCACTTGTCCCCTTGTAAGCTGGAATGGTTGGAGGGACAAACTTCCTTGGGAATTCAGCCTTTAAGATTTTCTCAGTAAATGGAGTTTTACTTGGGGCGAAACCCCATTCTTTCTCATCTTCAACCCTCTGCATACTCTCTTTCATGATTTGTCGGACCATTCCAGAAAGATACTCCTCATCATGTCGAGTTCTAGATCCACCAACCTCAGGAAGTGTTTGTTCAAAGGGGCTAGCAGCCCTTTCAGGAGCATTCCTTTCTTCAGCCTCATGAATGTTGCAAGCAAAATTCCTTTCATTACCTGCCGGTTGACGGTTTGCCCCAAGCAAATCGTTCAACCTATTCAGAATTAGGGCATTCTGGGCATTCTGAGCCTCGAATTGTGCATTTTGGGCATTGATCTGTTGGTTCAGCCCTAAAATTGCAGCATCCAGCTCTGCCTTTGTAACTCCGACAGCTGGAGTGGCTTGATTTGATATAGGGGAAGCGGACGTTCCCTCTTGAATATTCCCAGATCTGACAGATCTACTTTTCCTTCCAGGAGCCATAATCTCGGATAGACTTCTGGTTTTCAAGGAAATTCTCTCTACAAACCTATGTGAAGCAATGATGATAGTTCACCTGAGTTCAATTCTCAGTGAAAGCACCAAAAATGTTAACGCTTAAATTTGAACGCTAACACCCCGGTGTATGAAGTGAGATCGTGAAAGCTCCACCCGATAGCTCGGGAATAGATTATAAACAGATAATAGTGAAAAAACAGTAAAAAACAGCAATTTTATAGTGGTTCGGCTTAAGAGAGAGCCTACGTCCACTTTGAATATCTTTATTGACAATTTGATTACAAGTCAATGCAGTTACACTTTGATTACAACACACTTTGAGTTTCAAGTGACTTAGAACAAGTAGCCTAAACTTCAATGTCGATCCAAATCTTTGAACACATGTTAGACATGTTTGATTTCTTCGTGAAGTTCCTTGAAGGTGTTGAAGTAGTTCAGAATGCAGCAGAGTAACAGCGCTTGAAATGAATGAGCCCCAAAGTCTTTTGCTAGTTGGAACTAGGGTCGTATTTATAGGCATTTTTCGGAGTTAGGTCGTAGGTCGTGACCGACCTAAGTTAGGTCGTAGGTCGTGGCTGGCCTAAGATGCACTGTTTTCTCTTTCACAAGAACGCGCATGCTGATTTGTACAAGTCCTAGGTCGCGAGCGACCTATCCCCCTGCGGCACAGTATAGGTAACTTCTTTACTCAGGTATTTAGGTCGTTAGCGACCTATCCTAGGTCGTGAGTACTTTTCTTATAGTTATAACTGGAGTCTTTAGGTCGTGACTTCCCTTAGGTCGCGAAGTATTCCTACTTCTTAGGTCGCAGCTCTCTGTTAGGTCGCGAAGCTTGATAGGTCGAAACATCTTCTGAGTCGCAGCCTTCCTTAAGTCGCAGCTCTCTGTTAGGTCGCGGAGCTTCATTGGTCGCGGCCTCCTTTAGGTCGCGAAGCATCTTTAGGTCGTTCTCCTTTTTAGGTCGAGCCATTTTTAGGTCGTGGATTCTTCTTAGGCCGTTATAACCTTTAGGTCGCCGCTATTTTTTAGGTCGTGGCCTCCTTAGGTCGCAACTACTTCTAGGTCGCTTCATTAGTTAGGTCGCTAGCAGTGGGGAGTTAACAGATTTGAAATTCACTTATAAATATATTGAAAAATAAGTTGAATTTGGAAAATACTTATTGAATAAAATATATATTTACAAAAAATTTTTGTTGTTTATCCACTTATAAATACAAATTCATTGTATATCAAATTTTGAATTTGGAAATTTAGAAATAAATGT
Source organism: Allium cepa (assembly GCA_030765085.1). Taxonomy (NCBI): domain Eukaryota; kingdom Viridiplantae; phylum Streptophyta; class Magnoliopsida; order Asparagales; family Amaryllidaceae; genus Allium; species Allium cepa. Next base: position 432,355,504 of record CM060942.1, read on the forward strand.
ATTGAACAATATTTGGATTTAAAATTCTATAAATTAATACTAATAGGAGTTAATACTCTATACTTTAAGAAATAATGTAAATATAATGTATAAGTGCAAATATAAAAAGGAATGTTTTGTAATTGTAAAGAACATAAATGTTTTTAAATAAAACTGGGTTTCAAAGAAAAACTCTACCTTTTAAAATTAATAGAGATTTGTTTTCAAATATATAACATACATATGTTTTGAAAATTTATATGTACATGAATTAGAATTGGGTTGTAAAACATAAACAAGATTTAATAAAATAGTTAGTAAATAATATACATACATGGATTTGTAAGTAAATTTGGAACAAGGGTTAAAACAAACTTTATAAAATAAATTAAACTTTAGAAAAGGATTTAAGCATAAAATGTTTATAATTCAACAAGTGTTAAAAATAATGAGACAAGTGTAAACCTATCAAACAAGTGGCAATTTATTTAATAAAAAAATGTATATGAATTAAAACAAGAGTATATCCTTATGCTTCATTCTCATTTTATTGAAAGTTTACAAAAAATCACTAACCTGTAAAATAAAAAAACAAAAAAAAACAAAAGCTTAAAACTGGAACGAAGAAAATCTGGAAAAGAAAATGCAACTAAATCAAAATTCAGCAAGCAAAAAACAATGAAAATTGAGACATTCAAATCTGAAGCAATTGGTTATTGTTCAACAAGGAAAGATCAAAGCAGAATCAAACTGAAACAAGAATTTGAAACCTAAGAGTTTGTAAAATCTCAAATTGTGAAACCTGGGAAAAAGAATTGAATTTCATCAAGCAAGTTACAGATCTGAAGGGCAAGATCAAATCCAAGTTTCGGTTCTCAGTTTTAAAAGTTGAGTTCTCGGTTGCAAATATACAGGTGAGAAAATCTCAAACTCTGAACCTTTTCATTTTTGTTGTGAGCAAACTTCTTTGACCTAGTCTTTGAATTGATATGATGATTATGTTTGCATGTAGATAAATATAGAGATGATAAGTTTGTTCGGCTGTGTGTGTATGTATATTCACATATATACACTCTCCGATAAATCTACAGACTCAAAGCCATTATAAAAAAATCTACGGCTCCCTATATAATCACTTTTAGGTTTCGATTTATAAACAGAAAAGGATTAGAACAATGTAAATTCGTTTTCAAAAATAGTTTTAGGGAAAGTTATTTTGTGAATACTTTGGGAACTGTTATGTAGCTTATTCCTCTGTATTATTGTTACAGAGCAAAGAAAAAATAAGGAAAATTTAACACTTCTTCATACAAACTATTTTAAAACTTAGGATCATAAATGAATTGTGGTTGTTTAAACTTAAAATCACAAACCTGGAATTTGTTGAAGCTGAACAGTGCAACCATGGATCCTGCATATCAATTTTACAGTAAAAAGAAAACTATATGTTAAATTTGAATATTTTTAATTTGATTATTTAACTTTATATCTTGAATAATCATTCAAAAACAAGATTTTTAAAACAAGTATGATGATTTTTAGTTAGGTGTTTAAGGTGTTGTTTCGAGATGAACAAAAAATGTTTTTTTTTGGTCAATTCCTGAAGATTAAACAGATCTTGGACGTTGAAATTGCTTTTGAAGCTAGCTTATGTTTGCGAAGTCGAGAAAAATGTTAGAAAAAATTTCTACTGCGTGAATTTGGGGGACGAAGAAAATTTACGGTTTTGTGGGGTGTTTTGGTGGTCGTGGTTCTTGAGGTAATGGCGAAGTGATGGATGGACCGGAGGCGACCGCACTGGTAGGGAATGTTGCTGGAGGTCGCGTAGTAGCTTGGGGTCATTTGGCATGAGCTCCAGTGGGATAGATCGCCGTCGGCAAAGAATTTTAGGCGTTTGGGTCAATTTTAGCTTTGGGTCAAACGATTAAATTTTGATTTCTAGCGAACCATTGGGTTTTGGGTGCTCGCGATGCTTACGGATGTCGTCGATGACGTGTTGGAGGCCTCGTCGTTGATCGACGATGGGAATCATGGTTGTGCACGTATACGTGCAGCAATGGTATCAGGTGGTTTACGTGTTTGGGAAGAAGGAAGGCGCCTTGAAGGATGTCTCGGGGGGGCTTTGTGTGTTAACTTGGAGTTTAACTCAAAGTAGATATGTGCGCGAAAGAAAAAAAAACAGTTAGAAAATTTTTAGATTAAAATTTTAGGGCACTCGGGTAAAAATTTGGGAAAACTCGAAGTACAATTCGAGTTCGTGGGGGTTTGGCTCACGGAAACACTCGGGTTCGCCCCGGGATTGTTATATTTCCAGTTTTAAACATTACTGGATTAGTTAAAGGGATTTTTGGAATTACCCTTTGAGACGACCTGACTTTCTTACACCAGAAAGTTGCATCACTAATTTAGAAAGAAAGGGATAGAAGAACAAAGAAAGAGAAAAAAGAAAAAAAAAACACATCAGAATCTCACAGCGGAACGAATGTAATATAATATATAACATATACATAATATCATATACATAAGAGTACACAACATATACAACACATATTAAAGAGTTATGAAAATCTAACTATACAACTCAAGTACACAAGATACGGATACCAAACAAACACAGCGGAACCATAATATCTACACGAGGAAGCCTCCTGCTCCATATCTCCTTCTGAATTCGTCAAGCAAACCTGAATCACTTGACTACTCATACATAATATGAGTACCCAAGAGTTTAATAAAATAGAAAATAAACACTCGGGTCAGACATGTGTCTGGTGTGAGTAAACGGTTTAAAATTGCTCAACTTTAGAAAAACCTTTGATAAGAAAGGTATCACGTAAGACTTCCTACACATAGACATGGAAAAGTGTTTACCTTATCCTAACCAACACATTTGATAGGAAATCCAATGATATTATTATAGTGTCTAGGGTTTTCAAGTAAATAAGAAAATAGCCGAAATTGTTACATCTATTAAATTCCAGCTACTAGCCACAAAAGTGGGTAATACAAACAAAACCGTAGGGTCTCGTAGGAAGAATGGGTTTCCATCAATGGCATGGTTACTGGGGTACCGCCCGTCACAGTAGGTGGCCTAGATCACCGTACCGAGGAGCCACCCTAACTCCTCTGCAACACAAGGTCGGGACCATCCCTTACTAGACAGTCCCGAACAAGACAACCCCGCAGTTGGTGCGCGATTCCAACTGCCCACAGAGCCGAAATAAGAGGGACTTCAAGACATGGGAAAATCTTGTCCTGAAATGGGCGCTACCCACCTAGCCTTGCAGCACCTCTGGTATTTTAGCCATTCCCGGTTGATGAGGCTTGAGGCTACGATTACCTTTATAGAATACATCTATCTTAGAATGCTCATTGTCCACCTGACGATGTTCTGAAAGCATTCAATCCACACAAGTCCGTTCCGGGTTCGAACGGAACCGAAGGCACTATTTCGTTGTACTCATTATGGAATCACCCTCAGAGTCAACGACTATATCCCTAGCACTCTGAATCACGATCTCGAATCTATAAGAACTATCTCCGTCAAACTCATCACGGAATCACCCCTAGAGTTTTATTGACGAATAGTTCTTACACCTCGAGACTTCACTAAGCTCCACTTGGATTTACGACCTAACATTTAATTGGAATCGATGTGGTTTTCAGATATCCAAATATGGAAACCCGATCCCAGTCTCACCGAAACCAAACGCCATTTTAATGTCCAAGTTATTTAAGGGTTTAAACAATTTAACTTATATTCAGGATGATATAAACAAATCAATGAATCACATTATCACTGTTAACTCCTATTATTGCCGCGACCTAAAAGTAAGCAACCTAACTGAAGACGCGACCTAGTGACCCAAGAGATGAAACGATTTAGCGGCCTAATTAGTGAAGCGACCTAGCGATCTGAAGAAGGTTACGACCTAGCGGAACCCAGCGACCTAAGAGTAGCTGCGACCTAAAGTGTTGCGACCTAAGATTGTCTCGGCCTAAAGGCAGCAGCGACCCAAAAAGGCAGCGACCTAAAAGAACAAGCAACCTAAAAAAGGGCGCGACTTAACTGCAGAAGTAACCTGGCGATCTAAGGATTGTTGCGACCTAACAGAAAGCTGCAACCTAAAGGAGGCCGCGACCTAAGAGTGAGTGCGACCTGAAGATGGACTCGACCTATGGAACTCCGCGACCTAACTATCCACCGACCTAAGAAGCTCCGCGACCTAAGGAAGGTCGCGACTTAAGGGACTCAGCGACTTAAGATTAACTATGGCTGCAGAAAAGTACTCGCGACCTAGGTTAGGTCGCTAACGACCTAAATACCAGAATATAGAAGACTATGCAATGCCACAGGGGGATAGGTCGCTCACGACCTAGGACTTGTGCAAATCAGCATGCGTGAGGAAGGAGGGGCCAATACTCTTCAGGTCGACTACAACCTTACTTAGGTCGGTCACGACCTACGACCTTACTTAGGTCGGTCACGACCTACGACCTTACTCTGAAAAATGCCTATAAATATGACCCTAACTCCAACTAGCAAAGGACTTTGGGGGCTCATTCTCTTCAAGCGCCGTTACTCTGCTGCATTCCAAGCCAATCAAACACTTAAAGCTCTCAAGACACGAAGAACGCTACAAACAACTTCGAGAAAATATCACACACATCCAACATGGATTTGTAGACTCTAATCTCCATTGAAGTTTAGGCTACTTGTTCTAAGTGACTTGTAATTCAAAGTGTATTGTACTTGGACAGAATTGTATCAGCTTGTAACGAGATCATCAATAAAAGTACTTAAAGTGGACGTAGGCTATACCCTTAAGCCGAACCACTATAAAATTGTTGTTGTTTACTGCTTTTCCGCTATTATCTGCTTGTAATCTGTTCCCGAGTTATCGGGTGGTGCTTTCACAACTATAACTCATACACCGGGGTGTTAGCGTTCAAATTTTAGCGTTAACATTTTTGGTGCTTTCACTGAGAATTGAACTCAGGGTGAGTTATCATCATTGCTTCACAGAGGTTTGTAGAGAGAATTTCCTTGAAAAGCAGAAGTCTATCCGAGATTATGGCTCCTGGAAGGAAGAGTAGATCTGTCTGATCTGGGAATAGTCAAGAGGGAACCTCCGCTTCCCCTATATCGAATCAAGCCACTCCAGCTGTCGGAGTTACAAAGGCAGAGCTGGACGCTGCAATCTTAGGGCTGAACCAACAGATCAATGCCCAAAATGCACAATTCGAGGCTCAGAATGCCCAGAATGCCCTAATTCTGAATAGGTTGAACGATTTGCTTGGGGCAAACCGTCAACCGGCAAGTAATTAAAGGAATTTGGCTGGCAACATTCGTGATGCTGAAGAAAGAAATGCTCCTGAAAGGGATGCTAGCCCCTTTGAACAAACACTTCCAGAGGCTGGTGGATCTAGAACTCGACATGATGAGGAGTATCTTTCTGAAATGGTCCGACAAATTATGAAAGAGAGTATGCAGAGGGTTGAAGACGAGAAAGAATGGGGTTTCGCCCCAAGTAAAACTACTTTTACTGAGAAAATCTTAAAGGCTGAATTCCCAAGGAAGTTTGTCTCACCAACCATTCCAGCTTACAGGGGGACGAGTGATCCAAACGAATTCTTATACAAGTATGATTGGCACATGACAGGTGCCAGAGCCTCTGATGAAATAAAGTGCAGATATTTTCCTATGTATCTCGAAGGTGTCGCTCTGCTTTGGTTCACCAAACTTCCAGTCCGATCTATCGATCAGTTTTCTGACTTAACCCGGAAGTTCAAGGAGCAGTTCAGACTATACGCTTCAAAAGCCAAGGATATCATGTCACTGTCAAGTTTGGAGCAGAATCCAGGGGAGACTATCAGATCTTTCTTAAACCGCTTTAATATAGCACTAGCTGAGGTGGACAATGCAGAACTGCGAATGATATTGACTTATCTGATGAAGGGTATTGACAAGTCAAGCGAGTTTGGGAAATGGCTAAACATGAAGGAACCAAATTCCCTTGAAAAGTTCTATAAAAAAGCAGATGAATTCATACGCTTAGAAAGTCGCCCCGTACCGGTAAAGGCAGTGTTGGAAAAAGCGGAAGAAAACACTGTTCTTCCACGCAAGAATGAATCTGTAGGGCAAAAAAGGGAAAATAACAATGGGAAGAAGCAGAGTAATCTGAAGAAGCCCCGATCCTTCAAGCCATCAGAATATACTCCTTTATCAGATACGCCGGAGCGTATCTACCTTGCCACTAAAGATTCTATTGACTTTCCTAAACCTCCTCCTCTAAGGACCGGGAAAAAGGCTATACAGAGTGGGAAGTTCTGCCGCTTCCATAATCAACCCGGTCACGAGACCGACGAATGCCGTCAGCTGAAAAATCTGATTGAAGAGTTGCTAAGGGAAAACAAACTACAACAATTTGTGAAAAAGAATAGCAACAATCCTGCTTCATCTAGTCAGGGGCAACATGCTCCTACTCATAAGCCTAGGACGATTGAGAAGACTTCAGGGCATGAATCTGGAAGGCCCATTATCAATGTCATTACAGGAGGACCTCACCCAGCGGGCAGAAGCTGGGGTGAGATGAAAAGGTATACTCGAGCTTTAAAGTATGTACCGACCGAGGAAGATGTATTCGTTTTGGAAGGTGCTACGCCCTTGAAGCAACAAAGAACTCTTGATGATGATATTGTATTCAAAGCTAGGGGTTCTGCAGGTATTGAAGCTCCTACCTTGGATCCCTTAGTCATCTCGGCTGGTATCGGGCCAGCTATCGTCAGAAGAGTTCTCATTGATTGTGGCGCATCCTGCAATATCCTCTTCAAGAAAACATTCGACCAAATGAAGATCCCTACAGCTGATGTGCAAGCTTCATCGCATAAAATCGCTGGCTTCACTGGGGAGCCAAAACAGCCGGTAGGAACCATTGATTTGTTCGTGGAACTTGGAGAAGGAGAAAGAAAAATGGTCCGCAAGCAAACTTTTGTGATTGTCGACGAATTTTCTGCTTACAATGCTTTCCCTGGTCGTCCAACTCTGGCAGCGTTCAAAGCTGTTCTTGCCCCGTGGTGCCTCACCATTAAATTCCCTACAGACAATGGAGTAGGAGTAATAAAAGGGGATCAAAATGCTGGGCGAGAATGTTATCTGACAGAGCTACGAGAAACCAGAAAAAGAGAAATGGGAAAGAATGCGGCAGCCCCAATCCGCATCAAAGAACCAGCCTTGTAGCAATTACAGGGCGGACCCTGCACTGGCGAGCACAGCGGAGCAAGGAATGAGATGGACCCTAGAAAAGTCGGTGCAGGGGAAAATAGAGTGGTACCAGTGGAAACGACAATACCAATACCTGTTAACCCAAAGGACCCAAACAAGGTGTTGAATGTGGGATCACAACTTAATGCGTCAATTCAGAATATCTTAATATCTTTTTTAAAGGCAAATCTGGATGTTTTTGCTTGGACTCATGCCGATATGTGCGGAATATCCCCGGAAGTTGCAGTGCATGCCCTAAATATTGATCCAAAATTTACACCTGTGAAACAGAAGAGGAGAACTCAAGGTCCAGAAAGGTCGACGGCGTTAAAAGAAGAAGTTGATCGGCTCATAGAGAATAATTTTATCAAAGAGTCTACCTATCCGAATTGGGTTTCAAATCCAGTGCTGGTTAAGAAAGCCAACGGAAAATGGAGAGTATGCATCGATTTTTCAGATCTAAACAAGGCCTGCCCCAAAGACTGCTTCCCATTATCCAGAATTGACCAATTGGTAGACGGAACAGTGGGACACGAATTGTTATCTTTTATGGATGCTTACTCCGGATATAACCAGATCATGATGCATGAGCCGGATCAGGAGGACACGAGCTTTATCACCGAAACTGGTCTTTACTGCTACAGAGTTATGCCCTTCGGGCTGAAGAATGCAGGGGCAACATACCAAAGACTCGTTAATGCTATGTTCAAACCACAACTGGGCAAGACTATGGAAGTCTACGTCGATGACATGTTAGTAAAGTCTAAGAAAGCGGTGGATCACATAGAACATTTAGCAGACATGTTCGCTGTCCTCCGGAAATACGGAATGAAGCTCAATCCTTTAAAATGTTCATTTGGAGTGGAATCCGGCAAGTTTTTAGGCTTCATCGTGAGCGCTAGGGGCATTGAGGCCAGTCCAGCTCAAATTACTGCATTGAAAGAAGTCAAAGCTCCTAGAACAAAGAAGGAATTGCAAAGTCTCAATGGAAAAGTCGCCGCCTTAAGTCGGTTACTTTCCAAAGCCACAGATAAATGCATCCCGTTCTTTGACGCTCTAAAGAAAGGAAAGAAAAACTTCGATTGGACTCCCGAATGCCAAAAAGCCTTTGATGAATTGATTCGCCATATGGAAACGCCTCCAATACTTTCTAGGCCTGGCGATGGCGAGGATCTTCTTATATACTTGGCATTATCATCTCATGCTTTAAGTGCAGCGCTGATACGAGAAGATAAAAGGATTCAACGTCCAGTTTACTATATCAGCAAAAGACTCACCGGGGCAGAGATGAATTACTCTAAGTTGGAAAAACTTGCCTATTGCCTACTAATTGCGTCTAGGAAGTTGAGGCAATATTTTCAAGCTCATCCTATCAGAGTCCTCACTGATCAACCTTTAAAGCAAGTCCTGTTTCGCCCTGAGACTTCGGGCCGTCTTCTAAAGTGGAATATTGAACTCAGTCAGTATGACATCACTTATCATCCCCGAAAAGCAATCAATGGACAAGCTTTAGCAGATTTCATCGCAGAATTCACAGATAAGGGTAACAGTGAGGAGGAAACAGTCGATGATTCCCCAATCCAATGGAAGTTATATGTCGATGGTGCGAGAAACGACTACTGTTCTGGAGCCGGAGTTGTACTTGAGACCCCAGAAGGCCGATCATTATGCTATGCACTAAGATTGAAATAAAACTTCCAAGTGTTGAAACGTGAAAAGGCTTTCTTCGAAGGCACAACTCTTTGGAGGTACACGTTTTACCAAGATTGAAATAAAACTTCCAAGTGTTGAAACGTGAAAAATCCCTCCTTAGAGGTACAACCCCCCCCCCCCTCCGGAAGCATAATCAAGAAGAAAGACCTCTTCGGAAGCCCACGTTTCACCGAGATTGAAATAAAACTTCCAAGTGTTGAAACGTGAAAAGGCTTTCTTCAAAGGCATAACTCTTTGGAGGTACACGTTTCACCAAGATTGAAATAAAACTTCCAAGCGTTGAAACGTGAAAAAATCCCTCCTCAGAGGTACAAATTTCTATTTAAAAGAAAAATCCTCATCAAGAGAATACTTTAACTTTCGAAGGAAGAGTGATTTACCTATTCTAAAAAAAAGGGGGGAAAGAAAGTTAAAGTACATTCAGAGGTCCGCTTTACCACATAGAAGAATTCACTTGGCAAAATGTGTACATACGCAAAAGGAAAAAGCGACTTCTTTGAAGGACAAAGCGTAAAAACTTATATGAAAGGAGTTGTACTCTATGAAAAATCTTTTCACGAATGAAATAGTCATTCTACAGAAAATAAGAGTGCAAGTCCTCTCGAAGTATAGAAAATTGCAGTAAGCTTATGATATGGGGGCAGCATGGTATAGTTGTATACGATATGATATAGCTACATCGGTAAAGTACGCTCAAACAACATACCATAAGCTCACTGCAATGTCATATAAATAAACTTGTGCAAAAATGAATAATAAATGCATTCTCAAATTCAAACAGGAGTTTATACAAAGAAAGAGGAATCATTTTATTCAACATTACTTTATATACAGGTACAAGTTTCAACAAAAGAAAAGCGGGGGGCCGATACCCGCACAATTCTCGACCAATACATGCAAAAGACGAGAAGCTAAAAGCTGAAGTCTTCATTTCTTCTTGCCACCCTTGGACCCTTTGCCCGGCCGAATGATTAGTTTTTCAGGTCTATCTATAGGCATAAGGGAAGAAGGAGAGGGAGGTGCAACCGGTGCGACTTCCGGTTCCTCTTCAGTGGTGATGATTTTCTTCCCCCTCCTCTTCGATGTTCCGTGCTTCTTTCTTCTCTTCGAAGAAGACTCACTCCCTGGAGTAACAAAAGCGGACAAAACTACGTCATCAGAGGGAGTCCACTCCGGAGAGATCTCGCCTCCTTCAAGTCCCTCGTCCTTCTGCTCTTGCGAAGCGATAGGGTCATCCAAGCCATGAAGAGCCTCAATCTGTTCCTCTTGTGACCCGGGTTGTGAAGCAGAAGGAGGAGTCACCTAAAGAGACGGAGGAGGGATAACAGAAGGAAGTGAAGTCTGCACAGCACTTGGCATTTCAACTGCAGAAGAAGAGAAATTAAAAATATTAGTATCTCCCCGAAAGAAGGGAGATATGGGTTCGTCGAGATTCAAGAAGTAATCGAGAAGCTCATCAAACTTTTGAGGAGTAAGCAAGCGATCCACCTGAATCGGACCAATATCAAAATTACCTGAAGATGTTTGCTTCGTAAGTTCAATCTCATAATTCTGAGCCCCGATATCCTCCAAAGCCTCATCATCAGTAGGGGTGATTACCCCGGTTCTTATAGGAGGCGGCGAAGAAGGCGGCGAATGAGCACTAGAGCCTGTAATGTCCACTTCGGGAGAAACTAAAGGACGTTCAGAAGTGGTAGGCGGTATTTCTCTCTCAGAATGTTCTCCTTCCGCCATTCCGGCCCGTACCTTGGCGAGTTGCTCTTTTCCCTTGGCAAGAGCGGCGCGGGCATCATCATCGAGATAATGCTCTTCAAGAGCTGTCTCGGCGTAGCCAGCACCTTTGCCACCTAGCATATCAAGTGCTGCCTCCCAGACTTCAGCTAATGTAATTTCGTATTTAGGGCCTAGAAAGGCAAGGCTGCCACGCCCCAAAATGCTATTGTTGGGCGAATTTTCACCCAGAAGATCTCGAGACCAGAAAGCCACAGTTTCACTCGGGTTCGCAATCTCCACTTCATTCAGCACGACCAATCACCTCCTCATTCGGCCTTCACCTCATTCGGGCTCCCTCCATTCGGCTACTCCACTACCGGATCTACCCCCTACCGAGCCAACCTCATTCGGTCCACCACTCCATTCGGCATAAGCTCCTGCCGAACCAGACTTCACCGGACCAGGCCCACCGGACCAACCTCTCCAATATCCACCCATCACCGGACCACCATAGCCGGACCAGGCACCACCGGACCAAACTCCAACATCTCCCTACCGAACGAGGCTACCACCGGTCCAACCTCACCACCGAATGAAGCTCGCCGAACTAGAATGCTACCAGACCAGATTGCCTCAGCCCGGGCCCACCAGCAGCTATATACCTCCAAGACCCCTGCCCCCTACCTCACTCTATAAATAGAGGGGCAGGGGTACAACAATGGCAGACAAGTTTGAGAGCTCAAGCAAGGAAGGAACTTTCAAACTACTTTCATACACTTGTATACAAAGCATTGTACTTGTAATCTGGAAGAAGAAAGATAATAACATATAAAGTGGACGTAGGCACATTCTGGCCGAACCACTATAAATCTGCGTGTCTTTTACATTTCAGCCCTTACTTTTCTCATATTTACATACTCATCTAAAATCATTGAAAATCACACATACTCAACTAAAATAATACGACTTGGAGGTGTTTGTCCATTTTTTGTGCAAACATTTTTGGTGCTTTCATTGAGAGCTGAACTCAGGCTTCATCTTCTCCCACTCAACCTTCTTCCTAACAACATCACTCGTTGCTTAGAAACCATGCCTTCCAAACAGAGAAGGGATGTTAACAAAGGAAAGAACATCGCAACTAGCAGCCTTCCAGATCCAGCAATCACAGATCAGCCCACTTCAACAGCAGTACCAGATGAAAATCAGGAAAATCCAATTGGTCCCGCAACGGAACGACCAATCACTAGGGCAGATCTGGACAGGGTTGTGGCTGAAGTAACTAACCGCTTCACATCCCAACAAGAAACTTTGGTGGACCAACTCATGACACGCTTAAGGGATGCTGAAGAGTCCAACCGCAACACTGAATCATGGGGTGAATCCCAATCCGGAGGATCCCGGAGGCAACAAAGGTCTTCACTCTTCGAACAAGCTATCAACAGGAAAAACAATCATAGGGGCCGCGCCCGGACTCAGCCCGAATCCCGACTCGAGGAAGCCCTTGGTGCCGAGCCCAGCGGGGGAGGCACCAGGCGAGGGTCGGATGTAGCTGAGCCAGTCATGCCACCTAATCATAGAAACCCCGCTGAACGGAGCCGAGCTAGGACCCAGCCCGAAGTTGACCCCATGGATGTGCTCGAAACAGAACCCCACAGGGGAAGATCAAGGCAGGGGGCAACTGTAGCTGGTCCTAGCGTGCATCCAAGCAGCCAAAGACAACCACTGGATAATGCTCGAAGTGATAGATTGTACCATCCCTACAGGTCATCTGGACGAGATAGATCCCGCAGGGAAGAGCCAAGCTCATTTTTGTCCGCTCCAAATTCTGAAGAACGAATGGCACGATTATTCAGAGAATGTGTCCAACGGGAGCAAAGGGACCGGGGAATAGGCGCTAGGGTCACCAGTCCCTTTACCCGAAATATCGAAACTGCCATCACTCCCCGGGAATGGAAAATGCCAACCATGGAACCTTACAAAGGAACTTCCGACCCCATCGTACACCTGCAGAGATACACCCAGCATATGCTCATGAGTGGAGCAACAGAAGGAGTATTATGTAAATGCTTTCCGCTATTCCTATCAGATCTAGCTACCTCCTGGTTCTGCCATCTACCCCAAGGATCCATCAGCTCATGGGAGATGTTAAAAGAAAGGTTTATTAGCCAGTTCCGCATCCATGTGGAACAACCCAGGGATGCTTATTCTCTATCCAATGTCAAACAGAAATCCGGAGAGACGCTGCAACAATATCTAACACGGTTCAACGCCGCAGCGGCAGCAGTTCAAGATGCCGATGAAAAACTCACTCTAATGGCCCTCTGTAGTGGTGTACATCCAGACACCAAGTTTGCCAGAAGATTAACTAAGGAAAAACCAGCTACCTTGCCTGATTTCTTCCATGAAGCTGGAAAGTATATGAGACTTGAAGACGCTGCTACGGAGAGGCAGTCAGGGCAACAAGGCAAGATAGTTCAGGACAAGGTTCCCACTGCAGCTAAGGACGCTCGAAGAAATGAATCTAGAGACAATGCTGGGGGCAGAAAGGTTGAGAAGCGCCAATATCGACCAGGGCCAAGATTTGACTCCTACACTCCTTTGAATGAAACAATTGAAAACATCTACCTAGCCACTCAGGGCGAACTCGGATACAAGCGCCCCCCGCACAAGAAAGAATCAGATAACGCACTCAAGTCCGGAAAGTTCTGTCGCTTCCACGAATCCCATGGACATGACACCAATGAATGCCACCATCTTCGGGACTTGATCGAAGAACACATTAGAAGAAAAAGACTGGAACGTTATGTGAAAAGTCAGAACAGGACTCCAACTCCTGCCAATGAGAACTCAAAGCAACCCCTCCCAGAAGTAGGCGGAGGGAATCGCAACAATCACAACACCAGTGGCTCTAGTCAAGAGAAGATAGTGGTCCTTACCATCTCAGGAGGACCACACATCGCCGACAGAAGTTGGGCAGAGATGGAAAGGTACGGCAAGTCGCTTAGAAATGCAGAAGGCTATGTTAACTCCATCACGGAAGAACGCCACCCGAAACGAAAAGAGAACGACGACATCATATTCAGTAGGCGTGATTTGGAAGGAAGACAGTACCCACATATGGATCCTATGGTCATCTCTGCCTGGTTCGGTCCAGCTAAAGTTTTTCGGATTCTAATAGACACAGGAAGCTCCGTAAATATCCTATTCAGACATGCTTTCGACAAAATGAAGTTATCAATGAAGGATGTATCCCCCTGTGACAAACCACTGCACGGTTTCACCGGAGATGCAAAAATGCCCCTCGGGCAACTTGACCTCTTCGTCGAAATAGGAAGTCATCCCCGCTCCGTTGTGCGAAAACAAACGTTCGTACTAATAGAAAACCACTCGGCTTACAACGCTTTCTTGGGAAGACCAGCCTTGTCTGACTTTCAGATTGTATTAGCCCCCTGGTGCCTGAAAATGAAATTTCCAACAGACAACGGAGTAGGAGAAGTAGAAGGAGATCAAGGTGCTGCCCGAGACTGCTACGTAACTGAACTTCGCAATAACCGCAGAAAGAATAAAGGAAAAGATGCAGAGACTACTCTCTGCATGAAAAGCTTGGAGGCATAGCAACTAAAGAAAGCCCCTCCTCTTCGATACACAAGCGATCCCTTCAATGAACTAGACCCCAGGGATAATGAGGAGGAGGCTACCGCCGAGCCTGCCGAGGCTATGGAATTCGTATCGGTAGATAAGCATGATTCAAGTAGACTATTAAAAATCGGATCTCAGCTGAAAACGGAATTGAAGGATCAACTCATTGACTTTCTCCGCCACAACTTAGATGTATTTGCGTGGACCCATGCCGATATGACAGGAATCTCCCCAGACGTAGCATGCCACATGTTGAACATCGATCCCACCAAGGTACCAGTAAAGCAGAAAAAGAGGAGCATGGGGGCAGAGCGATCAGCAGCCCTTGATGAGGAAGTAAAAAATCTACTTGCTAATGGCTTCATACGGGAAGCCATCTACCCAGAATGGATCGCTAACCCAGTGCTAGTAAAAAAGGCCAATGGAAAGTGGCGAACATGTATTGACTTCTCCAATCTGAATGACGCTTGCCCGAAAGACTGCTTCCCACTTCCCCGAATTGACCAACTCGTGGACAGCACAGCTGGGCACGAACTCCTATCTTTTATGGATGCATACTCCGGATATAACCAGATCCCCATGCACGCTCCCGATCAGGACCACACTAGCTTCATCACCGACCGCGGATTATATTGTTACAAAGTCATGCCTTTTGGACTCAAAAATGCTGGAGCTACCTATCAACGCCTCGTCAACAAAATGTTCGCAGAACTGATAGGACGTACTATGGAAGTATATGTGGATGACATGTTGGTGAAGTCCAGGAAAGCCAACGACCATGTAAGCCATCTGGACGATATGTTTCGGGTACTTCGCCGATATGGAATGAAGCTGAATCCTCTAAAGTGCTCCTTCGGAGTATCATCGGGAAAATTCTTAGGATTCATCGTCCACGCCAGAGGAATCGAAGCAAACCCTGAACAAATCCGAGCTTTAAAAGAAATAAGGATACCTTCCACTCGAAAAGAAATGCAGAGCCTAAACGGAAAGGTGGCCGCCCTAAGCAGATTCATTTCCAAGGCAACTGACAAGTGTGTCCCTTTCTTCGAAGCACTAAAGAAAGACAAAGGGAGGTTCGAGTGGACCGACGAATGCTTAAAAGCCTTCCTCAACCTAATCAAACACCTTCAGAGACCACCAGTACTCTCAACTCCAAATGAAGGTGAAGTGTTATACCTATACCTCGCTGTATCATCTCATGCTCTAAGCGCCGCCTTGGTAAGAGAAGAAGACCGCACACAACGCCCGGTTTACTTTGTAAGTAAGAGATTTACAGGGGCAGAGGCCAGATATCCTAAACTTGAGAAATTAGCATATTGTTTATTGATCGCGTCACGAAAACTGCGACACTACTTCCAGTCTCACTCCATCAGGGTTCTAACCGATCAACCACTAAGACAAGTGCTCCATCGTCCTGACACTTCTGGGCGACTCCTCAAATGGTGCATCGAACTAAGTCAGTATGATATCACCTACCATCCTCGTACCGCTATCAAAGGACAAGCCATGGCTGATTTCATTGCCGAATTCACTATCAACGAAGGCAAGGAACAATCTGAAGTAGCAAAAAACATCAAGTGGAACCTCTTTGTAGACGGAGCATCGAACGAACAAGGCTCGGGGGCAGGTATTGTGATCATCACCCCCAGGGGAAGAAAGTTGTACTATGCATTGAGATTGGAGTTCACGGCCACTAACAACGATGCTGAATATGAAGCAGTAATAGCGGGATTGGAACTGGCCCTAGAAATTGGAATCAATTCCTTATGTATTCATAGTGATTCTCAGCTTATCGTAAACCAGGTACTAGGAGAATTCCAGACTCGAGGAGAACGACTCACAGCATACCTAAAGAAAACCAAACTGCTGCTCGATCAATTGGACCATTATCTAATCAAACACATTCCTCGAGAAGAAAACCAAGAGGCAGATGAACTTGCAAAGCAAGCTAGCATGAAGGACAGCACCATTCCCGGAGCACCAGCAATCTCAAGGCAGCTAGCCCCAAGTTTCGAACAAGTAAATCTGATAACTGCAATCGAAGAAGGAACCTGGATGACTCCTATCCGGAAATATTTGCAAGATGGCATACTACCCGACAGGCGTGACGAAGCCAAGAAGATCTTGAGAAAAGTTCCCCACTACACAATACAAGAAGGCATCCTCTACCGGCGTGGCTTCTCTAGCCCCTTATTAAGATGCGTCGCCGGAAGGGAAGCCAAGGAGATATTAACAAACATCCATCAGGGAGGATGCGGAGATCACACTGGAGGACAGACTTTGGCAAGAAAGATACTCCGATATGGATATTACTGGCCCACACTAAACAAAGATACCCTAGACTTCGTTAAGAAATGCGACAGATGTCAGAAGTTCGCCAAGATCCCTCGACTGCCCACAAACGAAATTACTCAAATGACCAGCCCTTGGCCCTTTGCTGTATGGGGAATTGACTTAATTGGCGAACTGCCAACGGGCCGAGGCGGAGCCAAATATGCTATAGTGGCAGTCGATTATTTCACCAAATGGGTGGAAGCGGAACCTTTAAATAAAATATCTTCAGCAAAAATTATTAACTTCTTGATCAAAAACATTCTGTGCAGGTATGGAGTCCCCCTCAAGATCGTATCAGACAACGGACTCCAATTTGACAGCGAAGAATTTGCCGACTGGTGCCAAGAGCATGGAATTCATAAAAGCTTCTCATCAGTAGCTTACCCTCAGGCAAACGGACAAGTTGAAGCTGTCAACAAAATTCTCAAAACCCTAATCAAGAAGAAACTTGAAAAGTCAAAAGGCGCTTGGGTGGACGAACTTCCTACGGCACTATGGGCATACCGCACATCTTTCAGAACATCAACGGGACATACTCCTTTCTCTTTGGCATATGGATCGGAGGCAATGCTCCCAGTTGAGACTATTGTGCCTTCCCACCGTAGGATCCACTACAACCCAGAAGAAAACGAAGAACTCCTCCTCATGTCTTTGGAACTGATTGAGGAAAGGAGAAACGATGCAGCACTCAAAGCAGCAGCTCACAAACAAAAAGTGGCAGCACTATACAATTCCAAAGTCAAGCATCGCAGCTTACAAGAAGGAGATCTTGTCCTCAGGCGAATCTTTCCGCGCCCCGGGGCACTGGACCCCATCTGGGACGGACCATATGTAATTCACAAAGATCTCCACAACGGAGCTTACATTTTGTCAACAGTGGACGGAGAGGTGTTCCAGAGGGCATGGAACATCCGACACCTCCGTCGATACTTTTCTTAACTTGTACTGCCCATATGAAGTGAATTAACAAAGAGAACCAGTGGACGTAGGCATTTTCGTGCCGAACCACTTTAAAAAATCTTGTCTCTTTTTAACTTGTTCCTTTATGTCTTGGCTACTTGTTAAGTTTTATCCCTTTCTGTTGAACAAAATCCTATGGCATCTCCACTCAAGACGCACCGCGGCCTCATCTAGACTAGGCCTAACAGGTACGCCACGATTCTATGCACTCGCCAATGAGACTCTTTTGCTCCAGCATCCCTCTGCTGCGGGTTAACTCATTGCGCGCCTGCCCTCAAAGCCAACTGTAATGAGCCGATTATAAGTCATCATAAAGGCCGACTATAGCCGATGGCAGCTCATTACGGCGTTCGGCTCGTCGGTAACCGTGAACCTACTTTAAGCCCCAACATAAGGTGTGGCCAGCCAGGGGTAGTTCACGGCCAACGGCACCCACGCTAGCCGGCCACGGTAAATCGAATAATACCCACGATTACGGACCATAACGGTTCGGGTAGTTACCGTGCGCGATCTCGGCTCCGATGTGTCTTAAGTGCGGCTGTGGTAAAAAAGAAAACTCCCCGCGGAGGCGTAAGATGGGTGACAAATGTCTCCAAGACCCACAGCTAGGGAAAGTGACTACAAAACCCGTTTGCCACGAACTTAAGCACATCGACGGCCTTCCGTGACTGGAAGTTTTACTTTTACTATATTTCCATTTCATTTAAATATTTTTCTCCTATCCTGTGTAACAAACTCTAAAGTACAGGAAACCAAATAGGAAGCATTCACTCATGAGGCTCTAAGCCTGCGTACTGGGTGGCAGGGCGCTCAGCTATACCCGTAAACAGTTACACAAGACACTCAAAGCTACCGCCTGCGAATAAAACATAAAGGGCGGTACTCTCTTCTCTTGTACATAAATGCGCAACTATAACTTATTCATACACTGACATTGCAAAACGTGAAATTATATTTCAAGCAAAAACTTAACATCAAACACAAGTGGAATCACAGGCATATACATAATTATACTTCTCACACAGCACATAAAGATAGCAACAACACTTAAACATGACAAAATCAGCTTATATTATAAGATCACACGAAGTTATTCTTTGCAAATAATTTTATTACAGTTGCATATCAAAGACTAACATGAACAGTGATAAAAAAGAAACAAAAAGATGGCAGATGCATCCACACTCCATCACCAACTCCCCCAGCCTACTTAGCCGCAGGATCGGAGCCCCCAGCATGTGGATCTGAAGTCCCACCTGTCCAGATCGGAAGAGGAATTCATTAAACGAACGATCAAGTTATGAAAACACGGAAAGAAAAGAAAGGGAAAAAGAATAACTCACCAGCATCCGCCGCTTGATCCTCATCATCCAACTGCACGCCCGCTTCCTCCGCAGCAAGCAGCCGCATCCCCTCCTTCACCGCCGCTTGCTCCTCCTTTGAGAACTGAGCAGTAACCGCACTCAAGTTGAAAGCCTCTCCGCCTTCCTTACCCGCGTTCACCCTGGCCTCCTCTAAAGCCTGGAGATACACCTTGGCCATGACCCGAGGGTAATCGTCCATCCAAGACAAGCCGCCCTCTTTCCAAGTATGGAAGTACATATCCTGAAGCATCTCATCCATCATCCCCTCATTTTCCTCAAACTCCCTCACCCGAGCCTCGGAAGCTTGCAACTTAGCGACGGCGACGTCCCTCTCTGATTGGTATCTCAAGCAGTCAGCCTGGAGTGACCTCCTCATTTCCTCCTCCTTCAACCTAAGGGACCTCCTCATCTCCTCCATCTCCTCCTTCAACTCAGCCTGAGCCATCTCCGCAGCCTCGAGTCTCCCCGACAACTCCTCTACCCGCTCGAGATCCGCATTTCGAACCTCATCCACCGTTGTAATGGCCATGTTAATCCGCTCCCTGCAGGTAACCTCCATCTTCCGTAACTCCGCCCTACTGGCCTTCTCCATGGTCTCTTTCAGACGCTGGGAGGCTTCCTCATGCTGGGAGATCTGGATGGCTTGGTCGGCAAGCTGCTTGGCCTGATCGGCAACCTTTAGCCTTAACCGAATATTAGCACTCCCAATCTCCTCCCCGGCCTTGACCAATCGAGCATGATGCTCCATTAACTTCTTAGTCTCTTCGGCCACCCGGTCAATATTAGCCTTGGCCTCGTCCCCCATAGTAACTACCCGAGTAGTAAGCAGATCAAGATCTAGGGACTTGGCCTCATCCAGCACACGTACCATGGGGTTGCGGGGAAGTAGGTGCTCGCCCGTGGTCTCATCAAATGAAATATCCCGAAAACTTGGGTCTAAATCAGGATGACCGGCAAAAGGGTCACGAGGCACGGGGCGAGGCACATCGGGACGCCTTATATGAATGACAGTAGATCTCTTGGAAGGAGGAGGAGGGGGGCAGGGCTCCGTGCTCTCCTCCGTAGTATCACAAGGAGGCTGAGTAGGGGGAGACAGAGTAGGAAGCTGCGAAGCAGAAGAAGACTCAAATAAGGAACGGCTCCGCTTCCTTTTCTGAATGCCCTCTTCGATGACCCCAAGAAGAGGGCGGTACTTGACTACGTCCCCAGTGCGATCAGTAGAAGGTTTCGCGGAAGCTCTCCTCGACTTAAATTGTTCAAGGCGGTGTCGAACATCCGACGTTTTACCCGCCTGGCCTGCCCCTGGAATAAAGAACAAGTGTTACGAACATACAATAATCCGCAATTCAAAAAATGTGCTAGGTTAAAAAGAAAGAAAAGTGAGGAGACACATCTGTTATACAAACCCGGCGGAGGAGTGGGATACTGCAATAAGTCCTGGATCTCATTCCAGGACGGAAGTGAACCGTAAAAAATTTCTAAGTCCCTATCGAAAATGGAATCGGCAGAAGACAAAAGTTCACCTTGCATCGCCGGGGTCACCCTAGCTGAGGAACCCTTAGAGGATGGGTCAGTGCTAACCACAGCTTTGCCGGTTTCCTCTGCCCTCTCCGTTTCCTTCTCTGTTTCCGACTCCCCCTCTGACTCCCCGAAGGCCCGACGGAGAGCCTCATCCAGTTCGAGGTCCTGCTCAGAGGTTAGAGCAGCAACACCGCTACCACCCTGACCATCGTCATCTCCTCCACCCTCCGACCCTTCTCCAACTTCACCTCCTTCCTCCTCTTCTACACCTTCCTCCTCCGGGACATCCGGGCAAGTACTTGGAGAAGGGCCATCGGACTCCTTGAGCTTCTTGCCTCCTACGACTGGACGTTGTGCAAAGGGCTTCCTCTTGCCACCCTTCGCTGTCACCCCACCTTTAGGCTGGGCAGCCTTCTCTTCTGCCGTGTCCCTCTGTTTGACTACGGACTGATGTGGGAGGATCAAATTATACGACAAGAGCCTGGCATTCCTAATCAGATAAGCAGCCGATCTGTCTCTCCCGGAAATAGCTTCAATTTCTGCTGCCATCCGAACCAAGCGATCATCTTCCACAATCGCAAAACCACCTGTCGCTAGCAAGAAATAAAAGCGCATAAGAGAGTGAATTACAGCCAAGACAGGAATTATGAGTAGAGTTTTTACTTACATCCGGAGGTAAATCGGCGAATAGAGACGGAGTCATCCCTGACAAAGAACCACTCCTTCTTGAACATACTATACTTCGAGTATAAATCCAAAACAGGCTTGAAGGAAACAGCTGACTCCAAGCTAATATATGGGGACCCCTTCCTGTACCCCCTCAGATTGTACAGATATCGTATTTCCCGGTGGGAGGGGGCACGCCCGTATCTCTTCTGGAAGATAGCATACAAGCAAACCAGAATGGCATAAGAGTTGGGCTGGAGCTGGAATGGAGCCACCTTCAGATAAGTGACGAAGCTTAATATCCAGGCGTTGACTGGAGGAATAGCCCCGCACATACAATGGTAACGGCTGTAAGCAAAGTACCCCTCAGGGGGATCATATGGCATGACCCCCTCCCCCGGTAACAGCATAAGAGCCCTGTCTATCCCAAAGGAACGGGATATAACGTCAAGTTGCTCCTCCTTTAGGGAGCTAGGAAAGCAGTCGGGAGGGGAGACCAGAAGTTCCTGTGGACCATGTCCGTCCACCAACGACCTCGGAACAGGTCGATGTTGCCCGGATCCTGGTTGGGCTGGGGGCACAGAAGAAGACTCTCCTCCATCCTTGGATTTCCGTCTGTCTGATCGTGTTTCCGCCTTGCGAGACATTTATCTGCATACACAAAAGTGAAAAACATGATGTTAGAACAAGAATACAAGCAAGCATACATAAGTCCAGAGTTCCACCCAAAGACCGAATACAAAGTTCATTCGGCACTAGGGTCTTATGCTCATTCGGCACTAGGGACTTAAGTTCATTCGGCAATGGGGTCATAAGTCCATTCGGCACTAAAAAACACATCCGGTATACATATCATTCGGTAAAACAAAACCCTTCGTGTGCATTCGGCAATCATATTCATTCGGTGATAAAAAACCATTCGGCAAAAGAATATATACCTAATTCGGTATAAGCTTGGTTCGGCAGAAGTTTGGTTCGGCTAAAAATTGATTCGGCTCTCTTTGGTTCGGTAAGGGAAAACTAAGGGGGGTAGCCTCTATATATAGGCAAACTCAGGATTGCCGAACCAGCTGGTTCGGCCTACCGGACCAACATACCGGACCAGCGTACCGGTCCAACCAAAAACCGAATGAGATTCTCTCTCTACCGATCAAGACCAGGAACTAGTGGCGTGCAAAGCGCCTCCCTCAGATAAGTACCGAACCCCAGAACTAACTAATAAAATAAGATTATGATAACGATGAATAAGTCGTAAAATCCTCACCGACGTGGATTAAATCGTTTACACGTGTACGCGACCTCGAATGGTCCATAGGCACGCTCTGAATGGTTGTTAACCCTACCATCGTGGGAATTTACACTTTGACACGCATTCTTAAGCCCGTCGGTCATATGGATATTTGATAATTATTATGAAATGGCTAAGCTACTTACACATGTACGGGGTTGCGAACGATCCCTAGGCATGCTCTGAGCTGGCAATAAACCATCTTCACAAACATAAACCGGGCATCGACGATGCCAAGCCCCTTCGGGGCTCACTCTATCGTCCTTAACGGCACAGTTCACTTCAACTCGAATATTTCGATCATGAACGGTCGTTATTCGAAATCACGCTAAAACTGTAAATTTCTTTGCAGGACATTAACGGAATACGAACGTCCGATCACCGGCGTTACAAAGCCAATCTCCCTGCCACAAGAAAAACAAAGCGCGACACATGCAAGCACGTGCCCCACTTTGGGGGGCAAATGTTGGGCGAATTTTCACCCAGAAGATCTCGAGACCAGAAAGCCACAGTTTCACTCGGGTTCGCAATCTCCACTTCATTCAGCACGACCAATCACCTCCTCATTCGGCCTTCACCTCATTCGGGCTCCCTCCATTCGGCTACTCCACTACCGGATCTACCCCCTACCGAGCCAACCTCATTCGGTCCACCACTCCATTCGGCATAAGCTCCTGCCGAACCAGACTTCACCGGACCAGGCCCACCGGACCAACCTCTCCAATATCCACCCATCACCGGACCACCATAGCCGGACCAGGCACCACCGGACCAAACTCCAACATCTCCCTACCGAACGAGGCTACCACCGGTCCAACCTCACCACCGAATGAAGCTCGCCGAACTAGAATGCTACCAGACCAGATTGCCTCAGCCCGGGCCCACCAGCAGCTATATACCTCCAAGACCCCTGCCCCCTACCTCACTCTATAAATAGAGGGGCAGGGGTACAACAATGGCAGACAAGTTTGAGAGCTCAAGCAAGGAAGGAACTTTCAAACTACTTTCATACACTTGTATACAAAGCATTGTACTTGTAATCTGGAAGAAGAAAGATAATAACATATAAAGTGGACGTAGGCACATTCTGGCCGAACCACTATAAATCTGCGTGTCTTTTACATTTCAGCCCTTACTTTTCTCATATTTACATACTCATCTAAAATCATTGAAAATCACACATACTCAACTAAAATAATACGACTTGGAGGTGTTTGTCCATTTTTTGTGCAAACAGCTATGCAGATAGAAATCAAATAATGTGGAGCTAATATCAGCTTTGGTTGCTTGATTGGCCTCTTCGGCCGCGAGTTTACCAGCAACAGCCTCGTCACGCTCCGTTTCGGCTATAGCAAGTCGAGCTTTTAGCATCTCTATCTCCAAGCTTTGAGAGCCGGTCTGTTCTCGCCGCTGTAAAGTTTCAACACGATATTCTTCTATGACCTTCTCTTGGTGTGTAAGCTTATCTTCGACTGCCCTTTGACTGGCATGCGCATCTCGTACTTGTTGCTGAAGCATGCTCTCCTTTTGAGAATGGAAAGTAGATGAAGTAGCTAATTCTTCCTTAAGTATTTCTACTTCCGCTTCCAGCTTTTCATTATAGGAAGCAATACTTCTCATTTCGACGTCATGCTGTTCGAGAGTCTTCTGCCACTCAGCCTTGTCGTTCTCCATTGTGAGCATGGCCTCGAGATTGGCTCGGTTAACCCTCTGAAGCTCGTCGACAAGCTTTTGCCAGTTCGACATTCTTTCAATATCGGTCCTGACAGTATCAAGATTTCGCGGCATAGCCGGTTTGTCGAGAGGAACCAAGTCGAGATCAAATCGAACCCCTCTCAAGCACCACTGAGGAAATCGACTTTGAAGAGTGGGAGGACCTTGCCCGACTTGGTATGCGGGCCGGTTGATGATTGCTTGAATGTCGGAGCGAACGGGAGCAGGAGATTGAGCAGGAACATGTTCAGAAGCTGTCGGCATTGTTTCTTCGGTAAGTCTAGCCCGCTTGCTAGAAGAATCGTCTATGTGACCTTTACCTCTCTCATCGTGAGCTTTTCTCTTTTGAGTATCACCATCTCTGTGGGGAGGGTCATGTCTTTCTTGTTCCCTTCGGTGACGTTCTTCATATGCTCATCTCTCGTCGGCTTTCCTGATGGCCCTCTCTTCATCCGATTCTCTGTAAGAAGGGAGGTAACGCCTGTAATCATACTGGCTACGCCTCCCGTAGCGCTGGAAATCATCATAGTACGAGCCGCTGCACCCCATAGGAGAATCTGGAATAAAAATAATAAGCTTTAGAAATCTTTAAAGTACAAGAAGATAAGTGCGTAGAAGTGATGAGAAATCCGAAGTGTCGTGTAACGTGTAAACTACACGAATCGAGTTACAAACCACTCTGTGGAATAGAGGTAGTGATAACTTGAGTAGGAGGAGTTGACCTTTGTTGTAAAGAAGATGTCGCCTCGATTACAGAAGAGATAGTTTTGGAGGCATCATCTTTGAAAAGTTCCTGAGAAGTCACAATTAAATCACTCAACCCCTCGAAAACATCATCACCATCATGTTTTTTGGGACTTGCTTTCTTGACTCCTTCGTTAGTAGATTTTTCGAAAGATCGTGGAGGTTCTTCCTCTTCGATAACTGGGGCAAGTACAGACTTGTCAGATGGCCCCGTAACATCTTTCGGAATTGAACACTTTACTAGTGAAGTTTCTATAGAGGTTCCTCCCTGCATGTGCTCTTTAGTAGGGACCGGGGCATCAGGAATTTTCATCGGAGAATCGGGAACTTCGGTCGGAACTTCATGAAGTTGAGTAGAACGAGAAGAATGTAAAAGCTCAAATCGATGAAGGAGTTCATCTGTCAATAAAAATTTTGCGCTTCTCTCTTCAGCAGGCACAATGCTTAGCCTTTCAAAGACTGGTTTATGACTAGAATCTCTAGAAGGAGGAGGAAGTGCTGTAAATATAAGGAATGAAATCAGCATCTAGCAATACGAACCATGAAAAACTTGGAATGGAATTGAAGAAAGAAGGAAGAAAAAGATCTCACTTCCTATTCTCCAGTCTGCGTAAAATCCTGCGGGGCAACGGATATAGAAGAATTGATTCAAAAAACCATGTGCACTCTCCGGCAAATCCAAAATTAGTTTACGGTTCCTCGCACCTCTTACAAGTACAATCGAAGGGTGGTCCTTGTTCTTCGCAAAAGTGCACAAGTAACAGATTTCCTCAAAACTTGGAAGACGGTCAAGAGTTCTCCTGAACAGAACGCACAATCCCATCAAGATGGCATAGCCATTGGGATGCGGTTGGAAAGGAGAGATCGTCAGTCGAAGAAAGATTTGTTGAAGAAATTCATTAAAGGGAGGAATTGCTCCACTTAAACACATTTGGCGATTAATGGCAACAAAACCGGAAGGTGGTCTATCAGCGAAATCATTTTGTCCAGGGAGTAAAACTTCTGCCTCGGCAATGCCAAATTGAATGCATAATTGATTAAGCACCCGCTGTTTCAGAAGGGTAGGAGTTCTTTCCGGGGGGTTCTCTAGTGGAATAGCGACCGGGAAAGCCCCTTCGACGTGTTCTATCATCTCTTCTTGTTGAGACGTCATTCTACATGAGTAACTGGATGTTCAGGTGTGAAGGTGCATGTTTCCTAAAAGTGTGAAGTGTTGTGCGAAACTAATAAAGGTAACAAGCGAAATAACTGAAATTAAACTAATTGACAACTGATCGATTGTGAGATTTCAGGACTTGTTAATTTAAGACTCAAGCGCAGTGTTAATTCAAACAAAATTTTAGCTTTGCTTTAACACTTCATTTGAGTCGGTTGATTCACAGCATTTCACTCACACAGTTCATTTAAGTTGATTATTCTTTATCGACTAATCTGTCATTCGATGTGGGCGGTCAATGACAGTATATTCGTCCCATTTTTCTACAAATATTATGTTTAACAGGTTATTAGTATTAGAGATAACCTACAACAAAGTGCAACAGAATTCAAGTTCAAACAATTCAACCAAGTCTTCACAGAATTTCACAAGTCTTAGGTCGTCCAGCGACCTAGCATAGGTCGGGCTTCATTAGGTCGCACTATGCAAGTTAAAAGGTTCAAGGCAGTACAAACTTTCCAAGTCCTAACTCGGCCGCGACCTAAAGCCTATGCCGCAAAGTACAGGTCGTTGATATATTAAGTCGCTATGCAGTCATTCAAGAATGATAGGTCGCTAAATTGTTAAGTCGTTTTGTTCAAAGTGCATGTGCAAATTTGCCAAGTCCTAGGTCGTTCAAATCCCAACGCGACCTAAGAATTAAGTCGTGAATTTGAAAGTCCTCGAGCTTCCCTTAGGTCGTAAGTTATCTTAGAATGCTCAGATCTACTAGGTCGCTGACTTCCTATCCACGCTAAAGCACATCAGACCCAGTAACCCGTTAAAACTAATAGCGCAGAATCCCTCATTCTATTCGTGAAGATCATCGTCTTTTCATACCACCAAGTCATTCGAAAAACGACTCCATATATCTCTGATCTGTCATAGACCTAACTCACTGTTGTGCGTTCGAGAATCACAACAACAACAATAACCAGTGACGAACAGGAATCGATCACAATGCAACTCAGAGTGAAGCACGACGTACAAAATCGATTTGGGGTTGAGAGGTTAGAATTCGTGGTTCGATGGTGATTAGGGAATGAATAAGGATCGAAGATGCTTACGTGGTTTGATAGCAAGAATGAATTGCTGAATGATTTGCTTGAGTTCGTCTTTAAAATCGCGGAATTCTGTTAATGGCAGAGCAAGAAATTGAAGCAGTTAGATAATGAAGAAGAAGCAACCTAGTAGTTTATATGGAGCTGAAAGAAGAAGGCGAGTAGACACGCGAGTTAGCATATGTTTTAGGTCGCTCACGACCTAGCAAAGATAAGTCGAAGCATGCGACCTATGACATAGGCCTATACTTCGAGGGGAAGATGTTAACTCCTATTATTGCCGCGACCTAAAAGTAAGCAACCTAACTGAAGACGCGACCTAGTGACCCAAGAGATGAAACGATTTAGCGGCCTAATTAGTGAAGCGACCTAGCGATCTGAAGAAGGTTACGACCTAGCGGAACCCAGCGACCTAAGAGTAGCTGCGACCTAAAGTGTTGCGACCTAAGATTGTCTCGACCTAAAGGCAGCAGCGACCCAAAAAGGCAGTGACCTAAAAGAACAAGCAACCTAAAAAAGGGCGCGACTTAAAAGCAGAAGTAACCTGGCGATCTAAGGATTGTTGCGACCTAACAGAAAGCTGCAACCTAAAGGAGGCCGCGACCTAAGAGTGAGTGCGACCTGAAGATGGACTCGACCTATGGAACTCCGCGACCTAACTATCCACCGACCTAAGAAGCTCCGCGACCTAAGGAAGGTCGCGACCTAAGGGACTCAGCGACTTAAGATTAACTATGGCTGCAGAAAAGTACTCGCGACCTAGGTTAGGTCGCTAACGACCTAAATACCAGAATATAGAAGACTATGCAATGCCACAGGGGGATAGGTCGCTCACGACCTAGGACTTGTGCAAATCAGCATGCGTGAGGAAGGAGGGGCCAATACTCTTCAGGTCGACTACAACCTTACTTAGGTCGGTCACGACCTACGACCTTACTTAGGTCGGTCACGACCTACGACCTTACTCTGAAAAATGCCTATAAATATGACCCTAACTCCAACTAGCAAAGGACTTTGGGGGCTCATTCTCTTCAAGCGCCGTTACTCTGCTGCATTCCAAGCCAATCCAACACTTAAAGCTCTTAAGACACGAAGAACGCTACAAACAACTTCGAGAAAAGATCACACACATCCAACATGGATTTGAAGACTCTAATCTCCATTGAAGTTTAGGCTACTTGTTCTATGTGACTTGTAATTCAAAGTGTATTGTACTTGGAAAGAATTGTATTAGCTTGTAACGAGATCATCAATAAAAGTACTTAAAGTGGACGTAGGCTATACCCTTAAGCCGAACCACTATAAAATTGTTGTTGTTTACTGCTTTTCCGCTATTATCTGCTTGTAATCTGTTCCCGAGTTATCGGGTGGTGCTTTCACAACTATAACTCATACACCGGGGTGTTAGCGTTAACAATCACAATAGATAATTCATATCAAACATTCATCTCACAAAGCAGCATATCACATACCATAGATATCCAAATCATCCAATATCAACCGATTACCCAATATCAATCATCCAATATTAATCATCTATTCAAAAGCAGAATTGATTAACTCTTAATCAATTGGATTACCTAAATCCTTTTTTATTAATTTATTCCAAATAAATAAATTAATCATCTCTTAATGATCTTCTTAAATTAATCTTCCTTGATTAATCATCCTTAATTACATTTAAGTAATTATCCTTAACAATATATAGTAATTAACCTTTAATTACCATCATTAATTTCAATAATTAATGATCCTACATTTGCTTCCATTAATTAATTAATTATAATTAATTACATTAAACCTTAATTAATGACAATTAATTAATTACTTTTATTAATCAACCTTGATTAATTCATTAATTAGCTAATGATCCTTATTAATTAATAAATGCTTTAATAAATAATTAACTTGTAATTAATCATCTCATTAATCATAAACAATAATTAACAACTTGTAATTACTTATCTTAATCAATTAACCTCTTAATTAATTATATTAACCTTTGATTAATTATCTAATTAATTAATATTTAATTACTTCATTAAGTAATTATTAATCAATTAAATTAATAATCCTTAATTAATTACTTTATAAATTAATTACATTTTTTATTACATTTAGTAATTAATCTTAAAATTAATCACATTCATTAATTAATCAATCACATTAATTAATTTACTAAAATTAATTAAGTAATAAACCTTTAATTACTTACATAAGTAATTATCTTCTAATTACTTCATTAATAAATCTCGATTACTCTCTTAATTAATTACTTAATAAGTAATTAATTCCATCATTAAATAATCTTTAATTATTTAATTAATTAATTACTCCGTAATTAATTAACTTCAAAACGAATATATTAATCATTCCTTAATTAATAAAATTAAGTGATTAAGTATTAATCACTTCAACTTTAATTACTCCCATGAGTAATTTCCATTAATTACTTCCATAAGCAATTACACACTAATTACTTTTCATAAGTAATATCTCTTTCCTTAATTGCATTCAATATCCAACCATTAATTACTTAATTAAGAAATTATACTTAATTAAATCATAACTAAATGATTATTTAAAATTAAATAAACAATTAACTAATTATTTAAAATTGATTAAACAATTAATTAATTGACCTCTTATATTTTAAGAAAATCATTAATTAATTAAGAAAACCATAAATCTTAATTAATCTTTTACTTATTAACAAATTATCTTTTAATCAACTGTTCTTAAGTTCATATCAAAATAACTTAACCTTATTTATCTTCATAAATAAATTATTTGGAATTAATCAAATTTTAACAACCTTAAAAATAAACTATTTTTATTGGTTTACAAAATTTATAACAATAACCTTATTGCAAAAAAATAACATTTGGAAATCAATTTTAAAACTTAAAACACTTAAATTATGTAATTAAAACCTATTCATTTTAAATAAAATTTGAAACTTAATTTTTAAACATTACATTAAAATTTTGCTTAGAATCTTTGATTCAATGTTTAAATTCAAAAATTCTTGTTTAAATTTAAAATTTAATTAAATTATATTACTTCCAAAAAGAATCAATTTAAACAAATTTAAATTTAAAATAAATTCATTTATTATCTTTTAAAGTTTGATTTACTTATTTTAAACAACAAGTTTTAAATCATTTCTTTTATAAATCTTGTTTATAATTTAAAACTTGATCTATATTTTTTTAAACAACAAGTAGATCAACAACTTAACACTATACAACAATTACAAGGAAACAAAAAACCACAACAACTCGAGATAAACACGGCAGATACACGAGTCTTCCCCGAAGCAACCCAGCACCTCCCCTCTTCGAGTCGTCACTACGAAGAAGACGAGCACCGTCCCGAGAAAACACCATCTTCCCAAACACAAACTTCACCTTCTCCCAATCGTGCACGTTGCACGTGCACCAGCCACTCTGGCCATCAACGATCGGCGCGTTGATCTTCTACAACCGCACGTTCACACGCGAACCTGAAAACCAACCCAGATTCGAGATTTCATCATCGAATCGAATTTTCGACCTTAAGCTCGAAAATTTCAGCAATCACGATCGCAAATCCCACCAAAGCCGACCATCCCATCACCGTGATCTTCGCCGTCACTCACATCAACTCGCCACGACCTCTAGCACAAAATACCACCATCGTGATTGCCTCCAATCCAATAACCACGTCACGAAAATCACGACAGTCCAGCCGAAACAAAAACCCACTGAAACCCTATCTCGCTCGATTTCAAACAATTCAGACATTAGAAAAATTCTAAAGCATTTTTCTCAACATATACAGCCTAAAAACAAGCTTCACCCAGAATTTCAACTCGAATCAATGTGTGGATAATCGGCAAATCACTAAAATTCTAAAACAGTTTAAACCCGAAATTTGAATAAATTACCAAACTAAAAATTACAAATTTCATATCAAAATTCATGATTTTTAATCATGATTACATGCATGTAATTCAATTTAAAATTTAAGATAGTTGGTTTATTTACAAAATTTTAGTTTCACTGTTAATTTTCATTTTAAACATGATTTGTGTTATTTAAAATTATTGATACTATTTTAAAATCTTCCTCATACAATTGCAAACACTTTTCATTTAAATGCTTAAGGCTACTGTGGATTAGATTTATAGACATTGAAATTTTTAAGCAGAACATTCAAAGTAAACAAACAGAGAACACTTGAATGTATATAACAGACAAACTTATTAATATATACATACAATTTCATATAAATTCAAGCTAAAGTACTTTAACACAAGTCAAGATCATCACATGCATATAGTAACAACCAAATCAAACTATTTTTAAAAGAAGTTTACTCACCAATTTCTAAATTGCAGAGCAGTAGTAATCCAGGCCTAAACACTTTAATCGGGAAAAAGTTTTGATATGCTTTGCTGAAGAAATTTGATCCCTTGCATGCTTCAATTTTGATGACTTTAAAGATTTAACTGACGTGAGCTTGTAGTAGAACTTGATCCCTTTAAAATACAGGTTGAAAATTTGCAGGTTTGAAAGTTACAGATTTGCAGAATTGTAAATTGATGTTGCAGGTCTTTGCTAAATTCGGATTTGATTTTGGTTTTAAATCTCAGTGTTGAAGAAAAGTTTTTGGTAGCCATTAATTTGAGTCAAGAAAGGAAATAAAAATGTTTGTGAAAAACTAGTTTCTTCTAAAAAACATTTACTAAAAATTGAAATGAATATATTGCCACTTGTTCTCAAAAACATACATTTGTCATTCAATTGGTTTGATTGTTTTACAAGTGTTATTAAAATAACTAATATGGTTACACATGTCTTCTTAAGTATTTTTAATTAATTTTTATTTAATTTAAATGTAAACATAAACTAACATATTTAATTTACTAAGTAAATAAATACTTACATATATATAAGTAAATTTACTTTTTAAAGGAAATATTCTAAAATTAATTATAACACAAATATATTGCCACTTGTTATCAAAATATAGAACTTTTATAGATACATTTATAACTATTTTAAATTTAAGCATTTAAAAAGAAAACAAAACTAAAACTTTGATTAAACTATCATATTTAAAATAACAATTATGTTATATTTTTGCAAACAAATTGAATTAAACTTAAATTAGCTTTTGAAAAATATTAATTTTAAAAAAAAAGCTTAAAATTACAATTCATGCATATATAAATTATCAAAAGATTAAATTAAATTTCAAAACAATATCAAATTATAACATATACATACATATATATTACAATTTGAAAATACAATCTTTTATTCAAAACAAATGATTTTCCTATTCACAATATATATCAAAATATATATATTATAAATAGAATAAAATTTATTAGCTTTGAAAAATAATTCTTATCAATCTTGCCAGATTAAAAATTTATTAACCTTAAAAAGGTTAAATTTATCAATTTAAATTAAAATTGTAAAGAAAAATTATTAAATCAATTAAATTATTAATACAGATTATTAAATTGATATTGCCTAAAATCCCAGGTCGTTACAATCATCTCCCCTTAAAAGAATTTCGTCCCCGAAATTTAAAAGCAAGGATAATTTAATAACCCAACAAAGATTTCAATTTCAAACAGCAAAGCATAACTATCAACCAGTTACTAAAAACCATAGCAATCAATCAAACAAACAAACCTAACCAAATATCCTGACATAAGTCAGAATAAATCTCTTAATACTATCTAGAGTTTCCCAAGTAAAAATTATCGGGAGACTCGCTCTACGGAAGCTAAACAAACTACACCAACAAAAACTAGAGCTCCACTCATCTCTAGATCCATCAATCTGAACAGAACATCGGACTATACTCAAGTCTAGATCAACTTCCAAATCCCACTGAACTACGGATTCCACAACCAACAATGAACCATACACGTACTTCCTCAGAGATACGTGATATACAATGAATCCCAGTTATCCAAACTGGCAATTCAATCTTATCCTATCAAAACACAGATAAGAAAATCCAAATACCTCAGAACTAGCCATCCAATCTTATCCAATTACTTCTCTCTTAACCAGAGAAATCTTAACAACAATGAAGTCTCTAACTTCGAATTCCAAACACCCTTATCTCATATCTGCATAACTGAACAGACAATCCTGGGCTGCCCATCTTCTTCCTGATCAGCTCAACCTATGTTGATACTTCCAGAAACAACTCGACCAAAGCAAACCAATTTCTGGATCCTATTCAACAGAAATGTCTTCCAAGATCTGTCGAAATCCAGAACACAAGCTCTACTTCTCAAACAATAGCAAACTAAACTTGCTTCCTTCCTTGTATAGCTGCTACCTCGCTATCGCTGCACAACTCTGATTCTGAAATAGATGAGAATGCTATTGATTAACACGAGCACAAATTTATCCAATATATCAGGGAAACTGTGCTCATCAAATCCATAAAATCTGAGTGACACATCAGACCGGGTCACACAATCTTATAGCAGAAATCCAAATCAAAAACTAGATCTGACCAATCCAAACTCCAAAAATTTCAGAGCCGCTACCCAACTCTTCTATTAGGCTAACCACCAAAATCACTTCTGGAACCAAACAATATGGAACCCAACTCTAGATGCAGACAAACTTCTGATCACTTCAGTAGCTCCTACTTCCACATGAGAACCCTCAGTCTCAAATAAAAGATAACCCAAGAAAATTTCCAAATTAATCGCAAGTCGCTTTTGCGATCCAACCTAGTTCGGATTCCAAAGAAACTGCCCTCACTAACTAATTAGAACAGCTTTAAGCTTGTTAATGCTAAAATTTGAACGCTAACACCCCGGTGTATGAAGTGAGATTGTGAAAGCACCACCCGATAGCTCGGGAACAGATTATAAGCAGATAATAGTGGAAAAATAGTAAACAACAGCAATTTTATAGTGGTTCGGCTTAAGAGAGAGCCTACGTCCACTTTGAATATCTTTATTGACGATTTGATTACAAATCAATGCAGTTACACTTTGATTACAACATACTTTGAGTTTCAAGTGACTTAGAACAAGTAGCCTAAACTTCAATGTCGATCCAAATCTTTGAACACATGTTAGACATGTTCGATTTCTTCATGAAGTTCCTTGAAGGTGTTGAAGTAGTTCAGAATGCAGCAGAGTAACGGCGCTTGAAATGAATGAGCCAAAAGTCCCTTGAATGT
The DNA here is from genome assembly GCA_030765085.1 of Allium cepa. NCBI lineage: Eukaryota > Viridiplantae > Streptophyta > Magnoliopsida > Asparagales > Amaryllidaceae > Allium > Allium cepa. Next base: position 432,389,870 of record CM060942.1, read on the forward strand.
TGGGGGTGGCCATGTATTTATAGGCAAATCTGGATAGAAATTTTTCGCCCAAGTCCTGGGTCGTGATCGACTCAAGCTAAGCCGTGGCCGAGTCAAGTTGAGTCGTGGCCGGCTTATCTGATTAAGCATTTGGTCTTCTCACTAGCTCATTCTCTTGCTGGATTCTAAGCCAAGTCCTGAGTCGTTGGCGAGTCAATTCTCACTGGGACATGCATTGTGGCAACGGAATACGACTCAGTGGCTTTAATTCGCGGACGAGTCATCCTAAGTTATGAGTTATTAAGTCATTTCTTAGGTCGTCAATCCTCTTGAGTCGTTTCTTATGATGAGTCGTGGACTTGTTGAGTCGCTGAGGCAATACCTTTGATGAGTCGGTAATGCATTGAGTCGTCCTGCCTTGTGAACCGTTAACCCCTTGAGTCGTAAACCCTTTAAGTCGCTTTGAGCTTTAGGTCATTAACTTATTGAGTCGGTGACTCGATGAGTCGTGAGGCTTCCTGGGTCGTAGATCCTTCCTGAGCCGTTAAACACCTTAAGTCGTGGCTCATCCCAGGCCTTAACTCGTTGACTCCTTTAACTCGTGGGACCCTTAACTTGTAGGCTAGAACGGGGTTAACATTTGCCCCTCGAAGCACACGCTTAAGTCGTAAGTCGTGTGCTTCGACTTATCATAACTCGGGCGTGCCGATTCGAGATCCAGCTCTTCCAGATATAAAACGCTTGACTTGTTCCTCCTATCTCCTACTTCTTATCAGCGATCCTCTGAACCGCATCCGCCATTAACGCATCTCCAAGTTCTCACAGGCGATTCCAACTCGACTCTCCTCTGATCATCTTTGACACCACATTACGTAAGCAATCTTGCTTCCCTTCCGACTGTCGATCATCATTAACCTATGCGCTCCGTCCTTACCTCCAATTTACTCCCTTGAGTCTTGCAAGTTTGGTCATTCTAACCATCAATGGATGTAGGGTTGTCTGATCTGATGATTTGCGTCTTGAGGTGATTTAGTGGCGTGATAAGGCCAGGGTTGTTGATTGAGAGTTTTATTGGGTTAATGGGTTAAAAGTTGGAAGATTAACGGGTTAGGAGTGAAATGGTTTATGGTTAAAAGTTAGAAGGTAAACTGGTTAGGAGTTAGGTGATTAGTTGGTCAGATAGAGTCGAATACTGCCTTAGGTATGACTCGGCCATTTTTGTATGATCCAGCAACCTTTGCGATTTAACCATGATCCGACCCAACATGCTCCACGACCTAAGCCTTGAGTCGTGGCCGAGATAAGACTTGGAGATTTTCTTATTACTTTGAACCAGAGCTTCTCCCTTTTTTCTACGACTTACGACTTAGGGCACTGCCGACTCAAAATTTTTGAGCCGTTGACGAGTTAGGACTTGCGTGAATTCTGCTCGAACTTTGAACCATTGCATAAACTTTGAACTGTCTAATTTTCTTGCATTCATTTACAGGTTATTTTGTCTTGCAGGCTAACAATCTGTTCAATACAACATTCACAGAAAATTGGGACGAATATACTGTCATCGACCGCCCATATCAAATGACAGATTAGTTAATAACAGATAATTAACTTAAACAAATCGTGTGAACGAAGTGCCATCGATTTCAAGTAGAATATTAAAGCAACACTGAAATAGCCAATTGAAACTGACCAGCCTGCACTAATATTATGCTTGAACTTTAAATTAACAAGTTCTGAAATTACCATAGTCGATCAATCGTCGACCAGTTTAATTCCAGTTATATTTACTTGTCATCTTCATTAGTTCTGCACAACACTTCACACTTTTAGGAAACGTGCACCTTCGCATTTGAACATCCAGTTGCTTGTGTAGAATGACATCTCAACAAGAAGAATCGATGGGCCAGGCTGAAGATGTCTTCCCAGTAGCCAACCTGTTGGATAACCCTCCGGAGAGAACTCCCACAACTCTGAATCAGCGGGTGTTTAACCAATTGCTCATCCAGTTTGGCATTGCCGAAGCTGATGCCTTACTGCCGGGGCCAAATGATACTGCAAATAGGCCCCCTTTTGGCTTTATTGCTGTCAATCGCCAAATGTGCTTGAGCGGTGCCATACCACCTTTCAATGACTTCCTTCAGCAGTTCCTGCTTCGATTATCTATCTCTCCATTCCAATTGCACCCCAATGGCCATGCCATTCTGATGGGGTTATGTGTGCTATTTAGTAGAGTTCTGGGCCGATTACCGAGCTTTGAGGAAATCTGCTACTTCTGCTCATTCACAAAAATTAAAGATCATCCCTCTATCGTAGTTATAAGGAGTGCTCGAAACCGCAAGCTCATCACCGATCTTCCTGAAAGCGTTCATGGATTTCTAAATCAGTATTTCTTTGTTCGCTGCCCTCCAGGGTTTTATGCCATCTGGAGAGTAGGAAGTAAGATTTTCCTGTTTTTATTTCTCCATTCTTGGGCTTTTCGAAATCTGAGTTGCTAAATGCTAACTTTGCCTCTTTTTTCCTGTTTTAGCACTTCCTCCTCCCTCTAGAGATCCATGTTATAAGCAAATTTTTGAGAGATTGAACGCCGTGGCGGCAGAAGAGAGGAGTATAAAGTTTTTGTTAAATTATGGATTTTTACATCAATATGGGCTTCTTCATTCCTCTCGCTTCACTCAGCTTTGTGAAGTCCCAAATGAAATTCCCGATTCTCCGACGGAAACTCCTGATGCCCCGGTCTCTACTAAAGAGCACATGCAGGGAGGAACCTCTATAGAAACTCAACTAGTGAAGTGTTCAATTACGAAGGATATTGCGGGGCTGTCTGACAAGTCTATACTTGCCCCAGTTATCGAAGAGGAAGAACCTCCACGATCTTCCGGAAGATCTGCTAACGAAGGAGTTGAGAAAGCAAGTCCCAAAAAACATGATGGTGATGATGTTTTCGAGGGGTTGAGCGATTTAATTGTGACTTCTCAAGAACTTTTCAAAGATGATGTTTCCAAAACTATCTTTTCTGTAATCGAGGCGACATCTTCTCTACAACAAACGTCAACTCTTCCTACTCAAGTTATCACTACCTTTACTCCACAGAGTGGTCTGTAACTTGATGCGTGTAGTTTACACGTTACACAACACTTAGGATTTTTCAGCACTTCTACGCATTCATCTTCTTATACTTTAAAATTTCTAAAGCTTATTATTTTTATTCCAGGTTCTCCAATGGGGCGCAGCAGTTCATACTATGATGATTTCCAGCGCTACGGGAGGCGTAGCCAATATGATTATAAGCGTCACCTCCCCTCTTACAGAGAATCCGATGAAGAGAGGGCCATCAGGAAAGCAGACGAGAGACGAGCATATGAAGAACGTCACCGAAGAGAACAAGAAAGACATGACCCTCCCCACAGAGATGATGATACCCAAAAAAGAAAGACTCACGATGAGAGAGGTAAAGGTCACATGGACGATTCTTCTAGCAAGCGGGCTAAACTTACTGAAGAAACAATGCCGACAGTTTCTCAAAATGTTCCTGCTCAATCTCCTGCACCCATTCGTTCCGACATTCATACAATCATCAACCGGCCCGCATACCAAGTTGGGCAAGGTCCACCCACTCTTCAAAGTCGATTGCCTCAGTGGTGCTTGAGAGGGGTTCGATTTGATCTCGACTTGGTTCCTCTCGACAAATCGGCTATGCTAAGAAATCTTGATACTGTCAGGACCGATATTGAAAGAATGTCAAACTGGCAAAAACTTGTCGACGAGCTTCAGAGGGTTAACCGAGCCAACCTCGAGGCCATGCTCACAATGGAGAACGATAAGGCTGAGTGGCAGAAGACTCTCGAACAGCATGACGCCGAAATGAGAAGTATTGCTTCCTATAATGAAAAGCTGGAAGCGGAAGTAGAAAAGCTTAAGGAAGAATTAGCTACTTCATCTACTTTCTATTCTCAAAAGGAGAGCATGCTTCAGCAACAAGTACGAGATGCGCATGCCAGTCAAAGGGCAGTCGAAGATAAGCTTACACACAAGGAGAAGGTCATAGAAGAATATCGCGCTGAAACTTTACAGCTGCGAGAACAGACCGGCTCTCAAAGCTTGGAGATAGAGATGTTAAAAGCTCGACTTGCTATGGCCGAAAAGGAGCGTGACGAGGCTATTGCTGGTAAACTTGCGGCCGAAGAGGCCCATCAAGCAACCAAAGCTGACATTGGCTCCACATTATTTGATTTTTATCTGCACAGCATTTTGGGGCGTGGCAGCCTTGCCTTTCTAGGCCCTAAGTATGAAATTACACTAGCTGAAGTTTGGGAGGCAGCACTCGATATGCTCGGTGGTAAAGGTGCTGGCTACGCTGAGTCAGCTCTTGAAGAGCACTATCTTGATGATGATGCCCGCGCCGCTCTTGCCAAGGGAAAAGAGCAACTCGCCAGAGTGCGGGCCGGAATGGCGGAAAGGGAACGTTCTGAAAAAGAAATACCACCTACCACTTCTGAACGCCCTTTAGTTTCTTCTGAAATTGACATCACAGGTTCCAGTGCTCATTCGCTGCCTCCTACAAGAACCGGGGTAATTACGCCTACTGATGATGAGGCTTTGGAGGATATCGGGGCTCAAAATTATGAGATTGAACTAACGAAGCAAACATCTTCAGGTAATTTTGACATTGGTCCGATTCAGGTGGATCGCCTGCGTGCTCCTCAAAAGTTTGATGAGCTTCTCGATTACTTCTTGAATCTCGACGAACCCATATCTCCCTTCTTTTGGGGAGATACTAATATTTTTAATTTCTCTTCTTCTACAGTTGAAACACCAAGTGCTGTGCAGACTTCACCTCCTCCGGTTATCCCTCCTCCGTCTCTTCAGGTGACTCCTCCTTCTGCTTCACAGCCTGGGTCACAAGAGGAGCAAATTGAGGCTCTTCATGGCTTGGATGACCCTATCGCTTCGCAAGAGCAGAAAGACGAGGGACTTGAAGGAGGCGAGATCTCTCCGGAGCGGACTCCTTCTAATGACGTAGTTTTGTCCGCTCTTGTTACTCCAGGGAGTGAGTCTTCTTCGAAGAGAAGAAAGAAGCACGGAACATCGAAGAAGAGGGGGAAGAAAATCATTGCTACTGAAGAAGAACCGGAAGTTGCACCGGTTGCACCTCCCTCTCCTTCTTCCCTTATGCCTATAGATAGACCTGAAAAGCAAATCATTCGGCCGAGCAATGGGTCCAAAGGTGGTAAGAAGAAGTGAAGAGTCGGGCTTCGGGCTTTTTGATTCCTTTTTGGTGTAATGGTCGGATGTTGTGCAGGCACCGGCCCCTGCTTTTTTATTTTGAAACCCGTGTCTGCAATTGAATAAAATGATCCTTTATTTGTACAGACTCTTGTTTGAATTTGAGAATGCATTTATTATTCATTTTTGCACAAGTTTATTTATATGATATTGCGGTGAACTTGTGGTATGTTGTTTGAGCGTATTTTACCGATGTAGCTATACCATTTTGTATGTAACTATACCATGTTGCCCCCATACCATAAGCTTGCTGCAATATTTTATACTTTGAGGGGACTTGCACTCTTATTTTCTGAAGAATAATTATTTCATTCTTGAAGAAGTTTTTCGTAGAGTACAACTTCCTTCATATAAGTTTTTACGCTTTGTCCTTCGAAGAAATCACTTTTTTTTTTCTTTTGCTTATGTACGCATTTTGCCAAGTGAATTCTTCTATGTGGTAAAGCGGGCCTCTGAAGGGTACTTTAACTTCTTTTTTTTTTGAGGAAGGTTATTTTCTAGAATAGGTAAATCACTCTTCCTTTGAAAGTTAAAGTATGCTCTTGATGAGGTTTTTTTTTTTAAAAAAAATAGAAATTTGTACCTCTGAAGAGGGATTTTTCACGTTTCAACACTTGGAAGTTTTATTTCAATCTTGGTGAAACGTGTACCTCCAAAGAGTTGTGCCTTTGAAGAAAGCCTTTTCATGTTTCAACACTTGGAAGTTTTATTTCAATCTCGATGAAACGTGGGCTTCCGAAGAGGTCTTTCTTTTTTATTGTGTCCCCGGGAGGGGGTTGTACCTCTGAGGAGGGATTTTTCACGTTTCAACACTTGGAAGTTTTATTTCAATCTTGGTGAAACGTGTACCTCCAAAGAGTTGTGCCTTCGAAGAAAGCCTTTTCACGTTTCAACACTCGGAAGTTTTATTTCAATCTCGGTGAAACGTGGGCTTCCAAAAAGGTCTTTATTTTGTTTTGCATTTCAACTTTGGTGAAGTGAAATTCCGAAGAGCGGTTGTTACACTTCAACTCCTGGTGAAATGGGCCTCCGAAGAGGGCTTTTATTTTGATTGCATTTCAACTCTGGTGAAGTGAAATTCCGAAGAGCGGTTGTTACACTTCAACTCCTGGTAAAATGTGCCTCAGAGAGGGTTTTCATCGCTTGGAAGTTACTCTCTCATGGTTGGAGGGTTATGACTCCTCCAATTTTTTTGTTGAGTAGAGAACTTTCTTTTTTGTGGCATATGACCCATTGGAGGTCTTTATCCTCCGAAGAGTTGTGCCTCCGAAGAGGACTTGTGCTGCCGATGATGGCTTTGGTTGTTCCCTTGTCCACTTGCTTATGCCTTTTCAGCGATCCTCTTTTTTTTTTTTTTTTACAAGTAACTTGTTTAATCCAAGGAAGTGTACTTCATTGTCAGGCAAGTTCGTGAGAACAAGCATCAGCTTCTTAATTGGATGTTTGTTTGTTCAAACGATCTCAATTTATTAGCAAAGGCCCGTTTCTGTCGAAATCATAGGCCGTTCAATTGAAGTACTTCCTATCTAGGATTTGAATTCGGTGCTTTTGTGACTTGAAATTTGGCGAGAATAACTTGGTCTTATTATGTGCAAGTTTCACTTCCATTGTCTGCCAAAATTTAAATTGACATTTCAGCAATACATTCTATGTACTTTTTATATCGAAAATAAAGCAAACATGTAATAATAATAAGGAACACAAGATTTATAGTGGTTCGGCGAGGAAATTGGGCCTACATCCACTTTATATTTTTTCATTATTTACTTGCATCAGTTTTACAATTGCCTTCAATTACAAGAATCATGCATTCATAATTCTTTTTACAATATTTCAACAAAATTTTCAAGTAAAGTATGGACGCAAATGATTGCTGTTCCATGCCCTTGGAATTTGATCTCCTTCAACAGTAGTGAGTTTGAATGTGCCGTCAAGAAGCTCCTGACCTATGACATATGGTCCTTCTCAATTTGGCCCAAACACACCTGTCGCTGTCATAATTCTCTTCAGGACTAGGTCTCCAATCTCAAAGCTGCGTTGGCGAACTTTGGAATTGAAATGTCTGGCTATCCTTTGCTGATGAGCTGCAATTCTGAGATTAGCCTCATCTCTTTTTTCATCAAGGAGATCAAGCGCTTCAAGCTGTAGCTTTTCGTTTTCTGCTTGATTGAAATGGATTCTTCTATGTGAAGGGACCTTTATTTCTACCGGAATCATTGCCTCTGACCCGTATGCTAATGAAAACGGGGTGTGCCAAGTCGCAGTTTTGTGAGTGGTTCTGTATGCCCATAGTGCCAGTGGTAGCTTATCGACCCAACCACCTTTTGCTCTTTCAAGTTGCTTTTTGATGGTTGACTTAATAATTTTATTCACGGCTTCCACTTGCCCGTTTGCCTGTGGATGAGCCACTGCTGAGAAGCTTTTTTGGATTTTGAATCGCTTGCAAAAATCTTGGAATTCTTCACTTTCAAACTGAGTACCATTGTCTGTAATTATTTTTTGAGGCACACCGTATCTGCAAATGATGTTTTTAGTCACAAAACTTATCATCTTCTTTGAGGTGATAGTAGCCAGTGGTTCAGCTTCTGCCCACTTAGTAAAATAATCTACAGCAACAATGGCATATTTAATTCCAGATTTGGCAGTTGGTAACGGTCCTACAAGGTCTATCCCCCATATTGCAAACGGCCATGGACTGACCATCTGTGTGAGTTCAGTGGAAGGTGCTCTAGGAATTTTGGCGAATCTTTGGCATCTGTCACATTTTCGGGAATACTCTGCTGCATCTCGATTAATTTCTGGCCAAAAATATCTGTATCGGAGAATTTTCTTTGCTAATGTTGGCCACCTGAATGATCACCACATTCTCCTCCGTGTACCTCCGCTAGGATTGCTTTGGACTCTTCCCTGAACACGCATCGAAGTAATGGCATTGAGAATCCCCGTCTGTATAATCGGCCATACTGGATTATATATCGAGAGGCTTTTCTCCGTAGCTTTTGTCGTTCTTTTGAGTTCCCTGGTAAGGATCCATTGAGCAGATATTCTGTTATCGGAGTCATCCATGATTCTTGCTCTTGAGACATGCTCATGTTCCAATCAATGTCCATCTCATCAATGCTAGGAGTCGACAGGACCTCCACTGGAGTTAACCCCAGAATTGAGCTTCGCCTGTGCTAGAATACTTTGCGAGAGAATCTGCTTTCATGTTTTCTTCTCGAGGAATGTGACTTATCATGTAATGATCGAAATCACCCAGGAGTTCCCAAGCCTTTGACAAGTAGGCGGGCAGATTCCCCCCTTTTGCTTGGAATTCCCTTTTGACTTGGCATACAATAAGCTGAGAATCACTGAATATCTATAACGCTCGGATGTTTAATTCTTTAGCAATCCTTAAGCCAGCGATAAGGGCTTCGTATTCTGCTTCATTGTTTGTTGAAGGAAATTCAAATCTTAGCGCATAGCATAATGATCGGCCTTCAGGGGTCTCAAGTACAACTCCGGCTCCAGAACAGTAGTCGTTTCTCGCACCATCAACATATAACTTCCATTGGATTGGGGAATCGTTGACCGTTTCCTCCTCACTGTTACCCTTATCTGTGAATTCTGCGATGAAATCCGCTAAAGCTTGTCCGTTGATTGCTTTTCGGGGATGATAAGTGATGTCATACTGACTGAGTTCAATATTCCACTTTAGACGGCGACCCGAAGTCTCAGGGCGAAACAGGACTTGCTTTAAAGGTTGATCAGTGAGGACTCTGATAGGATAAGCTTGAAAATATTGCCTCAACTTCCTAGATGCAATTAGTAGGCAATAGGCGAGTTTTTCCAACTTAGAGTAATTCATCTCTGCCCCAGTGAGTCTTTTGCTGATATAGTAAACTGGATGTTGAATCCTCTTGTCTTCTCGTATCAGCGCTGCACTTAGAGCATGAGATGATACTGCCAAGTATATAAGAAGATCCTCGCCATTGCCAGGCCTAGAAAGTATTGGAGGCATTTCCATATGGCGGATCAATTCATCAAAGGCGTATTGGCATTCGGGACTCCAATCGAAGTTTTTCTTTCCTTTCTTTAGGGCGTCAAAGAATGGGATGCATTTATCTGTGGCTTTGGAAATGAACCGACTCAAGGCGGCGACCTTTCCATTGAGACTTTGCAATTCCTTCTTTGTTCTAGGAGCTTTGACTTCCTTTAATGCAGTAATTTGAGCTGGACTAGCCTCAATGCCCCTAGCGCTCACGATGAAACCTAAAAACTTGCCGGATTCCACTCCAAATGAACATTTCAAAGGATTGAGCTTCATTCCGTATTTTCGGAGGACTACGAACATGTCCGCTAAGTGTTCTATGTGATCCACTGCCTTCTTAGACTTTACTAACATGTCATCGACGTAGACTTCCATAGTCTTGCCTAATTGCGGTTTGAACATAGCATTAACAAGTCTTTGGTATGTTGCCCCTGCATTCTTCAGCCCGAAGGGCATAACTCTGTAGCAGTAAAGACCAATGTCGGTGATTGTTAACCCCGTTCCAGCCTACGAGTTAATGGAGTCAACGAGTTAAGGCTTGGGATGAGCCACGACTTAAGGTGTTTAACGGCTCAGGAAGGATCTACGACTTAGGAAGCCTCACGACTCATCAAGTCACCGACTCAATAAGTTAATGACCTAAAGCTCAAAGCGACTTAAAGGGTTATGACTCAAGGGGTTAACGGTTCACAAGGCAGGACCGACTCAATGCATTACCGACTCATCAAAGGTATTGCCTCAGCGACTCAACAGGTCCACGACTCATCATAAGAAACGACTCAAGAGGATTGACGACCTAAGAAATGACTTGATGACTCATAACTCAGGATGACTCGTCCGCGACTTAAAGCCACTGAGTCGTGTTCCTTTGCTGCAATGCATATCCCAGTAAGAATTGACTCGCCAACGACTCAGATAAGCTAGTGAGCTAGTGAGAAGACCAAATGTTTAATCAGATAAGCCGGCCACGACTCAACTTGACTCGGCAACGGCTTATCCTGAGTCGGTCACGACTCAGGACTTGGGCGAAAAACTTCTATCCAGATTTGCCTATAAATACATGGCCACCCCCAACATTCAAGGGACTTTTTTTTGGCTCATTCATTTCAAGCGCCGTTACCCTGCTGCACTCTGAATTACTTCAACACCTTCAAGGAACTTCACGAAGAAATCAAACATGTCTAACATGTGTTCAAAGATTTGGATCGACATTGAAGTTTAGGCCACTTGTTCTAAGTCACTAGAAACTCAAAGTGTGTTGTAATCAAAGTGTAACTGCATTGACTTGTAATCAAATCATCAATAAAGATATTCAAAGTGGACGTAGGCTCTCTCTTAAGCCGAACCACTATAAAATTGTTGTTGTTTACCGTTTTTTCACTATTATCTGCTTATATTCTGTTCCCGAGCTATCGGGTGGTGCTTTCACGATCTCACTTCATACACCGGGGTGTTAGCGTTCAAATTTTAGCGTTAACATTTTTGGTGCTTTCACTGAGAACCGAACTCAGGTGAACTATCATCATTGCTTCACAGAGGTTTGTAGAGAGAATTTCCGTGAAAACCAGAAGTCTATCCGAGATTATGGCTCCTGGAAGGAAAAGTAGATCTGTCAGATCTAGGAATATTCAAGAGGGAACCTCCGCTTCCCCTATATCAAATCAAGCCACTCCAGCTGTCGGAGTTACAAAGGCAAAGCTGGATGCTGCAATCTTAGGGCTGAACCAACAGATCAATGCCCAAAATGCACAATTCGAGGCTCAGAATGCCCAGAATACCCTAATTCTGAATAGGTTGAATGATTTGCTTGGGGCAAACCGTCAACCGGCAGGTAATGAAAGGAATTTTGCTAACAACATTCATTAGGCTGAAGAAAGGAATGCTCCTGAAAGGGCTGCTAGCCCCTTTGAACAAACACTTCCTGAGGTTGGTGGATCTAGAACTCGACATGATGAGGAGTATCTTTCTGGAATGGTCCAACAAATCATGAAAGAGAGTATGTAGAGGGTTGAAGACGAGAAAGAATAGGGTTTCTCCCCAAGTAAAACTCCATTTACCGAGAAAATCTTGAAGGCTGAATTCCCAAGGAAGTTTGTCCCTCCAACCATTCCAGCTTACAAAGGAACAAGTGATCCGAACGAATTCTTGCATAAGTCTGATTGGCACATGACAGGTGCCAGGGCTTCTGATGAAATAAAGTGCCGATATTTTCCCGTATACCTGGAAGGCGTAGCTCTGCTTTGGTTCACCAAGCTGCCAGTCCGATCTATCGATCAGTTCTCTGACTTAACCCGTAAGTTCAAAGAGCAGTTCAGACTATACGCTTCAAAAGCCAAAGATATTATGTCATTGTCAAGTTTAGAACAGAATCCGGGTGAAACTATCAGATCTTTCTTGAATCGCTTTAATATAGCGCTGGCCGAGGTGGACAATGCAGAACCACGGATGATCTTGACCTATCTAATGAGGGCCATCGACAAGTCGAGCGAATTTGGGAAATGGCTAAACATGAAGGAACCAAATTCCCTTGAAAAATTCTATAAAAAAGCAGATGAATTCATGCGCTTGGAAAGCCGTCCCGTACCGGTAAAGGCAGTGTTGGAAAAAGATGAAGATAACACTGTTGCTCCACGCAAGAATGAATCTGTAGGGCAAAAAAGGGAAAATAACAATGGGAAGAAGCAGAGTAATCTGAAGAAGCCCCGATCCTTCAAGCCATCAGAATATACTCCTTTATCAGATACGCCGGAGCGTATCTACCTTGCCACTAAAGATTCTGTTGACTTTCCTAAACCTCCTCCTCTAAGGACCGGGAAAAAGGCTATACAGAGTGGGAAGTTCTGCCGCTTCCATAATCAACCCGGTCACGAGACCGACGAATGCCGCCAGTTGAAAAATCTGATTGAAGAGTTGCTAAGGGAAAAAAACTGCAGCAATTTGTGAAAAAGAATAGCAACAATCCTGCTTCATCTAGTTAGGGGCAACAGGCTCCTACTCATCAGCCTAGGACGAGTGAGAAGGCTGCAGGTCATGAATCTGGAAGGCCCATTATCAATGTCATTACAGGAGGACCTCACCCAGCAGGCAGAAGCTGGGGTGAGATGGAATGGTATACCCGAGCTTTAAAGTATGTACCGACCGAGGAAGATGTATTCGTTTTGGAAGGTGCTACGCCCTTGAAGCAACAAAGAACTCTTGATGATGATATTGTGTTCAAAGCTAGGGATTCCGCAGGTATTGAAGCTCCTACCTTGGATCCCTTAGTCATCTCGGCTGGTATCGGGCCAGCTATTGTCAGAAGAGTTCTCATTGATTGTGGCGCATCCTGCAATATCCTCTTCAAGAAAACATTCGACCAAATGAAGATCCCTTTGGCTGATGTGCAAGCCTCATCGCAGAAAATCGCCGGCTTCACTGGGGAGCCAAAACAGCCGGTAGGAACCATTGATTTGTTTGTGAACTTGGAGAAGGAGAGAGAAAAATGGTCCGCAAGCAAACTTTTCTGATTGTCGATGAATTTTCTGCTTACAATGCTTTCCTTGGTCGTCCAACTCTGGCAGCGTTCAAAGCTGTTCTTGCCCCGTGGTGCCTCACTATTAAATTCCCTACAGACAATGGAGTAGGAGTTATAAAAGGGGATCAAAATGCTGGACGAGAGTGTTATCTGACAGAGCTACGAGAAACCAGAAAAAAGAAATGGGAAAGAATGCGGCAACCCCAGTCCGCATTAAAGAACCAGCCTTGTAGCAATTACAGGGCGGACCCTGCACTGGCGAGCACAGCGGAGCGAGGAAAGAGATGGATCCTAGAAAAGTCAGTGCAGGGGAAAATAGAGTGGTACCAGTGGAAACGACAATACCAATACCTGTTGACCCAAAGGACCCAAACAAGGTGTTGAATGTGGGTTCGCAACTTAATGCGTCAATTCAGAATATCTTAATATCTTTTTTAAAGGCAAATTTGGATGTTTTTGCTTGGACTCATGCTGATATGTGCGGAATATCCCCGGAAGTTGCAGTGCACGCTCTAAATATTGATCCAAAATTTACACCTGTGAAGCAGAAAAGGAGAACTCAAGGCCCAGAAAGGTCAGCGGCATTAAAAGAAGAAGTTGATCGGCTCATGGAGAATAATTTTATCAAAGAATCAACCTATCCGAATTGGGTTTCAAATCCAGTGCTGGTTAAGAAAGCAAACGGAAAATGGAGAGTATGCATCGATTTTTCAGATCTAAACAAGGCCTGCCCCAAAGACTGCTTCCCATTACCCAGAATCGATCAACTGGTAGACGGAACAGCGGGACGCGAATTGTTATCTTTTATGGATGCTTACTCCGGATATAACCAGATGATGATGCATGAGCCAGATCAGGAGGACACGAGCTTTATCACTGTTAACGCTAAAATTTGACACATTTTAGCGTTAACAGTGATAAAGCTCGTGTCCTCCTGATCTGGCTCATGCATCATGATCTGGTTATATCCGGAGTAAGCATCCATAAAAGATAACAATTCGTGTCCCGCTGTTCCGTCTACCAGTTGATCGATTCTGGGTAATGGGAAGCAGTCTTTGGGGCAGGCCTTGTTTAGATCTGAAAAATCGATGCATACTCTCCATTTTCCGTTGGCTTCTTAACCAGCACTGGATTTGAAACCCAATTCGGATAGGTTGATTCTTTGATAAAATTATTCTCCATGAGCCGATCAACTTCTTCTTTTAATGCTGCCGACCTTTCTGGGCCTTGAGTTCTCCTTTTCTGCTTCACAGGTGTAAATTTTTGATCAATATTTAGAGCGTGAACTGCAACTTCCGGGGATATTCCGCACATATCAGCATGAGTCCAAGCAAAAACATCCAAATTTGCCTTTAAAAAAGATATTAAGATATTCTGAATTGAAGCATTAAGTTGCGAACCCACATTCAACACCTTGTTTGGGTCCTTTGGGTCAACAGGTATTGGTATTGTCGTTTCCACTGGTACCACTCTAGTTTCCCCTGCACTGACTTTTCTAGGATCCATCTCTTTCCTCGCTCCGCTGTGCTCGCCAGTGCAGGGTCCGCCCTGTAATTGCTACAAGGCTGGTTCTTTAATGCGGACTGGGGCTGCCGCATTCTTTCCCATTTCTCTTTTTCTGGTTTCTCGTAGCTCTGTTAGATAACATTCTCGCCCAGCATTTTGATCCCCTTTTATGACTCCTACTCCATTGTCTGTAGGGAATTTAATAGTGAGGCACCACGGGGCAAGAACAGCTTTGAACGCTACCAGAGTTGGACGACCAAGGAAAGCATTATAAGCAGAAAATTCGTCGACAATTAGAAAAGTTTGCTTGCGGACCATTTTTCTCTCTCCTTCTCCAAGTTCCACAAACAAATCAATGGTTCCTACCGGCTGCTTTGGCTCCCCAGTGAAGCCGGCAATTTTCTGCAATGAGGCTTGCACATCAGCCATAGGGATCTTCATTTGGTCGAATGTTTTCTTGAAGAGGATATTGCAGGATGCGCCACAATCAATGAGAACACTTCAGAAAATAGCTGGCCCGATACCAGCCGAGATGACTAAGGGATCCAAGGTAGGAGCTTCAATACCTGCGGAATCCCTAGCTTTGAATACAATATCATCATTGAAAGTTCTTTGTTGCTTCAAGGGCGTAGCACCTTGCAAAACGAATACATCTTCCTCGGTCGGTACATACTTTAAAGCTCGGGTATACCTTTCCATCTCACCCCAGCTTCTGCCCGCTGGGTGAGGTCCTCCTGTAATGACATTGATAATGGGCCTTCCAGATTCATGCCTTGTAGCCTTCTCACTCGTCCTAGGCTGATGAGTAGGAGCCTGTTGCCCCTGACTAGACGAAGTAGGATTGTTGCTATTCTTTTTCACAAATTGCTGCAGTTTGTTTTCCCTTAGCAACTCTTCAATCAAAATTTTCAACTGGCGGCATTCGTCGGTCTCGTGACCGGGTTGATTATGGAAGCGACAGAACTTCCCACTCTGTATAGCCTTTTTCCCGGTCCTTAGAGGAGGAGGTTTAGGAAAGTCAATAGAATCTTTAGTGGCAAGGTAGATACGCTCCGGCGTGTCTGATAAAGGAGTATATTCTGATGGCTTAAAGGATCGGGGCTTCTTCAGATTACTCTGTTTCTTCCCATTGTTATTTTCCCTTTTTTGCCCTACAGATTCATTCTTGCGTGGAGCAACAGTGTTATCTTCAGCTTTTTCCAGCACTGCCTTTACCGGTACGGGACGGCTTTCCAAGCGCATGAATTCATCTGCTTTTTTATAGAATTTTTCAAGGGAATTTGGTTCCTTCATGTTTAGCCATTTCCCAAATTCGCTCGACTTGTCGATGGCCCTCATTAGATAGGTCAAGATCATCCGTGGTTCTGCATTGTCCACCTCGGCCAGCGCTATATTAAAGCGATTCAAGAAAGATCTGATAGTTTCACCCGGATTCTGTTCTAAACTTGAGAATGACATAATATCTTTGGCTTTTGAAGCGTATAGTCTGAACTGCTCTTTGAACTTACGGGTTAAGTCAGAGAACTGATCGATAGATCGGACTGGCAGCTTGGTGAACCAAAGCAGAGCTACGCCTTCCAGGTATACGGGAAAATATCGGCACTTTATTTCATCAGAAACCCAGGCACCTGTCATGTGCCAATCATACTTATGCAAGAATTCGTTCGGATCACTTGTTCCTTTGTAAGCTGGAATGGTTGGAGGGACAAACTTCCTTGGGAATTCAGCCTTCAAGATTTTCTCAAAAAATGGAGTTTTACTTGGGGCAAAACCCCATTCTTTTTCGTCTTCAACCCTCTGCATACTCTCTTTCATGATTTGTCGGACCATTCCAGAAAGATACTCCTCATCATGTCGAGTTCTAGATCCACCAACCTCAGGAAGTGTTTGTTCAAAGGGGCTAGCAGCCCTTTCAGGAGCATTCCTTTCTTCAGCCTCATGAATGTTGTTAGCAAAATTGCTTTCATTACCTGCCGGTTGGCGGTTTGCCCCAAGCAAATCGTTCAACCTATTCAGAATTAGGGCATTCTGGGCATTCTGAGCCTCGAATTGTGCATTTTGGGCATTGATCTGTTGGTTCAGCCCTAAGATTGCAGCATCCAGCTCTGCCTTTGTAACCCCGACAGCTGGAGTGGCTTGATTTGATATAGGGGAAGCGGAGGTTCCCTCTTGAATATTCCCAGATCTGACAGATCTACTTTTCCTTGCAGGAGCCATAATCTCGGATAGACTTCTGGTTTTCAAGGAAATTCTCTCTACAAACCTCTGTGAAGCAATGATGATAGTTCTCCTGAGTTCAGTTCTCAATGAAAGCACCAAAAATGTTAACGCTAAAATTTGAACGCTAACACCCCGGTGTATGAAGTGAGATTGTGAAAGCACCACCCGATAGCTTGGGAATAGATTATAAGCAGATAATAGTGGAAAAACAGTAAACAACAGCAATTTTATAGTGGTTCGGCTTAAGAGAGAGCCTACGTCCACTTTGAATATCTTTATTGACGATTTGATTACAAATCAACGCAGTTACACTTTGATTACAACGTACTTTAAGTTTCAAGTGACTTAGAACAAGTAGCCTAAACTTCAATGTCGATCCATATCTTTGAACACATGTTAGACATGTTCGATTTCTTCATGAAGTTCCTTGAAGGTGTTGAAGTAGTTCAGAATGCAGCAGAGTAACGGCGCTTGAAATGAATGAGCCAAAAGTCCCTTGAATGTTGGGGGTGGCCATGTATTTATAGGAAAATCTGGATAGGAATTTTTCGCCCAAGTCCTGAGTCGTGACCGACTCAAGCTAAGACGTGGCCGAGTCAAGTTGAGTCGTGGCCGACTTATCTGATTAAGCATTTGGTCTTCTCACTAGCTCATTCTCTTGCTGGATTCTAAGCCAAGTCCTGAGTCGTTGGCGAGTCAATTCTCACTGGGACATGAATTGTGGCAACGGAATACGACTCAGTGGCTTTAAGTCGAGGACGAGTCATCCTAAGTTATGAGTTATTAAGTCATTTCTTAGGTCGTCAATCCTCTTGAGTCGTTTCTTATGATGAGTCGTGGACTTGTTGAGTCGCTGAGGCAATACCTTTGATGAGTCGGTAATGCATTGAGTCGTCCTGCCTTGTGAACCGTTAACCCCTTGAGTCGTAACCCTTTAAGTCGCTTTGAGCTTTAGGTCATTAACTTATTGAGTCGGTGACTCGATGAGTCGTGAGGCTTCCTGAGTCGTAGATCCTTCCTGAGCCGTTAAACACCTTAAGTCGTGGCTAATCCCAGGCCTTAACTCGTTGACTCCTTTAACTCGTGGGACCCTTAACTTGTAGGCTGGAACGGGGTTAACAAAGCTTCTCCAAACAAGGTTAAGCCTTCAAGAAAACATCACCAATTGCCCGGACTGCTGATAAAAGAAACACCAGGATTCCTGAACTATCGGAGAAACAACCACACCACGGCTGCTTCCAAACTCTACCTCGATGATACCACGAAGCTAAAAGACCTCTTCGTTAGCACACCGAACACTGCGAGCTGCACTGCTACCATAGCTAACCAAAGACTTCTAATCCAAGAGGCTCCTCGGAAACAAAAATGATCAACAAATCTCACAACGGACCTTTGAGATGGCAGACATCCTCTCAAGAGATTCGGGCTCCTAACCAAGCATCAACATCTCGCTTTCCTTAAGAAATGATAAATGAGACCATGCCAAAGCGAAACAACTTATAGACCTTAGTCTCATATTCCAAAGCAGACAACCTCCTTGCTAAAGATCCAGATAACTTCTACACAGATGAATCTTCTGTGCGGCAGGTAAAAACTGCTCCTCAACTACTTCTAAAACTGCTTCAAGAGAAAACATCTTCGAAAATATCCAAGGATACTGCATCTCATCACGCAGTTATCAAGATATTATCACTTACTTCTGCACTCCCGACAGATCCAAACTTACACTTCAAAGATAAACTCTGAATCTTTAAAAAAAAATTCCTTCGGATATCAGAGAAATCCTTACTCCAAAGTACAAATCCTACTCGAAACAGTATCAGGTCTATAGTCTCGACAAATACTTCCAACTTCAAACTTATGACCTCTTCCATTAGTGGTAGTCGTGTTACACACACACCACTACTCCATCTACCTCTAAAACTAATGTTGGAAAATCCAAATAGATAACCCAACAAATTAGGTGTGTATATATATATATATATATAGTTATATATATATAGTTATATATAAAAATTACAAGTACGCTCTCTCAAGAAAGACAGCACTCCAGAGTCTAGGTATTCACTCAACCTAATGCTCTGATACCAAATGAGACGATCCGACTTTCTAAACCCAGAAAGCCTCATCACTAATTTAGAAAGAAAGGGATAGAAGAAGAAAGAAAGAGAAAGAAGAAAAAAACAACACATCAGAATATCATAGCGGAACGAATGAAATATAATATATAACATATACATAGTATCATATACATCAGAGTACACAACATATACAACACATATTACACAGTTATAAACATCTATCTAACTATACAACTCAAGTACACAAGATACATATACCAAACAAACACAGCGGAACCGTAATATCTACACGAGGACGCCTCCTGCTCCATATCTCCTTCAGAATTGATCAAGCAAACCTGAATCACTTGACTACTCATACATAATATGAGTACCCAAGAGTTTAATAAAATAGAAAATAAACACTCGGGTCATACATGGGTCTGGTGTGCGTAAACGGTTTAAAATTGCTTAACTTTAGAAAAACCTTTGAAAAGATAAGGTATCACGTAAGACATCCCACACATAAACATGGAAAGTTTTTACCTTACGCTAACCAAAACATTTGATAGGAAATCGAGTTATATTATAATAGTGTCTAGGGTTTTCAACTAAATAAGAAAATAGCTGAAATTGTTACATCTATTAAATTCTAGCTACTAGCCACAAAAGTGGGTAATACAAACAAAACCGTAGGGTCTCATAGGAAGAATGGGTTTCCATCAATGGCAGGGTTACTAGGGTACCGCCCGTCACAGTACGTGGCCTAGATCACCGTACCGAGGAGCCACCCTAACTCCCCTGCAACACAAGGCTGAGACCATCCCTTACTGGACAGTCCCAAACAGGACAACCTCGCAGTTGGCGTGCGATTCCAACTGCCCACACAGCCGAAATACAAGGGACTTCTAGATAGGGGAAATCTTGTCCTAAAATGGGCGCTACCCACCTAACCTTGCAGCACCTCCTCTGTTTTAGCCATTCTCGGTTGATGAGGCTTGAGACTATGATTACCTTTATAGAAAACATCTATCTTAGAATGCTCCTCGTCCACATGACGATGTTCTTAAAGCATTCAATCCATTCAAGTCCATTCCGGGTTCGAACGGAACCGAAGGCACTATCTCGTTGCCCTCATTTTGCAATCGCCCTCAAAGTCAACGACCATAGCCCTTGCACTCTGAATCACCATCTTGAATCTATAAGAACTATCTCCGTCGAACTCATCACGGAATCACCCCTAGAGTTATACTGACGAATAGTTCTTACACCTCGAGTGTTCACTAAGCTCCACATGGATTTACGACCTAACGTTTAATTGGAATCGACGTGGTTTTCGGATATCCAAATATGGAAATCCAATCTCGGTCTCATCGAAACCAAACGCCATTTTAGTGTCCAAGTTGTTTAAGGGTTTAAACAATTTAACTTATATTCAGGATGATATAAACAGATAGATGAATCACATTATCGCAAAAGATAATTCATATCAAACATTCATCTCACAAAGCAGCATATCACATACCATAGATATCCAAATCATCCAATATCAACCAAAACCCAATATCAATCATCCAATACTAATCATCCATTTAAAAGCAGAATTGATGAACTCTTAATCAATTGGATTACCTAAATCCTTCTTTATTAATTTATTCCAAATAAATAAATAAATCATCTCTTAATGATCTTATTAAATTAATCTTCCTTGATTAATCATCCTTATACATTTAAGTAATTATCCTTAACCATATATATAGTAATTAACCTTTAATTACTATCATTAATTACAATAATTAATGATCCTACATTTGCTTCCATTAATTAATTAATTATAATTAATTACATTAAACCTTAATTAATTACAATTAATTAATCACACTTAAATTAATTACTTTTATTAATCAACCTTGATTGATTCATTAATTATCTAATGAACCTTATTAATTAGTAATTACTTTGATAAATAATTAACTTTTAATTATTCATCTCATTAATCATAAATAGTAATTAACAACTTGTAATTACTTATCTTAATTAATTAACCTCTTAATTAATTATATTAACCTTTGATTAATTATCTAATGAATTAATCTTTAATTACTTCATTAAGTAATTATTAATCAATTAAATTAATAATCCTTAATTAATTACTTTATAAATCAATTACTTTTTTATTACATTTATTAATTAATCTTAAAATTAATCACATTCATTAATTAATCAATCACATGAATTAATTTACTAAAATTAATTAAGTAATTAAACGTTTAATTACTTACGTAAGTAATTATCTTCTAATTACTTCGTTAATAAATCTTGATTACTCTCTTAATTAATTACTTAACAAGTAATTAATTACATCATTAAATAATCTTTAATTCTTTAATTAATTAATTACTCCATAATTAATTAACTTCAAAATGATTATATTAATCAATCCTTAATTAATAACATCAAGTGATTAACCGTTAATCACTTTAACTTTAATTACACCCATGAGTAATTTCCATTAATTACTTCCATAAGTAATTATAGACTAATTACTTTTCATGAGTAATTTCTCTTTCCTTAATTGCATTCAATATCCAACCATTAATTACTTCATTAAGAAATTACACTTAATTAAATCATAATTAAGTGATTATTTAAAATTAAATAAACAATTAACTAATTATTATAAATTAATTAAACAATTAATTAATTGACTTCTTATACTTCAAGAAAATCCTTAATTAATTAAGAAAACCATATATCTTAATTAATCTTTTACTTATTAACAAATCATCTTTTAATCAAGTATTCTTAAGTTCATATCAAAATAATCTAACCTTATTTATCTTCATAATAAATTATTTGGAATTAATCAAATTTTAATAACCTTAAAAATAAACTATTTTTATTGGTTTACAAAATTTACAACGATAGCCTTATTGAAAAAAATAACATTTGGAAATCAATTTTAAAACTTAAAACACTTAAATTAAATAATTCAAACCTATTTATTTTAAGTAAAATTTGAAACCTATGTTTTTAAACATTACTTTAAAATTTTGCTTAGAAACTTTGATTCAATGTTTAAATTCAAAACATTCTTATTTAAATTTAAAATTTAATTAAATTAAATTACTTCCAAAAAGAGTCATTTTAAAAAAAATTAAATTTAAAATAAATTCAATTTATATCTTTTAAAGGTTGATTTACTTATTTTAAACAACAAGTTTTAAATCGATTCTTTTATAAATCTTGTTTATAATTTAAAGCTTGATCTATATTTTTTTTAAACAAGAAGTAGATTTACAACTTAACACTATACAACAATTACCAGGAAACAAACGACCCTAACAACTCGAGATAAACATGGCAGATACACGAGTCTTCCCCGAAGCAACCCAGCACCTTCACTCTTCGAGTCGTCACTACGAAGAACACGAGCACCGTCCCGAGAAAACACCATCTTCCCAAACACAAACTCCACCTGCTCCAAATCGTGCACGGTGCACATGCACCGGCCACTCTGGCCATCGATGATCGACGCGTCGATCTTTTACAACCCAACGTTCACACGGGAACTCGAAAACCAACCTAGATTCGAGATTTCATCATCAAACCGAATTTTCGACCTTAGGCTCGAAAATTTCAACGGTCACGATCACAAATCCCATCCAATGCCGACCATTCCATCACCGTGATCTTCACCGTCACTCACATCTACTCGCCATGATCTCTAGCCCAAAATCCCACCATCGCGATTGCCTCCAATCCGATAACCAAGTCACAAAAATCGCAACAGTCCAGACGAAACAAAAACCCATTGAAACCCTAACTCGCTCGATTTCAAACAATTCAGACCTTAGAAAAATTCTAAAGCGTTTTTCCTAACATATACAACCAAAAAACAAGCTTCACCAAGAATTTCAACTCGAATCAATGCGTAGATAATCGGCAAATCAATAAAATTCCCAAAACATTCAAACCCAAAATTCGAATAAATTAGTGAACTAAAAACTATAAATTTCATATCAAAATTCATGATTTTTAATCATGATTACATGCATTTAATTCAAATTAAAATTTAAGATAGTTGGTTTATTTACAAAAATTTAGTTTCACTGTTAATTTTCATTTTAAACATGATTTGTGTTATTCAAAATTCGTGGAACTATTTTAAAATATTCCTCATACAATTGCAAACAGTTTTCATTTAAATGCTTTAGTCTACTATGGATAGATTTGTAGATATTGAAATTTTTAAGCAGAACATTCAAAGTAAACAAACAGAAAACACTTGAATGTATATAACAGACAAACTCATCAACATATACATACAATTTTATATAAATTCAAGCTAAAGTACTTTAATACATGTCAAGATCATCATATGCATGTAGTAAAAACCAGATCAAACTGTTTTTAAAGGATGTTTACTCACCAATTGCAAAATTGCAGAGCAGTATTTATCCAGGCCTAAACAATTTAATCTGGAAAAAGTTTTGATATGTTTTGTTGAAGAAATTTGATCCCTTGCAAGCTTCAATTTTGATGATTTTAAAGATTTAGCTGATATTGAGCTTGTAGTAGAACTTGATCCCTTTAAAATGTAGGCTGTAAATTTGCAGGTTCGAAAGTTACAGATTTGCAGATTCATAAATTGATGTTGCAGGTCTTTATTAAATTCGAATTTGATTTTGTTTTTAAATCTCAATGTTGAATAAAATTTTCTGGTAGCCATTAATTTGTGTTAAGAAAGGAAATAAAAATGTTTGTGAAAAACTAGTTTGTTTTAAAAAAATATTTATTAAAAATCGAAACGAATATATTGCCACTTGTTCTCAAAAACATAGATTTGTTATTCAATTGGTTTGATTGTGTTATAAGTGTTATTAAAATAACTAATATGGTTACACATGTCTTCTTATGTATTTTTAATTAATTTTTATTTAATTTAAATGTAAACATAAATTAACATATTTAATTTACTAAGTAAATAAATACTTACATATATATAAATAAATTTACCTTTTAAAGGAAATATTCTAAAACTAATTATAACACGAATATATTTTCTTATACATGTTATTTAAAATCTAGAACTTTTATAGATATATTTATAACTATTTTAAATTTAAGCATTTAAAAAGAAAACAAAACTAAAACTTTGATTAAACTATCATAATTAAAATAAAAATTATCTTATATTTTTGCAAACAAATTGAATTAAACTTAAATTAGCTTTTGAGAAATATTAATTTTAAAACAAAGCTTTAAATTACAATTCATACATATATAAATTATCAATAGATTAAACTAAATTTCAAAACAATATCAAATTATAACATATACATACATATATATTACAATTTGAAAATACAGTCTTTTATTTAAAACAAATGATTTTCCTATTCACAATATATATCAGAATATATATATTATAAATAGAATAAAATTTATTAGCTTTGAAAAATAATTCTTATAAGTCTTGCCAGATTAAAAATTTATTAACCTTAAAAAGATTTAATTTATCAATTTAAATTAAAATTATAAAGAAAAATTATCAAATCAATTAAATTATTAATACAGATTATTAAATTGATATTGCCTAAAATCCCCGGTCGTTACACTCTTTTTGATAAATGGGTATTTATTTATTGAGTAGAAAGTATAAATTAAAAGTTTCAAAAATTTAAATTTTTATGTTGGATATTTAAAATTGATTTGTTTATTCAATTTTTCTAATGTTTTCAAATGGAATTTTATAATTAATTATTAAGGTAGGTAATTAATTTATCAATATGATTAATTAAAGGATTATTTGTTTCGAATCAAGGTGATTGATTTAAATTTGTTAATCAATCAAGAACTAAGGTAAAACAATTACACGATTAAGGTTAATCAAATAATGATTCAAAGATAAATTAATTAATTAACGAAAATATTTAAGGAATGATTTATTAATAAAGGTAATTAATTGTTAATTAAGTAATTAAGGGTAATTAATTGCTCAGAGGTAATTACTTAATTAAAAGTAATTAATTTATCATTAAAGGTTGATTAACCAAGTAATCAAAGAATAAGTAAATTTAAGGAATAATAATTAATTAATGTGCTTAATTAATAAAAGTAATTAAATTAAGAATAATTAATTAAATGTTAATTAATTAAAAATGATTAAGAAATCATTATTAATTAAGGGATAATTTATTAAGGATTTAATTAATTACACATAAGTGTTTATTTAATCAGGATAATTAATTAAAGAAATGATTAATTAATGAAGATGATTAAAGCTTAATCAATTGTAGTTAATGATAACTAATCATTGATTAAAGATTACTAATGAAAGTAATTATGTGGTTGATAAATTTAAAACTCACCCAAATTATGGATCTTAATTATAGATGTTTGATTTCTATTGGATGTTATGTGATGGATTGATATAATTGATATGTGATGTGATGCTGTGTAATGCTTTTTGCTAAGCTGTTATATCTGTGATGAATATTTTCCATATGAATATGCAAAACCCTTTGACCGGAAAAACGACATTTGAATTTCGATGCGACAGGGAGTCGGATTCCAAGTTGGTTATCCGAAACCCACATCGAATCATATTAGTGAATCTTAGTGATTGATTAATTTATTTTACCTATGAATATGTGAATGGAGATAAGCGTTATGGGTTATACCGCTTATCGTTATGATTGAATCTGTGATGATGATGTTGTGCACTATTGGGTAAAACCCCTGGACCACACCTGTACACACACAAATATGGATTGCACGTGGAAATCGGTTAAGTCACAGATTTTTTTAAAAATAGTTTTGAATTTGAATTTTTAATCCAAATGGTTTTGGAAATGGATTGGGTTTAACGTGAATTTTTTTTTTGAAAAGGTGTTTTGAAAAAGGAAGTTATTTTGAATAACTTAATTAAGATTTGAAACAGGAATTCAACATCTGAAATTGAATTCTATGTTTGGTATTTATGAAGTAAAAAAGTTATTCAACTATAAATGGGTTTATATGGATTTTTAAACCATTTAAAAATATGATTTCGAGAATTTGAATTTAACCAACTTTATGTTTGAAAGGCCTTAACTCGTACAATTATAATCGAGTTTTTCGAAACGGAAACAAGTTGTTTTGAAATAGTAATAGCTTTTATATAAGGAAAGAATTTTTCCAAATTATGATGAAAAGATTTCCAATTTGAAATGGAATGATTTTGAAAGCTATATCTTTGCGAAAGATAGTTGAACCCTATTTTGAAATTAAAGAGGATTTTTAATAGTGTATCTTTTTGAAATGGAATTTGTTTTGAAAGGTTATAAATGAATCTTTGTCAAAGACTGGTGAACCTTGTTTTAAATTGAAAAGGGTCTTAAAAATAAATCTTTTGTTTAAAAGATTTAAATATGGAAATTGTTTAAACCATTGAAGGTTTTTAAAATGAATCTTTTTGTTTAAAAGATTGGAAATAGTAATTCGTTTAAACCATTTAAATGAAATGTTTTTGGCTTTAAGCTATGATTTAACTGAGATCCCATATCCATATGTTTTTAAATATTGCGCTTATTGTTCGGTTTAGCAGGGAGAGGACCTTGTGTCATATAACCCATTCCGAATAATGATACGACCTAATGGACAAAATTTGAAGAAGAGTGGTAAGACCAGGTATTTGTAAGAACGATAGGATGACCTATCAATTGTCTCTGCACCGAGTAGCTACTGTATATAGATTCCCTAAGTGATGGGAAGTCCGATCGTGATTTTGGATTCTCGGATTGCAAGGGCTTCTTCGGAAGTGCCTTCGGTTCTGTTCGAACCCAGAACAGACTTGTATGGATGTGTATCTGACATTACACTTTGAGTTGTAAAATCGGTTTCTATCAAATACATTTCTGTTTGGTGGTGGAGATTTATTCTCTTAGCTTAACACCCTTCTCTGAGAAGTACGAGCTTAGAGGTTATGTAATTGATGGTTACTAGTGATACATTCCAAATTTGGTAATGTGGCATACGAAGTGCTACTGATCATTTGTTGATCAAAGCATGACTTTGGTAAAAAGCGTAGCTTTGTGGATGAGACTTCGTCAAACTTCACAACCTGGAATGGTCGAAACAGAAAGAATGCAGCAAGGTTATTTGGGGGTAGCGCCCTCTGAGGGTATGTTCATTTCCTTCTGGATAGAGGTGGTACTATAGTATGGAGCCCAAATACTTAACCTATGTGGTTGCTGCAAATTTATTACTTTGTGGTTGTTGGTAAATCCTGGGATAAAGGTTGCTTACGATCGGGGGATGACATAATCGTGTCAGTAGTTACCTAGTTACAGAGGTAACCTGGTCTTGTGTTGGCAGTGACCCGGTTAGGTTCTCGGGGCGTCCCTGCAGAGGCGTACCCATGTGTCCCAGGAAGTTCCTTAGCCTGACCATTTATTGTAAATCCAATCACCAATATGCGCTTTGTAAGGTTTTAGTTGTAGAACCTGCCATTTACTTATTATAGTCACCACTGTTTGGATGGTAGCTATTGTAGGCATAGTTCGTAATGTCTATGCTGGCTAGGATTTATATTATACTTTCGAAATGATTTTCCACACTGTGCACTTATAAAAATAATATAAAATAAATTTTTCTGTATCAAGCATATTTGACTATCATAAGGAGAAGTCTCCTCTGATTCTGCGTTTGCATTGTGTGTGTGGAGGGAGGCCTTATGGTAGTTTCATTTTCTAAAAAGCATTGCGGATTTCAAATTTAAATTCGTTTGTTTGTTTTTAAAGATAAACTGTTTTTGTTTGCTCATACCAGTCCCATGACTGACCTGGAGTTTGTTGTTCCTTTCCTAAACTCTAGGTGCCTGCTATTTTCCACACGGACAGTCTAGAGTTGGATTTTTCAGATAGTAGATATAGAATCGATTCTGTAGCTTACAACATTCTCTTTGGTATTTCTTTGGAGATCTTGCTTATTGGAGTCTTTGGGTTCACCAGACCAGGCTTGCCTAGCTTGGTGCAATTTGATAGTGGTTCGAGCTTGTAGTTGGGAGTTTAGCTTTGGAGCATTGGATTGGAGTTATCTCTTAGCTATTTGTTTTCCGCTGTTGTTTTTTGTCTCTGTTATTCATTGTATCTCTGATGTTGATTCATATTTTATCATTGTTGTATCGAATATTGTATATCAATGATATTCATTTTTTTCTTCCGTTGTGTTGTTATACTTGATGTGTTATAAGCTCCGGCAAACCAGATTCGACGTTTGGATCTGCGACATTTGAATACGAGTGTCGTATTCGGTGCCGATTTTCGAAGGTCGAGTCAGTGTCATTTCATTCTCTCAGCCTATGGCTAGAAGAGGTAGAGGGAAGCGTTCTATTGAAGGCCCGTCTAGTGGTTCTCATCCGGACGGAGTCTATATGTCAACTGTTCAGTTTATGGAGCTATTTCGGGGACCTCAGCCTTTTGTTGCTACTCCCATGGCTCCTACTCACAAGTCTGCCTTCGCTCACATGTGTAGTGACTATTCCCACCTTGGAGGCAAGCCTTTCAAGTGATTGGAAATTGTGTTGAAGGTTCAGACTTGGTTGCGCGCTTATGAGCGCATATTTTCTCAGATGTATCTTTCGGATCATCATTGCATTCTCGTAGCATCTAGCATGTTGCAAGAGAGTGCGCTTGATTGGTATGAGCTTTTGATTTCATAAGTTGATGAGTTATCTCTCTCGTGGATTCAGTTTAAGGAACGTTTCAAACTTAAGTTCGTTCCTAAATCAGAAAAGGCTAATCTTGCTCGTTGTTTCCTTGAGTTGAAACAAGGAAAGTCCTCTGTTTCTGATTATGTTGCATCTTTCGAGGTCTTGTCCAAATACGGAGTTGAGTTCATTAACACTCCGCGTAAGAATAATCTTAGATTTGTTGATGGTTTGAAGAAGTATTTGAAGAAAGTTCTTTTGCTTCAGCTTAAGCTTCCTTTTGAGGAACTTGTTAATTCGGCTCTTTGCCTTGAAGCTGTTGAAAAGGAACGTGATAGTTGTGATGAGGTTGAGGTTTCTAAGAACCCCAACAAGAAGAGGTTTCCATTTCATAAGCCTAATTCTTCCAACAAGAAGAAGAAGAAGCAAGCTACCTCTAGTTCTCAGCCTAGTAGTGCACCTTCTATTCAGAGGGCGTGCTATAATTGTGGTTCTCTGGATCATCTTCTTCGTAGTTGTCCTAAGCCTTGCATTTGCCGTTATTGCAAGAAAGAAGGTCATTGGGTTTCTGATTGTCCTACTGCCCCTAAGGGTTTCAAATATGGGAAGCGTAATGTTGCTAAAACTTTTGATGATTCTTCTCAGCTCAAAGGTATTACTCCGTCTGTTTCGGAAGGTTTTATTTTATTTCATGGCCGTTCTATTAGAGTTCTTTTTGATACGGGCGCATCATATTCATTCGTTTCAAAGGAGCTTGTTGATGTTATTCCTTTGGATGTTGTTAGTCTTTGCGACCCATTGAGGATTGTGAATCCAATTGGTGGATCCGCTACTCTTTGTTTGTTATGTGTTGATGTTGAGATTATTCTATGTGATTTTTCCTTTCATGTGAATCTGCATGTTATGGATCATCTTGGTTTTGATATGATTTTGGGTATGGATTGGCTCGTCCGTTGTGAATTTCAAATCCAATGCCCCGAAAGAACTTTATATCTCAATCATCCCATGCCATCGAGCAGTTATCTATTAAATTTCGATACATGGATCACACTTCGAATGCTCTCATTTCTTCCTTCGAATCGAAGGATGTCATAGCTAATATTCCGGTTGTTTGTGATTTTTCTCATGTCTTCGAGCCTATTTTGAGATTGCCGTCGAAGAGGAAATTAAGTTGCGTATTGATCTTGTCTCTGGTGCTCATCGTGTCGGTCGTCCTCCCACGAGGATGTCTGCTAAGGAAAATGAGGAATTCAAGCAATAATTATCTGAATTGGAAGCCAAGCGATTTATTCGTTCTAGCTCATCTCCTTGGTGCGCCGTCGTTGTCTTGGTTAAGAAGCCAGATGGTACTCTTAGGCTGTTCATTGATTACGCAAGCTTAACGAGCTCACTATCAAAAATAGGTACCCATTACCTAGGATCGACGACATGTTCGATCAATTAAGTGGCACTAAGCTTTTCTCCCAACTCGATCTTGATACCGGTTTTCATCAGTTACGAGTCACGGAAGATAGAATTCCTCTTAGCGCATTCCATACTCGTTATGGTTCTTACGAATGGCTTGTTATGTCCTTCGGTTTGACGAACGCTCCAGCGTATTTTGTTGATCTTATTAATTGGATATTCCGGGAATATCTCGATAAGTTTGTCTTGGTTATCATTAATGATATTTTTATTCATTCCAAATCTGAAACCGATCATATTCAGCATTTGAAGATTGTTTGAGCACTCTTCGTCGGCATCAGCTTTATACCAAATTCTCCAAGTGTCATTTCTGGGAGAATAAAGTGAAGTTTCTCGGTCATATTGTTTCTTCCAATAGTATCTCTGTCGATCCTTCCAAGATTGAATCTATTCAGAATTGGAAGAGGCACGAGAGCATTATGAGATCCGTAGTTCCCTTGGATTGGTGGGATATTATCGTCGGTTTATTATGGACTTTTCTCATATTGCTTAACCGCTTACCACTCTTACGAGAAAAGCTGTTCCTTTTATTTGGTCAAATGAGTGTGAGATTTCTTTCAGGAAGTTAAAAGATCTCCTTACTGCTGCTCCCATCTTAGTAGTTCCTGAAGGGAATCATGATCTTGTTGTTTATATCGATGCCAGTGGTTATGGACTCGGTGCTGTTCTCATGCAAGAAGATAGAGTAGTTGCCTATGCTTCTAGACAACTAAAGCCTAACGAGATTCGTTATGCTACCAATGATTTGGTGTTAGCTGCTATAGTCTTTTCTCTAAAGATTTGGCGACATTATTTATTAGGCAAGCGTTTTGTTCTCTTCACTGATCACAAATCTCTGAAGTATCTATTCACTCAGAAGGAACTTAGTATGAGGCTACAGCGTTGGCTCGAATTTCTTGCTTCATATGATTTCGATATTCAGTATACCCCTGGTAAGGGTAATCGAGTTGTTGATGCGCTTAGTCGCAAGCAACAAGTTGTTGTTTCCAAGATGCTAGCAGAGTGGAATATGTTGGAAGCTTTATCTCATTGCGATATTAGAGACAATCCATCAGTTTCTGATTCTCCCATGCTTTTATTTAGCATGGAAGCTCGTCCTAGTTTGTTGGATCGTATTGCCGATGCCCAGATGTAAGATCCAGATCTCTCTTATCTTATTCAGAATTGTAAATCATAATCCCGAAGTGATGATCCAAAGGATTTCGATATTGATGTTCATGGTTATATTCAGAAGAAGGGAAGGTTGATCGTACCTAATGTTCATAATCTTAGAAATGACATTCTTGAGGACTGTCATCTTTCTAAGTACACTATCCATCCGGGTAGTAGTAAGATGTATGCTGACATGAAATGCTTATACTTTTGGGAAGTTATGAAGCGTGATGTTGCAAGTTATGTGAGTCGTTGCATGACTTGTCAACTTACTAAAGCAGAACACCAGCGTCCTAGTGGTCTTTTGCAGCCTATTGAGATTCCATTGTGGAAATGCGATCAAATTTCTATGGACTTCATTGATGGTCTACCTCGTTCGAGGTCGGGCCATACTAATGTTTGGGTGATTGTTGACAGATTGACCAAATCAACCCATTTTATTCCTATTAAGTCCAATAGAACTGCTCCTTTGTTGCTAAGCTTTTTATTAAAGAAGTCGTTCGACTTAACGGTGTGCCTGGTTCCATTATTAGTTACAAAGATCCGCTTTTTACTAGTGATTTCTGGCAGAGCCTTCAGAAAGCTTTGTACACTAAGCTCAATCTCAGTACAGCTTATCATCCACAGTCTGATGGACAGACTGAAAGGGTGAATCAATTCTTAGAAGATGACCTTCGCGCTTGTATTGTTGGTTTTGGTGGTAGTTGGGAAGACCAATTATCTCTTGTTGAATTTTCTTATAATAACAATTTCCAATCCAGTATAGGTATGGCTCCTTTCGAACCCCTTTATGGAAGGCCGTGTCGATCACCATCTTGTTGGTTGGAATCCAGGGAAAAGTTAGTACTCGGCCCCGATTATATTCGCGAATCTTCGAAGAGGATTGATATTATTAGACAGAGAATGAAAGAGGCTCAGAATAGGAAGAAATCTTATGTCGATCATCGTAGGAAGCCTTTGGAATTTTCTGTGAGCAATCGCGTATTCATTCATGTTTCTCCGATGAAGGGTGTGGTGCGTTTTAGTAGCTCCGGGAAATTGGCTCCTCGATATATTGGATCATTTCCTATTACAGAAGGCATTGGCCTTGTTGCTTATCGTGTATCGCTACCAATTCAGTTTTCGAGAATTCATGACGTATTTCATGTATCCCAGCTTCGTCGATGCCTTCGAGATTCAGATTCTATTATCGATCCCCATATGTTGCAAGATCTTAAGATCTCACCCGACTTGTCTATGGTGAAAAATCTTATTCGTGTGCTAGCTTCGGAGGTTAAACGCCTTCGGAATAAAGAAGTCCGGCTTGTGAAAATTCAATGGTCCGCAAATTCCAAAGGTTGCACTTGGGAAACCAAAGTATTCATCGAGCGTTCTTATCCTGGTTTTCGCTCCTCTTCGGGTGAGGGTGAGCATTTTTATTTATCTTTTCTATTTTAATCTTTGTTATGATGAATAAATTGTGTTATAGACTGCTTCTAATATGAAAATTACGGGGACGCAATTTTTATAAGTGGGAGTTTGTAACAACCCTGTTTTTCTTACCGTCGAAATAAAAATTTTAAATAGAAATTTTAAATTGAGATTTTGAAAAAAATTAAATTCATTTGTAAAGTCATTTGGAAAAGGACTAAGTTAAGTTTTAAAAATCTTTTGCCTTCATGTGTGACAAGTATAGTCCAATTGTAAAACAATTTGAACTCTTGGCTGTCAACAATTTAGTAAAGCAAAGTGAAACCTTTTGCTTGGCTGGCACAATTATTTTGGCAAAGCAAAAGGCTCTGTTGCTATCTTCATTATATCATGCAAGTAGGCTTTGCACGTTCCTTCGTCAAAATCATTTTGTAAAAGACAAGTACGGACATTTATTCCGGCTACAACAAAGTTTTTAAAAGCAAAAGGGTGAACACCTTAGCTGGCACTAAATGGTTATGAAGCAATGTTGAACACTTTTCACCATCATTATTTCTATAAGCAGCCTGTCCTTCTTTGCACAGAAGCACGTTATGCCTTAAATGCTAATGTACAAATAATTGCCAACTCACTTCTTCATTTTTGACTTATACAATTTTGGTGAAAGAAAAAGTAGTTGCATCAGTTCTTTTTGTTTTCAAATTTTTTCCTGAAGCTCTGAGATAGAATTAATGGCAGCCCAAAGATTATTTCTCCTTTGGATTTAGGTGATAACTGATTTGAAGAAAAGTTTAGGTAAGCGTAATACTCACATCTCTAATTTATTCGGTACTTGTTGCGTGCAAACTAGGTGCCCAGATTTTAATATTTTATGTTGTGTTGTTTCAGTCCGTGTTTGAAAAACTAAGCTGCCTAGGTATATTTTTAGTGGGTGCTTGCAAATATGTTGCACAGAATTCATGTGCAAATATTATTTACCTCATCCTTGCGTGCGTGAAATTTTAGGACATGAGTCACCCAATTTTTTTTAAATTTCATAATTGTGTGCACATCTTTATTATTTGCATGCAATTGAGTCGCATGATTATTTGTAGCGTTCGAGCGCACTGTAATATGCGTGCGTCCATGAGTAGAAGTCCAGGCATTCCTCATTTTGTCCCTCACTTTATTATATGCATGCATCATTAAAAAAAAATTTGCATGCAAAGTATATTTATGGGCAGCTCATCATGTTGCCCTGATCATATTTTTTATATTTGCTTCATTCTTTCATGGTGATAGACATGGCACAGGTTGCAATATCGATATTGTGTATCGCATTTTTACACACAGTGTCATATTTTAACGCATATATAGCTCTGCTATTTTGTTCCTTCTTTGCATGTAGGTCATATTACCCAGACCACCATTTTTCGTGTGTACCTGCAAACTATATTGCACAGGCACTTTAAATTTGTTTTCATATTGCGTGTCCAAGCATGTTGTAGTGCGTGTTAGTATGTAAGGTTTTACGTGTCTACATCTCGTTTTAAAACATTGAAATTCGTGCCTGCATATTATTTTTCACTAAGATCATTTTGATCCTTAAATTTCATTATGAGTATACAAGACGAAGTATATTACCAGGCAGTGCCATATTTTGATGCACATATAGCAGTGAAATATTTGATGAAAATATAGTAGTGCAATCTATTGGTTAATTTACGTTGAACCGGTGTTTGGCTTTAAAACGAATTTTGTTGTTGTTATTTTTAGAACGGATTTTTACTCCGGTGATATATTTTTGAAGCGTGTTGTTTTGATGATATTTTTGACGAATAAAAAATATATCGTTTTGACTTCAGTAATCGTCAATTTGAAGTGAATTTTCAAGCGGATATCCCGCAATGCTGATTTGATATCCATTTTTACGGTGTTTTGTGTAGCGCAATTTCTTTGTCGAAATTGCATAGATGTTGCTGTTTTAATCACGTGTTTTAATATGTTTTCAAATAAAATTATTTCCAAATTTTTTACAGTTACGCTATCAAAAGAATGGGGAATCGATTTAAATGCTTCAGCAAAATTAAGGACTATGAACACTTATTTTTACTGATCCGATTAATTTAGGACTTGTCCATTTGAGAACGTAAATTTTATTTATTCAAAATACACAATTTGGTTCTTTCAAGGAAACGATGAAGAGACTTAAATGATTTAGCAAAAGTATGGAATATGGAACCACGCTTTTACAAATTTGGTTAATTCCGGACTCGTTAATTGAAATATTTGATGTGGATTTGTTGTTTGATGATTTTGTTGGGCTTACGAGCCACTATGCTGGACCTTCGGGTCATATGTTGGACCTTTGGGTCAATTACCAGTACTAGACTTTCGGGTCATTTATTGGACCTTCGGGTCATTTGTTGGGCGCCAAAAGTTAGGATGACAGTACTTGGTAGGCTTCGGCCATATGAGATGCACGTGCGGCGTAGCTTAGACTCGCCATAGCTGGGGTCAATCCACTTTTATGCTGATTTTTCGAGTTATCTATTTATGATTTCTAGTTTTTTGTGTATAGCTGTTTTGAAATGAATTTTGAATTTGAAAGTTGATTTTGATCGAGTTTAATGAGATTTCTTCATTTAAACTATGTTTATTATTTATGTTGAATAGTCTCATTCGAGACTATGATTATTTTGCTTTGACGTTATTTTAGGTGCATTTATTTCTAAGTTTAAATTAGACTGATCCGTTTATTATTTTCTTTTAAATAATACTCGGGTCAGACCGATTATTTCAGGATAATCGCTATCTCTTATTCAGCTGCTGCTTCAGCTTTTGGGATTTCACATCATCTTTTGTCCCGACTTCGAGGTGTTACTTTTTGTGTATTGACTCTCATCTCATGTATGATATGATATCTATGTATTTGTACGTTGGATTCTTGTCAACCATCAATTGTTGTAGCAAGTATCCAGACTTATCTTCCGCTATATATATATGATATTTCTATTCTGATGTGATTATACTTATTTGTGTTGTTATTATCATGAGTTGTTTTGAATTTTTCTTAAGCCACCTTAGTTTGGTTTTAGATTTGGATTGAATGTACATCTTTGGGAGTAATTTACACAACTCCTATCAATATATCAATAGGCAACTAAGGCATAACTTACGGATGGTCGCCCCTAACCAACCTTATTCTTTGCAATAGCAGATGTTATTCCTTATAACAACCTTTGTTATTGTAAGCATAGAGGTAGCGCGTCATAATTAGGGTATTTGAAATCTGGGGTTGGTAGAAGAAGTATGCGACTCAAAGCTATTCTCGGGGAATCTTGGTGGCAGCTCGAAGTTAAACTCGAAGTAAATTCTTGGTGTGCCAGGTTAACACTTAACAAATTTTAAGTTGAAAATTTAACATGTTCACGGGTCGATTTTTGAAAAATCTCGAAGCAAATGGTATTTTTATTCGGGGGAGACTCAAAGTGGTCTTAGTGTTGATACACAAAATAGTTTTAGTTTAAAAAATAAAATTCAAACTTTTGAACAAAATTTAAATCCATGTTTTTAAAAGGTGATTTTGATTTAAGTTTAAACTAATTATGGTTTTGAGTAAGACATTTTGTAATTAAATTTAATTTTATTACATTGTTTTATAAAATTATTTATATTAAGTAAATAATGTAATTAAGAAGGGTAATTAAGATAAAATGTTATTTAAAACTAATCTTAATCCTTTAAGTTAAATTGTATGATAAGGATGATCCATTAAACAAGGGTTGTAAGAAAATAAAATTGATTAACAAAGATAAAACGACTTATCTTTTAATTTATTAAGTAATTAATGATTTCTTACTATAATTACTTAAAGAATAACTATTAAATTAATTACTTAATATTAAAGAATAATTAAGTAAATAATAAGGTTAATTGATTCGTAATTAATAATTAATTAATTAATTAAGGAATAGTTAATTAATATAAGTAATTAAGATTTAATTAATTAAAAATTAAGGATTAATTGACTAAGATAATTAATTAAGGAATAATCAATTAATGAACGTGATTAAGATTTAATTAATTTATAATTAAGGATAATTAATCATTGATTAAAGATAACTAATGAAAGTGATTATGTGGTTAATTTATTTTAAATCATACATTTTTAATTAATTCATCTTAATTAAAGATGATTGATTATTATCAAATGCTGTGTATTGGATTGATATTTCTAATACGTGATTGTGATACTATGTAATATGAATAGCTTTGTGCTAAGCTATGATATCTGTGATTTGTTTTTGTGAAAGTAAAAAAAACCTCATTGGCACGTAAAATGGAATTTAAATTTTGATGCGACGGTGAGTCGGATTCCAGTTGGTTATCCGAAACCCACGTCGAACCTTGATTGTAAATCTTTGTGAATGATATATCCACGTGGTTTAAAAATAAGCGCTCACTATTCGGTTTAGCCAGGAGAGGACTTTGTGTCATATAACCCATTCTAAATAGTGATATGACGAAATGGATAGCATTTGAAGATGGTGGTGAAGACCGGGTATCTTCGAAAACGATAGGATAACCTATTGAATGACTCTACAAAGAGTTACCCGGTATAGAGATCTCCATATGTGATGGGGAGTCCAATCGGGATTGTGGATACCCAGATGGCAATGGCTTCTTCCTTTGTTGGACGAAGTTCCTTCGGTTCTGTTCGAACCCGAAACAGACTTATATGGTTGTATGTCTGACATTACACTTTGAGATATAAAGAAGATTTCTTTCAAATACATTTCTGTTGGTGGCGGAGAATTTATTCTCTTAGCTTAAAACCCTTCTCTGAGACGTATGAGCTCAAAGGTTATGTAGTTGAAGGTTATTACGGATATACTCCCAATTTAGTAGTGTGGCATACTGAGTGCTGTCGTGTGTTGATGATCATTTGTTGATCATTTTTTGATCAAGGCAAGGCTTTTGTGTAAAGCGTAGCTTTGTGGACGAACCTTATCCGACCTCACACCGCGGAAATGGTCGAAAAATGAAAGATGCGGTAAGGTTATGAGGGTCGTGCCCTTTAGGGTAAAAAGATGGTATCATGGTTTGGAGCCTAGATACTTAAGCTATTATGTTGCTGCAAACTCATTACTATGTGGTTGTTGCTTTGTGATTGAGGGCCCTCAGATAAAGGTCGCAAACGTCCGGGGGTAGCATACTCGTGTAGTAGTTACCTAGTTACAGAGGTAACCCGGCCTTGTGTTGGCTGAAAGCTGGTTAAGCTCTCAAGACGTCCCTCCAGAGGCGTACCCATGTGGCATAGGAAGTTCCTTAGCTTGACCATTTTTGGAAATCTACAGAAACAATACGAGCCCTTTGCGATTGCAATTTGTATAACCTGCCACCTCAGGTGTAGCTATAGTAGGCATAATATAATGGTACATATGTCGGCTAAGATTAATATTATACTTTCGAAATGTTTTCACACTATGCACTAATAATAATAATATCAAAAGTGTTTTTTTCTCATGTCAAGCATATTTGACTATCATAATAAGAAATCTCCTCCAATTGTGCGATTGCATTGTGTGTGTGCGGGAAGGCCTTATGGTAGTTTCATTTTTCAAAAGCATATCGAATTTCTTTTACAAACTGTTTTATACAAACAACTATTTTTTTACTCATACAAGTCCCATGACTGACCTAGAGTTTATTGTTCCCTTCCTAAACTCTGAGTGCCCATAATTTTCCCACAGCCTAGAA
Source organism: Allium cepa (assembly GCA_030765085.1). NCBI lineage: Eukaryota > Viridiplantae > Streptophyta > Magnoliopsida > Asparagales > Amaryllidaceae > Allium > Allium cepa. Next base: position 432,427,924 of record CM060942.1, read on the forward strand.
GCAGGTTATCCATGATTTTGGAGCTGGCTTGGAATCTTTTGAAGTCTTTTGGGTTTTGAAGCTATCAGATTTTGGAAGTTTTGGCTTTGGTAACCTTTTAAAGTGTTGGAGTTTTGAAAGATTCATTCATGGAATGAATAAGAAGTTCCATAAAAGGATGATTGGCCATGTCAAAGAATCTTTTTCTAATCCAAATGATATGGGGTACGGATATGCTACCCTGGATATGCAAGAAGCCCTAGTGGAAAAAGGGAATACGAGCAATCCAAATTGGAAAAAAAGAAAATTCAAAGGCATGAAACTGTGGTAGGGAAAGGAGAAGAAGAAGAACAATCAAGAGGATAAGGAAATAGGTGTTACTTGTTTTAATTGTTTGGAAAAAGGCCATTACTCGAGTAGATGTACAAAGCCTAAGAAAAAAGTAAAACAACCTGTACAAACCAAACCTAGGAGGTGCTATTACTGTCAGAAACTGGGACAAGAAGTTAAAGACTGCCTAACAATGAAGCAATCTCAAACAGCAAAGGTACACTGTCAAAGATAAACCTGCAACCATCAAAGCAAATAAAGGGAAAGGAGTTTTAGAAGGTAATATTACTATTTATGATAGAATTGTTAGAGTTTTGTTTGACACAGGTGCTACACATAGTTTTATCTCTCGACAAGCCGTAAATGAATTAACTCTTGAACCTGATTTTGTTCACGAGCCCATTTGCGAAAAGAATCCAGTTGGTGGCCCCACGAACCTTTTTTTACGATGTAGAGACGTTCCTATCTCATATTCTTGTTACCAATTTCCCATCAGTCTCTTTGTCCTTGATTTTAATGAGTTTGAAATCTTACTCGGAATGGATTGGCTAACGAAGTACGAAGCCAAATTAGATTGTAACAATCGATTGATTTCGATCAAAACTAAATTTGGTGATTTCATTGAGATTTCTTGTGATGACTCGAGTCCTAGAAGACATGAGTTGATGCATAACTTGGGTTATCTCGAACCTAGTCTGGAGTTCATACCATTGTCCAGGAATTTCCAGACGTGTTCGAAGAAATATAATCATTACCTCCACATAGAGAAATAGACTTCAGAGTTAACTTAGTACCTAATCCTTGTCCTATCGCTCATGCAAGTCGCAGGATGGAGCCTAGGTAAAGAATTGAATTTGTCAAGCAAACCAATGATTTGCTAGATAAAGGATTAATTCGTCCTAGTGTTTTTGAATGGGGTTCAGCTGTGGTATTTGTGGCTAAATATGACAGATCCTTGAGATTGTGTGTGGATACCGCGATCTCAATAAGCTAACTCTCAAGAATAAATTTCCTTTACCTAGAATTGATGATATGTTTGATCAACTGCATGACGCTCGTTTCTTTTCTAAGATGGATCTAGCCCGGGGATTCCATCAGCTGCGAATTGTCGAAGATTATGTTCATTTGGCTGCTTTCAAGGTTCCTAACATGTTCTACGAATGGTTAGTCATGCCATTCGGACCAATCAAAGCTCCCTCATACTTCATAGACTTAATGACCCATGTATTTCGAGAGGTGTTAAATAAATTTATGCTTGTGTTTATTTATGATATTCTGGTCTACTCCAAATCCGAAGACGAGCATGCTAAGCATCTTAGAATTGTCTTGGAGATATTGGGGAAGAATATTATGTTTGCCAAATTTTACAAATGCCGTTTTTGGGTCAAGGAAGTTAAATTTCTCAGGCACATTGTTAATGAAGAAGGAATTTCTGTTGACCCAGGCAAGATTTCTGTTATTCTTCACTGGAGGAAGCCCACTACTCCAAAAGAAGTTCAAAGTTTTTGGGGTTTAGTGGGTTATTACCGGAAGTTTGTTCAGGACTTTTCTGAGATAGCTAGTCCATTGACTAAACTAATGATGAAAATGCAAAGTTTGATTGGACTCCAAAATGTGATGAAGCTTTTCAAGAGTTAAAAAGGAGATAGACTACCGCTCCCGTTCTCGCTGTCATTAACGGGAACCAGGATTTACCTGTCTATACTGACGCTTGTGGCGATGGTTTGGGTGCGGTGCTAATGCAAAATGGGAAAGTAATTGCCTACGCGAGTAGACAATTACCTCTGCATGAGAGAAACTACCCAACAAACGATTTGGAACTCTTAGCTATTATTTTTGCTTTGAAAATATGGCGACATTATCTTCTGGGTGAAAAATTCGAATTATTCACCAACCAAAAATCTTTCAAATATCTCTTCACCCAGAAGAATTTAAATCTACGACAACAACATTGGTTGAAATTTCTAGCATCGTATGATCTACATATTCTGTATGCACCTAGAAAAGCCAACGTAGTGGCCGATGCCTTGAGCAGAAAGCATGCGATTCTTGCCCATCTTTTTTCACTCCTACTCTTCTTGAAAAGATCGCTAATAAGAAGAAAGATGATGAGTTTCTTCATCAAATTTATGAGAGAATACGTCGTGGTGAACATACCAGTTTTGAAGTCGATGATAATAAAGTTATAAGATTGAAAGGCAGAATGTGTGTTCAAGACATCCGTAACCTTAAGCGGGAAGTTTCGGACGAGTGTCACAAGTCTAAACACAGCATCCATCCAGGAGTTAATAAGATGTATATAGATATCTAAAGAACTTCCTGGTGGAATATAATAAAGAGGGATATATCCATATATGTGAGTCGTTGTGCTACTTGTCAACAAATCAAAATTGATCAGAAGAAGATGGCGGGTTTACTTCAGCCGTTCGAAGTACCTAAATGGAAGTAGGATCAGGTGTCTATGGATTTCATAGACGATGTGCCAAGAAATCAAAAAGGGAATAAGGCAATTTGGGTTATCGTCGATCGTCTAACCAAAACTGCCCACTTCATCCCGTTAAAGTCTACTCGTACGGCAGCAAGTCTTGCAAAATTGTACATAAAAGAGATTGTTCGTGACGCAGCGGATTTAACTTTTGACGCGCTAATAATGCTTTCCTCCTCACGAAATGATGATTTCGTGTCAAATAATCCGATAAAACGATAAATGCCCAATTTCGTTGATCGCGACGATGCCGGAATCTAGCTATCTCAAACCTGTTGATCTCGCAAGATACCATGTTAAAAGATCTACAATTCGATCATTGATCACTCGCAAGTGATACCGAGAATTGGCTTCTACTTCGTTGATTCGCGCACGAATAACCCGAAGAAGGAAAGAAGAAGGAGATCACACTTAACTTCAACAATGGTGATAAAAGCTCACACACAAATTTTATTCAAAATCAACTCTCTTTACAATGACATCACGCCCCTATTTTGTAGGAATTACAACACTCACAGCATACGAGTTACAACGCGTACTCCACTCAACATACACGACATACGACTTAACACAATACAGGTTACAACAATGCAACATAACATCATACGCGACTTACTGCAATCACACGACCTAACAGTACAACACACATGCAACTTAACCATACATCATGCACATGCGACTTAACAATATACAACAATATAACATAAGAATCATGACTCACGAGTTAACGGCATAAGGAAAAACACGGCTTCATGCGACATAAGCTTCAACGACTTAAGGAAACCAGCCTTCATACGACATAAGAACAATGCGGCTTATAGAGATGCAGCATAAGCTTCATGTGACTTAAGAACACAACACACATACGCGACTTAAGAGATGCGGCAGAAGAACTTTGCGACTAAAAGTAGCTACTCAAGAAATGCGGCGTAACTTCAGGAACGGCTTAGTGACATCAGAAGAATGCGACCTAAGATAGTAGCACAGCTTCAGGGGACTTAGCGACTTAACGGCTTAAGAATTTAGGCGACTTAAGGGAGCAGGCGACTTAAGAGAAGCGGGACATAAACGTCTTAAGAAAACAATGCGGCATAGGTTGCTTGGCATAGCTCGCTAGGTCGCTGGTTGGCATAACTCGCTATGTCGCTCAGACGACACAAGGTTCAGGAACGAACGAGAACGACTTAATAGACGCGAGCGACCTAAGGCACACGAGTCATAGTCATCATGGTGCACTGCATCATCCTCCCCTGGTTGAAAATAATTCAACCCCGAATTTACACTTTCCTCTCCTTCGACATCCTTATTCTCATGATATGGAATCAAGTGTTTGACGTTGAAAATGTCGGCAGTATGGATATGATCCGGCAATCATAACTGATAAGCATTCTCATTAATCCTTTTTAAGATTTCCAAAGGACCAATTCTTCTAGCAGTTAGTTTGTTGTAAGTACCAATAGGAAATCGATCCTTAATCAATACTGCATATACAAGATCTCCTTCTTTGAATTCAACATTTCGTCGTTTAATATCTACGAATTGCTTATATTTCTCATTCGCCTTAAGCAATCATTCCTGCACAACCTTGTGACACTCTTGCAATTCATTCACAAGATAACTAGCTCGTTTGATCACTCCTTTCTGATGTGGTACTGTAGATACATCTAACGGTCCTTTAGTAATCGTCGAGTAAATGACCTGGAATGGACTGAACCCAGTGCTACGATTAACTGCATGGTTGTGTGCAAACTTGGGATGACACAGCTTGGAATCCCAACTCTTCAAATTGTCTTTCACGAGGCATCTCAAAAGATTACATAGCGATCTATTCATAACTTCTGTCTGTCCATCCGTCCGTGGACGATAAGCACTACTAAATTTCAGCTTTTTCCTGACCATTCACCATAGACTCATCCAAAAATGACTCAGAAAACGAGTGTCTCTATCCGATACAATAGATTCAAGCAACCCATGAAGTCGATAGATCTCTTTAAAGTATAACTGTGCAACATTAACTGCATCTGTCGTCTTCTTGCATGCGATAAAAAGTACCATTTTTGAAAACCGATCAACCACCACATAGATAGAATCATTGCCACGTTGCATCCTCGACAAACCCAATACAAAGTCCATACTGACATCCACCCATGGTTTAGTAGGTATAGGCAACGGTATATATAAACCTGCATTTGTTTTTGTCCCCTTTGAAACTTGACAAATATAGCACCTCTGAACAAACTTTTCAACTTCCTTCCTCATTGACGGCCAAAAATAAGACTTAGAGATCAACGACATAGTACAGCCGCGGCCCACATGTCCTTCTTCATGTAATTCTTTGATAATTTTCCTTCGTAGACTGCAATCTAGAATACACAATTGATTTCCTTTGAATAGAAACCTTCAACCAACATATATCCATCCATGCTTCCCTGCTTGACTTTGTCTAGAATTCCGGAAAAATATGAATCTGAAGTAAGAAGTTCTGGAACTAAATCAAAACCCATCACCTCTACTCGCGTGATTGTTTGTAAATTATTCCTCCGACTCAACGCATCGGCAATGCGAGTAGTTACTCCAGACTTGGGTTTTACGACGAATGTAAATTGTTGCCAATAAGCTATCCACGATGCATGCCTAGCTGCAATTTTACTCTGCTCTTGTAAATGTTTCAACGCTTCATGATTAGTATACAAAACAAATTCTTTGTGAAACAAGTAATGTCTCCAATGCTTCACAGCCTGCACAGTAGCATAAAAATCCACATCATAAGTATTCTATCTCATCTTTGCTCCCGAAAGTTTTTCACTGAAATAGGCAATTGGACGACCCTTCTGACTCAACACTCCTCCAATTCCCACTTTCGATGCATCCGTATGTAACTCAACTAGTAACTGAAAATTTGGCAACACTAGAATCGGTGCTGAGGTTAAAAGTTCCTTTGTCTGTTCAAAAGCAGATCATGCCTCTTTCGTCCATGACAACTGCTTTCCTTTCATACAATCAGTAACAAGAGCCATCACACTACTAAAGTGTGGTATAAATCTTCGATAAAATGAAGCTAACCCATGAAAACTTCTGACTTCTGTTATGGTTTTGGGCTGTGGAATTTTTTTATAGAGGCTACTTTACTCTGGTCCAATTGTATTCCTTCCTTGGATACGACATATCCCAAAAATAAAACACTTGCCGTCATGAACACGCATGTCTTCGTTGCTGCATAGAACTATTCTTGACAAAGAATAGTTAACACCTTTCGCAAGTGTTGAATGTGCTCCCCCGTGCTAGCACTATATATCAAGATATCATCAAAGTAGACTACAACAAACTTCCCGATGTAAGGTCTGAAAATTTGATTCATCACCCTCATAAATGTACTTGGTGCATTAGATAGACCAAACGGCATGACCAACCATTCATATAATCCTTCTCGAGTTTTGAATGTTGTCTTCCATTCATCACCTGGTCTTATGCGAATCTGATGATAACCACTCTTAAGATCGATCTTAGAAAAGATTACAGACCCACCGAGTTGATCCAATAGATCATCAAGTCTTGGCATAGGAAATATGTATCTGACAGTTATTTTGTTGAGTGCCCTGCTGTCGGTACACATTCTTCATGAACCATCTTTCTTCAGTACCAACAGAGCTGGTACTGCACAAGGACTGAGACTCTCTCGAACACGCCCTTGCTCAAGCAACTCCTCAACCTGTCTCCTCAACTCTTCATGCTCCTTTGGACTCATACGATAATGTGGCCTATGCGGTAAAACAACACCTGGCACTAAATAAATTTGATGTTGTATATCCCTCAACGGCGGTAATTCCTTGGGTAATTCCACAGGAAAGACATCTTCAAATTCATTCAACACCGGTCTAAGCTCCGCAGGAATTTCAAGAACTTCATTTGTTTCATAACCAATCAACATAAACAATTCAGCACTATCTTTCACTTCTTCAAAAAATTCTTTCATAGATAATATACTAGTTGATTCTACCTTCTTCTCTGACTTTGCTTTCACTTTGTTCATGCTTCTTAGGAACTAAGGTAATTGAGTTCCTTCGAACATGAAACTGTAGCTGTTGGTGCGACCATTATGTTGTATATCTATATCATATTTCCGTGGTCTTCCTAATAGTAGATGACACACATCCATGTCAATAACATCACACCATATATCATCTTTGTACTTCTTCCCAATAGAAAATGTAACAAATGCTCGTCTTCCCACTGTCACTTCTCCACCTTTCTTTAGCCATGCCAGTTTATAAGGTCTAGAGTGTTTTTCAGTATTCAACCCTAATTCTGTAATGGCTTCTTCAGAAATAATGTTATCGCAGCTTCCTGCATCAATAGCAAATCAGCAAACCTTTCCCAAGATAGTACATGTAGACTGAAAGATATTGCTTCTCAGCCAACTAGAATCATTCTCATGCTTTGGCACTAAACAAGACCTCCTTATCATCAAATTACACCCTTCCTCTCCTGACACAACTTCTTCATCTTCATCAAACTTCGATGGTTGAGAATAATCAACTTCATCTTCCACATCCTCGTACTCACATTTCTGTGCAACTAATGCTCTCTTCTTTGGCTTTGTACATTCACTACTTTTGTGGCCAAACTCCTGACAATTGTAGCACTTGATACTATTATTGACCTTTGCTTTAACGGCTTCATTGACAATAGGTTTACTAACTGCCTTGGAAACATAAGCACTGCTACTAGCACCCTTATTCTGGACGTTAGAACTCGTAAACACACCACTTCCTCATCTCCCTTGTTTCTCCCAAGCTAGAGCTTTCTGATGTGCTTCAGCAACAGACATTGGATTAAACATATTAACCATGTCTTGAATATGCATTCGTAACCCTCCAATATATCTTGCCGTTAGCTGTTCCTCGGTCTCCATAATATCATTCCTTGCAATCAATTGATAGAATTCATCTGCATAATCATTCACTGACTTCGTCTCTTGTCTCAAATTCTGCAAACGTTGATACATAAGAGATTGATAATTGTACGGCAAGAAAGTTGCTTTCATCATCTTTCTCCTCTTCTCCCAAGTGACGACTTTTGATTTTCCCATTCTCTCCCGTGTTAGTTTAATTTGTTGCCACCAAGCCATAGCTCTTCCCATTAGTCTTGTAGCAACTAATTGGACTCTGCGATTCTCAGGCACATCCTTGAATTCCAAAATCTCTTCAACATTTGACAACCAATCAAGAAATTCTTCTGCTTTCATACCACCTTTGAATTCTGGAATTTCCATCCTCATACCTGACTCCCATTTACGATCATTTTCAGAATTCAGGTATTGATTCCACACTTGGCCTCGATCTCGATAATGATTACTACCTCCATAACCATCCTCCTCAAAATCATATGTATATCGATATCGATCCCGACCATGCATGTCCCTTCTACCCTGTCTTTCAACATCACGATATGGTTCATTGTCAAACCCATGTTGAGTTCTTCCCTCTTCATTTCAATACACATGGTGGTCTCTCATCATTAAAACTGATGATTCTCTCCTATCTCGATAAGACTAGGTGACATCCTTCTTTCTTCCGAAACCGGTGGTGAAACCTTGTTTCTACTATGGTTCGACACTGGTGACGTTCTCCTTTGATTTTGATTCATGTCATTCATCAACTTCTCTAACTTTTCAATACCCTCATTGAACTTATCATTGATATGCTGCTCCATCTGCTCAGCTTCTTGTCTTCGATACAAATCTTCAACATTATGATAGCGATTAGCACGTCTCGAAGGCATGATCTAGCTTTGATCTAACATAATTTCCGATATGCCTCTGATCTAACTTGATGTGGATTGAATCTGGCTCTACTTGGCTCCACTCGGATTTGATCTTACTCGGTTCTGACTTGGCCTTGATCTTACTCAGCTCTGATGCCAAACGGACGCAGCGGATTTAACTTCGACGCGCTAATAATGCTTTCTTGCTCACGAAATGATGATTTCGTGTCAAATAATCCGATAAAACGATAAATGCCCAATTCCGTTAATCGTGACGATGCCGGAATCTAGCTATCTCCAACCCGTTGATCTCGCAAGGTACCATGTTGAAAGATCTACAATTCGATCGTTGATCACTCGCAAGTGATATCGAGAATTGGCTTCTACTTCGTTGATTCGCGCACGAATAACCCGAAGAAGGAAAGAATAAGGAGATCACACTCAACTTCAACAATGGTGGCAAAAGCTCACACACAAATTTTATTAAAAATCAACTCTCTTTACAATGACATCACGCCCCTATTTATAGGAATTACAACACTCATGGCATACGAGTTACAACGCGTACTCCACACAACATACACGACATACGACTTAACACAATACAAGTTACAACAATGCGACATAACATCATACGCGACTTACAGCAATCACACGACCTAACAGTACAACACACATGCGACTTAACCATACATCATGCGCATGCGACTTAACAATATACAACAATATAACATATGAATCATGACTCACGAGCTAACGACATAAGGAAAAACACGGCTTCATGCAACAAAAGCGTCAGCGACTTAAGAGAACCAGCCTTCATTCGACATAAGAACAATGCGGCTTATAGAGATGCAACATAAGCTTCATGCGACTTAAGAACACAACACACATACGTGACTTAAGAGATGCGGCAGTAGAACTTTGCGACTTAAAGTAGCAACTCAAGAAATGCAGCATAAATTCAGGAATGACTTAGCGACATAAGAAGAATGCGACCTAAGATAGTAGCACAGCTTCAGGCGACTTAGCGACTTAACAGCTAAGGGTTCAGGCGACTTAAGAAAGCACGCGACTTAAGAGATGCCGCACATAAACGACTTAAGACAACAATGCGGCATAGGTTGCTTGGCATAACTCGCTAGGTCTCTGGTTGGCATAGCTCGCTATGTCACTCAGACGACTCAAGGTTCAGGAACGAACGAGAACGACTTAAGAGATGCGATCGACTTAAGGCACACGAGTCATAGTCATCATGGTTCGCTGCATCAGTTCGTCTCTACGATATACCCAGCAGTATAGTGAGTGATCGTGATCCGATCTTCACTAATACATTTTGGCAGGCATGTCAAGCCGCATTGGGAACGAAACTGAACTTCAGCACTACTTATCACCCACGGTATGATGGGCATACTGAAAGGATAAATCGATTATTAGAAGACCTTTTGCGGGCTTGTATTCTCAACTTTGGTGGATTTTGGGACGACCATTTGCATCTGGTCGAATTCTCATACAATAATAGTTATCAGGCCAGTATCGAGATGGCTCCTTTCGAAGCTTTATATCGTCGTCCGTGTCGACCTCCTGCATGTTGGATCGAGTCAGGTGATAGACTCGTCCTTGGACCTGATATGATTAAGGAAGCCACGAAGAAAGTTGATTTTATACGGAAGAAATTAAAAACAGCTCAAAGTCAACAAAAGTGTTATGCTGATCGCAGAAGAAGAGATTTGGAATTCCAGGTTGGAGACTCTGTTTTCCTCAAAGTTTCTCCAATGCGGGATGTGTTAAGATTTGGGAAGACTGGTAAGCTAGCACCATGGTATGTTGGTCCTTTTCCTGTTCTAGAGAGGATCGGTCCTTTAGCGTATCGAGTGTAGCTACCCAGCTGGTTGTCTGGCGTCCATGATGTGTTTCACATTTCTAACCTCCGAAAATATATGCACTATCTAGATAGTAACATTGAAGAAGTTGCTCAGCAGGATTTCGAAATCACTCCCAATCTAGCAGTTAAAAGAGAACTAATAAAGATTGTGGACCGTGATGAAAAGCAATTAAGGAACAAAATTGTAAAATTGGTTGAAGTGCAATGGAGTGGCGATCCAAAAGACCACTTGCGAGACAGAGGATAGCATGCAAATGTCATATTCGAATGGTAGAGTGGATATTCCAGCTTAATCTGGTAAGCCATTTCTCTATCTTTTTTTGAATTCGTATATTCTTTGTTTGTCTTTCTTTTTCTTTCAAATGTCGAGGATGAAATTTTCTTAAGGGGAAAATCTAGAACATCCCAAATTTTATGAATTTAAATTAGTAATTTATTTGTGTTAAATTGTATGAATAAGATTTCAATTTCATTTAAGTTCAATTTGAAATAATAAACATTTTTAAAAATCATTTGAATTTAAATTATATGTATGTATGTATATATGAGTAAATTTGAATTTGACTTTGAATTTGAATTTTAAATAATTGCTTTAGTAAAATATTTTGAATTTAAAACAATACATGGGTAACTTATTTAATGTATAACTGGTTTAAAATATTTTCTTTTAAATTTTATATTTTAGATAAAAGAGAAATGCATTTATAAAATAAGAAAAACAATTTTAAACACATATACATATATCATTTTTCTCGTGCAAAGGACACATGGAGGATTAGTAACATATTAATTAACAAGTGTTTAATTTGTAGCAATTAAATTTACAAGTGGAATTCAAGGAGAAGAAAATGAACAAACAACATAATCTTGTTTTCGTTTTTATATTTTTAGTTAAAAGAAAATAAGGCCAAGTATATATATTTCTATTTCCTCATTTTCTTTTCACCTTAAAATGATTTCAAAAAATGAAAAAACAATCTGTAAACTTCCTCAAATCAGAGAAAAAATTCATCAGAAAATTTAAAAAAAAAATTAAAGAAAAAAATCAGCAAGATTAGCAGATAGAAAAAAAACAAAAAAAGAAGAATCTGGAAATTCAAATACTTGCTTCAATTAGCTTAGAGATCAATAAGATCAAATTGAAACAATTACGTCTTCAAGATCAAAATAACAACACAACTTAATTGAAGATCTTAGCAAGATCAAGCTTAGGAAAACAGAAAAATCAAATCAACTATCAAGCCTCTGTTTTAAAGCTACAGGTGAGTAAATTTCTTTATTAACTTGGAAAGGCACTTGTGGCTTGTGATGATGATTGAGATAAAATTGTAAAAGGTTTATATGCAAGCAGATATGGTAAATGTGTGCAAGATTACTATGCATGCTTGGTATTAGGCATTTTTGCTTCTGCCTGGAAACAGGCTTCCAAAACCTGTTTGAAATTCAAAATCTTTCACCCTGAAACTTGTTAAATCTTAGGATTCGGACAATTTTTGTTTGTTTGAACCTGTTTTAAGTTTTAAAATTGAATTCAAGCAAAACAAATTACATTCTTCTTCTGGAAAGAAAAATTACAGGCAACAATCCATAATGTATAAAAATTATATCATGATTCCTGATCTCAAGCTTATAAATCGAAATGTTTTTGAAATTTATGATTTTTAAAGGTAAAATCATATTTTTAACGAAGTATTCTCTGAGAAAATTGGGTACGAACAGAATCTAAGTTTTTGACAAAGTACTGGTGATCGAAGAACTTTCAGGTGCTGGGATTACTTCCGGTGATGCTTGGGTGATAGTCAAACTCGAGAAAAAATGCGAGGCGAATTTATAGATCATCATGGTGATCTAATTCCAACAATCTAGGGTTTAAAACCCATACTTAGCCGAGATCAGATTTTGAGATGCCATCGCTTCGTCATTGCATCGGAGCCAATCGCACCAGTGGCGATCGAAAGTAGGGAGGCAAGTGTTGCTCTGGCCAGAATTTGGTGACCTCTGATGGTCGAAGGAGGGAGGACGTGGTGTTTTTGGTGATCAATGATTCGTTCCAGTTGATGATGAGTTACGAAATTTTGAGTTCGTCGATGTTATGGATTTCTGGGTGCTCTGGTGGCTAGGGAAGGTTGTCAATGAGCTGTCGACAGTCATAGCACCGATCGTAGTTGGTTGGAAGGGGGTGCATGTTCATGGTGTCATTAGGGTATCAAAAATCTGGGGTTGGTGGAAGAAGTATGGGACTTGAAGCTGTTCTCGGGGAATCTGGGTGGTAGCTCGAAGTTAAACTCGAAGTATATTCGTGGTGCACCCAGTTAAAACTTAACAAAATTTTAAGTTGAAAATTTAACATGTTCACGGGTCGATTTTTGAAAAATCTCGAAGAAAATGGTATTTTTATTTAGGGGAGCTCGAAGTAGTCCTAGGGTTGAGACACAAAATAGTTTTACTTTAAAAAATAAAATTCGAACTTTTATACAAAATTTAAATCCATGTTTTTAAAAGGTGATTTTGATTTAATTTTGAACTAATTAAGGTTTTAAATAAGATATTTTGTAATTAAAATTATTTATATTAATTGAATAATGTAATTAAGAAGGGTAATTAAGATAAAATGCTATTTAAAACTAGTCTTAATCCTTTAAGTTAAATTGTGTTATAAATGATTCATGAAACAAAGGTTATAAGAAAATCAAAGTGATTAACAAAGGTAAAAAGATTTATCTTTCAATTTATTAAGTAATTAATGATTTGTTAACATAATTACTTAAAGAATAACTACTAAATTAATTACTTAATATTAATGATTAATTAAGTAATTAGTTAAGGTTAATTGATTTGTAATTAATAATTAGTTAATTGAGGAATAATTAACAAATAAAAGTAATTAAGATTTAATTAATTAAAAATTGAGGATAAATTGATTATGATAATTAATTAAGGAAAAATTAATTAATGAAGTAGATTAAGATTTAATTAGTTTATAATTAAGCATAATTAATCATTGATTAAAGATAATTAATGAAAGTAATTATGTGGTTAATTTATTTTAAATCACACAATTAATTCATCTTAATTAAAGAAGATTGATTATTATCGAATGTTGTGTAATTGATTGATATTTCTAATAGGTGATTGTGATACTATGTAATGTGAATTTCTTTGTGCTAAGCTGTGATATCTGTGATTTTTTTCTGTGAATGTAAAAAAAAACCATTGGCCAGTAAAACTACATTTAAATTTTGATGCGATAGGGAGTCGGATTCCATTTGGTTATCTGAATCCCATATCGAACCTTAATAGTGAATCTTTGTTAATGATATATTCACGTGCTTTAAAATTAAGCAGTCATAATTCGGTTTGGCCGGGAGAGGACTTTATGTCAGATAACCCATTTCGAATAGTGATACGACGAAGTGGATAGCATTTGACGACGGTGGTGAAGACCGAGTGTCTTCGAGAATGATAGGATAACTTATCGAATGACTCTGCACTAAGTTGCTCCGGTATAGAGATTTCCGTATGTGATAGGGAGTCCGATCAGGATTGTGGATAACCGGATGGCAAGGGCTTTTTCCTTTATTGGACGAAGTGCCTTCGGTTCTATTCATACCCGGAACAGACTTGTATGGTTGTATGTATGAAAATATACTTTGAGATATAAAGTAGATTTCTTTCAAATACATTTCTTTTGGTGGTGGAGAATTTATTCTCTTAGCTTAACACCCTTCTCTGAGACGTACGAGCTCAGAGGTTATGTAGTTGAAGGTTATTAGTGATATACCCCCAATTTGGTAGTGTGGCATGCTTAGTGCCGTTGTGTGTTGCTTATCATTTGTTGATCATTTGTTGACCAAAGCAAGGCTTTTGTGTAAAGCGTAGCTTTGTGGACGAGACCTCATCGGACCTCACACCCTGGAAATGGTCGAAATAGGAATGATGCGGCAAGGTTATGAGGGTCGCGCCATTTAGGGTATGCCTATTTCCTTCTAGAAGAAGGTGGTATTGTAACGACCTAGGATTTTGAACAATTTAAATTTGAAAATATTTAATTTATTTTAAATATTTGAATAATGGTTTGAATTGAATTTTTAATATAACTTTGAATTTGGCGATTAAATTATAAAATTTAATCTATTGAAAGTGAATAAAAATTTGAATCTTCAGTTTTAAGCCGATTAAAAATATTTCAAAGGCTTGTAAAATTAATATTGATAATATTGAAGATAATAGAAGCTTCAGAATTGAATTTGAAAGTCAATTGTTTAGTTTTGAAATTTTATCGTTCGAATCGATATTTAAAAATAGTCATTTTTCATACAGTCTCGGAATTCGACGAAACCAGTTCCATTGGGTCCGTAACGTTGAATTGTTGCCGGGTTTCAAATTTCGTATTTTTCGGAGTTGTTATGTGAGCATACGACACGTAAACGCGTTGGAATTTAAATCAAATTCAATTTGAATTTAAATATATAATTGGTCAAGTTCATTTCAAATCACAACCACCCTATATTTTTGTACTTCAGCCACCCTATTCCCTGCAAGCGAAGAAAACACGTTCTCTCTGCTAAAATCACCCTCTTCTGTCTCTCTCTCCATTTCTCTTTAATTATCACGCAAATCCTTTCAAAGCAAAAGAAAATCAATGGTCGCGTTCCTGCCTCCTTCCATTTTTAAAATAACCCTCTCTTCCTCACTTTTGAATCGATTAACAGAAGAAAAACTTTAAATGGCCTCTCTTTTAATCTCTTCGTTCCCAAATTTAGTCGTAGCCGCTCCTCCTCTTCTGAATTCTTCAATTCAAAGTTCGGGAAAAAAAAAGAAAAATCAAAGCCGAGATAATCTTCTTCGGTAAACAATCCAAAAATCACACAAATAAAAACAATGGCCACGCTGCTCAATTCCTCCCTCAAACCTTTATTCGTTTAAAAAAAAAAAAAAAAAAAAAGGGGATCTCGCATCGCGTCAGGGGGTCGATTAGGGGTGGCTTCGAGTCGCGAATGGCGGCGTCGAGGCACGCGGCTGTGGGGGAGGTCGTCGTCAGAGTGGTGAAGGTGCAGATGGCAGGGGAGGCTCGGTAGCATCTCGGGGTCGCGGCATCGCGTGGTTGATGCTCGCGTGGGCGGTCTCGAGTGCGGCGTCACGGCAGGGTATGGGAGCATTCTCGTGAGTAATCTCGTCAGTGAGGTATAATTATTTTTCTTGTTTTTTCCCAATTTAAACAAATAAATATGATTATTGAAAATATATATAACAACAGTGTTTAAATTTTTACAGTAATAAATTTTTAAATAGTTCTGTTTTTTTTGTTTTTGATTTAGTATATGTATACGTATAATTTAGAAGCTATATGCAGTTTTTTTTTATAGTAGATTCCTATGTTGATTACAGAAAACAGGAAAAATATTAGATCGGTAAATTTTATACAAAGGGATTTAAAACATTGAAGAAATTTATATAAGTAAAATGTTGAAATATATATGTAAATGAAATTTTAGTTTAAATAGGAAAGATAGTTTGGAACTAAAATGTTTAGTTACATAGCTTTATTTAAAAGAAATTAGTTTGAATGGAATCATTTGTTCAAATTAAAGTGTTAGTACATTAAATTTATCAAATGGTTAGACAATTAGATTTATTAAAGGAAATCAGTTTATAACAATCCATTAGTTAATTAAAATTATAGAAAAAGGAATTTTTCGATTGTTTCGAATATTAATAAATTGCAAAATTGTGTGTACAAGGTCTAAAATGATGAAATCAAGCCGGAAATGGGAATGGACTGTGAAATAGATAGCTAAGGTGAGAACTTCTCACTCAAAAGGGTATTTAAATTTTAAATAGTTATATTTAAAATTTTGTTGATTGATGGATTGTTGTTTGTTTGTGTTAGTAGATATAGTAGGATATACTATATATAGCAATATATATATATATTGGCATATGTATATATTGCAGTTGATTGATTTCCCGCCTTGTATAGCGGATGAGACCCTATTGCGCCGTTATTAAGCAGATATATATTTTATAAAATCCCATATACCGCGATATTCCACCTCGAAGTGGAATTGGTATTGTGCTAACATCTGTGGATGCAGGGAAACAGGTTGGAGGGATCCAACTGGATTCCTCACAAATATTTATATGATTATAGATATTGTGTGATTATTGATTATCATATCGATATATGATATTTGTGCCGTGATTGACTATTCGATGTTGTTGCATCATCGGATTCATTTTTAAAGTTAAAAATGACGATTTTGAATTTAAAAGGGTTTTTAAAGTGATTTTTCAAAGAATATATTTTATTAAATTTTTGTATTGATTCATTTTAAAATAAATAAACTTATAAATTTTTATGTTATAAAAAAATTAACATTTTTATGAAATATGACAGAAAGCTAATTTTTAAAATACATAGATTTTTATAAAATATTTAAATTGGGATTTTGAATTATTATTATAAACGGTTTATATAAAAGATTTTTATTTATATTTATGAATTTAAAATATTGGAATTATAAAACGAGTGTTATAAGTATTATAAAATGAATAGATGTGTAAAATAAAGGATTTATAAGTAATTAACTTATAAACTAGATTTTGGCATTTAAATAGGATATTAATAGAAATTTTTAATAAAGGAGATTTTATAAGTTGAAGTTGTCCTAAAATATAAACAGAATCTTATAAGTAACAAGATTTATAATTTGTGAAGTTTTAAAAAGAACGACTTCGTAAATAAATGATATTATAAGTGTTTAGCTTATAATATAGACTTTTGGTATAAAATTAAGTTATATAAATTTAATTGGATTGATAAAGGAAATTTATAAATCAAAGTCTATAAATAGGAATAGAATTTATAAACATTGTTTATAAATTCGTAATCAATTGAATTTAATCAATTGAATATAAAAGTTTATTAAAGGAATTATATTCACGTTTTTGAATAGTGAATATATCGTTAAATAAAATGGATATATTTTGGGAAAGGAATGTTTTAAATGGAATTTAAAATGATTTAAAGGTGCTTTAAAATGCATTAAGTATCGAATACCTAGATTTCAACATTCATTGTTGAAATAGACATTTTCGAGAAATAGAAGGAAAGGAAGTCGTAGATTTCAACATTCATTGTTGAAATAGACGCTTTCGAGAAAATAAGAAAATAATGGACTATAACACGGTTGTTATAGTAAATGATTTCCGAAAGGAAATATTTTTGTATAGTATTGGGATTTATATATCTATTTAATTTTGAATCACTATACTAGTGATTTTGGGTTGTTGTAACGATGTTTTACGCAACATTCGTTTTGACCCAAATAAATGTGAATAAGAGAATGTTTTTCCTTAAAGAATGAAACATATACTTAACTATGATTTAAGTATATCGAATATTTTCAAATGTTGAAAATAAATTGTGAAATACTTATTATTAAATAAGTATGGAAATGTTTTCCCAATACGAAACAAAACGTTTTGAGAATTTATCTTTTTTAAAAAAAAAAAGATAAATAGAAAGTGAATATTTGGAATCTATTGAAAACCATATATCAGTAGATATTTTGAAATATAAATTCACTATGGAATTTATAAATGGAAAGGGAAAATTGGTTTCAAAATAAACGTTGTTTATTTTTGAAGTGTGGAAATTATATATATATCTATCTAGGAAAGATATTTTGGAAGATAAATAATTTGGAAAATTATTTGGAATCTGGTGATGTTGCGCATCTTTATTGATAGTTAAATAACCGACTATCAATATTTACCTTTAAATAGTTATTTGTTGTGATTGTTTGAATTGGATGACACACTTATTTTTAAATAAGCGCTCACTATTCGGGTTAACCGGGAAAGGACCATGGGATCGTATAACCCATTCCGGATATGTGATACGTCGTTATGAATTGCATTTGAATACCGGTGTTGAAGACCGGATAATTGTGAAAACAGATGGATTACCGTCAGTTACTCTGCATCGGCTGATCTCCGGTACAGAGGTTTCATCACCCTAAGTGACGGGAAGTCCGGACGTGATTAATGAATATCCGGATTGCAAGGACTTCTTTGTAAGTGCCTTCGGTTCTGTTCAAGCCCGGAACAGACTTGTATGGATTGTATGTCTGACATTACAAGTTCAGATATAAAGCTGATTTCTTTCAAATATATTTCTGTTGGTGGCAGAGAGTTTATTCTCTTAGCTTAACACCCTTCTCTGAGACGTACGAGCTCAGAGGTTATATAGTTGATGGTTATTAGTGATATACTCCCAATTTGGTAGTGTGGCATGCTGAGTGATGCTGTGAAATGATCGTTGAGTGATCATTTATGATAGGATCATTTGTTTGATCGTCTATCTTGATGATCATTGCTTTGATCATTTGTTGACCCAAAGCACTGCTTTTGTAAAGCGTGGCTTTGTGGACGAGACTTCGTCGAGCCTCACACCCCGGAAATGGTCAAAACAGGAAAGATGCAGCAAGGTTATTAGTGGGTAGCGCCCCTTTAGTGTATGTCATTCCTTCTGGATAGAGGTGGTATCATGGTATGGAGCCCAGATACTTAACCTATGTGGTTACTGCAAATTTATTACTTCCTATTCTTTGTTTTAAAGATAAATAACTGTTTTAGTTCTTACACCAGTCACATGACTGATCTGGAGTTTATTGTTCCCTTCCTAAACTCTGGGTGCCCACCAATTTTCACACGGGCAGTCTAGAGTTAGATTATCAGGTCATTCTGGATCCAGGTGTTGCTACAGATATCTGAAGGCGAGCCGGATGGCGTAGCATATTATTTATTGTATATAGTATTTCTTTTCTGCTGTTTGTTGTTGTAAACTCTGTTAATATGATGAATGTAATATGATGTGATGTAATGTATAAAATATATAGCTCTTTGTTTTAATGAATATTCATTTATCTATTATATGTTGTTCCGCTGCGAATTGTGAGATTCTGTTATTGTCTGTTGTTCTTTCCTGTTCTGGTATTTGTTTTTCTGTTTTTCTTTCTCTCTTTTCTTCTACCTCTTTGTTCTTTCTTTAAACCCTAACATTTCGGTTTTTCGGCAACGAAAAATCGCAAACGTTATATTTGGTATCAGAGCATATGGTTAAGCGACAACCATGGCTCTTTTGGGTGTTACTCATTAGAGATGGAGTCAGTAGTACTCTAGAATGAGTTTGAGTGTAATAATAGATATGAGCGCGTATTTGTTAGTGAATATAAAATGATTTTATATTGTGTTGGTTGATTTATTGAGTGGCATATGAACCTTCGTCAGCGCGGTCTACAAAACTGTGCCGAAAGGGTTTCTAAACACTTGAGTAGAGAAATTCGATACAATATTGTTTTAAAAATAGGGTAAATGAAATAATTTTGCCCAAAACTATTTTTATATAGAAAAGAAATGATTTTCTGTAAATTATGATAATATATGGATGCTTGGTTGTTAGTAATAACATTGAAATATTATCATATGAAAATTTAATAAGAAATAATGGGATAACCGAAGATTTGAAAATAAATTCATTTAACAAATGAAATTTATAAATATGAATTAAAAGTATAAGGAAATGAATTCATATACAATTGGGATTTGTAAAATAAATTGCAAATGAGAATTTATAAATGAGTTCTCTAAATTAAAATAAAGTGCCAGAGTTATTGTTTAAAAGACTCTGGGATTTCTTTAAATTGTTTTGGAATAATAAATTAGTTCATAACTTATACAATTTGAATTTTGATAGGATAAATTTAACTTAAGGAATATAGTTAAATTAAGTAAGTATAAGTGAATAAATCTGAATAAAGTAAAATTGGAGAAAGGTCTAAGGAGGCTAAGTGAAATGATTACTTAAAGAAAATTTATTAAGTTGAAAATCAATTTGGAATACTCAAAATGAATTGGAATTGAGTATTGAATTATGAAAATAAATTGTGAAGAAAATGAATTGTAAACTATTGAATTAAATGGAAAATGGCATATGAATTGGTCGTAGGAAACTAAAGATGAATTGAAACTTTAGGAATTCAAATGAAATTGATTGAAATGTAAAATTGTATGAAATTGAATATGTAACTTCAATAGTGAAGTAAAAAATGGTGTAAGAAGTATATATTGAATATTTTGTGAAGGAAATGTGCAAAATGATACTTGAATATTGGAACTGGATACTACTACTAGCAAGTTATACAGGTGTTATAAAGGAATTGGGATTTTGATTTCAAAGATAAAATTGAATTGCTCGACAAAAGGTACGTATTTGAATTTCAGTATGAAATTTGATGATTTTCTTCTCCTGCCACTTGGCTTTCTCTTTTCTTTTTGATTCTGAGGGGCCGTGGTGCCATTTTGTAGTCGTACCGATCGAGCCGCGCAAAGGAGACGCTGGCGAAATTTTTCGAAAATTTAGGGTGTTAGAAAATTTTTGAGAAAATTTTGAAAGTTTAAAATTTGAATTTGAATTTAAATTTGAATTGTGAGGTAAACAATGTTCTTTGAAATTTATAATTGAAGTTAGAAAGCTTGTTGAAATGATAATGAATCTTTAATAAAAAGATTTGTGTTAGAAAGTTGATAAAACTATTTGAATTGTGAAAAAATAATAAACGGTTTAGGATCATTCTTCCTAACTTGCAATTTCGGGACGAAATTCTTTTAAGGGGGGAAGGTTGTAACGACCCAGGATTTTGAACAATCTAAATTTGAAAATATTTAATTTATTTTAAATATTTGAATAATGGTTTGAATTGAATTTTTAATATAACTTTGAATTTGGCGATTAAATTATAAAATTTAATCTATTGAAAGTGAATAAAAATTTGAATCTTCAGTTTTAAGCCGATTAAAAATATTTCAAAGGCTTGTAAAATTAATATTGATAATATTGAAGATAATAGAAGCTTCAGAATTGAATTTGAAGTGAATTGTTTAGTTTTGAAATTTTATCGTTCGAATCGATATTTAAAAATAGTCATCTTTCATACAGTCTCGGAATTCGACGAAACCAGTTCCATTGGGTCCATAACGTTGAATTGTTGCCGGGTTTCAAACTTCGTATTTTTCGGAGTTGTTATGTGAGCATACGACACGTAAACGCGTTGGAATTTAAATCAAATTCAATTTGAATTTAAATATATAATTGGTCAAGTTCATTTCAAATCACAACCACCCTATATTTTTGTACTTCAGCCACCCTATTCCCTGCAAGCGAAGAAAACACGTTCTCTCTGCTAAAATCACGCTCTTCTGTCTCTCTCTCCATTTCTCTTTAATTATCACGCAAATCCTTTCAAAGCAGAAGAAAATCAATGGCCGCGTTCCTACCTCCTTCCATTTTTAAAATAACCCTCTCTTCCTCACTTTTGAATCGATTAACAGAAGAAAAACTTTAAATGGCCGCTCTTTTAATCTCTTCGTTCCCAAATTTAGTCGTAGCCGCTCCTCCTCTTCTGAATTCTTCAATTCAAAGTTCGGGAAAAAAAAGAAAAATCAAAGCCGAGATAATCTTCTTCGGTAAACAATCCAAAAATGACACAAATAAAAACAATGGCCACACTGCTCAGTTCCTCCCTCAATCCTTTGTTCGTTCAAAAAAAAAATATATATATATAAAAGGGGATCTCGCATCGCGTCAGGGGGTCGACTAGGGGTGGCTTCGAGTCGCGAATGGCGGCGTCGAGGCACGCGGCTGTACGGGAGGTCGTCGTCAGAGTGGTGAAGGTGCAGATAGAAGGGGAGGCTCGGTAGCATCTCGGGGTCGCGGCATCGCGTGGTTGATGCTCGCGTGGGTGGTCTCGAGTGCGGCGTCACGGCAGGGGATGGGAGCATTCTCGTGAGTCATCTCGTCAGTGAGGTATAATTATTTTTCTTGTTTTTTCCCAATTTAAACAAATAAATATTATTTTTGAAAATATATATAACAATTCCAGTGTTTAAATTTTTACAGTAATAAATTTTTAAATAGTTCTGTTTTTTTTTGTTTTTGATTTAGTATATGTATACGTATAATTTAGAAGCTATATGCAGTTTTTTTTATATAGTAGATTCCTATGTTGATTACAGAAAACAGGAAAAATATTAGATCGGTAAATTTTATACAAAGGGATTTAAAACATTGAAGAAATTTATATAAGTAAAATGTTGAAATATATATGTAAATGAAATTTTAGTTTAAATAGGAAAGATAGTTTGGAACTAAAATGTTTGGTTACATAGCTTTATTTAAAAGAAATTAGTTTGAAATGGAATCATTTGTTCAAATTAAAGTGTTAGTACATTAAATTTATCAATTGGTTAGACAATTAGATTTATTAAAGGAAATCAGTTTATAACAATCCATTAGTTAATTAAAATTATAGAAATAGGAATTTTTCGATTGTTTTGAATATTAATAAATTGCAAATTTGTGTGTACAAGGTCTAAAATGATGAAATCAAGCCGGAAATGGAAATGGACTGCGAAATAGATAGCTAAGGTGAGAACTTCTCACTCAAAAGGGTATTTAAATTTTAAATAGTTATATTTAAAATTTTGTTGATTGATGGATTGTTGTTTGTTTGTGTTAGTAGATATAGAAGGATATACTATATATAGCAATATATATATATATATATATATATATTGGCATATGTATATATTGCAGTTGATTGATTTCCCGCCTTGTATAGCGGATGAGACCCTATTGCGCCGTTATTAAGCGGATATATATTTTATAAAATCCCATATACCGCGATATTCCACCTCGAAGTGGAATTGGTATTATGCTAACATCTGTGGATGCAGGGAAACAGGTTGGAGGGATCCAACTGGATTCCTCACAAATATTTATATGATTATAGATATTGTGTGATTATTGATTATCATATCGATATATGATATTTGTGCCGTGATTGACTATTCGATGCTGTTGCATCATCGGATTCATTTTTAAAGTTAAAAATAACGATTTTGAATTTAAAAGGGTTTTTAAAGTGATTTTTCAAAGAATATGTTTTGTTAAATTTTTGTATTGATTCATTTTAAAATAAATAAACTTATAAATTTTTATGTTATAAAAAAAAATTAACATTTTTATGAAATATGACAGAAAGGTAATTTTTAAAATACATAGATTTTTATAAAATAGTTAAATTGGGATTTTGAATTATTATTATAAACGGTTTATATAAAAGAATTTTTTTTGATATTTATGAATTTAAAATATTGGAATTATAAAACGAGTGTTATAAGTATTATAAAATGAATAGATGTTGTAAAATAAAGGATTTATAAGTAATTAACTTATAAACTAGATTTTGGCATTTAAATAGGATATTAATAGAAATTTTTAATAAAGGAGATTTTATAAGTTGAAGTTGTCCTAAAATATAAACAGAATCTTATAAGTAACAAGATTTATAATTTCTGAAGTTTTAAAAAGAACGACTTCGTAAATAAATGATATTATAAGTGTTTAGCATATAATATAGACTTTTGGTACAAAATTAAGTTATATAAATTGAATTGGATTGATAAAGGAAATTTATAAATCGAAGTTTATAAATAGGAATAGAATTTATAAACATTGTTTATAAATTCGTAATCAATTGAATTTGATCAATTGAATATAAAAGTTTATTAAAGGAATTATATTCACGTTTTTGAACAGTGAATATATCGTTAAATAAAATGGATATATTTTGGGAAAGGAATGTTTTAAATGGAATTTAAAACGATTTAAAGGTGCTTTAAAATGCATTAAGTATCGAATACCTAGATTTCAACATTCATTGTTGAAATAGACGTTTTCAAGAAATAGAAGGAAAGGAAGTCGTAGATTTCAACATTCATTGTTGAAATAGACGCTTTCGAGAAATTAAGGAAATAATGGACTATAACACGGTTGTTATAGTAAATGATTTCCGAAAGGAAATATTTTTGTATAGTATTGGGATTTATATATCTATTTAATTTTGAATCCCTATACTAGTGATTTTGGGTTGTCGTAACGATGTTTTACGCAACATTCGTTTTGACCCAAATAAATGTGAATAAGAGAATGTTTTTCCTTAAAGAATGAAACATATACTTAACTATGATTTAAGTATATCGAATATTTTCAAATGTTGAAAATAAAATAGATTTGTGAAATACTTATTATTAAATAAGTATGGAAATGTTTTCCCAATATGAAATAAAACGTTTTGAGAATTTATCCTTTTAAAAAAAAAAAAGATAAATAGAAAGTGAATATTTGGAATCTATTGAAAACCATATATCAGTAGATATTTTGAAATATAAATTCACTATGGAATTTATAAATGGAAAGGGAAAATTGGTTTCAAAATAAACGTTGTTTATTTTTGAAGTGTGGAAATTATATATATCTATCTAGGAAAGATATTTTGGAAGATAAATAATTTGGAAAATTATTTGGAATCTGGTGATGTTGCGCATCTTTATTGATAGTTAAATAACCGACTATCAATATTTACCTTTAAATAGGTATTTGTTGTGATTGTTTGAATTGAATGCCACACTTATTTTTAAATAAGCGCTCACTATTCGGGTTAACAGGGAAAGGACCATGGGGTCGTATAACCCATTCCGGATATGTGATACGTCGTTATGAATTGCATTTGAAGACCAGTGTTGAAGACCGGATAATTGTGAAAACGGATGGATTACTGTCGAGTTACTCTGCATCGGCTGATCTCCGGTACAGAGGTTTTATCACCCTTAGTGACGGGAAGTGCGGACGTGATTAATGAATATCCGGATTGCAAGGACTTCTTTGTAAGTGCCTTCGGTTCTGTTCAAGCCCGGAACAGACTTGTATGGATTGTATGTCTGACATTACAAGTTGAGATATAAAGTTGATTTCTTTCAAATATATTTCTGTTGGTGGCGGAGAATTTATTCTCTTAGCTTAACACCCTTCTCTGAGATGTATGAGCTCAGAGGTTATATAGTTGATGGTTATTAGTGATATACTCCCAATTTGGTAGTGTGGCATGCTAAGTGATGCTGT
Organism: Allium cepa; assembly: GCA_030765085.1. NCBI lineage: Eukaryota > Viridiplantae > Streptophyta > Magnoliopsida > Asparagales > Amaryllidaceae > Allium > Allium cepa. The sequence goes on from CM060942.1 coordinate 432,453,391, forward strand.
GAAATGATCGTTGAGTGATCATTTATGATAGGATCATTTGTTTGATCGTCTATCTTGATGATCATTGCTTTGATCATTTGTTGACCCAAAGCACTGCTTTTGTAAAGCGTGGATTTGTGGACGAGACTTCGTCGAGCCTCACACCCCGGAAATGGTCAAAACAGGAAAGATGCAGCAAGGTTATTAGGGGGTAGCGCCCCTTTAGTGTATGTCATTCCTTCGGATAGATGTGGTATCATGGTATGGAGCCCAGATACTTAACCTATGTGGTTACTGCAAATTTATTACTTTGTGGTTGTTGGAAATCGAGGATCCTCTGATATAGATCGGTTACGATCGGGGAATGACATATTCGTGTCAGTAGTTACCCAGTTAGGGGTAACCCGGCCTTGTGTTGGCAGAGATCCGGTTAGGTTCTCGGGACGTCATTCCAGAGGCGTTTCCATGTTGCAATGGGAAGTTCCTTGGCCTGACCATTTGTTGGAAATCCAAAGAAAGAATACGAGCCTTGTACGGTTTTAGTTGTATTACCTGCTATGGAATGTGGCGGTAACCTGCTATTGAACATAGTAGCTATAGTAGGCATACGATAATGGTCGTATGTTGGCTAAGATTTATATTCTACTTTCGAAATGATTTTTCTACACTATGCACTAGCAATAATATCAAATGCTTCTTTTTTAATGCGTATCAAGCATCTTTGACTATCATAAGGAGAAATCTCCTCCGATTCTGCGTTTGCATTGTGTGTGTGTGCGGGAGGCCTTATGGTAGTTTCATTTTCTAAAAAACATTGCGAATTTATTTAAAAATTATCCTATTCTTTGTTTTAAAGATAAATAACTGTTTTAGTTCTCACACCAGTCACATGACTGACCTGGAGTTTATTGTTCCCTTCCTAAACTCTGGGTGCCCACCAATTTTCACACGGGAAGTCTAGAGTTAGATTATCAGGTCATTCTGGATCCAAGTGTTGCTACAGATATCTGGAGGCGAGCCGGATGGCGTAGCATATTATTTATTGTATATAGTATTTCTTCTCCGCTGTTTGTTGTTGTAAACTCTGTTAATATGATGAATGTAATATGATGTGATGTAATGTATAAAATATATAGCTCTTTGTTTTAATGAATATTCATTTATCTATTATATGTTGTTCCACTGCGAATTGTGAGATTCTGTTATTGTCTGTTGTTCTTTCCTGTTCTGGTATTTGTTTTTCTGTTTTTCTTTCTCTTTCTTCTTCTACCTCTTTCTTCTTTCTTTAAACCCTAACATTTTGATTTTTCGGCAACGAAAAATCGCAAACGTTACAGGTATCATGGTGTGGAGCCCAAATACTGAATCTATGTTCTTGCCGCAAACTCATTACTGTTTGGTTGTTGCTTTGTGATTGAAGACCCTCGGATAAAGGTTGCAAACGACCAGGGGATAACATACTCGTGTAGTAGTTACATAGTTACAGAGGTAACCCGGCCTTGTTTTGGCAAAGAGTTGGTTAAGTTCTCGGGACAACCCTCCAAAGGCGTACCCATGTGGCATAGGAAGTTCCTTAGCCTGACCATTTGTTGGAAATCCAAAGAAACAATACGAGCCCTTTACGATTGCAATTTGTATACCGGCCACCTCAGGTGGTAGCTATTGTAGGCATATTGTAATGGTACATTTGCCGGCTAAGATTAATATTATACTTTCAAAATGTTTCCACACTATGCACTAATAATAATAATTATAATACCAAAACAGTTTTTTTCTCGTATCCAGCATATTTGACTATCATAAGGAGAAATATCCTCTAATTGTGCGATTGCATTGTGTGTGTGCGGGGAGGCCTTATGGTAGTTTCATTTTTCAAAGCATATTGAATTTCTTTTATAAACTATTTTATACAAACAAATGTTTTTGTTTACTCATACCCGTCCCATGACTGACCCGGAGTTTATTGTTCCCTTCCTAAACTCTGGGTGCCTATAATGTTCACACGGACAGCCTAGAAGCAGGTTATCCATGATTTTGGAGCTGGCTTGAAATCTTTTAAAGTCTTTTGGGTTTGGAAACTATCGGATTTTAGAAGTTTTGGCTTTGGTAACCTTTTGAAGTGTTGTAGTTTTGAAGACCTTATCAAAGTTAAAGCATGATTGGAATCTTTTGAAGATTCTTATGAAGCTGTGGTAACTTTATTGTTCCGCTATAGAGTTATGTCCTATGTGTATTACTCTTATATTGATGTTAAATATTGTAATGGATATTGTATCTGATGTTGTATCTGTCGTGTTGATCAATGATATTCATTTTGTGTCCGCTGTTTTATTCATCTAATGTTGTTATAAGCTCCATCTGAACTACTGTTCGTCGACGGATATTCTATCAGTTTAGAAAACCATCGAACGAATTTAGAGATAAAAATAACCGCAAGTGCAAGGTGTACGAATGTAGCACGTGGCGAATACAGGTCGATCCGCAGGGAATTGATGATTTTAAAATTCTATTCAATCAAATTATACCGAAGTCGAGAGTGAATAGCTAGAAATGTAAGAAACTAGCAAAAGAAAATGATAAAAAATATGAGAGTTAAAAGAACAATTTAGAGATAAATACACTCTCTAGATCATATAAATCAACAAAATGAAGTTATGATCTCTCTTTTCTTGTCATTAGTGAATTAGTTGATGTGCTTATCATAAGTATGGTATATTTGTGCTATTAATTAGCTCAATATAAACCATCAAACTATAACACAACCACTAATACACATTTAACTCTCATGAAATATGACAATAAAGTTGAAATAAAAATCTATTTTAAGCATAGCCTATTAACTATAGTTAGAAATATAGGCTATCAAATTTCAATTTCAACATTCACTTCTTTGCCATAATCATATTTAGATGAAGAGGCAATTTGTGTTATGTTTGTTTAAGCATAGCCTATTTGTTATGAACAACATAGACTATCAAATTCAAAGCTAAACAACATCATTAAACCACTTCAAGTGTTTCCATTAAAGCACAAAAAGAGAGCATAAACATCAAAATGTTGCATCTACATACTAAAGAGCTTCATTACCCCTAAATTGTAGGGATTAAGCTCTCATATTTGTTATTAAATCAACAAATGTAGAAAGCAACATGAAATCAAAAAGAGAGGAAAATGAAAGGTAATGGAAAACACAACTATTCTAATTGCATAAAGGAAAATCTACACTACTTGCATAAAAGGAAATGAACATGTAATTAAAAAGAAACAATAATTAACATTGCATGAAAAAAAAATTACATAAGAGAAGAAATGGATAAGTAGCCATGGAAAGAAAGAGAGATTTGATTTATTTTCTAAACTAAAACTAACTAACTAACTAAGTGGAAGATGGCTACATGAAACATAAGGGGTATTTATACAAATTAGAAACCCTAATGCATATTTCTAGGGAGTAACCAAAATACCCTTGGAGGAAGTGTGGTGTCCAAGTTATCATTAGCTTTAATAATCGCCCACTTAAATGTACATAAAGCTTTAAATGTCTTTTAGCATGTGCATTAGCCTTTAATTTGTACATTAGGTAGTGGGTAGGTGGGGTCCTCCATGTTCTTCACATTGAATTGTTTCTGTTAACGCTTGAATTTGAACGCTAACACCCCGATGTATGAGTTGTAATTGTGAAAGCACCACCCGACGACTCGGGAACAGATTACAAGCAGATAATAGTAGAAAAGCGGTAAACAACAACAATTTTATAGTGGTTCGGCTTTAGGGTATAGCCTACGTCCACTTTAAGTACTTTTATTAATAATCTCGTTACAAGCTGATACAATTCATCCCAAATACAATACACTTTGAATTACAAGATACTTAGAACAAGTAGCTTAAACGTCGATGGAGATGAGAGTTTTCGAATCCATGTTGGGTGTATGTGATCTCTTCTTGAAGTTGTTTGTAGCGTTCTTAATATCTTGAGAGCTTCAAGTGTTGGATTGGATTAGTTTGGAATGCAGCAGAGTAACGGTGTTTGAAGGAAATCAGCCAAAAAGTCCTTTTTCAGTTGGAATTAGGGGTGTATTTATAGGCTTTGCTCGGACTTAGGTCGTAGGTCGTGACCGACCTAAGTAAGGTCGTAGGTCGTCTCCGACCTATGAAGCTCCGGTTTTCCTTTTTCATGAGTAGGCGCATGCTTTTTTCAACAAGTTCTAGGTCGTGCGCGACCTAAGACTCAGCGGCATAGTAGTGGCGGCCTCTTTATTTACGTGTTTAGGTCGTTAGCGACCTACCCTAGGTCGTGAGTACTTTCCTGTGGCCATAGCTGATCTTAGGTCGCTGAATCCCTTAGGTCGCGAAACTTCATAGGTCGGTGGACAGTTAGGTCGCATAAAGTCTTTAGGTTGCTTGCTTGCTTATCTGGTTAGGTCGTGAAGCTTGGTAGGTCGCGGCCTCCTTTAGGTCGCAGCTCTCTGTTAGGTCGCAAAGCTTGATAGGTCGCTCCATATCTTCAGGAATTAGGTCGCTACTCCCCATAGGTCGTAGGTCGTGACAATGCTTAAGTCTTTAGGTTGCATAGCTGCTTCGTGGAGTTAGGTCGCTAATACAATTATGCCGTTAGGTCGTTGAGACCATTAAGTCGTCAAGTACTCTTAGGTCGTTGGGCTGCTGAGTTATAGGTCGCGGAGTTTTAGGTCGTGGTAGAAATAGGAGTTAACATTTGCCCCTCGAAGTACAGGCCTATGTGATAGGTCGTGTGCTTCGACTTAACTTTGCTAGGTCGTAAGCGACCTAAAACATACGCTAACTCGCGTGTCTACTCGCCTTCTTCTTTCAGCTCCATATAAATTGCTAGGTCGTTTCTTCTCCATTACCTAACTGCTTCAATTTCTTGCTCTGCCATTAACAGAATTTCTACGATTTCAAAGACGAATTCAACCAAATCATTCATCAATTCCTTCTTGCTATCAAATTACGTAAGCATCTTCGACCTTTATTCATTCCATAACCACCATCGAACCACGAACTCCAACATCTGAACCTCAAATCGATTTTGCGCGTCGCGCTTCACTTTGAGTTGCGCTGTGATCGATTTTTGATCGTTACTGGTTATTGTGGTTGTTGCGATTTACGAACGCACAGTAGTGAGTTAGATTTATGATAGATCGGAGATACTTTGAATCGGTTTTTCGAATGGTTTGGTGGTATGAAAAGATGATGAACTTCACGAATAGGATGATGGATTTTGGTGTAGTTGATAGCGGGTTATCAGGTCCGGTGAAGCATTGCGTGGAGAGGAAGCTAGCGACCTAGTGAATTTGAGCAACTTAAGATAATTCGTGATCTAAGAACCCTTGCGACCTAAGGAATAGTTTCGACCCATACTAGGTCGTTGAACGACCTAATATTTGCGCGACCTAAGACTTTTCATGAGATAAGAGTTACTCGAGCTAGGAACCGCACGACCTAACTTTCTTGCGACATAGACTCTAGGTCGCGGCCGAGCTAACACTATGACGAGATTGAAATGCCTTATCCTTTACTTTGCACAGCGTGACCTAAGAAGGTTCCGACCTATGCTAGGTCGCCGGGCGACCTAGGACTTGTGACATTTTGAGACAACTTTGATTGAACTGTTTGAACTTGGATTTTGTTGTACTTCCTTGCAGATTATCTCTAATGCTAATAACCTGTTAAACATAATATTTGCAGAAAACTGGGACGAATATACTGCCATTGACTGCCCACATCGAATGACAGATTAGTCGATAAAGAGTAATTAACTTAAATGAATTGTGTGAATGAAATGCTGTGAACCAATGAATTCAAGTGAAGTGTTAAAGCAAAACTAAAATATCCAGTTAAAGTTGATTCGTTCGCATTAACACTTCACTTGAGCTTTATATTAACAAGTCCTGAAATCTCATAGTCGACTAATTGTCAACTAGTTTAACTTCAGTTATGTTTGCTTTCTTTTTTTTTAAAGTTCTGCACAACACTTCACACTTTTTAGGAAACGTGCACCTTCTCATCTGAACATCCAGTCGCTTATGTAGAATGATGTCTCAACAAGAAGAGATGATAGAACACGCTGAATGGGTTTTTCCGATTGCTATTCCACTAGAGAATCCTCCGGAAAGAACTCCTACCCTTTTGAAACAGCGGGCGCTTAATCAATTATGTGTTCAATTTGGCATTGCCGAGGCAGAAGTTCTACTCCCTGGACCAAATGACTCTGCTGATAGACCACCTTACGGTTTTGTTGCCATTAATCGACAAATGTGCTTGAGTGGAGCAATTCCTCCTTTTAATGAATTTCTCCGGCAAATCCTACTTCGACTGACGATCTCTCCTTTTCAGCTGCACCCCAATGGCTATGCTATTTTGATGGGATTGTGTGTTCTGTTCAGGAGGACTCTTGATCGTCTTCCGAGTTTTGAGGAAATCTGTTACTTGTGCACTTTTGCGAAGAACAAGGACCATCCTTCAATTGTACTTGTAAGGGGTGCGCGGAACCGCAAACTTATTTTGGATTTGCCGGAGAGTGCACATGGATTCCTGAATCAATACTTCTACATTCGTTGCCCCGCAGAATTCTACGCAGACTGGAGAGTAGGAAGTGAGATCTTTTTTCTCTTTAATTTTATTCTAAGTTTTACCTGGTTCGTATTGCTAGATGCTGATTCCATTCCTTAACTTTCCAGCACTTCCTCCTCCTTCTAGAGATTCCAGCCATAAGTCAGTTTTTGAAAGGCTAAGCACTGTGGCTGCTGAAGAAAGAAGCGCAAAATTTCTATTGACAGAAGAACTTCTTCATCAGTTTGAGCTTCTACATCCTTCTCGTTCCACTCAAATACATGAAGTTCCAACGGAGGTTCCTGATTCTCCGACAAGCACTCCTGATGCCCCAGTCTCCACTAAAGAGAACTTGCAGGGAGGAACCTCTATAGAAACTTCACTAGTTAAGTGTTCAATTCCGAAAGATGTTGTGGGGCCATCTGACAAGTCTGTACTTGCCCCAGTTACTGAAGAGGAAGAACCCCCTCGATCTACTAGTGAAGGAGTTAAGAAAGCAAGCTCCAAAAAACAAGATGGCGATGATGTTTTTGAGGGGTTGAGCGATTTAATTGTGACATCTCAAGAACTTTTCAAAGATGATGTTTCTAAAACTGTCTCTTCTACAATCGAGGCGACATCTTCTTTTCAACAAATGTCAACTCCTCCTACTCAAGTTATCACTACCTCTATTCCACAGAGTGGTTTGTAACTCGATGCGCGTAGTTTACACGTCACACGACACTTTGGATTTCTCATCACTTCTATGCACTTATCTTCTTGTACTTTAAAGATTTCTAAAGCTTATTATTTTAATTCCAGATTCTCCTATGGGGCGCAGCGGCTCGTATTATGATGATTTCCAGCGCTACGGGAGGCGTAGCCAGTATGATTACAGGCGTTACCTTCCTTCTTACAGAGAGTCGGATGAAGAGAGGGCCATCAGGAAAGCCGACGAGAGACGAGCATATGAAGAACGTCGCCGAAGGGAACAAGAAAGACATGATCTTCCCCACAGAGATGATGATACCCAAAAGAGAAAATCTCATGATGAGAGAGGAACGAGTCACATAGACGATTCTTCTAGCAAGTGGGCTAGACTTACTGTAGAAACAACTCCTTCAGCTTCTAAACATGTCCCTGCTCAATTTCCTGCTCCCGTTCGCTCCGACATTCAAGCAATCATCAACCGGCCCGCATACCAAGTCGGGCAAGGTCCTCCCACTCTTCAAAGTCGATTTCCTCAGTGGTGCCTGAGAGGGGTTCGATTTGATCTCGACTTGGTTCCTCTCGACAAACCGGCTATGCTGCGAAATCTTGATACTGTCAGGACCGATATCGAAAGAATGTCGAACTGGCAAAAACTCGTCGACGAACTTCAGAGGGTTAACCGAGCCAATCTCGAGGCCATGCTAACAATGGAGAATGATAAGGCTGAGTGGCAGAAGACTCTCGAACAGCATGACGCCGAAATGAGAAGTATTGCTTCCTACAATGAAAAGCTGGAAGCGGAAGTAGAAAAACTTAAAGAAGAATTAGCTACTTCATCTACTTTCCATTCTCAAAAGGAGAGCATGCTTCAGCAACAAGTACGAGATGCGCATGCCAGTCAAAGAGCAGTCGAAGATAAGCTTGCATACAAGGAAAAGGTCATAGAAGAATATCGTGCTGAAACTGTACAACTGCGAGAACAGACCGGCTCTCAAAGCTTGGAGATAGAGTTGTTAAAAACTCGACTTGCTATGGCCGAAAAGGAGCGCGACGAGGCTGTTGCTGGTAAACTTGCGGCCGAAGAGGCTCATCAAGCAACCAAAGCTGACATTAGCTCCACATTATTCGATTTTTATCTGCACAGCATTTTGGGACGTGGCAGCCTTGCCTTTCTAGGCCCCAAGTATGAAATCACACTGGCTGAAGTTTGGGAGGCAGCACTTGATATGCTCTGTGGTAAAGGTGCTGGATATGCTGAGTCAGCCCTTGAAGAGCATTATCTTGATGATGAAGCCCGTGCCGCTATTGCCAAGGGAAAGGAGCAGCTTGCCAGAGCGCGGGTCGGGATGGCGGAAGAGGAGTGTTCTGAAAAAGAAGTACCGCCTACTACCTCTGAACGTCCTCTAGTTTCTCCCAAGGTGGACATTACAGGCTCTAGTGCTCGTTCGCCGCCTCCTACAAGAACCGGGGTAATTACCCCTACTGATGAAGAGGCTTTGGAGGACATTGGGGCTCAGAATTATGAGATTGAACTGACGAAGCCAACATCTTCAGGTAATTTCGACATTGGTCCGATTCAGGTGGATTACCTGCTTATTCCTCAAAAATTTGATGAGCTTCTCGATTACCTCTTGAATCTCGATGAACCCATATCTCCCTTCTTTCGGGAAGATACTAACATTTTCAATTTTTCTTCTTCTGCAGTTGAAACAACAAGTGCCGTGCAGACTTCGCCTTCTCTGGTTATTCCTCCTCCATCTCTTCAGGTGACTCCTCCTTCTGCTTCACAACCTGGGTCACAAGAGGAGAAAATTGAGGCTCTTCATGGCTTGGATGACCCTATTGCTTCGTAGGAGCAAAAAGATGAGGGACTCGAAGGAGGCGAGATCTCTCCGGAGCGGACTCCTTCTGACGACGTAGTTTTGTCCGCTCTCGTTACTCCGGGGAGTGAGTCTTCTTCGAAGATAAGAAAGAAGCATGGGACATCGAAGAGGAGGGGGAAGAAAATTATCACCACTGAAGAGGAACCGGAAATTGCACCAGTTGCACCTCCCTCCCCTTCTTCCCTTATGCCATCAGACCAACCTGAAAGACCTGAAAAGCTAACCACTCGGCCGGGTAAAGGGTCTAAAGGCGGCAAGAAGAAATGAAGAGTTGAGCTTTTTGATTCCTTTTTTGTGTAATGGTCGGATGTTGTGCAGGCACCGGCCCCTGCTTTTTATTTTGAAACCTGTATCTACAATATCTACAATTGAATAAAATGATTCTTTATTTGTACAGACTTTTGTTTGAATTTGAGAATGCATTTATTATTCATTTTTGCACAAGTTTATTTATACGATGTTGCGGTGAGCTTGTGGTATGTTGTTTGAGCGTACTTTACCGACATAGTTATACCGCTTTGTATGTAACTATACCATGTTGCCCCTATACCATGAGCTTACTGCAATATCGTATACTTTGAGGGGACTTGCACTCTCGTTTTCTAAAGAATAATTACTTCATTCTCGAAGAGAATTTTCGTAGAGTGCAACTTCCTTCATATAAGTTTCTACGCTTTGTCCTTCGAAGAAATCACTTTTTCCTTTTGCGTATGTATATATTTTGCCAAGTGAATTCTTCTATGTGGTAAAGCAGACCTCTGAATGTACTTTAACTTTCTTCCCCCTTCTTTTTTTTTTAGAATAGGTAAAGTCATCAAGTACGCTCTTGATGAGGATTTTTCTCTTTCTTCTTTTTTAATAAAAATTTGTGCCTCTGAGGAGAGATTTTTTCACGTTTCAACACTTGGAAGTTTTATTTCAATCTCGGTGAAACGTGGGCTTCTGAAGAGGTCTTTCTTTTTAATTGTGTCCCCGGGAGGGGGTTGTACCTCTGAGGAGGGATTTCTCACGTTTCAACACTTGGAAGTTTTATTTCAATCTTGGTGAAACGTGTACCTCCAAAGAGTTGTGCCTTCGAGGAAAGCCTTTTCACCTTTCGACACTTGGAAGTTTTATTTCAACCTCGGTGAAACATGGGCTTCCAGGAAGGTCTTTATCTTGTTTTGCATTTCAACTTTGGTGAAGTGAAATTCCGAAGAGCGGTTGTTACACTTCAACTCCTGGTGAAATGGGCCTCCGAAGAGGGCTTTTATTTTGTTTGCATTTCAACTTTGGTGAAGTGAAATCCCGAAGGGCGGTCATGACACTTCAACTCCTGGTGAAATGGGCCTCCGAAGAGGACTTTTATTTTGTTCGCATTTCAACTCTGGTGAAGTGTAATTCCGAAGAGCGGTCATAACACTTCAACTCCTGGTGAAATGGGCCTCCGAAGAGGGCTTTTATTTTGTTTGCATTTCAACTTTGGTGAAGTGAAATCCCGAAGGGCGGTCATGACACTTCAACTCCTGGTGAAATGGGCCTCCGAAGAGGGCTTTTATTTTGTTTGCACTTCAACTCTGGTGAAGTGTAATTCCGAAGAGCGGTCATAACACTTCAACTCCTGGTGAAATGGGCCTCCGAAGAGGGCTTTTATTTTGTTTGCATTTCAACTCTGGTGAAGTGAAATTCCGAAGAGCGGTCATAACACTTCAACTCCTGGTGAAATGTGCCTCAGAGAGGGTTTTCATCGCCTGGAAGTTACTCTCTCATGGTTGGAGGGTCATGACTCCTCCAATCTTTTTTGTTGAGTAGAGAACTTTCTTTTTTGTGGCGTATGACCCATTAGAGGTCTTTATCCTCCGAAGAGTCGTGCCTCCGAAGAGGACTTGTGCTGCCGATGATAGCTTTGGTTGTTCCTCTGTTCACTTGCTTATGCCTTTTCAATGATCCTCTGCCCCCCGTTTTTTTTCTTTTTTTCTTTTTTTTCTTTTTTTTTTTACAAGTAACTTGTTTAATCCAAGGAAGTGTGCTTCATTGTCAGGCAATTTCGTGAGAACGAGCACTAGCTTTTTAATTGGATGTTTGTTTGTTCAAACGATCTCAATTTATTAGCAAAGACCCGTTTCTGTCGAAATCATAGGCTGTTCAATTGAAGTACTTCCTATCTAGGATTTGAATTCGGGGCTCTTGTGACTTGAAATTTGGCGAGAATCACTTGGTCTTTTTATGTGCAAGTTTCACTTCCATTGTCCGCAAAAATTCAAATCGACATTTCAGCAATACATTCTATGTACCTTTTATATCGAGAATAAAGCAAACATGTAATAATAATAAGGAACACAAGATTTATAGTGGTTCGGCCATGAAATTGGGCCTACATCCACTTTATATTCTTTCATTATTTACTTGCATCAGTTTTACAATTGCTTTCAATTACAAGAATCATACATTCATAATTCTTTTTACAATGTTTCAACAAAATTTTCAAGTAAAGTATGGACGCAAATGGTTGCTGTTCCATGCCCTTGGAATTTGATCTCCATCAACAGTGGTGAGTTTGAATGTGCCGTCAAGAAGCTTCTGACCTATTACATACGGTCCTTCCCAATTTGGCCCAAACACACCTGTCGCTGTCATAATTCTCTTCAGGACTAGGTCTCCAATCTCAAAGCTGCGTTGGCGAACTTTGGAATTAAAATGTCTGGCTATTCTTTGCTGATGAGCTGCAATTCTGAGATTGGCCTCATCTCTTTTTTCATCAAGGAAATCTAGCGCTTCAAGCTGTAGCCTTTCATTCTCTGCTTGGTTGAAATGGATCCTTCTGTGTGAAGGAACCTCTGTTTCTATCGGGATCATTGCTTCCGACCCGTATGCTAATGAGAAAGGAGTGTGCCCAGTCGCAGTTTTGTGAGTGGTTCTGTATGCGCATAGTGCAAGTGGTAACTTATCGACCCAACCACCTTTTGCTCTTTCGAGTTGCTTTTTGATGGTTGATTTGATGATCTTGTTTACTGCTTCCACTTGCCCGTTTGCCTGTGGATGAGCAACTGCTGAAAAGCTTTTCTGGATTTTGAATCGCCTGCAAAAATCTTGGAATTCCTCGCTTTCAAACTGAGTACCATTGTCTGTGATTATTTTCTGAGGCACACCATACCTGCAAATGATATTCTTGGTCACGAAACTTATCATCTTCTTAGAGGTGATAGTAGCCAATGGTTCAGCTTCAGCCCATTTCGTAAAATAATCAACTGCAACAATAGCATATCTAATCCCTGATTTGGCAGTCGGTAGCGGCCCAATGAGATCCATTCCCCAAATTGCAAATGGCCATGGACTGACCATTTGTGTGAGTTCAGTTGAAGGTGCTCTAGGAATTTTGGCAAATCTTTGGCATTTGTCACACTTTCGGGAATAGCTTGCAGCATCATGATTAATTTCTGGCCAAAAATATCCGTATCGGAGAATTTTCTTTGCTAATGTTTGACCGCCTGAATGATCACCACATTCTCCTCCATGCACCTCAGCTAGGATTGTTTTGGACTCTTCCCGGGATACACATCGAAGCAATGGCATTGAGAATCCCCGTCTGTATAATCGGCCATCCTGAATTACATAGCGAGAGGCTTTCCTTAGTAGCTTTCGTCTTTCTATCGAATTTTCTGGCAGAGAACCTCTGAGTAGGTAGTCCAGTATTGGAGTCATCCATGACTCTTGTTCTTGAGATACATTCATAATCCAGTCAATATCCATCTCGTCTATACTTGGTGCTGAAAGGACTTCTACAGGGACCAATCCCAATAGTTGAGCTTCACCAGAACTTGAATACTTTGCGAGGGAATCTGCCTTCATATTCTCTTCCCGAGGAATGTGGCTTATTGAATAGTGATCGAGCTCACACAGAAGTTCCCAAGCCTTTGACAAGTAAGCGGGCAGGTTTCCCCCTTTCGTTTGAAATTCCTTCTCGACTTGACATACAATAAGCTGAGAATCGCTAAAGATCTATAATGCTCGTATGTTTAGTTCTTTAGCGATTTTCAGTCCTGCGATAAGAGCTTCATATTCGGCTTCATTGTTTGTTGAAGGAAATTCCAATCTTAGTGCATAGCATAATGACCGACCTTCAGGAGTCTCAAGTACGACTCCGGCTCCAGAACAGTAATCATTTCTTGCACCATCGACATATAACCTCCACTGGATAGGGGAATTGTCGAACGTTTCTTCCTCACTGTTTCCTTTATCTGTAAACTCTGCAATGAAATCTGCTAAAGCTTGTCCATTGACCGCTTTCCGGGGATGATAAGTTATGTCATACTGACTGAGTTCAATATTCCACTTTAGAAGACGACCCGAAGTTTCAGGGCGAAACAGGACTTGCTTTAAAGGTTGATCAGTGAGGACTCTGATAGGATGAGCTTGAAAATATTGCCTCAACTTCCTAGACGCAATTAGTAAGCAATAGGCGAGTTTTTCCAACTTAGAGTAATTCATCTCTGCCCCAGTGAGTCTTTTGCTGATATAGTAAACTGGATGTTGAATCCTTTTGTCTTCCCGTATCAGCGCTGCACTTAAAGCGTGTGATGATACTGCCAAGTATATAAGAAGATCCTCGCCATCGCCAGGCCTAGAAAGTATTGGAGGCGTCTCCATATGGCGAATCAACTCATCAAAGGCTTTTTGGCATTTGGGAGTCCAATTGAAGTTTTTCTTTCCTTTCTTTAGGGCGTCAAAGAATGGGATACATTTATCTATGGCTTTGGAAATGAACCGACTTAAGGCGGCAACTTTTCCATTGAGACTTTGCAATTCCTTCTTTGTTCTAGGAGCTTTGACTTCTTTCAAGGCAGTAATTTGAGCTGGACTAGCCTCAATGCCCCTAGCGCTGACGATAAACCCTAAGAATTTTCTGGACTCGACCCCAAACGTGCATTTCAGAGGGTTAAGCTTCATTCTGTATTTCCGGAGGACTGCGAACATTTCTGCCAAGTGTTCAATGTGATCCGCTGCTTTCTTAGACTTTACTAACATGTCATCAACGTAGACTTCCATAGTTTTGCCCAATTGCGGTTTGAACATAGCATTAACAAGTCTTTGGTAGGTTGCCCCTGCATTCTTCAAACCGAAGGGCATAACTCTGTGGCAATAAAGACCAACATCGGTGATAAAGCTCGTGTCCTCCTGATCCGGTTCATGCATCATGATCTGGTTATATCCGGAGTAGGCATCCATGAAAGATAACAATTCATGTCCCGCTGTTCCATCTACCAGTTGATCGATCTTGGGTAAAGGAAAGCAATCTTTGGGGCAGGCCTTGTTCAGATCTGAAAAATCAATGCACACTCTCCATTTTCCATTAGCTTTCTTAACCAACACAGGATTTGAAACCCAGTTCGGATACGTAGATTCTCTGATGAAGTTATTTTCCATGAGTCGATCAATTTCCTCTTTTAATGCTGCTGACCTTTCTGGACCTTGGGTTCTTCTTTTCTGTTTTACTGGTGTAAACTTTGGGTCAATATTCAGAGCGTGTACTGCAACTTCTGGAGATATTCCACACATATCAGCATGAGTCCAAGCGAAGACATCCAGATTTGCTTTCAGGAATGATATCAAGATATTCCGAATTGACACATTAAGTTGTGAACCCACATTCAACACCTTATTTGGGTCCTTCGGGTCAACAGGTACCGGTACCGTCATTTCAACCGGCACTACTCTATTCTCCACTGCACTGGCTTTTCCGGGATCCATCTCTTTCCGTGCCCCGCTATGCTCGCCAGTACAGGGTCCGCCCCGTAATTGCTATAAGGCTGGCTCTTTGATGCGGACCGGAGTGGCCGCATCCTTTACCATTTCCCTCTTTCTTGACTCTCGCAACTCTGTCAAATAGCACTCTCGCGCAGCATTTTTATCCCCTTTTATAACTCCTACTCCATTGTCTGTAGGGAATTTAATAGTGAGGCACCACGGGGCTAGAATAGCTTTGAATGCTGCGAGCGTTGGACGGCCAAGGAAAGCATTATAAGCAGAAAATTCATCGACAATCACAAATGTTTGCTTGCGGACCACTTTCCTTTCTCCTTCCCCAAGTTCTACTAGCAGATCGATGGTTCCTATTGGTTGCTTTGGCTCCCCGGTGAAGTCAGCGATCTTCTGCGATGAGGCTTGTACATCGACCATAGGGATTTTCATTTGGTCGAATGTCTTCTTGAAGAGGATATTACATGATGCTCCGCAGTCAATGAGAACTCTTCTGACAATGGCCGGTCCAATACCAGCAGAGATGACCAAGGGATCTAGGGTAGGAGCTTCGATACCTGAGGAATCTCTGGCTCTGAAAATAATATCATCACTGAAAGTTTTCTGTTGTTTCAGGGGCGTAGTGTCTTCTAAAACAAAGACGTCTTCTTCGGCTGGGACATATTTCAAAGCTTTGGCATATCTCTCCATCTCTCCCCAGCTCTTGCCAGCTGGGTGAGGCCCTCCTGTAATGACATTGATAATGGGCCTTCCAGATTCATGCCCCGTAGCTTTCTCACCTATCCTAGGCTGATGAACAGGAGCCTGTTGCCCCTGACTTGACGATGCAGGATTGTTGCTATTCTTTTTCACAAATTGCTGCAGCTTGTTTTCTCTTAGCAATTCTTCAATCAGATTTTTCAACTGGCGGCATTCATCAGTCTCATGACCGGGTTGATTATGGAAGCGGCAGAACTTCCCACTTTGTATAGCCTTTTTTCCGGTCCTCAAAGGGATAGGTTTAGGGAGGTCAACAGAATCTTTAATGGCAAGGAAGATATGCTCCGGCGTGTCTGATAAAGGAGTATACTCTGATGGCTTGAAGGATCGGGGCTTCTTCAGATTACTCTGTTTCTTCCCATTGTTATTTTCCCTTTTTTGCCCTACAGATTCAATCTTGCGTGGTGCAACAGTGTTATCTTCAGCTTTTTCTGACACTGCCTTCACCGGTACAGGACGGCTTTCCAGGCGCATGAATTCGTCTGCCTTTTTGTAGAACTTTTCGAGGGAGGTTGGCTCCTTCATGTTTAACCATTTCCCAAATTCTCTCGACTTATCAATAGCCCTCATCAGATAAGTCAATATCATTCGCGGTTCAGCATTGTCCACCTCTGCCAGCGCTATATTAAAGCGGTTCAAGAAAGATCTGATAGATTCACCAGGATTCTGTTCTATACTTGACAATGACATGATGTCTTTGGCCTTTGAAGCATATAGTCTAAACTGTTCCTTGAACTTTCGGGTCAAGTCTGAAAACTGATCAATAGATCGGACTGGCAACTTGGTGAACCACAGTAGAGCCACACCTTCAAGGTATACGGGGAAATATCGGCACTTTATCTCGTCTGAGGCCCTGGCACCTGTCATGTGCCAATCATATTTATACAAGAATTCATTCGGATCACTTGTCCCTTGTAAGCTGGGATAGTTGGAGGTACAAACTTCCTTGGAAACTCCGCCTTTAAGATTTTCTCAGTAAATGGAGTTTTACTTGGGGCGAAACCCCATTCTTTCTCATCTTCAACCCTTTGCATACTTTCTCTCATGATTTGCCGGACCATTCCAGAAAGATACTCCTCATCATGTCGAGTTCCAGATCCACCAACCTCAGGAAGCGTTTGCTCAAAGGGACTGGCAGCCCTTTCTGGAGCATTCCTCTCATTAGCATCATGAATGTTGCCAGTATAATTCCTTCCATTACCAGCCGGTTGATTATTTTCCCCGAGCAAATCATTCAACTTATTCAGAATTAGAGCATTTTGGGCACTCTGAGCTTCTAATTGTGCATTCTGGGCGTTTATCTGCTGGTTCAGTCCTAATATTACAGCATCCAACTCTGCTTTCGTAACCCCAGCAGACGGAATGGGTTGATTAGGTACAAGGGAAGCGGAGGTTCCCTCTTGAATATTCCCAGATCTGACAGATCTACTCTTCCTTCCAGAAGCCATTATCTCGGATAGACTTTTGGTTTTCAGGGAAATTCTCTCTACAAACCTCTGTGAAGCAATGATGATAACTTGCCTGAGTTCAGTTCTCAGTGAAAGCACCAAAAATGTTAACGCTTGAATTTGAACGCTAACACCCCAATGTATGAGTTGTAATTGTGAAAGCACCACCCGACGACTCGGGAACAGATTACAAGCAGATAATAGTAGAAAAGCGGTAAACAACAACAATTTTATAGTGGTTCGGCTTTAGGGTATAGCCTACGTCCACTTTAAGTACTTTTATTAATAATCTCGTTACAAGCTGATACAATTATTCACAAATACAATACACTTTGAATTACAAGATACTTAGAACAAGTAGCTTAAACTTCGATGGAGATGAGAGTTTTCGAATCCATGTTGGATGTATGTGATCTCTTCTTGAAGTTGTTTGTAGCGTTCTTAATATCTTGAGAGCTTCAAGTGTTGGATTGGATTAGTTTGGAATGCAGCAGAGTAACGGTGTTTGAAGGAAATCAGCCAAAAAGTCCTTTTTCAGTTGGAATTAGGGGTGTATTTATAGGCTTTGCTAGGACTTAGGTCGTAGGTCGTGACCGACCTAAGTAAGGTCGTAGGTCGTCTCCGACCTATGAAGCTCCGGTTTTCCTTTTTCATGAGTAGGCGCATGCTTTTTTCAACAAGTTCTAGGTCGTGCGCGACCTAACACTCAGCGGCATTGTAGAGGCAGCCTCTTTATTTACGTGTTTAGGTCGTTAGCGACCTACCCTAGGTCGTGAGTACTTTCCTGTGGCCATAGCTGATCTTAGGTCGCTGAATCCCTTAGGTCGCGAAACTTCAAAGGTCGGTGGACAGTTAGGTCGCATAAAGTCTTTAGGTTGCTTGCTTGCTTATCTGGTTAGGTCGTGAAGCTTGGTAGGTCGCGGCCTCCTTTAGGTCGCAGCTCTCTGTTAGGTCGCAAAGCTTGATAGGTCGCTCCATATCTTCAGGAATTAGGTCGCTACTCCCCATAGGTCGTAGGTCGTGACAATGCTTAAGTCTTTAGGTCACATAGCTGCTTCGTGGAGTTAGGTCGCTAATACAATTATGCCGTTAGGTCGTTGAGACCATTAAGTCGTCAAGTACTCTTAGGTCGTTGGGCTGCTGAGTTATAGGTCGCGGAGTTTTAGGTCGTGGTAGAAATAGGAGTTAACAGTTTCCATCTTCATTCTTTTGTATCTTCTTTGTGTATGCATATTCCTTCATGAAACCACTTGTAATTGAGTTTAAATTCCTACAGAATAATATAGAAATTTCCCATTAAATTTTCTCAATTTGATATATGCAAAAAAATAACCATTTTGCCCCAATATGAAGATGAATATGTGAAAATTTGGAATTAATATGAATTTTGGTTAAAACAAGTTAAAATACCCAATATGATCATTTATTTAATTTAAATAGAATAAATATGGTGGTAAAAATATGAGCATTTACGTGCACATCAAATACCCCCACAATTATCTTTTTATTCGTCCTCGAATAAACTAAGATAAATCCGTTTTCGCAGGGAGCACGATTGCATTGAGCGTATGCAACAACCCGTTAAACCTCTGGGTGTCCCCAGTAGGACGAGTGTTGTCTCGTGAGGCTTTTCAGCGGATACTACCCACAAAATCCAAATGCAGGATGAAAATATTTACAAAATATAAGATTTATTTACAAAGAGATGAATGCAAATTTTTGAAAATAGTTACAAATGAAGGATTTATTTTTAAATTGACACTAATAAGTTAAATATAGGTTTTGGTTATTATCCTGAAATTTATGTCATTTACTCGTCAAAATTTCCGACAAAAATCAAGTTATCATAACAAATAGACAATAGTTTAATTTGTTGTTTCGGTTGATAACAAAGTGTAATTATAAAATGGATCCTTAGTTGATTATCAATGTTTATCAAAGTGGTATTTTCAATTCTTTTCAATAACAAATCAAATCAAATAAGTAAAAATAGTGCTAGGATTTCAATTGCTTGCTCTCTCATTATTTGCAAGAAAAATTACACACCTAGCTCAGGTAAACTGAGGCCAGATATACCACCCATGCACTGCCTTTCAGGCTTATGTGAGGGGAGTACAGAGCATGGCGAGTGCACAAACTTTCGTGCATACACCTATCGACCGTAGGTGGTTTTTATTAAGTCTATTTTTTTTATAAAAAAAATGTGTTCCATACATGCATAACCGTGAGGACTTTTAAATGAGTATGAAAGCACATAATCAAAGATTCCAAGTAATTCACCCATGCATAACCGTGAGGACTTTTAAATGAGAATGAATACTTTGGATGTTATTATTTTTTATATTTTTTTTAAAGAGAGAGAGAGTTTTTCAAAATCATCTTAGCACCATTTAACTTAGAAGACAAAAAAAAGTGTTATATCCTTTACTTTAAATTCACCACTTTTTAAAACAAAGATTTTCAATTAGGATGTATTTCATAATTAACACGTATGAATCTTCCTATATACTAGTTAAACCATTGTTATTTGTAATCAAACTTCATTCTTATTTTTGTTAAGATAAATAAACTTTCAAAAATTTCAATTTAATAAGCCAAAACGATATATTTATCCAATAGTGTTTTTTTTAAATAATTCAAAAATGCTTAAATAAAAAAAATTGTTGTTTTTTTTTGTTTTTTTTTGCAAAGAAAAAGTAAAAATAAATCATGAAAAATCAAAAATGAAGATGAGTCTCCCTCCCCCACACTTGATTTTGACTATGTCCCCACAATCAACCCAAGTGGAAGGAGAAAAATAAAATAATAATCTAATATTTACATGAAAGATTATTATTTACAAGAGATGAGAAAGTATACAGTCAAAAAGTAAATGAAACGGTCTTCTTAAGACCGATTCATTTGTCTCGTCAAATGTGCGAGACACAGCTTAAGCACGAAAAACCAAATCGTAAAAGATTTCGCAGTTGAATGTGGATTTGGAAAAATGAAAGTCATTTTATTGAAAATCATACGAGTTGTTTTATTTTCGATGAATTTTGGGGTAAATAGAAAAATTGGTTGAAGTTCAATTTCTTTCAACGTATCGATTTCAAAACCAAAATGGTGATCGAAATTTTCCCCTTCAAAATTCAACAACTCATTTTCAAAAAGTCCATAAAACTCATGTTCGTTAAATTCGACTTCATTTGTTGGATTATCAACAACTTCATCATGTAAATCGAGTTTCAAAGTTGTCGTATTCAAATTTTCAGAAAAAGGAAGATCGAAGTTTAAATCGAGTTTCGCACCCTCAAAAGAATTGAAATCCAACTCAATTACCGTATTTTCAACAACTTGATTAAGATCGTCATTATCAAATTCAAAAGTTGTTATTTGAAAATCGTCGATTTGGGTAAAAGGTGGATCATCACTAGACTCATCACATGTTGAGATTTGATTTTGTTGTTCACGTTGTTTCATATAAGTTTCCAACAACAAATCCGTGTGATCATTGTAAATTTCATTCATTTGTTCAACAAAATCCAATTTATAGATATTAAATTGAGAATTTTCGATTTGGATTTGTTGAGAACAAAAATTTTCACTCGTAACATTGTTAAGATTATTCCCATTGCCAAATTCGTTCGAAAAGTTTTTCCCATTTTCATGTTGAGTTTGGAATTCATTTTGGAGTTCGAAATTAAATTGGCATGGGTTATAATCGTAATCGTTTGAATTCTGAATTAAATTCAAATTTTGAAATCCTTGACTCGAGTTATTACACAAATAAGAATTACATAAATCATTTATCTCTTGATTTTGTCGTGCAGAAAGTTCGAGTAAAGATGAAATCTTTTCAATGCTATTTTCAAGAGTCGAACGTTGGTCATCGTTTTGAAAATTTTGTTGTTAAAAATTTGAATTATTTACAAAATAGTTGTTGTTAAAATATCCATACGAATTTAGACAGAAATCATATGGATTATATTGATTTTCACAACTGTTGTAAAATTCAAGTGGATATGGATATTCAGACATTTTCAAGAATGTTTTTTATTTTATTTTTTTTTTGGTTTTTTTTATAAACGAAAAATATTTACAAAGAAAATTTATTTTTGAAAAGGGAAATCGATTTTTGTTTTTTTTTTTTGTTTTTCAATTGTTTTTTTTGAATTTTGGTTTTTCTAAATTTTTTTTGGATTTTTTTTTGAAATTTCAAAGAAAAGGATTTAAAAATTTCAAAGGAAAAGGAATATTTACAATTTTTTAGTTTTGAATTTTCAATTTTTTTATTAAATATGCATGAACTAATGCAACTAAATGAATGCAGGGGTCTAATTACAAATGATTTATCCTAAGTTAACCCAAAATTGTATAATCACAAACTGTCTTAAATAAACAAGATAGTTCTCAGCCAGGTAACGGGCAGGATTTATCGGTGCACCACGAATCACCGTAGCAGTGCAGCCGAAGGTTTAAGTACCTTCAGAGTAAAAATTCAGTATAATATTTACGAATCACCGTAATATTTATAACTGATTATTGTTCTGCCGTAGCCTAGACACCAAGAAATTAAATTGTTCAAAGAAGACAAATTGTCAATATACAATTAAGTGTTATTGATTCTAACCGTTATTATTAATCAAAATTCTAAGATGAAATGGAAGCAGAAATTAAACGTGTATTAATAATGCAACCACAAATGGAATTTTTTTTTTTGAATTTTTTTTTTAAATGCAAGTAAATAACAATGCAAGACAAACAAAAACAATAGATATATACAATGCGAGGCAAATAAAAATAAAATTATAAATAAGCAAGTAGTTATATTTTTTTTGCCAAGCTTAGCAAAGCGAGCAATTATTTAACAAGCACTTCTGCTCTTTCTGTAATTCTGCTTTGGCAACCTGAAATAAAGCAAGATATATACAACTTTTTTTTTGTTGAAAGGAAACTTAAAAGTAGGGTTTTACTTAAAAAAAATTAAAATAGTCCTAAAAAAACATATATATATATTGAAACAAAACAAAAGAAAAGAAAAAAAATTAATCAAACTAACAAAACAAACTAAAACAACACCTTTAAAACAATTTTTTTAAGGAAAACAAAAGGAACAAAGAAAAAAAAATTGCAAAACAAAAAGGGCAATGAAACAAAACAAAAAAAATTTCATAAACCTACCTAGCCCACTAAGTATACTACTGCAACCAAAATCAATTCAGAAACAAAACAAAAATCAATTCGCAACCACTCGAATTCGAAAATCAAAATCGAAAATGAATCAATTTACGAAATTGAATAAAAAAGAAAGGGTTCGAGACGATTGGTTAAGAGGCTCGAGTGGCTGTAGGTGATTTGGAAATAGGGGATGTCGAGTTGAATGGGATTGGACGTTGTAGGAGGTGGAGCAAGGGTCGCTGTGATGATCGGGGTCTGTTCGAGGCACGTATTGGCGTGGGTTTGGTTAAGTGGGTGTCGCCAATTGTTTGATTCGTGGTTCGAGTCGAGGTTGGTTCTAGGCGATCGTCGAAGGTGTCGAACTTTGGTAGTAGTGATATCGTTGATTTTGGCTGCAGGTTTACGGAGATGGTCAAGAGGAATGAGGCATTTTTGGGTGCGGTGGTTTGTTCGGTTGCCGACGTTGGCAGTTGGTAGTTTGCAGGTAAGGGGAGTTGCTTGTCGAGTCGATGCAATTGAAGTTGCAGTTCGAGTTTTTGGAGGAATTTTTGGTTGTAGTTCCAATGCGAGGCTAGTGGTTTCAGCGATTTCAGGTGAGTATGGAAATGTCGGCGATGGGTGATGGATGGAGTCGTTTGTTGAATGCTCTTTGGAGCTGAATGGTGAAGGAGGTGGGCAGTAGTTTGTTTGTGGATGGTGAATGCTGTTGATGGAGAAGTTTGTAACTGTGGGTGATGGCAAAAATTGAAGTGGTCGATGTAGTGCTGTATGAAGTATTCTCTGGTGATGTTGGGTTTATGCAAGTTGTAAGGTAAGCAGAAAGTTGATGAATGGATAGAAGTGATGAAGTGATTAAGTATGTGCCAAGGAGAAGAAGGTGGAGACAAGTGGAGCAGCAGTTTACTGGAAGGCAGAGCAGTTTGATGTTATGGAAGTGGATATTGTTCTGAGTGATGAAGGGGAGTTTGATACTTACTTGCAATAGGGAGGATGTTGGGTTTGATTCTGTTGTGAATGACAAATGAATGGTGACTGCAGTGAAGTGGTGATCAGTGGGATTGTTTGGCAGATGGTCGGAACTTTTGGTAGAGGAGGAGTATGTTGTATGTTGGAGTGAAATATGGAAATGACAAGAAGTTGATTGTGGTGACTGTTTGTATATGTGCCGTGCACTGGTGAAAGGTGTTGATGTTTGACAGTTTGATGAAGTTCAGGGCAATGGCAATGTCAGAATTGCTGAGATGGTTTATATGGAAGGTGAATCACTGTTATGCAAGTGGGAACTGAAGTGAAGTGACAGTGTTATTGAAGTGTTTTGAAGTGGAAGGGTTGAACTGTCTTTGTATGTAGAAGACTTGTTTTGATGGGCAGAAGTGATTGGCAAAGAATGGTGGATGTTGTGGGCAAGTGTTGTAAGATGCTTATGGAGATAATGGTCGAGGAAAGCAAGGGGAAGTAGCAGATGATGAGCAGTAACTGGTGAGGAAGTTGTGCACTGATGTGCAGGTTGGCAGAGGAGGGAAAAATGATAATGTGAATCAGAGAAGTATTGACAATGGGGTGGTTATGTGCCAAGAATACAGTTGGTATCGAGGAATGTCTGGAGCAGTTGTGAAGTGTGGTTGACAGAGGCAGTTTTCAGTTTGGACAGTGGGGAATGCTTTGGTATTTGAGTGCGACAGAGGGGTGAGGGGTATAACACAGTGCACAGTGCAGTGTACATTTTTTTTCTTTTTTTTGTATTAAAGGAAAAGAAATGTAAAAAGTAAAATGTAAATAAAAATTGCACGTGAAATAGATTTTTTTTTTTTTTTTCAGATTTGAGTATGGTCTATTTTTTTAATAACAAAAATGCAAATGGAAAAGAAAACAAGAAAAACAAACGCACAACAAAATACACACAAAAATATCACAAACAAACACACAATTGTTTTTTTTTAACAGACACAAAATAAATTCAAATGATAAATAATTCGAAGAATAGAAAAATAAAACCAAAAACTCCCCGGCAACGGTGCCAAAAACTTGTTCGTCGACGGATATTCTATCGGTTTAGAAAACTGTCGAACGAATTTAGAGATAAAAATAACCGCAAGCGCACGGTGTACGAATGTAGCACGTGGCGAATACGGGTCGATCCGCAGGGAATTGATGATTTTGAAATTCTATTCAATCAAATTATACCGAAGTCGAGAGTGAATAGCTAGAAATGTAAGAAACTAGCAAAAGAAAATGATAAAAATATGAGAGTTAAAAGAACAATTTAGAGATAAATCCACTCTCTAGATCATATAAATCAACAAAATTAAGTTATGATCTCTCTTTTCTTGTCATTAGTGAATTAGTTGATGTGCTTATCATAAGTATGGTATATTTGTGCTATTAATTAGCTCAATAAAAACCATCAAACTATAACACAACCACTAATACACATTTAACTCTCATGAAATATGACAATAAAGTTGAAATAAAAATCTATTTTAAGCATAGCCTATTAACTATTGTTTAGAAATATAGGCTATCAAATTTCAATTTCAACATTCACTTCTTTGCCATAATCATATTTAGATGAAGAGGCAATTTGTGTTATGTTTGTTTAAGCATAGCCTATTTGTTATGAACAACATAGACTATCGAATTCAAAGCTAAACAACATCATTAAACCACTTCAAGTGTTTCCATTAAAGCACAAAAAGAGAGCATAAACATCAAAATGTTGCATCTACATACTAGAGAGCTTCATTAACCCTAAATTGTAGGGATTAAGCTCTCATATTTGTTATCAAATCAACAAATGTAGAAAGCAACATGAAATCAAAAAGAAAGGAAAATGAAAGGTAATGGAAAAGACAACTATTCTAATTGCATAAAGGAAAATCTACACTACTTGCATAAAAGGAAATGAACATGTAATTAAAAAGAAACAATAATTAACATTGCATAAAAAAAAAATTACATAAGAGAAGAAATGGCTAAGTAGCCATGGAAAGAAAGAGATATTTGATTTATTTTCTAAACTAAAACTAACTAACTAAGAGGAAGATGGCTACATGAAACATAAGGGGTATTTATACAAATTAGAAACCCTAATGCATATTTTTGGGGAGTACCCAAAATACCCTTGGAGGAAGTGTGGTGGCTAAGTTATCATTAGCTTTAATAATCCCCCACTTAAATGTAAATTAAGCTTTAAATGTCTTTTAGCATGTGCATTAGCCTTTAATTTGTACATTAGGTAGTGGTTAGGTGGGGTCCTCCATGTTATTCACATTGAATTATTTCCACGTTCATTCTTTTGTATCTTCTTTGTGCATGCATATTCCTTCATGAAACCACTTGTAATTGATTTTAAATTCCTATAAAATAATATAGAAATTTCCCACTAAATTTTCTCAATTTGATATATGCAAAAAAATAACCATTTTGCCCCTATATGAAGATGAATATGTGAAAATTTGGAATTAATATGAATTTTGGTTAAAACAAGTTAAAATACCAAATATGATCATTTATTTAATTTAAATAGAATAAATATGGTGGTAAAAATATGCGCATTTACGTGCACATCAACTACAGTTCAACATCTGAATCTCCGACAGTCGAATACAAATGAGGTATTTTATGTCGATTTTCAATTGCTAGATTTCAGGTCGTGACACTTACTAAGCTTTGGTAAAATCCCATTTCACTTTATTAAGCTTTGCCATTTTATGGGAATTATTTACGCCAATTCCCTTCGTCAAAACTATATCACTTTGGACATTGAATTTGGTTATGGTCGAAATTCCAATGTCATCCGTATTCAACTCTATGATCCAAACACAAAGACCTTGATTCGATAATAACAATGATTATTCACTGAACAACTTTGGCAAGAGATTTTGATTTTGTGTTGACTTAAGTTGACCAAGATACTAACCCTATATGACTGAGTAGACGAATCCTCTCTTGAATAGTGTTTCACTTCCAATACTTCCACTCGACCCAACTTGAGGGGCGTTATGCCAAAATTTGACTATAATTAAAGTCGTGCTTCTACATTGAAGATCTACAGTATTCTCAAGTCAAAAGAACTGTATGAGTTAATCACATCGATATTTTCTATTTGACCTTAGTTATATTAAACAACCGAAAACAATCGATTGGGTCGTTCCATAGTTATTCAATAACAATCAATACGTAACCTCTAGGTGCCTCCAACGGTCATGAGTAATACACTGCCTAATATTTGAAAAGTGTTAAATACTCCAATCTGAATGGATACACCGATATCCAGTCTCAATGCATATTGACTAAGAACATTTAAAATGGTATATTTGTTTTATTGTGACAAATTACTCACGGTTACAACACTTTGTAACTACTACCATAAAATATTCCATTTATGGATTTCTATTAAATACACTCTTAATTAAATTAATTAATTAATATAATATCATTATATCAAGTATATAATAGAAAGAAACACCTTTGTTATGAACATGATTGTTCAACAAGTTAGACATATGTAACAAATTATATATTTTCCCCTAGAGCATACGCCCAACTCTATCACAAAAAACCTATCTTTACTTTGTATGTTCCTTCTTTGTGTAATATCATTTTACTCTCATCTATTACAAAGCCCTACACATTGGAATTTTGGACTTATATTAGCTAATTATAGGACACGACCATACACCGGTCTCACATGGTCCTCTAATATCTGAGTCATAAATTAAGAATTAACTACCCCATTAAATTTTTCATGAAAACATTTCTTCAATGAAATAACTATCTAACCTTTCATTTAGATTAGTTTACCCCGTCTAAATCATACTTAAATGAGGAAAATATGCTCTTTCCTTTACTCATAATATCTATGTCATGGTATATGTTTTACATAAACAATGTTGATGAAATTTAAAACAATGGGGTTATCTATGCCATGAAAATTAGTTAAAGCCCTTTTGACTTAGAAAACTTTATGTTATAAAGCCAAAAAAACACCTTTGTAACCATTGTTTATAACCATAAGCAATCCCATTCGAAATCCTTGAAAGTATCCCTTTGAAATGATTGGAAGTATCCCTTTCAAAATTATTGCTTAAACCCTTACTCTTTTGAAATCATTTAAATTTATCTTTTGAAACTCTTAGAAATATTCCTTTCGAAGCATTCAAAGTACACCTTTCGAAAGCATTGGAATCTTTCCCTTCGAAGCACTTAAAACTTACCTTTCGAATGCATTGGGTTTAGGAAAAAGTTTGTGGAAACATAGCTTCTAAACCATTTAAAAGTATTCCTTTTGAAAACATTAGGTTTAATATTCAATATAACTATAGGGTCAATGAGAACAGAAGAAAAATCATTACTTTAGAAAATTTTAACCCCAAGTAAAAGAATTGGAGAAGAGGATAGCTTCGAAAACATCATTTCAAAACCATACCTCCAAATCCATTGATAAAAGCAGCTAAAAGGACTCTTTCGTAAGCATTGGCAAGGAAGCTTCAAAATTTAAATAAGCAAAAGATCTCCTTTTGAATACATTGTTTGAAGGTTATAAGAAAGGCAACTTTAAACCAGTCTGAAAGGTATGAATGCGGCAGCTAGGTTTCGAATAGATTCAAAAGTGGCAACACTTTCGAAAGCTTCTTTTTAAAAACAAAGGAAAGTTGATTGAACTGAAAGCTAATAAAATTGACTTCAACCCTTTCGAAAGCATGCCTTCGACACAGTCACCTGCACCTTTTTCCAAACACTAACTACCAATTGCTTGATACCATGCGCAATGGTTTCAAATGGGTACGAAAGGCCTTCTGGGCTTGGTGACGAAAGTAAGCAACGGAAGCGGCTAAGTTATAATTCGAAACAAAACTGGTTTATTGCTTTTCAAATTAATTCCTTTTCACCTAACTTGCCAAAATTTTCAAAATATGATTGGTTGCTAATTCTTTATAAAAATTCTTTTATAAAAGGCTATCGAGTTTAATAATTAATAATTAAAATTATTTAAACTAATAAACCCTTCCCCTTAAGAAAACGTTTAAGAAATTAGATCCTCTAACTTAAATAATTTAATAACCACAGTACAAAACTTAACAAAAATCACAAAAATCGTTGTAATTCAATCTAAATATGCTTTCAAATATATATATATATATATATGTATGTATGTATGTATGTATGTATATGTATATGTAAATTTCAGACCCAAAATAATGTTTAATTGCCTAAAATAATTTAAACCCACATTAACTATTTTCTCTCATAGAAAATTCATAATAAATCCACAATCACTTAAAAAATTATGAAACTTGAAACCCACTTCTAAAATAATGTTCTTGACCATATATCAAAAATGCAACTCATTAATGTCATTTAATAGGTTTTCTAATCTAAACATATCGTAAAATCCATATGAAACCAAATAAATCATCAACTAAAGCATATAATCATTAAATTACTATAACTTGGCATATACTTGCAAAAAAACATGTTTTCTCTTTAAACGAAACCATTCATCAAAAATAGAGATGTAAATTAATTATTCACCTTAGCTTTGTGTTAAGAAGGTTGAGATTTGCCGTTAGATTTATTTGCTTAAACTTTCTACTTTAATCCTAGCTTTTTTTCTCCATGAATCCCCTTAATGATGGCCGGTCAAGTTCACTGAGGTTTTAGTTTGGTTTTTGAAGTAAAAATAAATGATGAACGAAGAATAGAAGGGTATAGGTTATAAGAACAAAGGCTCTTTCCATTTTACCCTCGCCATTTTCCGCCTTCCTTATTTTTTGGTTCTCTTTTTTTAAAACATTCGTTAAGGCACAACTCCTTCTTAATTACCAAATCTCAATCTCTTAACTACCCATATTTTTTTATTTTATTTATCCAATTAAATTTCTAAATACTGTTAGTTCAAATTAGGGTTATTACAGACTTCCTTTCTTAATGAATTTCGTCCTCGAAATAACGATAAGGTACTCACAAAAATCAAACATAAAGGTAAAACACCACGAAACAAGTCAGGATAAGTATCTCTAATCTTGCTCTTGGTTTCCCAAGTACACTCTCTCGTCGTCGCTCAACTAGACTTTGGCTAATCTTACTGCCTTATTCCTTAGTCTTTTCTCATCTCTCGCAACTAGACGAACTTGTTTTCTAGCTATAGTCATGTTCAGCTCGACTACTAAGTCCTCTAACAC
The DNA here is from genome assembly GCA_030765085.1 of Allium cepa. NCBI lineage: Eukaryota > Viridiplantae > Streptophyta > Magnoliopsida > Asparagales > Amaryllidaceae > Allium > Allium cepa. The sequence continues at coordinate 432,482,800 of CM060942.1, forward strand.
GGTTGGTGTAATAGTAGTTTTTAGATCTCGAATATGCTTCCTTAGTTAGGAATATGAAAAAAATTGAGGAATCCTATGTAACATCCTGATATTACGAACCATTCGCATCCACACATGTCGTACTTGAATTGCTTAAAACATCAAATTTTTAATTTATATTTGGCAAAACTCAGCATATACGGTAAATAAATCAATCACAGAATCACAGACACAGAGTAATACAACAATAAGCAGCGAAAACAAATGAACAATAGTTCATGAAGCCACTATATATATAACAGAGTTAAAACAAGATACAACAGAAGTCTCGAATACACAGATGTTTCAATACGACAAATAAAATAAAATCTAAATATACCGCTCGAGTCAACTGAATAACTGAAAGATGAATAGATGTAGATGGATCTCCCAGCGAAGCTCCAACTCCAAAGGCGAGTCTCAAATGCTGTGACACTCAGTTTGACCCGAGCATAAAGCAAAACACAAAACATTCTAGTCAGAATTAACATTCTTATATCAATAAATCCAACTCAAGTGAAATATCAACTAAAATACAAGTTACTTAAAGGATGTTTGGGATGCCCGTCCATTAAGTATCCATGGAACTATCTACTATGTAGTTCAATACGCTATTATAATATTTCTATTGTAAAGTAAAAGTATTAAAATAACGTTAAGGCGCTACCCATAGCCCTCTTAACACATTTTATAATGCCATAGTTTATACAATACTGTAATATCTTCGTAAACTGGGGGCTACCATAGGGCACTCCATAGGTATGACACAAAATAAATTTGTAATGGTCTCGATAGGGTAGGTGACATGGCACAACTAGGCAATGCCATGGTAGATATATCAATTATGTTTCTAGGCTATAGGTAACGCATAGCCACACCTACCGCCCAACACATCCACACTCCCAAAAATCTGAAGGTGCAACTAATCAATCACAAAGTAATAGAATGGTATCAAAGAAGTCTGTCCGATCGGAGGAGCCACCTCACTTAGCCCGTCAATTGCTCCTATTTTAGCCACCTTAAGCTAACTCACGGGAGTCAAGTCCACGTATGTACCTTATAGAGGATCGTCGCCAACCATCCTACTTCATTTTGAAATCTCCACCACGCACACAGTTGTTAAAGTGGTTTTTGATATTGGCAGAGAGTATGACAATAACCGATCCCAATCTCTTTAACGGCCAAATGTTATTATAACACCGTGGTCGTTTCATTTCAAATAATTCATATTCCAAAACCAAAATATCATATCCATTTCAAAAACCATATCAATTCGAGATCGTTACTTGCTTAAAATAATATTCATTTCCAAAATCATAAAACTTTAAAAATTATAACACTTTTGAAAGCATAACACTTTGAAATCATAGTACTTTGGAAATCATAACACATTAAAACTTATAACACTTTTGAAATCATAACACATTAAAAGCATAATACTTAGGAAATCATAACACTTTCCTCTTGAACAGTATAAATCAATTCTCAGTTCTTTTATTTCAATTCAATTCAAACTCTTAATAACCCATTTATAGTTTTATATCAATTTCAAATATGAATTTGAATTACAAACTAAACCGTTCAACTTCAATAGATTTAAACTTTAAATATTCAACTTTTACAATAACTCAATTTGATAGTTTTATATATTTCAAATTCACTTTATTATTGTTATTTAGTTTTGAAATATTCATTTAATCAAAGAAAAATCATTTAGTTAATATCATAAGTTTCAAATTTAAACTTAATATCCCATTTCAATTTACATAGATTTAAAAACATTGATTCATTCACTTTTGATCAAAATCAAGTTATAAAACCGTATCTTTAAAATCTCAGATTCAATATGTTTCAAATTGATTTTTTAATCTAAGAAAAGTTCTTAAACAAAGATAATTTCAAATCAATTTCAAATTTATCTTTCCAGCCTTAGATTATTAAAATTATTATTAAATTTATTTTTAAAATATAAATTTAAATAAATATTTAAACACAATATATACTAATCAAGTTAAACTTTATTATCTTTATTTCACATTAAAACTTATTTTATACATTTAAAAGTAGTAAAAATTATAAGTAAAATCTTAAAATTTATAATTTCAAAACAAACTTATAAATTTAAAATTTCCAAATAAATAAATTTAAAAATCTAAAATTTAAACCTGTATAAAAATTACATTTACATATATAATATCTTAAAATAAATTTTTAATAAAACCATATATTTTCTTTCAAAACCTCGGAAATCAGTTTCAAAATATGAATATATATAGAGACCGACAATGTCTATATAAAATTTTCTAAACTATGGTTAAGTGATACGGATGTTTGTCATTTTAACCTGTAATCTCAAATTCAATTAAATGAAAATCGCTTGGGTTTAATAGTTCAACCCATAATAATTTTGTCCTATTCTACAAGATCATTCGGGTATGTATCATTTCAACCCATAGGGAATTCTAAACTAACAGGGAACTTGCGGAGTGAGAATGTGACACCCAACTATTATACTCACACTAGCCATGGGCACTACGGAGTAATGCCGTCGACTAGCCCAAAGAATAAGGCTGTTGAGGGGCGGCCATTTATGTAATTGATTTGAGCATTAACTGATATGTTTGATAGTACGTCACGCATTTCATTTCAGGAGGAAATATGACATATCAATTACAAACTCAAAGCTACTACACAGTGGCTATGTGGCCTTCGGAAAAAATATATAAAATAAGCATAACTTAAATCAGTCACATATATTCATATCCTTAAGGAGGAAACAGATATAAATATAACACATAGAAGTGCATGCCAAAGTAGTGGTCATACAAGATCCACTAATCACAAAAGAATACGTGCAAGTGCTAGGAAAAAGAATATGTATGCATCAACGAGTCTCTATCTTGAATGTATAGGAACAAAAATACTACTAAGCTAAAATAGATAGCCAAAAGTCAGATGACGGTCCCTGATAAGAAGTTAAGTAAAAACACCTGAAACACCTCGGTCTGACCCTATTTAAGAAGAAAAATAATAAACAGATCAGTCTAGCTATAAATATCATATAAGATTAGATAGGATAAGAGGTATGAAAAATATATATGATAACAACAAAAATCATATAATATCTCAAATTTTCTCACACACCAAAAAGAATGTCATATTCTTTTTTTATTCACCAAACCACAAATATTGATAGAGCTTATCAATGCATATCATCAAAATTGGTGAAACACAAATTCTAGAAATCAATAATTAAAAATGCAGAAAATATAAAGGAGGGAGGCCTGTCACAAACGGGAGCATGAAAACTCACCAACACGTGTATCACAAATGGGACGCTATCCCATGAGTCGCTAACTCATAAAGCCTGTGCAATGACGTAGTACAACGGTACGCCCGAGGAAGCTGAAACTCCAATAAGCTGGAATAGCGACTAGTACAATGGTACGACCGATGAACCGGACTCCATAAAAAGACCATGAGTGATAGCCTATAAAAGTGAGATGAAACTCCAGAGAATGGGGTACAGTCCCCCACTCGGACTTGGAGACATTGCATATCGCTAGTCTAAACCACAAAAGGATCATCATAGATCAATAAAAAGGTAAATTACACTAAGTTAGTAAATAAATGGGTTTAGCTTTATGTCCCATAACCACTAGCTTAACTTAAATACTTACGAACAGATTGTAGGCAAACACTCGAAAATTATCATAAGATATCAATCGAACATGTCTAAGAATTAACCGACGAAGTAAACGCAAGTGTTTCATATCACTAGTTTTGCTAAGTCGTTTAATAGAATTTCTCGTACGAGGTAAAAGTTGTATGTACTAATAGATTGGAGACGGTTTTAAAAACGAGCTTTATATTAAAAGTAATGTTGAAATCATTTTTGTGAAAGATTTTGAGTATTTACTACTAATATAGAAACCTTTGTATTTTATAAGTGACAAATCATGGAAACGGTTGTACAAACAGTCTTTCGCCAAAAATTCACATTCGATGATGTGATTTAACTCCATGGAAATCGATATCAAATCCATCAAAAGGATGTTCGTAGAAATCCAAAAAAGAAGTCATCGAAGTAGATAATAATGAAAACGACCAAACGGATCAACTAAAAATCGATAAAATGGAAATGTACATAAAAATAGGCAAGTTGACTGAATTAAAAAGCGCCAGACATTTGGTAATTTCCCTAAACGTCTGGGCTAAGAATCTGAAAATTTTCTTCTAGATCTCCCAGACGTTTGGGAATAACCTCAGACCACTGAGCTGTAAGTTTGGAACTTTTATTCAGACGACTCAGACGTCTACGTTCCTTCCCAGACGTTTAAGCTAAAGCCTAGGGCAAAAATCAACCTTGGCCATTGATAGCCAAGTAGGTTTGGAGCAACCGGACGAGCAACGGAGGACAGGGATTTATGCCAATCGACAACCAAGCCCTATATGCTCTTTAATATACTTCAAACAACATATCTAAACGTCTATAATAGGATTTTTCATATATTTTGACTTCGAAATACCAAAAATTGGAAAATTCATCAAACGAATTTCCAATTCAATTCAAAAGCAAATGAACATGAAATAGTTGTTAGGAATTCATACCTAACAACCATGAAAGCTATACACATAGATGTGAGTTCAAAAGCTCACCTTTAAACTCAAAAAATACAATTGAGAAGCTCTAAAACAAGGAAAGATCAGTTCCTCTTCAACAACACCTTTAGGATCTCCAATATAGTATCACATGCAAAGATTTCCTAAATTAGGTTATAGAAATTTTTGAAAATTGGAGAGAGATTGAGATGGAGAAGATGAAGAGGAGGCTTACCTAAGCTTCTCTTTGATTTTGGAACTTAAATTTGATATTCCTAAGAACTTAGGGCTTTTGAATTTTGATTTCCCCTATTTTCCCCCATTTTTCTCTTTAGCTTGAGTGTTGGGAAATGAGGAGTAGAATGAATGATGAATAGAGGAGTTAGGGTATATGGTAAAGGAGTTTGGATTCTCTTATTGGGTTCGTGAGCTAGAACACAACCCAAAGCCTAAATGAAAATACCAAAATCCTAACCAACTCCAAACATATCGATGTTTATATTCAAGCAAGTTGTAAACGTCGTTTTGAACTCAATGGAAGTTGTCTCAAGTCCGGAATCGACTATTTACAAAAATTCACATTTCGGACTTTAAATTCAACTAACGATACCATATTTATATAAAAGATTTATATATATAATTATAAAATATGCGGGTTGTTACAGACTCCCCTTCTTAAAGAAATTGCATCCTCGAAATACTTAAAAAAAACAAAGAGTAACAACCACTTTAAGGCGTAACATCATAAAAGAAAAATTTGAAGTGAGCTGTTCACCGTAAGGAGAACGAGATAGTAAGTCCAGACGTGTTCGCTTGATGAATTCTTTGGATTCCCAAGAATAATCTTTAGGATTTGCAGACCATTGAACTTTCACAAGCGGAACATCTTTATTACGAAGACATTTAACCTCCGTAGAAATGATAAGAATAGGATGTTGCTCATAAGTCAAATTAGGCAAAACTTCAATTTCTTCAATAACATCAGGATCAAGGATAGAATCGAAATCTCTAATGCATTTCCATAGTGGAGAGAGGTGGAATACGTCATGGATAGCAGAAAATTGAAGCGGTAATAAAATACAATAAGCCACGGAGCCATTGTGTTCGGTGATGGGAAATGGGCCAATATATCGAGCTGCTAATTTTCCCAAATGACTGAAATGCACAACGCCCTTCGTAGGTGAAAAACGAATGAACACCGAATCTTCCACAGAAAATTCCAAATTCCTTCTTCGATAATTGGTATATGAATTTTGTCTACTTTGATCTTCTTTCATCCTATGACGAATAAGGTCAATCTCTTTTTTGGAATCACGAATAAAATCTGGACCTAAAACCTACCTCTCATTGGCTTCAAGCCAACATGAAGGAGATCGAAAGGTGCCATACCAACACTAGATTGGAAGCTATTACTACAATAAAACTCAAAAAGAGAAATATGGTCTTCCCAACTTCCACCAAAATCAAGAATACATGCACGTAGAAGATCTTCAAGAGTTTGATTCACACTCTATGTTTGCCCATCGGACTAGGGATGACAAGCAGTTCTAAAATTAAGCTTGGTTCACAAAGCTTTTTGAAGACCTTTCCAAAATCCACTAGTAAATAATGGATCATGATCGCTAGCAATAGAAGTAGGGACACCATGCAATTTAACAATTTATTTAACATAATGTTTGGCCAAAATAGATAGATCTGATTGGACTGGACGGGAATAAAATGGGTGGATTTTGTTAGTCTATCTACTATCACCCATAAACTATCATAAACCGAGCGAGAACGGGAAAGACCGTCAATAAAGTCTATGGAGATTTGATCCTGCTTCCAAACAGGAATGTCGAAAGGTTGCAATAACCCACCTGTTTTTTGATGCTTGGCCTTAACGAGTTTGCAAGTCATGCAACGCTTAATAAAGCTAGCAATATCAGATTTCACTCCATCCCAATAATAAAGTCGCTTCATGTCCGCGTACATTGAGTACTACCGGGATGAATGGTAAATTTAGAGCGATGAGAATCTTTAAAATGTCTTTACGAAGATCACTAATATTTGGCACGATAGGTCTATCAAATTTTCGAATGCTGCCACGAGCATGGATTTCAAAGTCTTTCAAATTGTCAACCCTATTTTTATCCCTACAACTTTGGCTAGGAAGAGCCAATTCAGGATCTAGGTTTTGAGCTTCAAGGATGCGGTCTAAAAAAGAAGGATGAGCCTCAAGGCTACATAAAATAAGAGATGAACATGAATTGGATTCACAATCTCGAATCTAACAAGTGGACAAAGTCTCAAGATCATTCTATTTGGATATCATCATGGAAACAACCGCTCGCTGCTACAACTAAGGGCATCGACAACACGATTTCGCCTTTTAGGAGTATAAAGAATATGAAGATCATAAGATGCAAGGAATTCGAGCTAACGTTATTGACACAAATTAAGTTCCCTTTGAGAAAATAAGTACTTCAAAGAACTATGATCGGTATAGAGAACAAATTTATCACCCAAAAGATAATGACGTCAAATTGTAGGGGCAAAAACAATGGCCACGAGCTGTAAATCATGAGTAGCATATCTAGTCTCGGCAGGCTTTAATTGCCTAGAAGCATAAACGATGGCATGTTCCTTTTGCATAAGAACAGCTCCCAAACCAACTCGACTTGCATCAGTATAAACAATCAAGTCTTGGTTCCCCTTGGGAATCACAGGAATATGAGCATTGGAAAGGAGTTCTTTCAATTTATGAAAAGAAGCTTCACATTTGTCTGACCAAATGTACTTAACTCCCTTCTTCGTCAAACTTGTAATAGGTACGAAAATTTTATAATATTCTTTTATGAAATGACGGTAATAGCCTGCCAATCCAAGAAAGCTATGAATTTCCGTCACACTCTCCTATCTCTTTCAGTTTGTAATCACTTCAATCTTTGAAGGATCCACGAAAATTCAGGATTCAGAAATAATATGTCCTAAAAATTTCACATGAGATTGCGAAAAGTTTCACTTAATTTTTTTTTCTTTCGATTGATTACTCCAAAGAGTTTCCAACACAATCCGAAGAAGTTTTTCTTGCTCTTCCTTGGTTTTAGAATAACAAGAATATCATCTATAAAGTTGAGAACAAATCGACCGAGAAAGTCTTTGAAAACTCGGTTCATAACGTCAACAAAATAAGATGGAGGATTCGTTAAACCAAATGGCATAACAAGCTATTCATAAGATCCATACCGAGTACGGAATGATGTTAAAGCAATGCTATCCTCTGCAATTTGAAGCTGATGAAAACCGGTTGCTAAGTCTAGATGCGAAAAGACTCTAGCATCGCTAAATTGATTGAATAGATCATCAACCGATGCAAAGGGGTAATTATTCTTGATGGTATGAACATTAAGCATGTGGTAGTCAATGCAAAGCCTAAGTGTACATCAGATTTTTTCACAAAAAGACCTAAAGCTCCCCAAGAAGAGGAACTAGAACGAATAAACTGTTCAACTTCCAATTTAGACAATTGTTTATACATCTCCTAATTTTCCTTATTGGACATACGATAAGGAGAACGAGTGATAGGTAGAGCTCCAGGGATTAGATTAATTTTGTACTCAATTTCTCGCTTATGTGGTAATCCTAAAACGAGCTCAAAATATGACGGAAAATTCAAGAACAATGTGAATGAGGGAATGACATCTTCCTCACCATCATTATTGTCATCATGTGGACTTAGAGAATATAAAGATGCTACCGAATAGGAATCTGAATCTTTAAGAATAATAGAAATCTGCTTAACAGATTGAGAACGTCGAAGATGGATAGTCCTCTTGGGACATAGGATGTGAGCTTCATAAAGAATAAGCCAATCTATTCCCAAAATCATTCTGAAACCTAGGAAGAATTAACACGCAAATCAGTTTGGAATGCATGTTCACATAAGATAATTTCGACATCTTTACAAAATAAACTGTGTGTTGCGGATCCACCAACTAGATTTTCAATTTTCAGTGAAGTCATCAAGCACATAACATTTAAAGACAAGGTATCAGTAAATTCTTTTATTATAAAAGAGTGAGATGCACGCCTATCAAAAAAACTCGAATAGGATGATCACGAAACATAATAATGCCATCAAGGATGGAATGAGAAATACCTTGACCAAGAGAAGGGTTACTAGGAGCTTGCATAACATTCATCCTTCCCTCTTTCTTGCTTTGAAGTTTAGGACATGAAGATATAAGATGAGCCGAACTTTTGCAATAGCGATAATAAAGGGGTTTTGGACACTTATTTGCATAATGGTTCTTAGAACCACCATTGTAGTACTCCCCACGATTAGGGGTAGGTGTCTTTGCTACCGAAGTTGCTTGCTTCCCTTTCTTATTGGGATTAGGGCCTTTGAAATTAATAGGCCTCTTCTTGTTGATGTTGAAGTTTTGTTTGGCACCCATAACTTCAACATCACTTTCTTTATCAGCCTCTTCAAGTCGAAGAGCGATATCAACAAGCTAATCGAAAAGAACTTTTGATTTTAGAAGTAAAGCCTTCTTGAGGTTCTTATTCAACCCATAGATAACCTCTGATTTTTCTTCAATGGGGTATTAATATACTCCGCCCCATATTTAGAGAGGGATTCAAAAGATGCGACATAATCTGTCACAGAAGATTCACATTGAAAAAGGTCAATAAAGTATCGGGCTAAAGTTACATTTTCAGCTTTTTACACAAACTTCATTTCAAATCTTTCCCAGAATTGCTGCTAAGTAGAATTCGCTTCAACAATATCAAAAACCAAAGCTCATACCAATCTAATGCTCTTTCTTGGAGCATGCTAGAAGCCATTTGGACTCCATGTAAATCTATGAGATTCATTCGAGAAAAGATGTGACCGCATGTTCTAAGCCAAGCTTAGACTTCTATAATGCTTTCGGAACCCTTAAATGACCTTCCACCCAAATTGGTATAATAACCGCACAAGCGTGCAAACCCATATTTAGGATGAGTAGGCACAGGAATGGGTCCGGCAGCTTGAGCATTCTCTACAAGATCCAAAAGTTGTTGGGCGGACATGAATATTCCATCCCGAGGAGAAGCACTGGATTGATTGACACTTGGATGGCCGGGTCTAACCATTTATCTTCTTTAAGAAAGAACGAAAGAAGAGGGAAAAGGTTATTTTTAGGATGAATATCAAACAAACTTGATTGATAAAACAAGGCATCATAAAATGAAATAGTATAGAATGGGTTCTAAGACACAAATTAAATCCTAAAGCACGATTCCTAAGAGAAACTTAGGACAATGATCTTTGCTAGATTATTCTACATTGTTCCAAAGTCTGGCTCTGATACCAAGCTGTGACGGCCCACCTCTATATTCATACTAGCTAAGGACACTAAGGACACTATGGAGTAATGCCGTCGACTAACATAGAGAATAAGGATGTCGAGGAGCGACCATCTATGTAATTGATTTGAGCGAGAACCGATATGTCAGATAGTACGTCATGCATTTCATTTCAAGAGGAAATCTAGCATATCAATTATAAACTCAAAGCTACTACACAGTGGTTATGTGGCCTACGAAAACAAATATAAAATAAGCATAACTTAAATCACTCATAGATATTCATGTCACTAAGGCGGAAACGGATATGAATATAACACATAGAAGTGTATAACAAAGTAGTGGTCATACAAGATCCACTACATCACAAAAGAATAGGTACAAGTACAAGGGAAAAGAATATGTATACATCAAGGAGTCTCTATCTCAAATGTATAAAAACAAAACAAAAACTACTAAGCTAAAGTAGGTTTCCAAAAGTCAGATGACGGTCCCTGATAAGAAGTCAAGTAGAAGCACCTGAAACACCTCGGTCTGACCCGAGTAATATTTAAGAAGAAAAATAATAAATGGATCGGTATAGATATAAATATCATATAAAATGAGATAAGATAAGAGATATGACAAATAAATATGATAACAACAAAAATCATGTAATATCTCAAATTTTCTCATACACAAAAAAGAATGTCATATTCTTTATTTTTATTCACCAAACCATAAATATTGATAGCGCTTATCAATGCATATCATTAAAATTGTTGAAACACAAATTCTAGAAATCAGTAATTAGAAATCTAAACGTGTATCACAAACGGGATGTAATCCCGTAAGCCTTTAACTCATGGAGCCGGTGCAATTACGTAATACAATGGTACGCCCGAGGAACCTGAAACTCAAATAAGCAGGAACAACGATGTAGTACAATGGTACGCCTGATGAATCAAACTACGTAAAAAGACCATGGGTCGCTTGCCCATAAAAGTGAGACGAAACTCCAAAGAGCGGGGTACAGTCCCCCATGCGGAATAAGAGACATCACATATCGCTAGTCTAAACAACAAAATGATCATCATAGATCAATAAAAAGTGTAAATTACACTAATCTAGTAAATAAATGAGTTTAGCTTTATGGCCATCAATACTATCTTAACTTAAATACTTAGAACACGTTGTAGATTTCCACTCGAAAATTGTCACAAGATTTCAGTCGAACAAGTCTAAGAATTAACCGACGAAGTAAACGCTGGCGTTTCATACCACTTGTTTTGCTAAGTCATTTAATTGGATTTCTCGTACGAATGAGGTAATGGTTTGTATATACTAATAGATTGGAAAACGGTTTTAAAAACGAGCTTTGTATTAAAAGTAACGTTGAAGTCATTTTTGTGAAAGAGTTTGAGTATTTACTACTAGTGTAGAAACATTTGTAATTTAAAAGTGATAAATGACAGAAACGATTGTAAAAACAATCTATCTCCAAAAAATCACATTGGACGACGTGAATTAAATCCATGAAAATCGATCAAATCCATCAAATGGATATTCCTAAAAATTCAGAAAAGAAGTCGTCAAAGTCAATAATAAATGATAACAACCAACCGGATCAACCGAAAATCGATGAAATGAAAATCCACATAAAAATAGGCAAGTTGACTGAACTAAACAGTGCGACACATCTCGTGGTTACCCAGACGTTTGAGCTAAGAATCTAGAAATTTTATTCCAGATCGCCCAGACGTTGGGGAATAACCTCAGACATCTGAGCTGTAAGTTTGGAATATTTATTCCGATGACTCAGACGTCTGAGTTCTTTCCTATACGTCTGAGCTGAAGCTCATGGCAAAAATCAGCCTAGGCCATTGACGGCCAAGTCAGTTTGGAAGTGATCGGACGAGCAACGGAAGCTGGGGATTTATGCCAAACGTCAACCTAGCCCCATAGGCTCCTTAACAAACTCCAAACAGCATGTCCAAACATCCATAATAGGATTTTTCGTAGTTTTGACTTCCAAATACCAAAAATTGGAAAATTCATCAAACCAATTTTCAATTTAATTCAAAAGCAAATGAGCATGAAATAGATGTTAGGAATTCATACCTAACAACCATGAAAGCTATAGACATAGATTTGAGTTCAAGAACTCGCTTTTAAACTCAAAAACAACAATTGAAAAGCTCTAAAACGAGGAAAGATCGATTCCTCTTCAACAACACCTCTAGAATATCCAATATATCATCACACGCAAAGATTTCCTAAATTAGGTTATAGGAATTTCTGAAAATTGGAGAGAGATTGAGATGGAGAAGATGAAGAGAAGGCTTACCTAAGCTTCTCTTTGATTTTGGAACTTGAATTTGAATTTCCTAAGAATCTAGGATTAGGAATTTTGATTTCCCCTCTTTTACCCCATATTCTCTTTAGCTTGATGTTAGGAAATGAGGTGTAGAATGAATGAAGAGTAGAGCAGTCAGGGTATATTATAGAGCAGTTTGGATTCTCTTACTGGGTTAGTGGGATAGAACACAACCCAAAGCCCAAATGAAAATACCAAAATCCTAATCAACTCCAAACATATCGATGTTTATACTCAAATAAGTTGCAAACGTCGTTTTAATCTCAATGGAAGTGGTCTCGAGTCCGTAATCGACTGTTTACAAAAATTCGCATTTCGGACTTTAAATTCAACTAAAGATACTATATTTAAATAAAAGGTTTAAAAATATAATCATAAAATATGCAGGTTGTTACAGAGAATAAATATGATAATAATATAACATATCAACAACAGGTACATATCATCAGTGATAAATTAGTAAAATATAGAAAACAGGATATGGTGTCATATCACAAGTGAACAGTTACAGATAATAGCACGTAAAATATAGCAATTATATAAATAACAATTAAATCTAGCAGCATATTTCAATTTTCATTTCTAGTGAAATCAAATTTAATAAATATAAGAATGTTAATCGTCAGGGACTACACCTTCCGAGGCTAGAGATATTCGATAATGAAATGAGTTACGTATCCAAGCACGAATTCCAAAGCAAAGTAAGATTGGCAGAATTCGATGAATAGAGCTGATAAAAGGAATCGACGAGAACATATATATATATAATTTAAAGTCTAACATTTACTAATATGAAAATAAATTCCTTTATAAAAAACCCAATATTAAATTTAAAACATATATATATATATATATATATATATATATATATTAAAATCAAAATACTTACAGGTATATATAAAAATCATTATTAAATTTAAACCCATATGTTTAGAATATATATTTAATATATATTTTAAAATCAATATTTCTTATAAAATCAAAATAACTTACTTTATTATGATATATCTATAAACTCAAATAGGTCATATAAACTTATATAAAGTTGCATATCCATAAACATTCAAATGAAAAAATATACAGACTATACTTTAAACAAATGTAAAATATATTTTATATCCAGACTATAACATGCAGATTATACTGAACTTCACACCTACTAAACAAAAGATATATAAATGGTATAGCAAGTTTATACAAAAAGAGAAAGCTTGGTATGTTAAAAGCAACTACATATATTATAACTAACAGATAGTTTTAAACTTGTATATTATAACTAACAGATATATATAAGTGTTGGATCATAGGTTTTCATTGCTGACAAGACACAACAATTCATGAATCTACGACTACGATAACATCCAGACTCATCGGCATAATATATGGTTTGTATAGTTATATATTATAATGAGAGTCATCAAATGTGTATATAATGTCTAGTTTAGTGCTCTGTTAAAATCTTTCCTCAAGAATCATCATTTACATTCAAACAAACTTGCATGCATAGTTTAATCCAAATCAAATTTTCAAAAAATGCATGAAGCGGGGCTCGAACCCGGGTCACTAGTTTGGAAGGCAAATACTACAACCAAATGAGCTACCATAGTTTTTGCTTAACAGCAGAATTCAGTCGATTGAATACAGTTAGTCAGCCGAATGAACCTGTGCATTTTAACGTATATGCGCACGTTCTTAAATTCAGTTGACGGAATGACGTGAGTAAGTTGACTGAATTCTGCAGCATACATTTATTGTGAAAAGAGACTTCCTTTTTGAATAGCCTTCTTCCTCCCCAAGGGTTGCAACCATTGCTATTATCAGAGGGCTCTTCACCAGCAGTTACAACTCCTTAACTACTATATATGTGCATGAATTTCAATATCAAATCACTTCACTTATTTGCTTATACTTGAATTATATTTTCTAAATAACTACTTGAATTCATACATTCATTGCTTACGTATTCATTTACATATTCTTCAAGAAATTTGAAACTTCCTAATCTTTATATACACACAACTACACACATCATATTTGAGGAAAAGATTATAGGAAGGGTGCACCACAAGTGACAAATCCGTGTTATTAGAACACACAAGGTTAAAACAATATTTTTGTATTTGTTGAAGTCCTGTTCTACTGCTCAGGCATGTGAAGTCCTCTTTGACTGCTTAGGCGAAATCCTGTTCTACTGGTCAGGTCCTTATTCGGCTGCTCAGAGGTTGTATAGACTTGTTCCTCCGGGTTAAGTGAGGGTTGTTGTTTTAGTGAAATTCCAGAAGGAGCCTGGGACTGGACGTTGGAGGTGCTCCGAACCAGTATAAAAACTCCTTGCGTCATTTTACCTTACTACTTTTATATTCCACATTATTTACCGTATAACTATCATGAGTATACTCTATATTATTGTGTATCCATATTACACAATCAATAGCACACTTTCATTAGGTATCAAAGCCTGGAATTCTATTGATGGTCACAACATCATAAAATAATTACTAGAAAACGACCCTGTCGAAATACAACAGGCAAAACCCCTATCAAAGCCACCGGTGAGTACTACAAAAAGGTACTTTCTGATTTACAAATTTCAGTAAAATATAATAATGAACTAGTTATTATAAGCCATAATGTTAACTCCCTTCTGTAAGAGACTTAAGGAAAATGTAACGACCTAACCAATTCGAGAACCTAGCGACCTAAAAGGCTGCGACTTAAAAATGGCTCGACCTAAAAAGGAGAACGACCTAAAAATGCTTCGCGACCTAAAGGAGGCCGCGACCTATGAAGCTCCGCGACCTAACAGAGAGTTGCGACTTAAGGAAGGCTGCGACTCAGAAGATGTTTCGACCTATCAAGCTTCGCGACCTAATAGAGAGCTGCGACCTAAGAAGTAGGAAGACCTAAGAGTGAATGCGACCTAATAACGGTCTCGACCTATGGAACTCCGCGACCTAGGAATACTTCGCGACCTAAGGGAAGTCGCGACCTAAAGACTCCAGTTATAACTATAAGAAAAGTACTCACGACCTAGGATAGGTCGCGAACGACCTAAATGCATGAGTAATGAAGTTACCTATACTGTGCCGCAGTGGGATAGGTTGCTCGCGACCTAGGACTTGTACAAATCAGCATGTGTATTCTTGCAGAGGGAGGACAATGCATCTTAGGTCATGGACGACCTGCGACCTAAGTTAGGTCTGTCTCAACCTACGACCTAACTCCGAGCAAAGCCTATAAATACACCCCGAGTTCCAACTAGGAGGGGACTTTTGGTTCATTCATTTCAAGCGTCGTTACTCTGCTGCATTCCGAACTACTTCAACACTTAAAGCTTTTGAGATACAAAGAACGCTTCAAGGAACTTCACGAAGAAATTATACATGTTCAACATGAATCCAAAGATTTTGATCGACATTGAAGTTGAGGCTGCTTGTTCTAAATAACTTCAAACTCAAAGTGTGTTGTAATCGATGAATCTTGTAAAGGGTTGTAATAATATCAGCAATAAAGGAGTTTAAAGTGGAAGTAGGCTCTCTCTTAAGCCGAACCACTATAAATATCGTGTCTTTTAATACTTTTCTGTGATTCTTACTTTTTCTCTGCTTCCCGTACCAACGGGTGGTGCTTTCACAACTACACTCAACACACCGGGGTGTTAGCGTTCAATTTCTAGCGTTAACATTTTTTGGTGCTTTCGCTGAGAACCGAACTCGGGTGAATTATCATCATTGCTTCACAGAGGTTTGTAGAGGGAATTTCCTTGAAAACCAGAAGTCTATCCGAGATTATGGCTCCTGGAAGGAAAAGTAGATCTGTCAGATCTGGGAATATTCAAGAGGGAACCTCCGCTTCCCCTATATCGAATCAAGCCACTCCAGCTGTCGGAATTACAAAGGCAGAGCTGGATGCTGCAATCTTAGGGCTGAACCAACAGATAAATGCCCAAAATGCACAATTCGAGGCTCAGAATGCCCAGAATGCCCTAATTCTGAACAGGTTGAACGATTTGCTTGGGGCAAACCGTCAACCGGCAGGTAATGAAAGGAATTTTGCTGGCAACATTCATGATGCTGAAGAAAGGAATGCTCCTGAAAGGGCTGCTAGCCCCTTTGAACAAACACTTCTTGAAGTTGGTGGATCTAGAACTCGACATGATGAGGAGTATCTTTCTGGGATGGTCCGACAAATCATGAAAGAGAGTATGCAGAGGGTTGAGGACGAGAAAGAATGGGGTTTTGCCCCAAGTAAAACTCCATTTACTGAGAAAATCTTAAAGGCTGAATTCCCAAGGAAGTTTGTCCCTCCAACCATTCCAGCTTACAAAGGAACAAGTGATCCGAACGAATTCTTGTATAAGTATGATTGGCACATGACAGGTGCCAGGGCTTCTGATGAAATAAAGTGCCGATATTTTCTTGTATACTTGGAAGGTGTAGCTCTGCTTTGGTTCACCAAGCTGCCAGTCCGATCTATCGATCAGTTTTCTGACTTGACCCGGAAGTTCAAGGAGCAGTTCAGGCTATATGCTTCAAAAGCCAAGGATATCATGTCACTGTCGAGTTTGGAACAGAATCCAGATGAATCTATCAGATCTTTCTTGAATCGCTTTAACATAGCACTGGCTGAGGTAGACAATGCAGAGCCACGAATGATATTGACTTATCTGATGAGGGCTATTGACAAATCGAGCGAATTTGGGAAGTGGCTAAACATGAAGGAACCAAATTCCCTTGAAATTTTTTATAAAAAAGTGGATGAATTCATACACTTAGAGAGCCGTCCTGTACCGGTAAAGGCAGTACTTGAAAAAGCTGAAGATAACACTGTTGCTGCACGCAAGAATGAATCTGTAGGGCAAAAAAGGGAAAATAACAATGGGAAGAAACAGAGTAATCTGAAGAAGCCCCAATCCTTCAAGCCTTCAGAGTATACTCCTTTATCAGACACGCCGGAGCGTATCTACCTTGCCACTAAAGATTCTGTTGATTTTCCTAAACCTCTTCCTCTGAGAACCGGGAAAAAGGCTATACAGAGTGGCAAGTTCTGCCGCTTTCATAATCAACACGGTCATGAGACCGACGAATGCCGCCAGTTGAAAAATCTAATTGAAGAGTTGCTAAGGGAAAACAAGCTGCAGCAATTTGTGAAAAGGAATAGCAACAATCCTGCTTCGTCTAGTCAGAGGCAACAAGTTCCTGCTCATCAGCCTAGGACAGGTGAGAAGGCTGCAGGGCATGAATCTGGAAGGCCCATTATCAATGTCATTATAGGAGGACCTCACCCAGCAGGCAGAAGCTGGGGTGAGATGGAAAGGTATACCCGAGCTTTGAAGTATGTTCCGACCGAGGAAGATGTATTCGTTTTGGAAGGTGCTATGCCCCTGAAGCAACAAAGAACTTTCGATGATTATATTGTGTTCAAAGCTAGGGATTCCGCAGGTATTGAAGGTCCTACCTTGGATCCCTTAGTCATCACAGCTGGTATCGGGCCAGCTATTGTCAGAAGAGTTCTCATTGATTGTGGCGCATCCTGCAATATCCTCTTCAAGAAAACATTCGACCAAATGAAGATCCCTATGGCTGATGTGCAAGCCTCATCGCAGAAAATCGCTGGTTTCACTGGGGAGCCAAAGCAGCCGGTAGGAACCATTGATTTGTTTGTGGAACTTGGAGAAGGAGAGAAAAAAGTGGTCCACAAGCAAACTTTTGTGATTGTCGACGAATTTTCTGCTTACAATGCTTTCCTTGGCCGTCCAACTCTCGCAGCATTCAAAATTGTTCTGGCCCCGTGGTGCCTCACCATTAAATTTCCCACAGATAATGGAGTGGGAGTTATAAAAGGAGATCAAAATGCGGGGCGGGAATGTTATCTAACAGAGCTACGAGAGACCAGAAAAAGAGAAGTGGGAACGACTGCAGCAGCCCCAGTCCGCATCAAAGAACCAGCCATGTAGCAATTACAGGGCGGACCCTACACTGGCGAGCACAGCGGAGCAAGGAAAGAGATGGATCCTAGAAAAGTCAGTGCAGGGGGAAATAAAGTGGTACCAGTGGAAACGACAATACCGATACCTGTTGATCCAAAGGACCCAAACAAGGTGTTGAATGTGGGTTCACAACTTAATGCGTCAATTCAGAATATCTTAATATCTTTTTTAAAGGCAAATTTGGATGTTTTTGCTTGGACTCATGCCGATATGTGCGGAATATCCCCAGAAGTTGCAGTACACGCTCTAAATATTGATCCAAAATTTACACCTGTGAAGCAGAAAAGGAGAACTCAAGGTCCAGAAAGGTCGGCAGCATTAAAAGAAGAAGTTGATCGGCTCATGGAGAATAATTTTATCAAAGAGTCTACCTATCCGAATTGGGTTTCGAATCCAGTGCTGGTTAAGAAAGCCAACGGAAAATGGAGAGTATGCATCGATTTTTCAGATCTAAACAAGGCCTGCCCCAAAAACTGCTTCCCATTACCCAGAATCGATCAAATGGTAGACGGAACAGCGGGACACGAATTGTTATCTTTCATGGATGCTTACTACGGATACAACCAGATCATGATGCATGAGCCAGATCAGGAAGACACAAGCTTTATCACTGAGATTGGTCTTTACTGCTACAGAGTTATGCCCTTCGGGTTGAAGAATGCAGGGGCAACATACCAAAGACTTGTTAATGCTATGTTCAAACTACAATTAGGCAAGACTATGGAAGTCTACGTTGATGACATGTTAGTAAAGTCTAAGAAAGCAGTGGATCACATAGAACACTTAGCGGACATGTTCGCAGTCCTCCGAAAATACGGAATGAAGCTCAATCCTTTGAAATGTTCATTTGGAGTGGAATCCGGCAAGTTTTTAGGTTTCATCGTGAGCGCAAGGGGCATCGAGGCTAGTCCAGCTCAAATTACCGCCTTAAAGGAAATCAAAGCTCCTAGAACAAAGAAAGAATTGCAAAGTCTCAATGGAAAAGTCGCCGCCTTGAGTCGGTTCATTTTCAAAGCCACAGATAAATGCATCCCATTCTTTGATGCCCTAAAGAAAGGAAAGAAAAACTTCGATTGGACTCCCGAATGCCAAAAAGCCTTTGATGAATTGATTCGCCATATGGAAACGCCTCCAATAATTTCTAGGCCTGGCGATGGCGAGGATCTTCTTATATACTTAGCAGTATCATCTCATGCTTTAAGTGCAGCGCTGATACGGGAAGACAAGAGGATTCAACATCCAGTTTACTATATCAGCAAAAGACTCACTGGGGCAGAGATGAATTACTCTAAGTTGGAAAAACTCGCCTATTGCCTACCAATTACATCTAGAAAGTTGAGGCAATATTTCCAAGCTCATCCTATCAGAGTCCTCAATGATCAACCTTTAAAGCAAGTCCTGTTTCGCCCTGAGGCTTCGGGTCGTCTTCTAAAGTGGAATATTGAACTCAGTCAATATGACATCACTTATCATCCCCGAAAAGCAATTAATGGACAGGCTTTAGCGGATTTCATCGCAGAATTCACGGATAAGGGTAATGGTGAGGAGGAAACGATCGACGATTCCCCAATGCAATGGAAGTTATTTGTCGATGGCGCGAGAAACGACTACTGTTCTGGGGTCGGAGTTGTACTTGAGACCCCTGAAGGTCGATCATTATGCTATGCACTAAGATTGGAATTTCCTTCAACAAACAATGAAGCAGAATATGAAGCCTTTATCGCTGGCTTAAGGATTGCTAAAGAATTAAACATCCGAGCGTTACAGATCTTCAGTGATTCTCAGCTTATTGTATGCCAAGTCAAAAAGGAATTCCAAGCGAAAGGGGGAAATATACCCGCCTACTTGTCAAAGGCTTGGGAACTTCTGTGTGACTTCGATCACCACATGATAAACCATATTCCTCGAGAACAAAACATGAAAGCAGATTCTCTCGCAAAGTACTCTAGCACCAGCGAAGCTTAATTTCTGGGGTTAGTCCAAGTAGAAGTTCTGACGGCACCGAGCATTAATGAGATGGACATTAATTGGATCATGAGTATGTCTCAAGAGCAAGAATCATGGATGACTCCAATAACAGAATATCTGCTCAATGGCTCTCTACCAGGGAACTCAAAAGAACGACAAAAGCTACTAAGAAAAGCCTCTCGATATATAATCCAGGATGGCCGATTATACAGACGGGGATTCTCAATGCCATTATTTCGATGTGTATCCAGGGAAGAGTCCAAAACAATCCTAGCGGAGGTACATGGAGGAGAATGTGGTGATCATTCAGGAGGCCAAACATTAGCAAAGAAAATTCTCCGATATGGATATTTTTTGCCAGAAATTAATCGAGATGCTGCAAGCTATTCCCGAAAGTGCGACAGATGCCAAAGATTCGCTAAAATTCCTAGAGCACCTTCTACTGAACTCACGCAGATGGTCAGTCCATGGCCATTTGCAATTTGGGGAATGGATCTCATTGGACCGCTACCAATTGCCAAATCTGGAATCAAATATGCCATTGTTGCTGTAGATTATTTCACTAAATGGGCTGAAGCTGAACCATTGGCTACTATCACCTCTAAAAAGATGATAAACTTTGTGACTAAAAATATCATTTGCAGATATGGTGTACCTCAAAAAATAATTACAGATAATGGTACTCAATTTGAAAGTGAAGAATTCCAAGATTTTTGCAAGCGATTCAAAATCCGGAAAAGCTTCTCAGCAGTGGCTCATCCGCAGGCAAACGGGCAAGTGGAAGCCGTGAACAAAATTATTAAGTCAACCATCAAGAAGCAACTTGAAAGAGCAAAAGGCGGTTGGGTCGATAAGCTACCACTGGCACTATGGGCATACAGAACCACTCACAAAACTGCGACTGGACACACCTCATTTTCATTGGCATATGGGTCAGAGGCAATGATTCCGGTAGAAATAGAGGTCCCTTCACATAGAAGAATCAATTTCAATCAAGCAGAATACGAAAAGCTACAGCTTGAAGCGCTAGATCTCCTTGATGAAAAAAGAGATGAGGCTAATCTCAGAATTGCAGCTCATCAGCAAAGGATAGCCAGACATTTCAATTCCAAAGTTCGCCAACGCAGCTTTGAGATTGGAGACCTAGTCCTGAAGAGAATTATGACAGCGACAGGTGTGTTTGGGCCAAATTGGGAAGGACCATATGTCATAGGTCAGAAGCTTCTTGACGGCACATTCAAACTCACTACTGTTGAAGGAGATCAAATTCCAAGGGCATGGAACAGCAATCACTTGCATCCATACTTTACTTGAAAATTTTGTTGAAATATTGTAAAAAGAGTTATGAATGTATGATTCTTGTAATTAGAGGCAATTGTAAAACTGATGCAAGTAAATAATGAAAGAATATAAAGTGGATGTAGGCCCAATTTCCTGGCCGAACCACTATAAATCTTGTGTTCCTTATTATTATTACATGTTTGCTTTATTTTCGATATAAAAAGTACATAGAATGTATTGCTGAAATGTCGATTTAAATTTTTGCAAACAATGGAAGTGAATCTTGCACATAATAAGACCAAGCGATTCTCGCCAAATTTCAAGTCACAAAAGCCCCGAATTCAAATCCTAGATAGGAAGTACTTCAATTGAACGGCCTATGATTTCGACAGAAACGGGCCTTTGCTAATAAGTTGAGATCGTTTAAACAAACAAACATCCAATTAAGAAGCTAATGCCTGTTCTCACGAACTTGCCTGAATATGAAGTACACTTCCTTGGATTAAACAAATTACTTGTGAGAAAAGGGAATGAAAGCTTAAAAAAAAAAGGAAAAAAAAAACAGAGGATCGCTAAAAAGGCATAAGCAAGTGGACAAGGGAACAACCAAAGCCATCATCGGCAGCACAAGTCCTCTTCGGAGGCACAACTCTTCGGAGAATAAAGACCTCTAATGGGTCATACGCCACAAAAAAGAAAGTTCCTTACTCAACAAAAAAAAGATTGGAGGAGTCATGACCCTCCAACCATGAGAGAGTAACTTCCAAGCGATGAAAACCCTCTCTCAGGCACATTTCACCAGGAGTTGAAGTGTAACTACCGCTCTTCGGAATTTCACTTCACCAGAGTTGAAATGCAAACAAAATAAAAGCCCTCTTCGGAGGCCCATTTCACCAGGAGTTGAAGTGTTACGACCGCTCTTCGGAATTTCACTTCACCAGAGTTGAAATGCAAACAAAATAAAGACCTCTTCGGAGGCACATTTCACCAGGAGTTGAAGTGTAACAGCCACTCTTTGGAATTTCACTTCACCAAAGTTGAAATGCAAAACAAAAGAAAAGACCTCTTCGGAAGCCCACGTTTCACCGAGATTGAAATAAAACTTCCAAGCGTTGAAACGTGAAAAGGCTTTCTTCGAAGGCACAACTCTTTGGAGGCACACGTTTCACCAAGATTGAAATAAAACTTCCAAGTGTTGAAACGTGAAAAATCCCTCCTCAGAGGTACAACCCCCTCCCGGAGACACAATCAAGAAGAAAGACCTCTTCGGAAGCCCACGTTTCACCGAGATTGAAATAAAACTTCCAAGTGTTGAAACGTGAAAAGGCTTTATTCAAAGGCACAACTCTTTGGAGGTACACGTTTCACCGAGATTGAAATAAAACTTCCAAGTGTTGAAACGTGAAAAATCCCTCCTCAGAGGTACAAATTTCTATTTTTTTTTTTTAAAAAAAATCCTCATCAAAAGTACACTTTAACTTTCAAAGGAAGAGTGATTTACCAATTCTAGAAAATAACCTTTCTCAAAAAAAAAGGAAGAAAGTTAAAGTACCCTTCAGAGGCCCGCTTTACCACATAGAAGAATTCACATGGCAAAATGCGTACATAAGCAAAAGGAAAAAGTGATTTCTTCGAAGCACAAAGCGTAAAAACTTATATGAAGGAAGTTGTACTCTACGAAAAATTTCTTCAAGAATGAAGTAATTATTCTTCAGAAAATAAGAGTGCAAGTCCCCTCAAAGTATAAAATATTGCAGCAAGCTTATGGTATGGGGGCAACATGGTATAGTTACATACAAAATGGTATAGCTACATCGGTAAAGTACGCTCAAACAGCATACCACAAGCTCACCGCAATATCATATAAATAAACTTGTGCAAAAATGAATAATAAATGCATTCTCAAATTCAAACAAGAGTCTGTACAAATGAAGGATCATTTTATTCAATTGCAGATACAGGTTTCAAAATAAAAAAGCAGGGGCCGGTGCCTGCACAACATCTGACCATTACACAAAAAAGGAATCAAAAAGCCCGAAGCCGACTCTTCACTTCTTCTTACCACCTTTGGACCCTTTGCCTGGCCAAATGATTAGCTTTTCAGGTCTATCTATAGGCATAAGGGAAGAAGGAGAGGGAGGTGCAACCGGTGCAACTTCCGGTTCCTCTTCAGTAACAATGATTTTCTTCCCCCTCCTCTTTGACGTTCCGTGCTTCTTTCTCCTCTTCGAAGAAGACTCACTCCCTGGAGTAGCAAGAGCAGACAAAATTATGTCATCAGAAGGAGTCCGCTCCGGAGATATCTCACCTCCCTCAAGTCCCTCGTCTTTCTGCTCTTGCGAAGCGATAGGGTCATCTAAGCCATGAAGAGCCTCTATTTGCTCCTCTTGTGACCCGGGCTGTGAAGCAGAAGGAGGGGCCACCTGAAGAGACGGTGGAAGGATAACCGGAGGAGGCGAAGTTTGCATAGCACTCGCTGTTTCAGAAGGGTAGGAGTTCTTTCCGGAGGGTTCTCTAGTGGAATAGCAATCGGGAAAGCCCCTTCGACGTGTTCTATCATCTCTTCTTGTTGAGACGTCATTCTATATAAGCAACTGGTTGTTCAGATGTGAAGGTGCACATTTCCTAAAAGTGTGAAGTGTTGTGCAAAACTAATAAAAATAACAAGCAAAATAACTGGAATTAAACTAGTTAACAACTGATCGATTGTGAGATTTCAGGACTTGTTAATTTAAAATTCAAGTGCAGTGTTAATTCAAACAAAACTCTAGCTTTGCTTTAACACATCATTTGAGTCGGTTGAGTTACAACATTTCACTCACACAATTCATTTAAGTTGATTATTCTTTATCGACTAATCTGTCATTCGATGTGGGCAGTCAGTGACAGTATATTCGTCCCATTCTTCTGTAAATGTCATATTTAACAGAAAAAATTTCACAAGTCCTAGGTCGTCCAACGACCTAGCATAGGTCAGAGCTCCTTTAGGTCGCACTGTGCAAATTAAAATGGTCCAAAGCAATGCAGATTTGTTCAAGTCCTAGCTCGGCCGCGACCTAAAGCCTATGCCGCACAAGAGTTTAGGTCGTTAATTTGTTAAGTCGTGCTGCTTGGAATTCATGTGCAAATTTGTCAAGTCCTAGGTCGTCTGGTGACCTAACCTAGATCGGGGTTAACTTAAGTCCCTCAATGCAAATCTGTTCACGTCCTAACTCGGCCGCGACCTAAAGCTTATGTCGCAAAGGATAGGTCGGTGATGTGTTAAGTCCCTATGCATTCATTCAAAGGTGATAAGTTGCTAAGCTGTTAGGTCGTTCGGTTCAAAGTTCATGTGCAAACCATCCAAGTACTAGGTCGGCAACGACCTAACTTCTGTGCCACAGGAATTTAAGTCTAAGGTCGGCCGCGACCTAAAACCAATGTCGCAAGAACTTAGGTCATTACAAAGTTAGATCGCTAAGAAGTTAGGTCACATGGTTAGTATTCAAGCAGACAGCCCTAAGGTCGATCCTCCACTCACACGCTGCCACATCATCTCCTCCATTACCCGTGTAACTAAGAATCCATTAACCCGTTAACCCATCGGAACCCTCCTCGCCTCCTCCAAATTTGCAAGCCAACTAGTTCGAAACACCATAATTCACCATCTTCCTCCTACATCGTCACGAATTACCCAAGAATCCAATCCAAATCGTCTCAAATTCATCACAAATCCGATATACTGCCATGTTCACAGGAATCGCGACAAAGACTCAGTCAAAAGTTAATTGAATCGTGACTTGTTGAGCGAACATAGCACATGAAATTACATTAGGGGCGACAAGTGAAACATTTGCGATTTGATGATAGATGTAATCAAATGTTGGTAAAGTTCACTTACGTAGTCTGATGATGGCATAATTGATGGTTAAGTTGTTGGAGTTGTCTTTGAGGGCTCAAAAGCTTGTTAATGGCGGAATGGAGGCTGAAGCAGATAAGGAGAAGAAGGAACGACCTAAGTTATTTATATTCCAGGGTAATAGAACACGAACCGACACTACGCGACCTAACTTTCTCCTTAGGTCGTTTGCGACCTAACAATCCTTCAGAACGCGAGTTAAGAAAGTCGAAGCACACGACCTATGGCTAAGTCATATACTTCGAGGGGCAAACGTTAACTCCCTTCTGTAAGAGACTTAAGGAAAATGTAACGACCTAACCAATTCGAGAACCTAGCGACCTAAAAGGCTGCGACTTAAAAATGGCTCGACCTAAAAAGGAGAACGACCTAAAAATGCTTCACGACCTAAAGGAGGCCGCGACCTATGAAGCTCCGCGACCTAACAGAGAGTTGCGACTTAAGGAAGGCTGCGACTCAGAAGATGTTTCGACCTATCAAGCTTCGCGACCTAATAGAGAGCTGCAACCTAAGAAGTAGGACGACCTAAGAGTGAATGCGACCTAAAAACGGTCTCGACCTATGGAACTCCGCGACCTAGGAATACTTCACGACCTAAGGGTAGTCGCGACCTAAAGACTCCAGTTATAACTATAAGAAAAATACTCACGACCTAGGATAGGTCGCTAACGACCTAAATGCCTGAGTAAAGAAGTTACCTATACTGTGCCGCAGGGGGATAGGTCGCTCGCGACCTAGGACTTGTACAAATCAGCATGTGTATTCTTGCAGAGGGAGGACAATGCATCTTAGGTCAGGGACGACCTGCGACCTAAGTTAGGTCGGTCTCAACCTACGACCTAACCCGAGCAAAGCCTATAAATACACCCCGAGTTCCAACTAGGAGAGGACTTTTGGTTCATTCATTTCAAGCGTCGTTACTCTGCTGCATTCCGAACTATTTCAACACTTAAAGCTTCTGAGATACAAAGAACGCTTCAAGGAACTTCACGAAGAAATTATACATGTTCAACATGAATCCAAAGATTTTGATCGACATTGAAGTTGAGGCTGCTTGTTCTAAATAACTTCAAACTCAAAGTGTGTTGTAATCGATGAATCTTGTAAAGGGTTGTAATAATATCAGCAATAAAGGAGTTTAAAGTGGAAGTAGGCTCTCTCTTAAACCGAACCACTATAAATATCGTGTCTTTTAATAGTTTTCTGTGATTCTTACTTTTTCTCTGGTTCCCGTACCAACGGGTGGTGCTTTCACAACTACACTTTACACACCGGGGTGTTAGCGTTCAATTTTTAGCGTTAACACATAAGATTTCAAAGCTTAATTTTATTATTTTAGAAAAGATGAAATCCGTTGAATTTGAAAATGAGAAATTGAAAAATGAAAAGTTAAATTTAGAAAATCAACTTGGTGTTTTAAAGAATAATTTTATAACTGTTAAATATTTTGTAGATGAACAAAACACCATATTTCACAAAGAGAGAGAAAAAATGTCAAAAGAAATTTTTTATTTGTAAAGACAAAATGATTATTATAATCCTCTTTAGATAATTCAGAATCTCAAAATTCCTTTCTCAATCGTACGTTAAAAACGAGAATTCTGAATTAAATGAGAAAATTGATATTTTGAATAATAGTAATATTTCTTTTGAAAATAATAATTATGACTTTAAGGCTAAATTTGATAAACTTAACACTGAAGTCACAAAATTTAATAAAGGTCAAAACGATTTAAACATGATTTTATCTAGTTCTAGACCTTTAAAATTTAAATTGGTTTAGGATATAATAAAACAGATCGTAGAAATAGCACTAGACACGCCTCATGTATAATGAATATGTTAGTGCTACTACTAGATTACGAGAAAAGTTTAAATCCAATTTTAATAGAAATTCAAATATGACTAATAATGTTTATAATTTCTTTGTAAGTACAAAATCATTGACGGGAAATATGAATAAAAATTATCTAAATATTTGGGTTCCTGTTAATTGGAAAAATAGAGAAAAATACATTAATGTTATTTTGATATGGTAATGAATAATGAAAATTATATTTGTAAAGGTTCAACCACATTCAAATGGGTATGATTTCCTAAAAATTAGGAAATTATAAGAACCTTTGGTATCGCATGCTTTAAATATTAATTTTTTTCCGATACCTTACATTATAAGTAGTAGTTATTTTGTTTTATATTGTTCTATGTTTACACTTATGTAAGCTATAATTTATATAATCATATAAACTCTCCTTTTTGTCGATGCCAAAGGGGGAGAAAGATTTGCTCTAACACTTTTTGCAGGAATAAACCATGCAAGCATAGATTAAGTGGGAGAAAAGATTAATTATTTACGGGAATATATAGCATAGATTTAGGGGGAGAAATCTATAGCAAAATTACAGGAATATATTCAGTGAGGGAGATAAGATCGACAAAGCTTGTCAAAGGTTCGTTATTAGCAAACAAAGTTGCATCGTAAAAAAGGGAGAGAATGTCTGATCATAGATTTTGATTTGCTGACAAGACACAACAATTCACGAATCTACGACTACAATAACATCCAGACTCATCGGCTCAGTATATGGTTTGTATAGTTATATATCTTAACAAGAGTCGTTAAATGTGTATATAAAGTCTAGTTTAATGCTTTATTAAAAAAATTCATCAAGAATCATCATTCACTTTCAAATAAACTTGCATGCATATTTTAAACAAAATCAAGTTTTCAAAAAATGCATGGAGCAGGGCTCAAACTTGGGTCACTAGTTTGAATAGCAAGTACTCTAACCAAATGAGCTACTGTAGTTTTTGCTTAACAACATAATTCAGTCGACTGAATACAATCACTCAGTCGACCAAACCTGTGCATTTTAACATATATGTGCATATTCTTAAATTTAGTCGACAGAATGAGAGTCTGTCAACTGAATTCTATAACAGTTATTTTTTTGTGAAAAGACACTTCCTTTTTGAGCGGCCTTCTTCCTCCCCAAGGGTTGCAACCATTGCTATTTGCAGAGATGTCTTCACCAGCGGTTGCAACTCCTTAACTACTATATATATGCACGAATGTCAAGATCAAATCACTTCACTTATTTGCTTATACTTGAATCATATTTTCTGAACTAATTACTCTTTTGAATTCATACATTCATTGCTTATCTATTCATTTCCACATTCTTCAAGCAATTTGAAACTTCCTAATCTTCATATACACACAACTACACACACCATACTTGAGGAAAAGATTAGAGGAATGGTGTACTACAAGTGAAAAATCCGTGTTATTAGAACACACAAGGTCAAAACAATATTTTTGTATTTGTTGAAGTCCTGTTCAGCTGCTTAGGCGTGTAAAGTCCACTTCGGCTGCTGAGGCGAAATCCTGTTCTGCTGCACAGGTCCCTATTCGGCTACTCAGGAGTTGTATAGACCTGTTCCTTCAGGCTAAGGGAGGGTTGTTGTTTTAGTGAAATTCTAGAAGGAGTCTGGGACTAGACGTAGGACGGTGCTCCGAACCAGTATAAAAATTCCTATTGTCATTTTACTTTACATATTCCGCATTATTTACCATATAATTATCATCGGTATATTATGTATTATTGTATATTCATATTACACGATCCATAGCACAAATTCAATAAGTATTGGTCTTAAACTAACATTTTTTGAAAAAAAAACTATATAAGTTTGCACATGGGCTACAGTTCTAATACCATATAAAAAACTATGCATATTCGTACACGTATACCCAAAATCCATA
This sequence comes from Allium cepa, assembly GCA_030765085.1. Classification (NCBI taxonomy): domain Eukaryota; kingdom Viridiplantae; phylum Streptophyta; class Magnoliopsida; order Asparagales; family Amaryllidaceae; genus Allium; species Allium cepa. The sequence continues at coordinate 432,512,012 of CM060942.1, forward strand.
TTTAATTCGAACAACTTTGTCAAAGTAACCATGATATATATTCAACAGATTACCAACTTATATATATACCTTTATAAACATATGTATTATAACAACAGATTAGATACAAAACTAACATATACTCATATGCAAAGCCTTGAGCACTATTATTATTGTTAACTCCGCCCCGGCCATGACTCAGCGACTTAAAAGTTACCGACCCAAAAGGTTGCCGACCTAACATCGATGCCGATCTAACTGCCTAAGCCCTAAGAGGGATACCGACCTAACAGACTTGAGAGGGATGCCGACCTAATGCCTTAACAAGGTTACCGACCTAAGTCTTAACAGGGATGCCGACCTAAGATTTAAGGGGATACCGATTCAAGGCTTAGGTAGGTTACCGATCTAACATGGATGCTGGCCTAAGATAGATGCCGATCTAACTATCGAAGAAGGTTGCCGCCCTAACTGCTCAAGACAAGGTCAAGATCACGAACTACACTTGAGTCGCTACCGACTTACGACCTATGCTAGGTTGTTCATGACCCAAGCAAAGGAAGGCAAGTCCGATGCAGCTACTTAGCACGCGGCCTCTTAACTCGTACATGGTTCATGACTTATGATATATCCAGAGTTCAGCAAGGATGCCTTTCCGAAGTCTCAACCCAGCATTTAGGTTGCAGCCGACCCACGACTTAGATTAAGTTGTCCGCGACCCAACTTAGGCGGGTTACGATTTAGGACTTTGTAATGTTTCCTGCCTAGAATTCTCTATAAATACATTGCCATCTCCAACTTCCAAAGGACTTTTTGGACAATCTCTTCAAGCGCCGATGCTCTGCCAGTTTCTAAACCAACTTTACACTTGAAGTTTCAAAGAACACTACAAGCTACTTTAGAGGACTTTTCACATCCGACATGGATTTAAAGACTTTCATCTACATCGAAGCTTAAGCAACTTGCTCAAAGTGTTTTGTACTAAGGAGATTTGTACTTGAAGAGCATTGTTTTGTTTTGTAACAAGATCAGTAATAAAGACACTTAAAGTGGACGTAGGCTACTCCTTAAGCCGAACCACTATAAAATCGCTGTCCCCTACTGTATTTTCTGTTGTTTTTGTTGATATTCTATTCCCGAACTATCGGGTGGTGCTTTCACATTCATACTTCACACACCGGGGTGTTTGCGTTCGATTTTTAGCGTTAACATTTTTGGCGCTTTCACTGAGAGTTGAACTCAGGATACTTCCACCATTGCTCCGCAAAGGTTTGTTGAAAGGATTTCTTTTAAAACCAGAAGTTTATTGGAAATAATGGCTCCTGGGAGAAAACGAAGTTCTGTAAGGTCCGACAATGTTCAAGAGAATACTGCTACCTCTCCTCCCTCAAGTCAAGCAGCTCCAACTGTTGGAGTTACGCGAGCAGAATTGGATGCCGTAGTTTTGGGGTTGAATCAACAATTGAATGCTCAAAATGCACAGTTGGAAGCCCAAAATACCCTGATCTTAAGTAAGTTGAATGATCTACTTGGTGCAAACCGTCAACCGATTAATAATGATGGAAACCCTACTGTGGGAGTTCAGGATTTTGAAGGGAACATTTCTCAAAGAGCCGCAGACCCTGTAGAAAGGACACCTCCCTAAGCTGGAGGATCAGGGCCGCAGCCAACCCTCCGTGAACGATTATCAAGACAGAATTCAGAGAGAGTGGCTGATGTTTGCCCTCCAGAGCCTCTAAATGATGAAGAGTATTTTTCAGGCATGGTTCGTCAAATCATGAAGGAAAATATGCGAAGAGATGAAGATGAGAAAGAGTGGGGTTTTGCTTCAAGCAAAACTCCATTTACAGAAAAGATCTTGAAGGCAGAGTTCCCAAGGAAATTCGTTCCCCCTACTATTCCGGCTTACAAGGGGACGAGTGATCCTAACGAGTTTCTGTATAAGTACGACTGGCATATGACGGGTGCCAGGGCGTATGATGAAATCAAATGTCGATATTTCCCGGTATATCTGCAAGGTGCGGCTCTATTGTGGTTTACAAAGCTGCCAGTCAGGTTCATTGATTAGTTCTCCGATTTGACCAGGAAATTCTAGGAGCAATTTCGATTGTATGCTTCAAAAGCGAAGGATATAATGTCGTGGTCAAGTCTAGAGCAAAATCCAGGAGAATCCATCAGATCATTTTTGAATCGTTTTAACATAGCATTGGCTGAGGTAGATAATGCTGAGCCACGCATGGTCCTAACATACTTGATGAGGGCGATTGACAAATCAGCGAAGTTGGAAAGTGGTTGAAAATGAAAGAACCAAACTCGCTCGACAAATTCTACAAGAAAGCGGATGAATTCATGCGCTTGGAGAGCCTCCAAATACAAACTAAGGCAGTATCAGTGGAAGCCGGGAACAATGGTGTTGCTTCGAATAAGAAAGAACCTAACACTCAAAAAAGGGGAAATGATGGTGGAAAGAAAAAGGGAGATGCTAAGAAAGGCCGTCCTTTCAATTTCACGCCTTTGACCGATACCCTTGAGAACAACTTCTTTGCAATCAAGAATGATGTCAATTATCCGACACCGCCTAAAATGAGAGTGGGAAATAAGATGGAGAAGAGTGGAAGGTTCTGCCGATTCCACAACCAACCCGGCCATGACACCAACGAATGCCGTCAGTTGAAAGAGGTAATTGAAAAACTTTTGAAAGAGAACAAGCTCCAACAGTCTGTCAAAAGGAATAGAAATGCCCCAGCTTCGTCGAATCAAGGACAACAAGTTCTCACTCACTGTCCTGGCTCAAGTGAGAAGGCCGTAGAGCATGAACCGGAAAGACCTGTCATCAATATAATAACTTGAGGGCCTCACCCAGCAGGCAAAAGCTGGGGCGAGATGGAAAGGTATGCCCGGGCCTTGAGGCATGTACCAGCCGAAGAGAATGTTTTTGTTTTAGAAAATGATGCGCCTTTAAAGCAACAAAAGACTTCCACAGATGATATTGTATTCAGTGCCAGAGATTCTTTGGGTATCGAGGCTCCTACCATAGATCCTTTGGTCATATCCGCTGGCATTGGGCCGGCTACTGTGAGATGATTTCTGGTTGATTGTGGAGCTTCATGCAACATTCTCTTCAATAAGACCTTTGATCAAATGAAAATTCCAATGGCTGACGTTCAAGCTTCATCACTTAAGATTGCTGGACAAACCCAAACAGCCGATAAGGACCATAGATTTGTTTGTAGAACTTGGAAAAGGACCGAGGAAGGTGGCTCGAAAGCAAACCTTTATAATTGTTGAAGAATTCTCTGCCTACAATGCCTTTTTAGGACGACCAACTCTTGCTGCATTCAGAGTTGTTCTTGCTCCATGGCGTCTGACTATAAAATTCCCCACGGATAATGTAGTTGGCGTGATTAAAGGAGACCAAGATGCGGGGCGAGAATGTTATCTTACAGAGCTGCGTGAATCAAGGAAAAGAGAAATGGGAAAAGGTGCGGCGGCTCCAGTCCGCATCAAAGAACCAACCTTGTAGCAATTACAGGGTGGACCCTGCACTGGTGAATGTAGTGGCGCACGAAGAGAGATGGATCCAAGGAAAGCCTGTGCAGGGGAGAATAGGGTAGTACTGGTAGAGGTAACGGTGCCGGTACCCGTTGACCCAAAGGACCCGTACAAAGTGCTGAATGTGGGTTCATAACTCAACAGTTCAGAATGTTCTGATTTCATTTTTGAAGGCAAATTTGAATGTATTCGCTTGGACTCATGCTCACATGTGTGGAAATCCCCAGAGATTGCAGTACACACTCTGAACATTGATCCAAAGTTTACACCCGTGAAACAGAAAAGAAGAACCCAAGGCCCTGAGAGGACAGCAGCATTAAAAGAAGAAGTGGATCGACTCATGGAGAACGGTTTCATCAGAGAATCTACTTATCCAAATTGGGTATCAAATCCAGTGCTGGTTAAAAAAGCTAACGGAAAAAGGAGAGTATGCATTGACTTTTAAGATCTAAACAAAGCCTGCCCCAAAGACTGTTTCCCGCTGCCCAGGATCGATCAGTTGGTGGATGGGACGGCGTGGCATGAATTGTTATCTTTTATGGATGCATACTCCGGATATAACCAGATTATGACGCATGAGCCAGATCAAGAGGACACAAGCTTCATCACAGATGTTGGACTCTACTGCTACAAGGTCATGCCTTTCGGACTCAAGAATGCAGGGGCAACTTACCAAAGGCTTGTCAATGCCATGTTTAAACCGCAGATTGGCAAGACAATGGAAGTTTATGTTGATGATATGCTAGTGAAGTCTAAGAAAGCAGTGGACCACATGGATCACTTGGCAGAAATGTTCGCAGTACTCCGAAAGTACATAATGAAGCTTAATCCCTTAAAATGTACATTTGGGGTGGAGTCTGGAAAATTTTTGGGTTTCATTGTGAGCGCTAGGGGCATTGAAGCTAATCCTGCTCAGATCACTGCCCTGAGAGAGGTCAAAGCTCCTAGAACGAAGAAGGAGTTGCAAAGTCTCAATGGAAAAGTTGTTGCCTTGAGTCGGTTCATTTCAAAAGCTACTGACAAATGCATTTCATTCTTTGATGCTCTGAAGAAAGGAAGAAAAAACTTTGAGTGGACTCCTGAATGTCAGAAAGAATTTGATGAGTTGATTCGTCATATGGAAGTGCCTCCGATACTTTCAAAGCCTGACAATAGTGAAGATCTCTTCATATATTTGGCAATTTCATCTCATGCTCTCAGTGCAGTGTTGGTACGGGAAAACGCAAGGATTCAACGCCCAGTCTATTATATCAGCAAAAGATTCACTGGGGCAGAGATGAACTATTCAAGGTTGGAAAAGCTCGCCTATTGTTTGTTGATCGCATCAAGAAAATTGAGGCCGTATTTCCAAGCTCATCCCATCAAAGTCCTCACTGATCAACCTCTAAAGCAAGTCCTATTCCGTCCTGAGACTTCGGTCCGTCTTTTGAAATGGAATATTGAACTCAGCCAATATGACATCACTTATCATCCCCGGAAAGCAATCAATGGACAAGCTTTAGTAGATTTCATCGCAGAATGTACGGATAAAGGTGATAGTGAGGAAGAAGCCACTGATAACATCCCAATCCAATGGAAATTATATGTCGATGGCGCAAGGAATGATTACTGTTCCGGAGCAGGAGTTGTCCTTGAAACCCCAGAAGGGCGATCGCTATGTTATGCACTGAGACTAGAATTTCCTTCGACAAATAATGAAGCAGAATATGAAGCTCTCATCGCTGGTTTAAGGATCGCTAAGGAACTAAACATCAAAGCATTGCAGATCTTCAATGATTCTCAGCTTATTATCTGCCAAGTCAAGAAGGAATTTCAAGCTAATGGAGGGAATCTACCCGCCTATTTATCAAAAGCCTGGGAGCTTCTTCAAGATCTTAACCGTTATTCAATAAACCATATACCCCGAGAAGAGAACATGAAGGCGAATTCTCTCGCAAAGTATTCAAGTACTGGTGAAGCTCAGCTATTGGGATTAGTTCCCGTCGAAGTCTTGTCAGCTCCAAGCACAGATGAAATGGATGATGATTGGATTATGAATGTATCCAAAGAGCAAGAATCATGGATGACTCCGATATTCGAATATTTGCTCAATGGTTCTTTGCCAGAAAGTTCAAAAGAACGACAGAAGCTGATAAGGAAAGCCTCCAGATATATAGTTCAGGATGGTCACATGTACAGGCGAGGATTTTCAGTGCCATTACTCCGATGCGTGACAAAGGAAGAAGCTAAGACAATTCTAACTGAAGTACACGGTGGGGAATGTGGAGATCATACAGGAGGTCAAACTTTAGCAAAGCAAATTCTTCGTTATGGATATTTTTGGCCAGAGATTAATCGAGAAGCTGCTGACTATTCCCGAAAGTGTGATAAATGCCAAAGATTTGCCAAAATTTCTAGAGCACCTTCCACTGGGCTAACACAAATGGTCAGCCCCTGGCCGTTTGCCATCTGGGGAATAGATCTCATTGGGCGTTTGACGACTGCCAAATCGGGAATTAAATATGCTATCGTTGCTGTTGATTATTTCACTAAATGGGCTGAAGCTGAACCATTGGCTACTATCACGTCTAAGAAAATGATAAGTTTTGTGACGAAAAATATCATTTGCAGGTATGGTGTGCCTCAAAAAATATTCACAGAAAATGGTACCCAGTTTGAAAGTGAGGAGTTCCAAGATTTCTACAAACGGTTCAAGATCCAAAAAAGATTCTCAGCAGTGGCTCATCCACAGGAAAACGGGCAAGTGGAAGCAGTAAACAAAATCATCAAATCAACCATCAAAAAGCAGTTGGAAAAAGCAAAAGGTGGTTGGGTCGATAAGTTACCGCTTGCACTATGGGCATACAGAACTACCCATAAAACTGCTACTGGGAATACTCCATTTTCATTGGCATACGGATCAGAAGCGATGATTCCAGTGGAAACTGAAGTCCCCTCACACAGAAGGGTCCATTTTGATCAAGATGAGAATGAAAAGCTGCAACTGGAAGCACTTGACCTCCTTGATGAAAGAAGAGAAGAGGCTAGGCTTAGAATCACAGCTCATCAGCAAAGAATAGCCTGGCACTTCAATTCCAAAGTTCGTCAGCGCAGATTTCAAGTTGGGGACCTAGTCCTGAAGAGAATTATGACAGCCACAGGCCATAAAAAAAAGCTTACCCATCACAAAACCAAGCGATCTCCGACATCACCCAGCAAGAAAACGCTAAACCATTCAAAATTTCCATACTCAAATCCTACGAAAGAAGTGCTTCGAACAAAAGTTAGCGATGTGGATGGAAGTGGACCATTTCTAACTAACTGCGAATGTTTGTACAAACGATCATGCAGTTAAATAGCCTCTGTCTACCACCACTAACTCGCTTAACTATGAAGTATATTTCTTTGGATAAGGAAAATTATTGGCAACTAAAAAGGGATGATACTTGCAAAAGATAACGGGGATCGCCGACATGAATAGATGGCAAAGAGACATGGGTGAGCAAGCATCAGGAGGCACAAGCCCTCTTCAGAGGCACAACCCTTCGGAGGATAAAGACCTCGAGTGGGCCTCGCCAGAAAAAGAGAGTTCTTTCTCGATATAAAGTTGTGGACTGATCGGTGATACACTCCCGTGAATCCATCCAACTAAGAGAAAGAAACTCCAAACTTCCAGGCAAAAGCCCTACTCAGAGGCACACGTTTCACCGAGATTGAAATAAAACTTCCAAGTGTTGAAACGTGAAAAGCCCTCTTCGGAGGCCTATTTCACCACAGTCGAAATGCTAAAAGACCTCAAGCAGGCCTCGCCAGAAAAAGAGAGTTCTTTCTCGACATAAAGTTCCGGACTGATCGGTGATACACTCCCGTGAATCCGTCCAACTAAGAGAAAGAAACTCCAAACTTCCAGGCAAAAGCCCAACTCAGAGGCACACATTCCACCGTGATCTGAAAAAAAACTTCACACGAGTCGAAATATGAAAAGCCCTCTTCGGAGGCCCGCTTCCCAGCGAACAGGGAAAAAATAAAAGCCTCTCCCGAGAGGCAGAAACAAAAAGACCTCTTCCCAGAGGCACAATAAAACAAAAAGACCTCTTCCCGGAGGCACAATCAAACAAAAAGACCTCTTCGGAGGCACACGTTTCACCGAGATCGAAATAAAACTTCCAAGTGTTGAAACGTGAGAAAGCCCTCTATGGAGGCAAAACTGTTCGGAGGCACACATTTCACCGAGATTGAAATAAAACTTCCAAGTGTTGAAACGTGAAAAAGCCCTCCTCAGAGGTACAACTTTTCAAAGAAGCATTTCATCAGAAATGCAAAACAAAGATCAAAAAGCCCTCCACCGAGGCGCAATATAAAAAAAAGCCCTCTTTAAATGCACACTTTAGCTTTCAAAAGAAGATTGGTTCATCTATTCTTGGAAATACTCTTCCTCCAAAAAGTTAAAGTGTCCTTCAGAGGCCCGCTCTACCACATAAGAGAATTCGCTTTGTAAAAATGTATACATGCAAAAGAAAAAGTGATATCTCCGTAGGGTGGAGCGTGAAAACTCATATGAAACGAGCTGTACTCTATTTTGAGCAGAATAATATTCCTCCAAGTATGGAATAATTATTCTCCGGAAAATAAGAGTACAAGTCCCCTCAAAGTTGAAAATATTGCAACGAGCTTATGGTATAGGGGCAACATGGTATAGCTACATTGGTAAAAATTACGCTCGGACAGCATACCACAAGCTCACTGCAATATCATATAAAGAAACTTGTACAAAAACAAAGAGTAAATGCATTTTCAAATACAGACAGAAGTTTGTACAAATAGAAAGAATCATTTTATTCAATACTGTCAAAATTTTGTACAGGTACAGGTTCCAAAATAAAAGAAAAGCGGAGGCCGGTACCCGCACAATCTCCGGCCAGTACATGCAAAAAGCAAAAAGTGAAAATAAGGGGAAGCATGGCCCGTTACTTCTTCTTGCCACCACCTTTAGAGCCTTCAACCGACCTAATAGGCAGTTTTTCAGGATGGCTTGGGAGAGTTAGGGAAGAAGGAGAGAGGGTTACTGCCGAATCAACTTTCGCTTCCTCTTCAGAAACAAGAATGTTTTTCCTTTTCTTGGAAGTGGCACGCTTCCTCCTCCTCCTTGAAGAAGAATCACTTCTCAGGGTAACAAGAGAAGACAGTTTTACATCATCAGAAATAGTATGCTCCGGGGATTTGTCGCCTCCTTCAGGTCCTTCATCCTTCTGCTCCTGCGAAGCGATTGGATCATCCAACCCTTGAAGGGCTCCTATCAATTCTTCTTGTGATCCCGGTTGGGAAATATGAGTGATTTGAGGGAATGGAGGAGGAGAAGTCTGTGTGGCACTTGGCGTTTTTTCTACAGAAGAAGAAAAGCCAAAAATATTAGTATCTCCCGTGAAGAAAGGAGATAGCGGCTCATTGAGATTTAAGAAATAATCAAAAAGTTCGTCAAACTCATGAGGAGCAAACAAACAGTCCACTTGAGCAAGATTAACGGTAGAGTTACCTGGAGAAGTCGGCTTCCTAATGTCAACCTCATAAGCCTGTGCTTCGACGCTCTCTTCGCCTTCATCTCCACCCTGCGTGCTTGTGATCTCAGTTGTAACTTTAACAGGGGATGGAGAATGAGAACCAGACCCTGTGATGTCAACCTCAGCTCGTGCTTTGGCAAGCTGCTTTTTTCCCCGGGCTAGGGCAGCCCTGGCGTCATCATCTAGAAAGTGTTCTGCAAGAGATGCTTCAGCATAGCCGGCGCCTGTACCTCCAAGCATGTCAAGAATTGACTCCCAAACCTCAGCCAGGGTAATCTCATACTTCGTTCCTAAGAATGAAAGGCTCCTGCACCCCATAACGCTATGTACGTAGAAGTCAAATAGAGTGGAGCTGATATTGGCTTTAGTCGCCTCATGCAACTATTCGACAGCCTGCCTTCCAGCGATAGCTTCATCGCGTTCCTTCTCGGTCTTTAATAATTGGGCCTTTAGCCTCATAATCTCTAAATCCTGGGAGTTGACCTTCTTCCTTAACTCTGCAACGTCAGCACGATACCTTTCCATTGTTTTCTGCTCAGCCTCGAGTTGCCACTCGCCATGTCGCTGAGTAGCGTGAGCATCGCGAACTTGCTTTTGAAGTACTTCTTATTTTTGGGTATATGAGGTAGAAGAAGTGGCAAGCTCTTGCTTAAGTTTTTCAACTTCCGCTTCAAGCTTCTCGTTGTAATCGGCAATGTTCCTCATTTCGGTATCGTGCTGGCTTAAAATTTTCTGCCACTCGGCCTTATCATTTTCCATGGTTAGCATAGCCTCTATATTCACGCGGTTGACCCTCTGAAGTTCATCAACAAGCTTTTTCCACCCTGACATCCGCTCGATATCAAGCCTAACAGCATCAAGATTTTGCAGCATTGCTTGTTTGTCAATAGGGACCAAGTCAAGATCGAAGCGCACTCCCTTTAGGCACCAGTGTGGGAACCGGCTTTGCAGAGTAGCCGGGCCTGGTCCAATTTGAAATTTAGGCCTGTTGACTATTGTCTGAATGTCTGTCTTCCTGAGAGCAGGAGAGCCACAAGGGATGTCAAGTGAGACGGGGGCAGTGGCCTTTTCAGGAGTTGTAGATGCATGCTTCTCAACGTGCCGGGCACGCTTGCTTGGGTCCTCAACTATATGACTTTTTCCCCGGTCATCATGCGACTTTCTTTTTTGAGAGTCGTCACCTCTCTGGGAAGACTCATGGTGCTCCTCCCTTTCTTTTCTCTCATAACGCTCTTCTTGAGCCCTCCTCTCCTGAGTCTTTCGAGCGGCTCTCTCTTCGTCAGTTTCTCTGTGAACGGGAAGGTAGCGCCTATAGTCATATTGACTATGCCTCCCGTAGCGCTGAAAGTCTTCATAGTAAGAGCCGCTGCGTCCCATCGGAGAATCTGAAAAAAAATTTAAAAAAAAAGAGACAAGTCTAAAAAGTCTTCAGAGAAAAGAAGCGTAACTTTAGAATGTTCAAAGTACAAAGAGTTAGGTGCATGAAAGTGCCGAAAAATCCTATGTGTGTGTGGTGTGCAAACTACACGCATCAGGCTACAAATCGCTCTTCGACACAGGGGTGGTAGTGACTTGAGTAGTAGGCGTCAAAATTTGTTGAAAAGTGATGTCGCCTCGACAACAGGAGAAGAAGCTTTAGGGACATCATCTTTAAAAAGTTCTTGTGAAGTTATCATCAGGTCACTTAGCCCCTCAAAAGAATCGTCACCGCCAAGTTCGGCGGGAGTTTCTTTTTCGGCTTCCAGACCAGCCGCATCTTTAGAGCAACGAAGAGGTTCTTCCTCTTCAATGACTGGGGCAAGTGCGAATTTGCCAGACAACCCCGCAACATCGACAGTAGTAGAGCACTTCACTAGAGAAGCCTCGGAGGAAGGTTCTTTTGGTATGGGTTCGTTAGTGGAAACTGGGGCATCTAATGCTTTAGATGGGGAGTCTGGAACCTCATGGGGATGTGTAGAGCGAGAAGCGTGTAAAAGTCCATACTGATGCAAAAATTCGTCCCTCAACAAAAACTTTATACTTCTCTCTTTAGCAGTCACGGCACTTAATCTCTCAAAAATTTGCTTATGGCTTGGATCTAAGAGGGGAGAGGAAGTGCTGAAAAGAGCAAAGAATGAAATTAGCAATTGGTAATTCGGATCTCGAAAAAGTTTGAAAATGGAGAAAATAGAAACAGGTAATCTTACTTCCTACTCTCCAGATGGCATAAAACCCTGGGGGCAGTGAGCAAAGAAAAACTGGTTCAAAAATCCATGAACACTTTCGGTAAGATCAGAAATAAGCTTGCGGTTTCTAGCACTTCTCACAATAATAAGGGAAGGATGGTCTTTACTCTTTGCAAACGAGCATAAGTAGCGAATTTCTTCAAAACTTTGCAAGCGATCAAGAGTTCTCCTAAACAAAACACACAACCCCATCAAGATGGCGTAGCCATTAGGATGAAGTTGGAACGGAGAGATTGTCAACCGAAGGAGAAGGGTTCGAAGGAAGTCGTTAAAGGGAGGAATCGCCCCGCTTAGGCACATTTGACGATTGACTGCGACAAAACCGGGGGGAGGACTGTCGGCAGTATCATTTGGCCCGGGAAGTAGGGCATCATTTTCAGCAAAACCAAATTGAGTACGTAGCTGAATAAACGCTCTTGGAGTTAGGATAGTCGAAGTTCTCTCTGGAGGATTCTCTATGGGAACAGCTGTTTGAAAGGTCTCTCCCGCTTGAGCTACCACTTCTTCTTCTTGGAGGGAAGTCATTCTACACAAACAACTGGATATTCAAACATGAAGGTGCACGTTTCCTAAAATGTGTGAAGTGTTGTGTAAAATCAAAAAAGCAATAAGCGAATATAACTGGAATAAAAACTAACAAGCATTTGTCAGTTATAAAGTCCAGGGTTTGTTGTTTTAAATATGAAAGTGAAATTTAGATGCAAAAAAATCAGTTCAAGATAGCGATGCTTTGCATTGATATTTCACTTTAGTTGATTGGTTCACAGCATTTCATACAGTGTGTTTAAGTTGAGTACTCTATGTCGACTAATCTGCCATTTGATGTGGGCAGTCAATGGCCGTATATTCGCCTTGGTTTTCTGTGATTGTTGTTTTCAGCAGGTTGCTAGACTATAAGTTAATGTGATCTGTGAAATAAGGCAACAAAGTTAAAACAATCTAGGATATAAGCAATTCAGTCCAGCAGATCAAGTTAAGTATTCATGTTGGAATTATGCTTTTAAGTGAGAATTCGAGTTGGGCATCCAAGTGTTAACTCGGCTGCGACCCAAGGAATCTCTCGCGAGTTAAGATTAAGTTTCTAATTCCTTAAATCGGTGGTTCTTTAGGTCGTGAGGAGTAGTAAGGAGAAAGGCTCCGGTTCAAAAAGTGGTGCAAGATTCCCCAAGTGCTAGTTCGGCCATGATTTAAGGATTAGGTCGGCAAATTTCCCCGAGTGCTAGTTCGACCACGATCTATGGTTTAGATCGTATCAAATTAGGTCGGCCAAAAGATAGGTCGCCCAAAAATTGCTGGGTCGAATCCAGGCCGATATCTCAATCCACTCGACCCGTTAGCCCGATAGCCGCTCCATCCACAAAACCCCTCATTCCATTCATGCTGTTTCATGTTATCGGATCATCCAAAAAACCAGTTCGAAACCACTATGAGTTCAACACCTTGTAATCCTAACGCAAATCAAAATCGACTAGCCTGAAGCGGTAAACCATCTTCATTGTCTCATCGATCATTTAAAGCCAAACCGAGCAACCTAAGCTTCATCAACTATAGATGTAATTGGATTCGTGATGAAGCATTATACAAGGAGGCGATTTAAGTTTGAGTGACGGAATTCATGAACCAACAGTAATCTATGATCGAGGAAGAAGAAGGTTTACTTACGTGATGAATAGCAAAGGTCATCAGTAATTGATTGGAGGGAGCTTAGGAGAATTTTAATAGCCGAATCAAGTGAAGGAGCAAGTAATGAAGAGGAAGAAGAAGATGAATGACTTATACCTTACAGTGGTGAGAACTGAAGCGGCGCGTGTGACATAACTTTTAGGTCGTACACGACCTACCGACTTAGAGAGTGGACGGGCTAGAGGATATCGAAGCACATGACCTAACCATTAGGCGTATACTTCGAGGGGTAAATGGTAACTCCGCCCCGGCCATGACTCAGCGACTTAAAAGTTACCGACCTAAAAGGTTGCCGACCTAACATGGATGCCGATCTAACTGCCTAAGCCCTAAGAGGGATACCAACCTAACAGACTTGAGAGGGATGCCGACCTAATGCCTTAACAAGGTTACCGACCTAAGACTTAACAGGGATGCCGACCTAAGATTTAAGGGGGTACCGGCTCAAGGCTTAGGTAGGTTACCGACCTAACATGGATGCTGGCCTAAGATAGATGCCGATCTAACTATCCAAGAAGGTTGCCGCCCTAACTGCTCAGGACAGGGACAAGATCACGAACTACACTTGAGTCGCTACCGACTTACGACCTATGCTAGGTTGTTCACGACCCAGGCAAAGGAAGGCAAGTCCGATGCAGCTACTTAGCACGCGGCCTCTTGACTCGTACAAGGTTCACGACTTATGATATATCCAGAGTTAAGCAATGATGCCTTTCTGAAGTCTCGACCCAGCATTTAGGTCGCAGCCGACCCACGACTTAGATTAAGTCGTCCACGACCCAACTTAGGCCGGTTACTGTTTAGGACTTGGTAATGTTTCCTGCCCAGAATTCTCTATAAATACATTACCATCTCCAACTTTCAAAGGACTTTTTGGACAATCTCTTCAAGCGCCAATGCTCTGCCAGTTTCTAAACCAACTTTACACTTAAGGTTTCAAAGAACACTACAAGCTACTTTGGAGGACTTTTCACACATCCGACATGGATTTGAAGACTTTCATCTACATCAAAGCTTAAGCAACTTGCTCAAAGTGTTTTGTAACTAAGGAGATTTGTACTTGAAGAGCATTATATTGTTTTGTAACAAGATCACTAATAAAGACACTTAAAGTGGACGTAGGCTACTCCTTAAGCCGAACCACTATAAAATCGCTGTCTCCTACTGTATTTTCTTTTGTTTTTGCCGATATTCTGTTCACGAACTATCGGGTGGTGCTTTCACATTCATACTTCACACACCGGGGTGTTAGCGTTCGATTTTTAGCGTTAACAATTATATTATAAAATATATATATACACATAAAAAGTAGGTACTATAAGTAATTGAAATATATAGTACAATAAAAATGTAATATGATACAATATAATATAATATAATGTAATATATAATTTTTATATAAAATTAAACAGATAATATATAAAATACCAACATCACTTATGCATATCATATGTGTACAACATAACACATAACTATATATTTACGACTAACAAATATATATATACTAACAAATATAAGATATACATATACATGTACAGACATTATATATATAACATATACAGAAAGAAACTCCACAATATAAACCTCTTATACTGTTAAAAAAAATATATAAAAAAAATACTTAAACTCACCTTAAACCATTGGAAAGGTGGAAATAAGATATATAAAAACAGGCAGGGTTCCGCAAACCATATACATACACACTGTATATACTACGAAGGAGGAAAGGCTAAGGTTGCAGCACCAGTCAGGAAAAGCAAGGAGGTTGGTGATGAACACGGTTAGGGGAGCGGGCGGAGATGCGGGTTGGAGTTGGGTTTGGGTTGCTGTCCGAAAATAGGAGAGGTGGAGGATCTCGGTCTAGATTGGTAGGTGATGGGCATGGTTGTGATGTTTAGGAGCGGCTGCGCGAGTGCTGGTGGGAAAGCTACATGTGGTGGCCAAGTTGGTGGCATGGCTTTGTAGAGGAGGATAGGGTGTTAGGCTAAAGATTGGCCGGTGGTACGCTATGAGGTTGAAGGCTTGGTGGGGACGGATCTGGGCTCGGCATGGGAGAGTGAGAAGGGGAGGTTCGGTCAAGAACGCTCGGGCAGTGAAGGCTAGGCTTGCATGGCAAAGCAGGTGGAGTTAATGAAAGAAGGATTCGTGCTACAGGTAAAATGCAAAAGCAATTGAGGAGGACGTGAGCAGGTAAATATAAATAAAAATGTAACCTATGTTGGATGATGAAGAGGAATGCAAATGAATGAACAAGTTAAAATCCTGCAAATATGTTTTTGAATAAGTAGAATTGTAAAAGTTAGAACTAAATTCTGGGAATATAAAATAGGTGGCCATTCGATTTCACCGGGTGGATATACAAATGTACTTAGGACGGTGAAAAGGCTAAAAACGCGAAACCGATACGGAAATCATTTTGTAGATTTCGCTCTCCCGAAATCTGAAGTTGACAATTGAATATACCATAGAGATCAGCACGACGAGACGATCAAAATGGTATATAGATATCAGCGATACGATTATCCTATAAAAAGTCGATATTCGGTACCGAAAATGATACTAAAACGTCGGAAATAAGATTAACGGAGAAATAGTAGTTCAAACTTGACGAAACGAAATATGACGTCTCACTCAGAAGTTGGTTTACAAATTTATTATATAAAAATATTCAGATTTGGGAGATATTTTATTATCATCTAATATTAACTGATTTAAATTGAAATAAAATTACACAATAATATAAACTTCCCTATTATCTGATGAAAATTTACGATCTGCTATATTTAAATAGACGTATTCCGAATATCAAATTTTTATTTCCAAATTCTTTTATTTATTTTCAAGCAAAATTTCAGTTAATTACGTTATTAAAACAATTATAATTTTTGGGTAGTTACACTCTCCCCCAATCAAAACTTTTCGTCCCCGAAAAGGAACAAGGTAGGAGAACAGAAACAACCTGAAAGAAAATTTGATTTGAAATATAGAATAAACAATTAATTCAAACCATATAGGTTTCATTTTAGATAAATTAACATTCAACAATTTTATTTAATCAATTTTATAAATTTGTAATATTCATTTGTATTCATATTTTGTTGGGTTTCAATTCAAGCTATTTGTAACGACCTAAATTTTTCGACGCTCGAAAGTCGACATCGATATGTCCACTGTATCCAATGCCGCACAGTCGAATGCCGAAAAACCGAACCATCAGGGTTTAAGAAGAAGAAGATAGAAGAAGAAAATAGAACAATAACGGAATCTCACATATCGCAGCGGAACAAATATAATAGATAAATGAATAATATTTCAAACAAAGAACTATATCGGTTTTACATACATCACATTATCAAAGTTTACAACGTCGCCATTCAATACTAGGCATTTTACAAGATCTAATCCATATTTAAACTGGATTTACAGTAATCCCAACGCAGCGGATAATACACAGCATAATAATACGTCTCGCCATCCAGCTTGAAATCCGTATCTCCACAGCATATCTTTTCTAACATTGCTCTAGAACCACTATTAACCTGAATCTAGGCTGCCGTGTGGAAAATTATGGGCACCCAGAGTTTAGAAAGGGAATAATAAACTATAGGTCAGTCGTGGGACTGGTGTGAGATCTTAAAAACAGTTATATTTCACAAAGAAAATAAAAAGATATTCGCTATGCTTTTTGGAAAATGAAACTACCATAAGGCCTCCCACCACACACACAATACAAACGCAGAATTGGAGGAGATTTCTCCTTATGATAGTCAAACATGCTTAATGCGCAAAAATATTTTTAATATTATCATTAGTGCATAGTGCAGAAAACATTTCGAAAGTATAATATTAATCTTAGCCAGCGTACAACCATTATTGTATGCCTACTACAGCTACCATGTTCAGTAGCAGGTTACCGCCACATTCCATGGTAAGTTATACAACTAAAACCATACAGGGCGCGTATTGTTTCTTTGGATTTCCAACAATGGTCAGGCTATGGAACTTTCCTACTGCCACATGGGTACGCCTCTAGAGGGACGTCCCGAGAACATAACCAGCTCTCTGCCAACACAAGGCTGGGCTGCCTTTGTAACTAGGTAACTGTTACACGAGTATGCCATCCCCCGGTCGTTTGCGACCTTTATTCCAGGATCCTCAACCGCAAAGCAACAACCACAAAGTATAATAAATTTTGCAGCATCAATGTAGGTAAAATATCTGGGCTCCATACCATGATACTACCCTTTTCCAAAAGGAAATGACATACCCTGAAGGGCGCGACCCTCATAACCTTGCCGCATCTTTCCTGTTTCGACCATTCTCGAGGTGTGAGGTCCGACGAAGTCTCATCCCTAGAGCTAACTTTTCACAAAGTCGTGCTTCGATCAACAAATGATCGGCAGCACTTCGTATGCCACGTTACCAATTTGGGAATGTATCACTAGTAACCATCAACTACATAACCTCTGAGCTCGTACGTCTCAGAGAAGGGTGTTAAGCTAAAAGAATAAATTCTTCACCACCAACAGAAATGTATTTGATAGAAACCAGCTTTACATCTCAATGTGTAACGTCAGACACACATCCATACAAGTCCGTTCCGGGATCGATCGGAACCGAAGGCACTTCAAAAGAAGCCCTTGAAAATCCGGGTATTTACTAATCACATTCGGAATCCCCATCACAAAGGTTGATAAAATCTCTATACTGGAGCAACCCGGTGCAGAGACATTCGATAGGCAATCCTTTCATTTTCGAAAATACCCGGTCTTCAACACCGTCCTCAAATGCAAATCATATTTCGTTGTATCATTATTCGGAATGCATTTTTCGACACAAGGTCCTCTCCTGGCTAATCCGAATAATGAGCGCTTATTTTTAAAAATAAGTGTCCATTCAGATTTCAAACAAATCACAACAATCTCCGCGTTGATCTTCTTAAAGAAAAGATCTATCACAATCACAAAGGTTCGATGTGGTTTTCGAATGTCCATTGGGAATCCCACCCCCGGTCGCATCGAAATTCAAATGCCATTTAAAGGCCAATATTAATAGTCAGTTATTTAAATATCAATCAACATTCACAACAACCGCCAAGTTTTAAATAATTTTTTTCCAATTATTTATTATTTTCAATATATCTTCGCTGGATATAATTTTAACGCTCTAACCATTTGAAAACACATTTCAACTCAATTTCCACCTTTCAATCCTTTGAAAACAAATTTCAAATTACTTTTCCACATTCCAATACCTTGAAAACAAATTTAAAATCATTTTTTCCTTATGCGGAAAACATTTCCAAATATTTATTCGTTTCCACTGAAAATCTGCCGAGTTCAAATAATTGGAAATAATTTAAAATGCTTATCAAAATATACTTCGAGATATTTAAAATAAACTATTTTGAAACACTTACTTAACTATTAGTTATGAAAACATTACGCTAATATCACATGTAACTTTAAGTCGAAACTAATTTTAAAAATAAAATTAGTTAATAGGGTATAACTATTTTAAATACCCATTTTCTAAAACAAATATCAATTTAATCTTTGAATAATCACTTCTATAATTAATTAAATAAAACTTTACTTTAAAGATTTTCAAAGTAACTCAAGAAAATAATGTCTCCAAAATATTCTTTTTTTAGGAAAAACATCTCTAGAACTTTTAATTTATATTTGAAAGCTACTTTGAAAACATACTCGGCTTTCCAGGGAAAGTACACCTTTCATTCTAAAATGGTTCATTCAAATCAATTCATAAATCTTTCTGGATTTATTTTAAATTTACGTTCCGAATCCAAAAAATTCCTTTCCGACTTTTTGAAAGTAAAACAATATTTTTTTTAAAACAAATTTCTCTTTCTTTTATCAAATTCCCATTTGTGGATTTTAAATTTTCAAATATCCACAAATATAAGATTTTCAAATCGATTCCCAAATATTTACTATTTTCATCAAATGTTAACTCCTCTATTTCATGACTCAACGACCTAAGGAAATAAGCGACTGAAGGAATTAAAGTGTGAACAAGCTAACGGGGATGAAGTGATCATGACCTAACGACCTAAAGTAATCACGACCTAACGTCCTAAAGTCATCACAACCTAACGACCTAAAGTCATCACGACCTAACGACCTAAAGTCATCACGACCTAACGACCTAAAGTTATCACGACCTAGTGACCTAACTATCAGCACAGGGCAACATCATATCACAATAGAGAGGCTTAACGAATTAACGAGCAAAAGATTCAAGAGAACCTAATGGGTAAGCGAGCTAACGAGCTAACAAGTTAGTGAGCTAACGAGTTAGCGACCGACGAGCTAACGAGTTAGCGACTAAACGAGCTACGAAATTCCCATTGTTATATCGCTCAGTTATAGGTCGAGCAAGTACTAAGTCGCTACTACTCCCACAACTAGCCTAGGTCGCTCCACTAGGTACCTCCGCGTGATTGAGTCGCTTACCACTCTCCTCTAGGTCGCCCACGACTTACTAACCCACTCAGATAAGACCAAGTGCAACCAAGATGAGCCGTAGCTCGTATCCCTTAGGTCGCTCGCGACCTACGACCTACCCTTAGGTCTTTCGCGACCTACGACTTAGCCCAGATTTTCCTTATAAATACTCCACCTACTCCAACTGAAAAGGGACTTTGGCTGATTTCTGGAACTCCTATACTTTGTTGATTTCTCGACTCATCCGACACTTCAAACACGAAAGACACTTCAACGAACTTCAAGAAGAGATCTAATACCTTCAACATGAATTTGAAGAATTCTCCTACATCGGAGTTCTAGCTATTTGTCTAAGTGGTGTTGTAATCAGAGATCGTTGTATAAGTTGTAATTGAATCAGCAATAAAGGAGATTAAAGTGGACGTAGGCTTAACTTGAAGTCGAACCACTATAAAACTGTTGCCTCTTTACTGTTTTTTTGTGACTTTTCTACTTACTTCTAATCCCCGTATTGATGGGTGGTGCTTTCACTTTATCTCTACTTGACACCGGGGTGTTAGCGTTCAATTTTAGCGTTAACATTTTTGGTGCTTTCATCGAGAATTGAACTCAGGGTGTTTTCATCATTGCTTCGCAAAAGTTTGTTGAAAGAATCTCTCTCAAAGCCAGAAGTCTATCAGAGATCATGGCTCCCAGAAGAAAGCGCAGATCTACTAGACCCGGTGATGCCCATGAAAATACTACCACTTCTCCTTCTTCAAGTCAAGCAGCTACAAGTGCTGGAATTACACGTGCAGAGTTAGATGCTGCAGTGTCTTGGCTATATCAGCAAATGGAATCCCACAACACTTGAATGCTTGATAGGTTGAATGCTTTGCTCGGAGCAAGCTGTCAACCGGTGAATAATGAAGAAAATTTGCTGATCATGTTCATAATCCTGAAGAGAGAAATATTCCTCCAAAGGCAGCTAGCCCTGCTAAAGAGGCACCTCCTCAGGTTAGAGGATCAAGGCCACAGTCGACTCTCCGCGAACGTTTGTCCAGGCAAACTTCCGAGAAAATGGCTGAAGTCTGTCCCGTAGAGCCTTTAAACGATGAGGAATACCTTTCGGGTATGGTTCGACAGATTATGAAAGAAAGTATGCAAAGGGAAGAAGATGAAAAAGAGTGGGGGTTCGCTCCAAGAAAAACTTCGTTTACCGAAAGGATTCTAAAGGCGGAATTCCCAAGTAAGTTTGTTCCTCCTACTATCCTGGCTTATAAGGGAACATGTGGCCCTAACCAATTCTTATACTAATACGACTGGCATATGACTGTTGCTAGGGTTTCGGATGAGATCAAGTGCTGGTATTTTCCGGTGTATTTGGAAGGAGTGGCTCTACATTGGTTCACAAAGCTGCCAATTCATTCGGTGGATCAATTCACCGACCTCACTCGAAAGTTCAAAGACCAGTTCATGCTATATGCTTCAAAGGCCAAGGATATAATGCCACTCTCCAACCTTGAACAAAATCCCGGAGAGTCTCTCAGATCTTTCTTAAACCGCTTCAACATAGCCTTAGCTGCGGTGGATAATACTGAGCCTAGAATGATTCTGATCTACTTGGTGCGAGCCATTGACAAATCTAGTGAATTTGGCAAGTGGCTGAAGATGAAAGTACCAAATTCACTTGAGAAGTTTTATAAAAAGGCTAACGAATTTATGCGCTTGGAAAACCTTCCTGTGCCAACAAAAACAGTCGTGGCCGAAATTAAGAATAACAACTTTGCTTCTAATAAAAGGAATCTGGAAGGCAGAAGAGAGAGAATGGTGATGGGAAAAAGCAGAAAGACTTGAAGAAAATCCGCTACTTTAAACCCTCAGATTTCACTCCCTTAACTGATAACCCAAAGAATATCTTTTTTGCCACCAAAGATGTCATTGAATATCCTAAACCACCTGTGATAAAGCCTGGGAAAAATGTGGTACAAAATGGGGGATTCTACCGATTCCATAATCAACCTGGCCACGACACTAATGAATGTCGCCATTTAAAGGGGTTGATTGAAGAACTATTGAGACAGAAAAACTGCAACAATATGTCAAGAGAAACAGAAATGACCCATCCTCATCTACTCAGGGGCAACTAATTCCTGCTCATCAGTGTGGCTCAGATGAAAGAACTATAGCGTAGGAATTTGAGAGGCCTATCATTAATGTAATCACAGGGGGCCCCCACCCAGTTGGCAGAAGTTGGGGCGAGATGAAGAAATATGCTCACGCCTTGAGATAAGCTTGGGAGAGAGAAAATATTTCTGGTCTGAAAGTTGCTGCCATCTAGTCCCAAAGTGCGACGGATGCCATATGGTGTGCCTCAGAAGATAATCACAGACAATGAAACCCAACCCGAAAACGAAGAATTCCAGGACTTTTGCGAGTAACTCAAGATCCAAAAAGCTTCTCAGCAGTGGCTCATCCATAGGCAAACAGGCAAGTGGAAGCAGTGAACAAAAGTATCAAATCAACCATCAAAAAAGCAGCTGGAAACAACAAAAGGTGGTTGGGCCAATAAGCTACCACTAGCACTATGGGGATACAGAACTATCCACAAAACCGCGACTGGGTACACTCCGTTCTTATTAACATATGGATCAAAAGCAATGATTCCAATGGAAATGGAGCTCCCCTCACACCGGAGATCCAATCCCGAAAACTAGCAGCAACCGCTTGCGTCCACATTTTACTTAAACGCTTTGCTTCAAATTTGTAAAATGACAATGGATGTATCATTATCGTATTAAAAGCCATTGTAAACTCAGTGCAAATCAATAATAAGAACTATAGATTTTTTGTTCTTTACTACTATAAAACGCCTGTTTCATTTCGATATGGAAATATTTTAAAGATATTGCTAAGATGTCGATTTAATATTGCAGGCTATCAAAGCAAAGCTCACCTATTCGACACATCACAAGGCTCAGCGATTCCTATAAACCACTCAACAAAAAATATCAAGTCACAAAAACCCACATTTAATTTCTACATCAAAAGTGCTTCTCACAAATAGTTGGTGATTCCACCGGAGGGGCACCTTCCCAAAGTGAAGGTTCCTGGCTCTTACTAACTGATTGCGATCGTCTGTGAAAACGGACATCCGGTCAAATAGCTTGCGCCTTCCCCGTGGATTTCACTCAATAATGATGTGCACTTCTCTGGAAAAGGAATAAATGAATGGCAAAGAAAAGGGCATTGGTTTGGAAATGATAACCGGGAATCGCTTAATGGTAGATGGTGAAAAGACATGGGAAAGCAGAGAGCAAAGCCCTTCAAAGAGGCATGCCAAAAAGTGGAAGTGTTCTTCCCAGCCAATAAGGTTGGTGGAACCACCGGAGAGGCACCATCCCAAGCGGAAGGCATAGGGCCCTTGCTAACTGATTGTGATCGTTTGTGTAAACGAACATCCAATCGAGTAGCTTGCGTCTGCCCCATGGATCCATTTAAATGTGAGAAGTAGCTTTCCGGCAAAGCAAAAAGCCCTCTTCGGAGGCACAAGCCCTCTTCAGAGGCACAACTCTTGGAGGATAAAGCCCTCTTCGGAGGCACGCCGAAAAAAGAAAGTTCTATTCTCAACCAAAAAAGATTGGTGGAATCACCGGAGGGGCACCTTCCCAAGTGGAAGGCACAAGGCCCTTGTTAACTAGTTGCGATCGTTTGTGCAAATGAACATCCAATTAAGTAACTTGCGTCCGCCCCGTGAATCCATTCAACCATGAGAAAGTAACTTCCAATCAATCAAATAAAGACATCTCCGGAGGCACAAGCCCTCTTCGGAGGCACATGACCTCTTCGGAGGCAAAAGCCCTCTATCGAGGCACCACAAGCCCTCTTCGGAGGCACGAGCCTTCTCCAAAGGCATACCTGCCCTCTTCGAAGGCAGAAGCCCTCTCCCGAGGCACCACAAGACCTTTTCGGAGGAACAAGCCCTCTTCGGAGGCACAAGCCGTCTTCGGAGGTACAAGACCTCTTCGGAGGCACGTCCCGAGAATTGCACTTTCAAGCGAACAAAGCAAAAAAGCCCTCGGTAACAACCCGCATATTTATCAATTTTATATTTAAATATATTATTTAAATATTTCATCGTTCGTCGGATTTTAGTCCGGAAAGCTACTATTTGCAAACAGTTGAATTAGGACTCGAGACCGCTTCCATTGAATTCAAAATGCCATTTGCAACCTTTTTGAGTATAAGCTTCGACATGTTTGGAGTAAGTTGATTTTTGCTACTTTTTCTATAGGGCTTTAGGTTTGGGTTAAGCCCATTTGCCCAATTCTGGTTATAACAACCCAACCCCTCTCCACTTCTCTCATTCATTCCTCATTTCCTAACTCTCTCAAGCTCAAGAGAATAATGGGGGAAAGGATTGGAAATTTGAATTCCTAAAACTTCAAGCCCTAGATCATTTGCAAAATTCAAGTTCTTGCTCCAAATCCAAAGAGAAGCCATTGGTAAGCCTTCTCTTCATCTTCTCCAACTCTTTCCTTCTTCTATTTTAGAAATTTCCTAAACCTAACTTAGGAAATATTTTACTTGTAAGCTTATATTGAAGCTTCTTAGGTGGGAATTGAAGAGTGTTTGTCCTTGCCTTGCTCCATAGCTTTTCCTTCATTGATTTTGTAAAATGGTGAGATTTTTATCTCACATCTAGTCTATGATTATCTTTGATTATTAGGCACGAATTCCTAACACTTATTCACGTGCATTTGATTTTGATTTAGATTGGTTTTGTGAATATTCCAATTTTTTTTAGTATTTTGGGTTCAAGTATTTAAAAATTATAGCTTGGTTGTTTGATCATGCTTTTGGTGATGCACCGAGGAGCATATAGGGTCGGGTAGTCGATTGGCATAAACCCTTAGCGCCGTTGCTCCACCGGTTGCGAATTGGGAGAGTTTGCACTTCAATTATTAGGGCAGAAAAATGCAAGGCATCAGGTTCGGCCGACCGAACCCCGGGGCCGGTCGACTGAAGCTGTAGCCAAAACTCTCTGTTTCTGGTTCGGTCGGCCGACTCAGGGAGTCCGGTCAACCGACCTGCTGCTATTCTCTTATTTCCCTGTTTTGCCTATTATGCTCATTTTGCTTTGCTTTTCCAATTATTAATCGTTTCTTCTTCTCCGATTAGTTCTTATCACCTTTGTCGACTTTGATAACTCCTACTTTTGGAATTTTTTAGGTATATCCACTTTGACGGATTCGGTATCGATTTCTTTGGATTTGATTCACGTCTTCGTATGTGAGTTTTGATGATTGATTGTTCCTACAATAATTTTTGTGATTTGTCACTTTAAAAATGTAAAGGTTTTAATACCAGTAGTAAATATCAAAACTCTTTCTTCAAAATGATTTGAACACTATTTTATCACAAAGCTCGTTTTCTCAAACCGTTTTCCAATCTACTAGTATATACAAACCTTTACCTCAATCCTATGAGAAATCTAATTAAATGACTTAGTAAAACAAGTGGTATGAAACGTTTGCGTTTACTTCGTTGGTTAATTCTTGGACTTGTTCGATTGAATCTCTTGTGAAAATTTTCTAGTGGAGATCTACAATTTGTTCGTAAATATTTAAGTTAAGGTAGTGGTTATGGGACATGAAGCTAAGCTCATATATTTACTAGCCTACTGTAATTGACACTTTCTTGATGATCGATGGTGATCATTTTATGGTTTAGACTAGCAAGGTGCGATGTTTTTTTGTCCATGTGGAGGTCCGTGCTTCATTTTATTGAGCTTCGTCTTATTTCTAGCATGGGTCGTACCTATTTTGGTGCGTCGTTGTTCATTTACACATGGGTCGCATCTATTTAGGTGCGTCGATGTTTATTTACACATGGGTCGTATCTATTTAGGTGCGTCGATGTTTGTTTACTTCATGGAGCAATCGGCTCAATAAGTCGGGGCATGGGGCGTATCTTTCTAGATGCGTCGATGTTCATCTATGCATGGGGTGTATCTTTTTAGGTGCGTCGATGTTCGACTTTGCATGGGGTGTATCTTTCTAGGTACATCGATGTTAGACTTACATGGGGTGTATCGTTCTAGATACGTGGATGTTGATTTATGCATGGGACGTATCTTTCTAAGTACGTCGATGCTTATTTATGCATGGGGTGTATCATTCTAGGTGCATCGATGCTAGACATTACATGGCATGTATCTATTTAGGTGCGTCGATGTTTGTCTTTGCATGGGTCGTACCTTTCTTGGTTCGTCGATGTTTAACTGTGCATGGGGCATCTCTATTTAGGTGTGTCGATGTTCGGTATATGGAATAGCGTTCCGTTTGGGATTGGCCATCCTCTTATCTTTGTGATTTTTTGGATTTCTAATTATTGATTTCTGGAATTTATGTTTCACCACCTTTTTCAGTTGGCATTGATATGTATGTCATTTATCGTGGCTTGGTGAATTAAATAAAGAATATGTCATTCTTTTTATGCTATGAGAATCGTGAGATATTTGTATGATTTTCCTTGTGGATTTTCTAATGTATACTTGTCGTGGTATGACATTTTTGGTTATCATACGTTTTTATTATATCTCTTCTTGTATCTCATTTTATCTAATAATTATAGCTAGACTGATCCGTTTATTATTTTCGTATTAAATAATACTCGGGTCAGACCGAGATATTGCACGTGCTTCCACTTGACTTCTTATCTGGAACCATAATCTGACTTTTGGCTAACTACTTAGATTAGTAGTTTATTTTTTTGTATATATTTGAGATAGAGACTCCTTGATGTATACATATTCTTTTGCGATATTGTGGATCCGATTTTACCACTACTCTAATGTACACTTTCATGTGTAATATTCATATCTATTTCCGCCTTTGTGATATGGATTATCTGTGACTTATTTGTGTTATGTTTATTTCTATCATTATTTCCGAAGATTATATATAGCCACTGTGTAGTAGCTTTGAGTTTGTGTCGGCATGTCTGATTTCCTCTCAAGTTATTCTATCTGGCATATCGATGCTCGCACAAAGCCATTACACGGATGGTCGCTCCTCAACAGCCTTATTCTCCGTGCTAGTTGACGACATTACACCGTAGTGTCCTTGGCTAGCGTGGGTATAGAGGTGGGGTGTAACAGCTTGGTATCAGATCCAAACTTCGGAACAATATAGAATAATCTTGCAAGGATCATGTCCTAAGTCTTTCTTAGGAGTCGTGCTTTAGGATTTTATTCCAGTCTTCGTACCGATTCATCCTATTTTTCTTTATGATTCCTTGTTTTATCTATCAAGATTGCTTGATATTTATTTTGGAAATAACTTTTCTCCTTCTTTCTTTCTTAAAAAAGAGAAATGTTTAGACCAGGCCGTCCCAGCGCCGGTCAATCTAGAACTACTCCCCAGGATGGAGTATTCATGTCTGCTAGGCAGCTTTTAGATCTTGTGAAGAATACTCAGGCTGCCGGACCCATCCCTGAGCCTACTCATCCTAGATCCAGTTTTGCATGCTTGAGCAGAGACTATACTGATTTGGGTGGAAGGCCATTCAATGGATCTGAGAGTGTTATTGAAATTCAAGCTTGGCTCAAAGCATGCGATCGAATCTTTTCTCGCATGAACCATATTGATCTACATCGAGTCCAAGTGGCTTCTAGCATGCTCCAAGATAGAGCATTAGAATGGTATGAGCTTTCGGTTTCCGAAATCGTTGAAGCAGATCTTACTTGAAGGCAATTCCAGGAAAGATTCGAATTGAAATTTGTGTCGGAGGCTGAAAAAGTAACTTTGGCCCGGCGTTTTATCGACCTTGTTCAAGGTGAATCTTCTATGACAAACTACGTCGCATCTTTTTGATCTCTCTATAAGTATGGGGTTGAGTATATTAATACCCCATTGAAGAATAATCAGAGATTTGTCTATGGCTTGAATAAGAATCTTAAGAAGTCGTTACTTCTGAAACTAGAAGTTTCTTTTGATCAGTTTATTGATATCGCTCTTCGTGTTGAAGAGGCTGATAAAGATTTTGACTTTGAAGTTGTGGGTGCCAAACAAAACTTCAACATCAACATGAAGAGGCCTATTAAATTCAAAGGCCCCATTCCCAAAAAGAAAGGGAGGCAGGAAACTCCGGTAGTAAAAGTTCCTACCTCTAGTCGTGGACAATGCTACAATTGTAGTTCCACAGACCACTATGCAAGGGAGTGTCTGAAACCTCTTTATTGTTGCTATTGCAAAAATTCGGGTCGCCATATAAGTGCATGTCCCATACTTCAAAGTAGGAAGTAGGGAAAGCTCAATGTAGTGCAAGCTCCTAGTAACACTTCTCGTGGTCAAGGTATTTCTCATTTAATCCTTGATTACATTTGTTTTGTGATTATCCTTTCGAGTTCATTTTTATATGGGTTCATCTCATTATTTTTATATCAAAAGAACTAGTTGATTCCTTTTCTTTAAACATTTTGGGCTTGTTGACTCCTTTGACAATGGCGAATCCTGTTGATGAATCCGCAACGCTCAGTTGGTTTCTTGTATTGATGTCGAAATTATTTTATGTGATTTTTTCTTTCCAACCAAATTTTTACCTATGCTTCGAAACTGACTTTTGTACGGATTGGCTTAATTATTATGAAGCCATATCCGAAGTCCCTAGTGGACTATTCATCCTCGACATTTTTTTAATATGTTAAGCAAATTTCTATTTTCCTTAGTGATTTTGATTCCAATTTGATGGCATCATTATATTCTTCAAACCCACAAGATCAGGAAAACATTATTTTTCTCATTCGGGTAGTTCGTGGAATTTTTCGGTATTTTTGATCTTGTCTTAGGATTATCTCCTAAGCAATCTTTTGAGTGGTGTTAAGGTCTTTTTAGTTCGACCTTGCCACCGATTTTTTTTTGCTACGAGTGGCGGGAGTTAGCATTCCACTTACCGCATTCCGCACTCGTTATGGTACTTATGAATGACTTATTATGACATTCAGTTTATCCAGCTTATTTCATCCATTTTGTGTATCGAGTATTCGATGAATATCTCGATGACTCCATTCTTGTGTTTATTGATTTTGGATGAAAACAAAATTTAAAATTTTGCAAATCTTTTTCATAATATTTATTTGTAAGTACAATTTGATTTTGTTCTTCAACAAGCAAAGAATATTCTCAAAGTTTTTAAGAGATATTTTCATCATATAGAAGATGATTTTGTGATTGTATTGCCCGTTGAGTGCTTTAAGAATTCTGGTCGATGCGCTTGATCAACGTTATCGATAAGAATCTCCTAAACGTTTTGATGAGACAATCAGACACGATATATTGACTTGTAAAAATATAAATTTTTCTAGAAAGATTATTACATAAAGATAATTGTGATTTCGAAAGTTTTAGCTTTTCGGGAAAGAAGATTATTTAAAAGAACTCTTTTCTAGTACTCTTATTCTTGTGATTCCCAAAGAGGAACCAAGATTTCACTGTTTCTACCGATGCTAGTTGTATTGGTTTGGGTGACGTTCTCTTTTGAATGAGAATGTTCTATCATTTATGCTTCTAAATCATAAATGCCTATTATGACTAGATATGCCACTCATGATCTAGTGCTCGTGGCTATTGATTTCTCGTTTAAAAATTTGGCATCGTTATTTTTGGGTGAGAAATTTGTTCTCTACCCTGATCATAAATCTTTGGAATATTTATTTTCTCATAAGGAACTTGATATTGGATCGAGTTCCTTGCGTCTTATGATCTTGATATTCTTTGTATATTCCCGGAAAGGGGAATCGTGTTGCCAATGCACTTTGTTGTAAACAACAAGTGGTTGTTTCTTTGATGATGTCTAAATGGAATGATCATTTTACCAACATCGGACGTTTCGATATACTTCGTTTTATTGAGCTTCATCTCATTTCTTTATGGGCTTGCGTCCGATGTTCTTTTATGGTGATTCAGTTCATTGGACATACCGTTTTTGTATTGCGTCGATGTTCCGAATTATTTGAGCTTTGGTACATCTAGCGTACCGTTATTGAACTACGCTTTTGTTCCAAATTATTCGAGTTTCTAGTTTCTCGGGCGTACTGTTATTATACTACGTCATTGCACCGTCTCAATTTTCTGTTATTCATGATGTTTTCTCACGTCTTTCTACTACGGAAATGCCTTAGGGATTCCGAATTTTATTCTTGAGCCTGGTGTAATTGAGGAAATTGAAGTTTCACGAGATTTGACTTATGAGCAATATTCTATTCGCATCATTGCTTCGGAGGTTGAGCGCCTTCGAAATAAAGATGTTCCTTTTGTGAAAGTATAATGGTTCTCAAATCTTAAGGATTGCTCTCGGGAATCCAGAGAATCCATCGAGTGATCACATTCGGACTTATTCTTTCGTGCTCTTTATGGTGGACTTCTTACTTCAAATTTTCTTTTGTGTTGTTATTCTTTTATGGTTGTTACTCTTTATTTTCTTCTTAAGAATTGCGAGGACGCAATTTCTTTAAGGAGGGGAGTCTGTAACAACCCGCATATTTATCAATTTTATATTTAAATATTTCATTGTTCGTCGGATTTTAGTCCGGAAAACTAGTATTTGCAAACAGTCGAATTAGGACTCTGGACCGCTTCCAATGAGTTCAAAATGTCCCTTGCAACCTTTTTGAGTATAAGCTTCGATATGTTTGGAGTAAGTTGATTTTTGCTACTTTTTGTACAGGGCTTTGGGTTTGGGTTCAGCCTATTTGCCCAATTTTGGTTTTAACAACCCCACCCATCTCCACTTCTCTTCATTCATTCCTCATTTCCCAACTCTCTCAAGCTCAAGAGAATAATGGGGGGACGGATTGGAAATTAGAATTCCTAAAACTCCAAGCCCTAGATCATTTGCAAAATTCAAGTTATTGCTCCAAATCCAAAGAGAAGCCATTGGTAAGCCTTCTCTTCATCTTCTCCAACTCTTTCCTTCTTCTATTTCAAAAATTTCCTAAACCTAACTTAGGAAATATTTTACTTGTAAGCTTAGATTGAAGCTTCTTGGGTTGGAATTGAAGAGTGTTTGTCCGTGCCTTGCTCTATAGCTTCTCCTTCATTGATTTTGTAAAAAGGTGAGATTTTTATCTCACATCTAATCTATGATTATCTTTGATTGTTAGGTATGAATTCCTAGCACCTATTCACATGCATTTGATTTTGATTTAGATTGGTTTTGTGAATATTCCAAATTTTTTTAGTATTTTGGGTTCAAGTCTTTAAAATCATAGCTTGGTTGTTTGTTCATGCTTTTGGTGATGCACCGAGGAGCATATAGGGTCGGGTAGTCGATTGGCATAAACTCTTAGCTTCGTTGCTCGACCGGTTGAGAATTGGAAGAGTTTGCACTTTAATTATTAGGGCAGAAAAATGCAAGGCATCAGGTTTGGCCGACCGAACCCCCTGGGCCGGTCGACCGAAGCTGTAGCCGAAACTTTCTGGTTCGGTCGGCCGACTCAGTGAGTCCGGTCAACCGACCTGCTCATATTCTCCTAGTTCCCTATTTTTCCTGTTATGCTCATTTTTCTTTGCTTTTCCAATTGTTAATCGATTCTTCTTCTCCGATTAGTTGTTTTCACCTTTGTCGACTTTGATAACTTCTATTTTCGGAATTTTTTGTGTATATCCCCTTTGATTGATTCGGTATCGATTTCTTTGGATTTGATTCACATCTTCGTATGTGAATTTTGATGATTGATTGTTCCTACAATCATTTTTGTGATTTGTCACTTTAAAAATGTAAAGGTTTTAATACTAGTAGTAAATATCAAAACTCTTTCTTCAAACTGATTTCAACACTATTTTATTACAAAGCTCGTTTTCTCAAACCGTTTTCCAATCTACTAGTATATGCAAACCTTTACCTCACTTGTATGAGAAATCTAATAAAACGGCTTAGTAAAACAAGTGGTATGAAACGCTTGCGTTTACTTCGTTGGTTAATTTTTGGACTTGTTCGATTGAATCTCTTGTGACAATTTTCTAGTGGAGATCAACAATTTGTTCATAAATATTTAAGTTGAGCTAGTGGTTATGGGACATGAAGCTAAGCTCATATATTTACTAGCTTACTGTAATTGACACTTTCTTGATGATTGATGGTGACCATTTTATGGTTTAGACTAGCAAGGTGCGATGTTTCTTTTTCCATGTGGAGGACTGTACTTCATTTTATTGAGCTTCGTCTCATTTCTAGCATGGGTAGTACCTATTTAGGTGCGTCGATGTTTATTTACACATGGGTCGCATCTATTTAGGGGCGTCGATGTTTATTTACTCATGGGTCGTATCTATTTAGGCGCGTCGATGTTTGTTTACTTCGTGGAGCAATCGGCTCAATAAGTTGGGACATGGGGCGTATCTTTCTAGGTGCATCGATGTTCGTCTATGCATGGGGCGTATCTTTTTAGGTGCGTCGACGTTCGACTTTACATAGGGTGTATCTTTCTAGGTGCATCGATGTTAAACATTACATGGGGCGTATCTTTCTAGATACGTCGATATTGATTTATGCATGGGACGTATCTTTCTAAGTACGTCGATGCTTATTTATGCATGGGGTGTATCTTTATTGGTGCATCGATGCTAGACATTACATGGGGTGCATCTATTTAGGTGCGTCGGTGTTTGTCTTTGCATGGGTCATACTTTCTAGGTGCATCAATGTTTGACTGTGCATGGGGCGTCTCTATTTAGGTGCGTCGATGTTCGGTCTATGGAATAGCGTTCCGTTTGGGATTGGCCATCCTCTTATCTTTGTGATTTTATAGATTTCTTATTATTGATTTCTGGAATTTATGTTTCACCACCTTTTTCAGTTGGCATTGATATGTATGTCATTTATTGTGGCTTGGTGAATTAAATAAAGAATATGACATTCTTTTCATGCTATGAGAATCATGAGATATTTGTATGATTTTCCTTGTGGATTTTCTAATGTATACTTTTCGTGGTATGACATTTTTGGCTATCAAACTTTTTATTATATCTCTTCTTATATCTCATTTTATCCGATAATTGTAGCTAAACTGATCCGTTTATTATTTTCGTATTAAATAATACTCAGGTCAGACCGAGATATTGCAGGTGCTTCTATTTGACTTCTTATCTGGAACCATAATCTGACTTTTGGCTAACTACTTAGATTAGTAGTTTATTTTGTTGTATACATTTGAGATAGAGACTCTTTGATGTATACATATTCTTTTGTCTAGCACTTGTATCTATTCTTTTGTGATATTGTTGATCCGATTTTACTACTACTCTAATGTACACTTTCTTGTGTAATATTCATATCTATTTCCGCCTTTGTGATATGAATTATCTGTGACTGATTTGTGTTATGTTTATTTCTATATTTGTTTCCAAACATTATATATAGCCACTGTGTAGTAGCTTTAAGTTTGTGTCGGCATGTCGGATTTCCTCTCAAGTTATTCTATCTGACATATCGATGCTCGCACAAAGCCATTACACGGATTGTCTCTCCTCAACCGCCTTATTCTCCATGCTAGTTGACGCCATTACACCGTAGTGTCCTTGGCTAGAGTGGGTATAGAGGTGGGGCATCACGCCCTCCAACGAGGCACAACAAGAATAAAAAAAGGAAAAGGAAAGCCCTCTTCGGGGGCACACTGCAAATTTCAAGGGAAGATCAATTTATCCATCTTGAAGATATTCTTCCCCAGAAGTTATAGTGCCAATTCAAAGCCTTCTTTGGAAACTCACTTCACCGCGTAGGAGAATCCACTTGTCAAAAACTAAAAGTGACTATCCCCGAAAGTGAAGTGTAAAAACTTTTTCAAACAAAAGAGAGATAAGACTTCTCCAATACAAGGAAAACTCTACTAAAGCAGAGTTACATTTCCTCAAAATGAAAAAAATTGTTCTCTAAAGAAAGAGTGCAAGCCTTCTCAAAATGAAAGAAGTGTTCTCCAACTTAAGAGTGCAAATCTTCTCGAAACAGAAGTTTTGTTCTCCAACTTAAGAGTACAAATCTTCTCGAAACAGAAGAACTATTCTCCAAAGTTTTATCAAGTGAAAGAAATTGCAATAAGCCGTGGTATGGGGGCAATACAATATAATATAGCTATATTAATAAAAGCAACGCTCAAGCAACATACTACAAACTTATTGCAATATCATAGTGAAGAAACTTGTGCAAAAATAAGGAATAAATGGGTTCACAAATATAGTCAAAGACTGTACAAGTAAAAAGAACCATTTCATTCCATACTATAAATTTTTACACATGTGTAGGTTCCAAAAGAGCGGGGACCGGTGCCCGCACAAATTCCGGTCAATACAAGCCATTATGTACAAGCAAAAAGCAAAGCAAAAAGGTTAAAGCAAGACTTGCTACTTCTTCTTCCCGCCACCTTTAGAGCCCTCGCCTGGCCTGATGGTTAACTTTGGGAGTCGGCCTGGTCGAGTCGGGGAAGAAGGAGATAGAGTTACAGCTGGGTCTACTTCCGCCTTCTCTACGCCAGCAGAAGTGCTTTTCCTTCTCCTCTTTGAAATTGCATGCTTCCCCTTCTTCCTTGAAGAAGACTCGTTGCCCGGAGTAATAAGTGCAGACAATTTTGTGTCATCATGAAATTGCTCCGGATTCTTTTCAACATCTTCAAGTTCCTCAGCCTTCTGCTCTTGCGAACAAGCCGGGTCGTCCAACCCTTGAAGAGCTTCTATTAATTCTTCTTGCAACCCCGGTTGAGAGGCGGAATGAGGAGTAATTTGAAGAGACGGAGGTGGAACAACTAGAGGAGGAGAAGTCTGCACAATACTTGGCGTATTCACTACAGAAGAAGAAAAGTTAAAATCAATATTTCTCATAAAAGAGGAGATAGTGGCTCATCGAGACTTAAGAAATAAGCAAGAAGCTCATCGAACTCGATCGAAGCAAACAAGTAATCTACTTGAGCTGGATCAACGTTGAAGTTACCTAGAGAAGTTGGCTTTATCACGTCAACTTCAAGGCCTTGTTCTTCAGCGCTTTCTTGAGCCTCATCTCCAGTATGAGCGGTTACAATTTCAATGTCAGCTTTGGCAGGTGGCGAGAAAAGGGAACTGGAGCCAATGATATTAATATCGGCTGAAACCAAAGGAAGATTTGGGTCGGTCGAATGTGTCTTCCCTAAAGGTTCTCCTTCCGCCATTCCGGCTCGCTGTTTAGCAAGTTGATCCTTTCCCTTGGCAAAGGCGGCACGTGCATCATCATCCAGATAGTGTGCCTCAAGATCTGCTTCAGCATATCCAGCGCCTCTAAGAATTGCAACCTCCCACACTTCGGCCAAAGTAATCTCGTACTTCGGGCCCAAAACCGAAAGGCTACTGCGCCCCAAAACACTATGTATGTAAAACTCGAATAAGGTAGAGATGATGTTGGCCTTGGTCGCTTCATGAGATTCTTCGGCTGCTGCTTTGTTGGCGATAGCTTCATCACGCTCTTTTTCAATTTCGAAAAGTCGAGCTTTTAACATTTCAATTTCCAAGTTCTGAGAGCTGGTTTTTTCTCGCAACTGAGCAATGTCGGTTCGTTAGCTTTCTACAACTTGCTGATGTGCTTTGAATTTTGCTTAAGCGTCTCTTTGTCCGGCATGAGCATCTCTTATCTATTTTTGAAGCACTTCCTCTTTTTGAGAATAAGAAGTGGAAGAAGTGGCAAGCTCTTCTTTGAGTTTCTCAATTTCCGCTTCAAGCTTCTCATTGTAAGCGGCGATGTTCTTCATCTCTGCATCATGCTGGTCGAGAGTTTTCTACCACTCGAATTTATCGTTTTCCTTAGTCAGCATGGCTTCGAGATTTGCGCGGTTTACTCTTTGAAGTTCGTCAACAAGTTTTTGCCAACCAAACATTCTCTCATTATCGAGTTTGACGGCATCAAGATTTTGCAACATAGCTTGCTTGTCGATTGGGACCAAATCAAGATCAAAACGCACTCCTTTTAAGCACCAGTGCGGAAACCGGCTTTGAAGAGTAGCCGGACGCTGTCCAACTTGATACGAAGGCCTACTGATGATCGTTTGAATATCAACTCTTTGAAGGGCAGGAGAGCTGGTAGGGATTTCCAAAGAGAAGTGAGCAGCGGGCTTTACAGAAATTTCAGATTCCGGCCTTTTTCTAAGCTTGGCTTGTTTACTTAGATCTTCAGCGATGTGACTTTTCCCCTTGTCATCATGAGATTTTCTTTTGTGGGAATCATCACCTCTCTGGGAAGATTCATGTCGCTCATCCCGTCTCCCATAGTGCTCTTCATAGGCCCGTCTCTCATGAGCTTTTCTTTGTGGCTCTTTCTTCGTCGGTCTCCCTAGGGGCAGGAAGGTACCACCTTGGATCATACGTCTCCCATAACGCTGAAAATCATCATAGTAAGAGCCGCTACGTCCCATTGGAGAACCTGAAAATGAAGTAGAGACAAGTTCACAAATCTTCAAAGCAAGGAAGTTGAGTGCACAAAGCTACTAAAATTCTAAGTGTGTGTGGCATGTGAACTACGCGCGTCAACCTACAAACCACTCTTCGGCTTAAGAGTTATCTCTTGGGTTGATGGAGTTGTTTCCAAAACTGATGTCACTTCCACCGCTGGAGAAGTATGTTTAGATGCAGTAGAATCATCCTTGAAGAGTTCACGTGAAGTAACCAACAAATCGCTCGACCCCTCAAAAATATCGTCACCGTCATGCCCAGCGGGACTCTTTCTCTCAGCTCCTTCATCAGCAGCCTTCCCGGAGTGTTGAGGAGGTTCCTCTTCTTCAATAACCGGGGGAAGTACAAATTTTACGGATGACCCCGCGATGTCAACGGAAGCGGAACATTTCACCAATGAAGCCTCAGTAGTAAGTTCCTTCGGAGCATGTTCTTTGACGGAAACTGGGGCATCTGATATTTCTACTTGAGAAACAGGGGCATCTTGAAGCTGAGTATATCGAGAGGGGTGCAAAAGTCCGAATTGATGCAAAAATTCGTCCTTCAGCAAAAATTTGATGCTTCTCTCCTCAACCGCCACAACACTTAGTCTTTCAAAAATCGTCTTATGGCTTGAATCTTTAGAAGGAGGAGGAAGTGCTGCAAAAGTAAAGAATGAAGTTAGCACTTAACAGTTTGGATTTTGGAAAGTTTAGAAACGGAAAGAACGGAGATAGGCAAGCTTACTTCCTGTTCTCCAAATGATGCAAAATCCTGGGGGTAACGGACGAAGAAAAATTGATTCAGAAAGCCATGGGCGCTTTCGGGAAGATCGGTGATCAATTTTCGATTCCTTGGGCTTCTCACAAGTATTATAGAGGGGTGATCTTTGTTCTTCGCGAATGTGCATAAGTATCAAATTTCTTCAAATCTTGGAAGACGGTCGAGTGTCCTCCTGAAAAGTACACACAGTCCCATCAAGATGGCGTAGCCATTGGGATGCAACTGGAAGGGTGAGATAGTCACTCAGAGAAGGATCTGTTGAAGAAAATCGTTAAAGGGAGGAATAACTCCACTCAAGCACATTTGACTATTAACTGCGATAAAACCCAGAGGTGGCCTGTCAGCAGTGACATTAACCCCAGGAAGCAGGGCGTCCGTTTCGGCACTACCAAACTGACTGCATAACTGGCTAAACACCCGTTGATTCAGAGTATTTGGAATTCTTTCTGGGGGATTATCCAGCGGGTTAGCTATTGGGAAGACTTCTCCAGCTTGCCCTACTATTTCTTCTTGTTGAAAAGACATTCTAGACAAGGAAATGGATATTCAAATATGAAGGTGCACGTTTCCTAAAAGAGTGTGAAGTGTTGTGCAAATCTACTGAAATAACAAGTGAATAAAATAAAACATGAAATAAAACTGATTGATGCATGTCAATTCAGAAAGTTTCGAGGCTTGTTATTAAATCAGAAGTTAAATGTAGTATCAATGCAGATGATGTTTAGAAAAAGCAGTTATAACCGTGTGCATTTTGCGTTGATGCTTCATTTAAGTCAGTTGATTAACATCACTTCATCTTTAATCAAATTCATACTATTTTGCTTAAGTAAAATATCAGTTCTTTAATCTAATCCATCACTCGGTGTGGGCGGTCGATGATGAGTATATTCGTTCCATTTTTCTGCAAGTGTTGTGTTTAACAGGTTATTAGCATTAAAGATAATATAATCTATAAAGGAGTACAACGAGTTCAAGCAGTTCATTCTAGCTATTTAAGTTGGAAATTTAATCAAGTTCTATCAAATTTTTGCAATTGTTCAAGTTCTGTTCAAATCCTAAAGTCGTAGGAACTAATCAAGCAAGCTCGGGGACTATTTAAATCGTCCAGATCTAATCCAATGACTTATCATAAGTCGAAATTTTTAAGTCACATTGTTCGAGGTCAGGCAGTGCAAAACTGGCTAAGTCCTAGGTCGCTTGAATGCACACACGACCTAAAAATTAAGTCGCAAAAGGTGATGCTGTAAGAAGCTAGGTCGCGAATTTGAAGGTCATTCAGCTTCCCTTAGGTCGCAAGGTTTCTTAAGCCGGTCGGTTTGTTAGGTTCTCCAAATCTGTTAAGTCGTAAAGGGTGTTATGTCGCTCAGAGTCACTAGGTCGCTTCTGATGTAACTCAGCAATCTTGAGCTATCTCCTATCAAAACCGTTGTGCCCTACTTTCCTTAACCGCTAACTCCTCTCCACTCAATAGCTCGCTATCACGTTAACTCGTGATCCGATAACCCATTATCACCTACACAATGAAATCCATCATCCTCTTAGTGAAATATATTATCTCCCCATACCACCAAATCACCCAAAACTGATTCAAATCATCTCGGATCCATCATGGATCCAACGCACTGCTGCGCTCTCATGAATCACAACGACAACGTAACCAACGACGATCGAAAATCGATCGCAACCTGACTCGAAGTGAAACGCGACGCATGAATTTGGACTAGGGTTAGATGATGGGGATTCGCAATTCGGCGGTGATCATGGTTGGATAAAGATCGTATTCACTTACGTAATATGATAGTAGAGATGAATCGACGACTGATTAACTTGAATTCGCCCTTGAGAGCTCGAAGGTTTGTTAATGGCAGATCAGGTTGCCACAGCAGTTAAGGAGAAAGAAACGAGCTAACAACTTATATAGGGCAAAGAAAAGAAGACGAATGGGTATGCGAGTTAGCAAATCTCTTAGGTCGCTCACGACCTAGCGGAATTAGGTCGAAGCACACGACCTACACAACAGGCGTGTACTTCGAGGGGCAAATGTTAACTCCTCTATTTCATGACTTAACGACCTAAGGAAATAAGCGACCGAAGGAATTAAAGTGTGAACAAGCTAACAGGGACGAAGTTATCACGACCCAACGACCTAAAGTTATCACGACCTAACGACATAAAGTTTTCACGACCTATCGACCTAAAGTTATCACGACCTAGCGACCTAACTATCAGCATAGGGCAACAACATATCACAATAGAGAGGCTTAACGACTTAACGAGCTAAAGATTCAAGAGAACCTAACGGGTTAGCGAGCTAATGAGCTAACAAGTTAGTGAGCTAACGAGTTAGCAACCTAACGAGCTAACGAGTTAGCGACTTAACGAGCTACGAACTTCCCAATGTTATATTGCTCAGTTATAGGTCGAGTGTTAACGCTAAAATGTGAACGCTAACACCCCGGTGTGTAAAGTGTAGTTGTGAAAGCACCACCCGATAGATCGGGAAAGAATTACAAGCAAGTAATAGCAGAAAAGCAGTAAACAACAACGATTTTATAGTGGTTCGGCTTATGGGTATAGCCTACGTCCACTCTAAGTACTTTTATTAATAATCCCGTTACAAACTGATATAATTCTTCTCAAGTACAATACACTTCAAGTTACAAGTGATTTGGAACAAGTCTTAAGCTTCAATGTCGATTAAAGTTCTTAGATTCATGTTGAAGATGTGTGGTTTCTTCGTGAATTTCTTTGATGTATTCCTCTAATCTTGGAAGCTCTAAGTGTTGATGAAGTTCTCAATGCAGCAAAGTAACGGTGTGTGAAGAGAATGCGCCAAAAGTCCTTTGAATGTTGGAGATGGGTGCCTATTTATAGAGAGTTCTGATTCTGAAATTTACCAAGTCCTAAACCGCGGCCGACTCAAGTTAAGACGCAGCCGACTTAAGTTGAGTCGTGACCGGTCTAAGGTCGCCTCCGAGTCAACACCACCTCTTCTCGGTAATGTGGCATCGGACTTACATTCAGTGGCCTTGGGTCGTGAACGACTTAACATAGGTCATAGGTCGGTCGCGACTTAGGTGTAGTTCATGATCTCGTCCCTGTCCTAAGTGGTTAGATCGGTAAATTCTCTGGATGGTTAGGTCGTCTTCTGTCTTAAGTCGGCATGCTACTCAAGCTCCTTAGGTCGGTATCCCTTCGTGCCTTAGGTCGGTCTCCCTGATAAGGCAGTTAGGTCGGCAACCAGTTAAGTCGGCAATCTCCCTAGACTGTTAAGTCGGTATCTATGTTGAGTCAGTAGCCTCATTGAAGTGTTAGGTCGGCAACCCTTTGAATCTTAGGTCGGCACCCCTGTTGAGCCTTAGGTCGGCACCCTTGTTGAGCCTTAGGTCGGCACCCTTGTTGAGCCTTAGGTCGGCATCTCCTTGAGTCGCAGAGTCTAAACCGAGGCGGAGTTAACAATTGCCCCTCGAAGTATACGCCTACTGGTTAGGTCGTGTGCTTCGATAGTCCTTAACCCGTCCCCTCTTAGGTCGGTAGGTCGTGTACGACCTAACAGTTTGGTCACACGTGCCGCTTCAGGTCTCTCTACTATAAGTCGTATATTCTCTCCTCTCTTCTCATTACTTACTCTCTTGCTTCTGCCATTAAAAACTTTCTCAAGCTCCAAAAGGCGATTCCATTCCAAACAATCACCGATAATCTTTGTAGTTCATCACGTAAGTAAAACCTGCTCTTCTCTTGATCCCTTATTGTCATCGATTCACGAATTCCATTCAAACCGAACCCACCCCTTGCGCGCTGTTTTACTGCGAACCTCATTGCACCAGCAGTTTGTGAGCTCGAGTTTGCTTGGTTTTGGCTTTAAATGATCGGCGAGGCGATGGAGATGGTTTACTGCTTCTGGCTAGTTGATTTTTGATTTGCGATAGGATGGTTAAGCATTGAATTTGGGTGATTTTGAACTGACTTAGTGGATGATCCGATATCATGAATGAGACAGCGTGAATGGAGTGAGGGTTTTTTGTGGATGGAGCGGCTAGCGGGTTAACAGGTTGAGTGGAGTGGGATACTGACCTGGACGCGACCCAGTAATTTTGGGTGACCTAACCTTTGACCGCCTTTATCCTTAAATCGTAGCCGAATTGACCCTTGGGGGAAATCTGCCGATCTAATCTTCTACCGATTTAACCCTTGAACCGTGGCCGAGTTAAACCCTAAACCGTGTTCGAGTTAACCCTTAAACCGTGGCTGAGTTATCCCTTAAACCGTGGCCGAGTTAACCCTTGGAGAATTTCATACCACTTTTTGAACCAGAGCCTTTACCCTTTCTACTTCTTACAACTTAAAGAGCTACCGATCTAAAGAATTAGAAACTTAATCTTCATTTGCGATAGACTCCTTGGGTCGCCGCCGAGTTAACACTTAAGCTTCGGGCATGCTGACTTGTTGAGAGCATAGATCCACTTTGAGTTTCTAACTTGAACTGCCAAACTAAGTTGCCTGAATTTTGAACTGCCCCAACTTTAAATTTGCTTGAATCTCAGTGTATTATTTCACAGATCGCATTAACTTATAAGCTGCTAACCTGCTGAAAATAACAAACAAAGAAAACCAAGGCGAAAATACTGCCATCGACTGCCCATGTCAGATGACAGATTAGTCAAGACAAGACAAGCAACTTAATTATATTGCATGAAATGTTTGTGAATCAATCAGTTAAAGTTAAACATTAATGCAAAGTATCAATAATCTGAACTGATTTATCTGCATCAACATCTTACTTGCATACTTAGGCTTAAAACAATAGTCCCTGAATTTCATGACTAACAAATGCTTGCTAGTTTTTATTCCAGTTATATTTGTTCACCGCTTGATTGATTTTACACAACACTTCACACACTTTAGGAAACGTGCACCTTCATGTTTGAATACCCAGTTGTTTATGTAGAATGACTTCCCACCGAGAAGAAGAAGTGGTAACTCCAGAGGAAGAAACTTTTCCGACAGCTGTTCCCATAGAGAATCCTCCGGAGAGAACCCGGACTATTCTAACTTCGAGAGCGTTTGTCCAGCTGCGCACTCAATTTGGCTTTGCTGAAAGTGATATTCTTCTCCCTGGGCCAAGTGATACTGCTGACAATCCTCCCTATGGCTTTGTTGCAGTCAATCGCCAAATGTGCTTAAGTGGGGCGATTCCTCCTTTTAACGACTTCCTTCGAACTCTTCTCCTTCGGTTGACAATCTCTCCGTTTCAACTTCATCCCAATGGCTATGCCATCTTGACGGGGTTATGTGTTTTGTTTAGAAGAACCCTTGATCGCCTACCGAGTTTTGAAGAAATTCGTTATCTGTGCTCGTTTGCAAAGAGTAAAGATCATCCTTCCCTTATTATTGTGAGAAGTGCCAGGAACCGCAAGCTCATTTCCGATCTTACTGAAAGCGTTCATGGATTCTTGAACCAGTTTTTCTTTGCCCGCTGTCCCTCAGGCTTTTATGCCATCTGGAGAGTAGGAAGTAAGATTAGTGTTTCTATTTTCTCCGTTTTGAAACTTTTTCGAGATCCGAACTTTCAGTTGCTAATTTCATTCTTTATTCTTTTCAGCACTTCCTCTCCCCTCTAGAGACCCAATTCACAAGCAAGTTTTTGAGAGGTTGAGTGCCGTGGCCTCAGAAGAGAGGAGCATAAAATTTATGTTGAGGGATGAATTTTTACATCAACATGGGCTTCTACACACTTCTCGCTCTATGCATGCTCATGAAGTTCCAACGGAAGTTCCCGATTCTCCGATAAAGACTCCTGAATCTTCGCTGGTGAAGTGCTCCACTTCTGTCGATGTTGCGGGGCCATCTGGTAAACTTGCCACGGTTATCGAGGAAGAAGAGCCTCAGAGATCCTCTCACCATTCACAAGAATCTGGTGAAAAGGCTAAGAAATCCAGTCCTGTCAAGCAAAGCAGGGACGATACCTTCGAAGGATTGAGCGACCTCTTCGCTACTTCACAAGAAATCTTCAAAGATGACCCTACTACTGCCGGGATTTCTTCTTCAGTAGTTGAAGCTACTTCTATTTTGCAACAGCCGTCGTCGACTCAAGAGTTGACGTTAACTATTACACCCACAACCACTCCCCAAATAAAGAGTGGTTCGTAAATTAATGCGCGTAGTTTGCACAACACACACACTTAGAATTTCTCATCACTTCTATGCACTTATCTTCTTGCACTTTAAAGATTTCTAAAGCTTATTATTTTAATTCCAGATTCTCCTATGGGGCGCAGC
This sequence comes from Allium cepa, assembly GCA_030765085.1. Lineage (NCBI taxonomy): Eukaryota > Viridiplantae > Streptophyta > Magnoliopsida > Asparagales > Amaryllidaceae > Allium > Allium cepa. The sequence continues at coordinate 432,554,941 of CM060942.1, forward strand.
GGCTCGTATTATGACGATTTCCAGCGCTACGGGAGGCGTAGCTAGTATGATTACAGGCGTTACCTCCCTTCCTACAGAGAGTCGGATGAAGAGAGGGCTGCCCGAAAGGCTCATGAAAGGAGGACCGAAGAAGAACATCGTGAAAGAAGGGAGAGAGAAGAGCGCCATGATTCTTGGCAAAAAGGCGATGACTCTCACAAGAGAAAATCTCATGACGATCGAGGAAAAGGTCACATGAGTGAAGACTTAAGCAAACGAGCTCGTCACAGTGAAAAGCAGGCCTCTACTACTCCTGAGAAAGTTACTAGTCCTGCCTCACTCGACATCCCTTCTGACTCTCCCGCTCTTGGGAAATCAGATATTCAAACGATAATTAACAGGCCCAAATTTCAAGTTGGACCGGGTCCTGCCACTCTGCAGAGCCGATTTCCTCAATGGTGCCTTAAGGGGGTGAGGTTCGACCTAGACTTGGTCCCCATCGACAAGTCTGCTATGTTGCGCAATCTTGATGCAGTCAAGCTCGATATCGAGAGGATGTCAAACTGGCAGAAGCTTGTCGATGAGCTTCAAAGAGTTAACCGTGCCAACATAGAGGCCATGCTTACCATGGAAAACGATAAGGCCGAATGGCAAAAGGTCGTTGAGAAACACGACACCGAGATGAGGAACATTGCTTCTTACAATGAGGAGCTTGAAGCAAAAGTCGAGGAATTGAAACATGAACTTGCTGCTTCCTCTACTTCCTATTCTCAAAAAGAAGAAGTGCTCCTGAAACAAGTGAGAGACGCTCACGCTAGCCAAAGGGATGCCGAAGACAGGCTAGAAGTACAAAAAAGAATCAGTGAAGGCTATGCTACTGATATTGCTGAGCTCCGAAAGAAAAACAACTCCCAGGAGGCGGAGATACAAATGCTTAAGCTTCAGCTTGCCAAAACTGAAAGGGAGCGTGATGAGGCTGTCGCCGGCAGAATCGCAGCTGAAGAATCTCACGAGGCGACTAAAAACAGCATCAGCTCAACATTATTCGACTTCTATTTGCACAGCGTCTTGGGGCGTGGAAGCCTTGCCTTTCTAGGCCCCAAGTATGAAATCACACTGGCTGAAGTTTGGGAGACAGCACTTGATATGCTCGGAGGTAAAGGTGCTGGATATGCTGAGTCAGCCCTTGAAGAGCATTATCTTGATGACGAAGCCCGTGCCGCTCTTGCCAAGGGTAAGGAGCAGCTTGCCAGAGCGCGGGCCGGGATGGCAGAAGAAGAGCGTTCTGAAAAAGAAGTACCGCCTACCATCCCCGAACGTCCTCTAGTTTCTCCAGAGGTGGACATTACAGGCCCTAGTGCTCATTTGCCGCCTCCTACAAGAACTGGGGTAATCACCCCTACTGATGAAGAGGCTTTGGAGGACATTGGGGCTCAGAATTATGAGATTGAACTGACAAAGCCAATATCTTCAGGTAATTTCGACATTGGTCCGATTCAGGTGGATTGCCTGCTTATTCCTCAAAAATTTGATGAGCTTCTCGATTACCTCCTGAATCTCGATGAACCCATATCTCCCTTCTTTCGGGAAGATACTAACATTTTCAATTTTTCTTCTTCTGCAGTTGAAACAACAAGTGTCGTGCAGACTTCGCCTTCTCTGGTTATTCCTCCTCCATCTCTTCAAGTGACTCCTCCTTCTGCTTCACAACCTGGGTCACAAGAGGAGAAAATTGAGGCTCTTCATGGTTTGGATGACCCTGTTGCCTCGCAGGAGCAGAAAGATGAGGGACTCGAAGGAGGCGAGATCTCTCCGAAGCGGACTCCTTCTGACGACGTAGTTTTGTCCGCTCTCGTTACTCCGGGGAGTGAGTCTTCTTCGCAGAGAAGAAAGAAGCTTGGGACATCGAAGAGGAGGGGGAAGAAAATTATCACCACTGAAGAGGAACCGGAAATTGCGCCAGTTGTACCTCCCTCCCCTTCTTCCCTTATACCCACTGGCCGACCTGAAAAGCTGGTCATTCGGTCGGGTAAAGGGTCCAAAGGCAGTAAAAAGAAGTGAAGACTTTAGCTTTTTGTCTTTTGTATGAACTGGCCGAGAGTTGTGCGGGTACCGGCCCCCGCTTTTATTTTGAAACCTGTATCTGCATTATAGTTGAATAAAATGATTCTTCGTTTGTACAAACTTCTGTTTGAATTTGAGAATGCATTTACTATTTATTTTTTGCACAAGTTTATTTACACGATATTGCAGCGAGCTTATGGCATGTTACTTGAGCGTTACCTTTTGCTGGTTTGGCTATACCATATTGTGTGTAATTATACTATATTGCCCCCATTCCATAAGTTTGCTGCAATATTCTATACTTCGAGGGGACTTGCACTCAAATTTGCTAAAGAATAATTATTTTATTCTTTAAAGAAAATTTTTGTAGAGTACAACTCCCTTCGTATAAGTTTCTACGCTTTGTCGTTCGAAGAAATCACTTTTTTTTTCCTTTTGCTTATGTGCATATTTCACCAAGTGAATTCCTCTATGTGGTAAAGCGGACCTCTGAAGGGTACTTTAACTTCTTTTCTTTTTTTTCTTTTTTTTTAACGATCATTTTCCATAGTAGGTAAATTACTCTTCCTTTGAAAGTTAAAGTACGCTTTTGATGAGGATTTTTTTTTTTATACAAAGTTGTACCTCTGAGGAGGGATTTTTCACGTTTCAACACTTGAAAGTTTTATTTCAATCTCGGTGAAACGTGTACCCCCAAAGAGTTGTGCCTTTGAAGAAAGCCTTTTCACGTTTCAACACTTGGAAGTTTTATTTCAATCTTGGTGAAACGTGGGCTTCCGAAGAGGTCTTTCTTCTTGATTGTGTCTTCGAAGAGGTCTTTCCTTTGAATTGTGTCCCTGGGAGGGGGTTGTACCTCTAAGGAGGGATTTTTCACGTTTCAACACTTGGAAGTTTTATTTCAATCTTGGTGAAACGTGTACCTCTAAAGAGTTGTGCCTTCGAAGAAAGCCTTTTCGCGTTTCAACACTTGGAAGTTTTATTTCAATCTCGGTGAAACGTGGGCTTTCAGGAAGGTCTTTATTTTGTTTTTGCATTTCAACTTTGGTGAAGTGAAATTCCGAAGAGCGGTTATTACACTTCAACTCCTGGCGAAATGTGCCTCCGAAGAGGGCTTTTATTTTGTTTACATTTCAACTCTGGTGAAGTGATATCCCGAAGAGCGGTCATAACACTTCAACTCCTGGTGAAATGGGCCTCCGAAGAGGGCTTTTATTTTGTTTACATTTCAACTCTGGTGAAGTGAAATCCCGAAGAGCGGTCATAACACTTCAACTCCTGGTGAAATGGGCCTCCGAAGAGGGCTTTTATTTTGTTTACATTTCAACTCTGGTGAAGTGATATCCCGAAGAGCGGTCATAACACTTCAACTCCTGGTGAAATGTGCCTCAGAGAGGGTTTTCATCGCCTGGAAGTTACTCTCTCATGGTTGGAGGGTCATGACTCCTCCAATCTTTTTTGTTGAGTAGAAAACTTTCTTTTTTGTGGCGTATGACCCATTAGAGGTCTTTTATCCTCTGAAGAGTTGTGCCTCCGAAGAGGACTTGTGCTGCTGATGGTAGCTTTGGTTGTTCCTCTGTTCACTTGCTTATGCCTTTTCAGCGATCCTCTCTTTTTTTTTTTTTTTTTTTTTCTTTTCAAGTTTTCATTCCCCTTTTCTCGCAAGTGGCTTGTTTAATCCAAGGAAACGTACTCCATTGTCAGGCAAGTTCGTGAGAACGGGCACTAGCTTCCTAATTGGATGTTTGTTCGTTCAAACAATCTCAATTTATTAGCAAGGGCTCGTTTCTATCGAAATCATAAGCCGTTCAATTGAAGTATTTCCTATCTAGGATTCGAATTCGGGGCCTTTATGACTTGAAATTTGTTTGTTGAATGATGGTGAGAATCACTCGGTCTTATTATGCGCAAGTTCTATCTCCATTGTCTGCAAAAATTTAAATCGACATTTCAGCAATACATTTTATGTATTTTTATATCGAAAACAAAGCAAACATATAATAATAATAAGGAACACAAGATTTATAGTGGTTCGGCCATGAAATTGGGCCTACATCCACTTTATATTCTTTCATTATTTACTTGCATCAGTTTCACAATTGCTTTCAATTACAAGAATCATACATTCATAATTCTTTTTTACAATGTTTCAACAAAATTTTCAAGTAAAGTATGGACGCAAATGGTTGCTGTTCCATGCCCTTGGAATTTGATCTCCATCAACAGTGGTGAGCTTGAATGTGCCGTCAAGAAGCTTCTGACCTATTACATACGGTCCTTCCCAATTTGGCCCAAACACACCTGTCGCGGTCATAATTCTCTTCAGGACTAGATCTCCAATTTCAAAGCTGCGTTGACGAACTTTGGAACTGAAATGTCTGGCTATCCTTTGCTGATGAGCTGCAACTCTGAGGTTAGCTTCATCTCTTTTTTCATCAAGGAGATCCAGCGCCTCAAGTTGTAGCTTCTCATTTTCTGCTTGATTGAAATGGATTCTTCTGTGTGAAGGGACCTCTGTTTCAACCGGGATCATTGCTTCCGATCCGTATGCTAACGAAAAAGGAGTATGCCCAGTTGCAGTTTTGTGAGTAGTTCTGTATGCCCATAGTGCAAGTGTTAGTTTATCGACCCAACCACCTTTTGCTCTTTCGAGTTGCTTTTTGATGGTTGATTTGATGATCTTGTTCACTGCTTCCACTTGCCCGTTTGCCTGCGGATGAGCTACTGCCGAAAAGCTTTTCTGGATTTTGAATCGTTTGCAAAAATCCTGAAATTCCTCGCTTTCAAACTGAGTACCATTGTCTGTGATTATTTTCTGAGGCACACCGTATCTGCAAATGATATTCTTGGTCACAAAGCTTATCATTTTCTTAGAAGTGATAGTAGCCAATGGTTCAGCTTCAGCCCATTTAGTAAAGTAATCAACTGCAACAATAGCATATTTAATTCCTGATTTAGCAGTTGGTAGCGGCCCAATGAGATCCATTCCCCAAATTGCAAATGGCCATGGACTGACCATCTGTGTGAGTTCGGTAGAAGGTGCTCTAGGAATTTTGGCAAATCTTTGGCATTTGTCACATTTTCGGGAGTAATCTGCAGCATCTCGATTAATTTCTGGCCAAAAATATCCGTATCGGAGAATTTTCTTTGCTAATGTTTGACCACCTGAATGATCACCACATTCTCCTCCATGCACCTCAGCTAGGATTGTTTTGGACTCTTCCCGGGATACACATCGAAGCAATGGCATTGAGAATCCCCGTCTGTACAATCGGCCGTCCTGAATTACATAGCGAGAGGCTTTCCTTAGTAGCTTTCGTCTTTCTATCGAATTTTCTGGCAGAGAACCTCTGAGTAGGTAGTCCAGTATTGGAGTCATCCATGACTCTTGTTCTTGAGATACATTCATAATCCAGTCTATATCCATCTCGTCTATACTCGGTGCTGAAAGGACTTCTACAGGGACCAATCCCAATAGTTGAGCTTCACCAGAACTTGAATACCTTGCGAGGGAATCTGCCTTCATATTCTCTTCCCGAGGAATGTGGCTTATTGAATAGTGATCAAGTTCACATAGGAGTTCCCAAGCCTTTGACAAGTAGGAAGGCAGGTTTCCTCCTTTTGCTTGAAATTCCTTCTTGACTTGGCATACAATAAGCTGAGAATCACTGAAGATTTGTAATGCTCGAATGTTTAGCTCTTTAGCGATTTTCAGACCTGCAATAAGAGCTTCATATTCTGCTTCATTGTTTGTTGAAGGAAATTCCAATCTTAGTGCATAACATAATGATCGACCTTCAGGAGTTTCAAGTACCACTCCGGCTCCAGAACAGTAGTCATTTCTTGCGCCATCAACATACATCTTCCACTGGATTGGGGAATCATTGATCGTTTCTTCCTCACCATTATCTTTCTCTGTGAATTCTGCAATGAAATCAGCTAAAGCTTGTCCGTTGATTGCTTTTCGGGGGTGATAGGTGATGTCATATTGACTGAGTTCAATGTTCCATTTTAGAAGGCGACCCGAAGTTTCAGGGCGAAATAGGACTTGCTTTAGAGGTTGATCAGTGAGTACTTTGATAGGATGAGCTTGGAAATATTGCCTCAGTTTCCTTGATGCAACTAGTAGGCAATAGGCGAGTTTTTCCAACTTGGAGTAATTCAGCTCTGCCCCAGTGAGTCTTTTGCTGATATAGTAAACCGGATGTTGAATCCTTTTGTCTTCCCGTATCAGTGCTGCACTTAGAGCATGAGATGATACTGCCAAGTATATAAGAAGATCTTCACCATTGCCTGGCCTAGAAAGTATTGGAGGCGTTTCCATATGACGGATCAACTCATCGAAGGCTTTTTGGCATTCGGAAGTCCATTCAAAATTCTTCTTTCCTTTCTTCAGGGCGTCAAAGAATGGGATGCATTTATCAGTGGCTTTGGAAATGAACCGACTCAGGGCGGCGACCTTTCCGTTGAGACTCTGCAATTCCCTCTTCGTTCTAGGAGCTTTAACTTCTTTCAAGGCAGTAATTTGAGCTGGACTAGCCTCAATGCCCCTAGCACTGACGATGAAACCTAAGAACTTTCCGGACTCGACCCCAAATGTACATTTCAGAGGGTTAAGTTTCATTCTGTATTTCCGGAGGACTGCGAACATTTCTGCTAGGTGTTCAATGTGATCCGCTACTTTCCTGGACTTCACTAACATGTCGTCGACGTAGACTTCCATAGTTTTGCCCAATTGCGGTTTGAACATAGCATTAACAAGTCTTTGGTAGGTTGCCCCTGCATTTTTCAATCCGAAGGGCATAACTCTGTAGCAATAAAGTCCAACATCTGTGATAAAGCTTGTATCTTCCTGATCTGGCTCGTGCATCATGATTTGGTTATAACCGGAGTAGGCATCCATGAAAGACAACAGTTCATGTCCCGCAGTTCCGTCTACCAGTTGATCGATCCTGGGTAATGGGAAACAATCTTTGGGGCAAGCCTTGTTTAGATCAGAAAAATCAATGCACACTCTCCATTTTCCATTAGCTTTCTTGACCAACACAGGATTTGAAACCCAATTCGGATATGTAGATTCTTTGATGAAGTTATTTTCCATGAGTCGATCAACTTCTTCTTTTAATGCTGCTGACCTTTCTGGACCTTGGGTCCTTCTTTTCTGTTTAACTGGCGTAAACTTTGGGTCAATATTCAGAGCGTGTACTGCAACTTCTGGGGATATTCCACACATATCGGCATGAGTCCAAGCAAAGTCATCCAGATTTGCTTTCAGGAAAGATATCAAGATATTCTGAATTGACACATTAAGCTGTGAACCCACATTTAACACCTTATTTGGGTCCTTCGGGTCAACAGGTACCGGAACTGTCGTTTCCACCGGTACAACTCTATTCTCCCCTGCACTGGCTTTTCTGGGATCCATTTCTTTCCGTGCCCCGCTGTGCTCTCCAGTGCAGGGTCCGCCCCGTAATTGCTACAAGGCTGGTTCCTTGATGCGGACTGGGGTTGCCGCATCCTTTCCCATTTCTCTTTTTCTTGACTCTCGCAGCTCTGTCAAATAACATTCTCGCGCAGCATTTTGATCCCCTTTTATAACTCCTACTCCATTGTTAGTAGGGAATTTAATAGTGAGGCACCACGGGGCTAGGATAGCTTTGAATGCTGCGAGTGTTGGACGGCCAAGAAAAGCATTATAAACAGAAAACTCATCGACAATCACAAATGTTTGCTTGCGGACCACTTTCCTTTCTGCTTCCCCAAGTTCTACAAGCAGATCGATGGTCCCAATTGGTTGCTTTGGCTCCCCAGTGAAGCCAGCGATCTTCAGTGATGAGGCTTGTACATCAATCATAGGGATTTTCATCTGGTCAAATGTCTTCTTGAAGAGGATATTGCATGATGCTCCGCAGTCAATGAGGACTCTTCTGACAATGGCCGGTCCAATACCAGCCGAGATGACCAAGGGATCTAGGGTAGGAGCTTCTATACCTGTGGAATCTCTGGCTCTGAAAACAATATCATCGCTGAAAGTTTTCTGTTGTTTCAGGGGCGTAGTGTCTTCTAAAACAAAGACGTCTTCTTCGGCTGGAACATATTTCAAAGCCCTGGAATATCTCTCCATCTCACCCCAGCTCTTGCCAGCTGGGTGAGGCCCTCCTGTAATGACATTGATAACGGGCCTTCCAGATTCATGTCCCGTAGCTTTCTCACCTGTCCTGGGCTGATGAATAGGAACCTGTTGCCCCTGACTTGACGATGCAGGATTGTTGCTATTCTTCTTCACAAATTGCTGCAGTTTGTTCTCTCTTAGCAACTCTTCAATCAGATTTTTCAACTGACGGCATTCATCAGTTTCATGACCGGGTTGATTGTGGAAGCGACAGAATTTCCCACTCTGTATGGCTTTTTTCCCGGTCCTCAAAGGGATAGGTTTAGGGAAATCGACGGAATCTTTAGTGGCCAGGTAGATGTGCTCCGGTGTATGTGATAATGGAGTATATTCTGATGACTTGAAGGATCGGGGCTTCTTCAGGTTACCCTGTTTCTTCCCATTATTATTCTCCCTTTTTTGCCCCACCGATTCATTCTTGCGTGGAGCGACAGTGTTGTCTTCTGCTTTCTCTAACACTGTCTTTACTGGTAAAGGACGGCTTTCCAGGCGAATGAATTCATCTGCTTTTTTGTAGAACTTTTCGAGAGAGGTTGGCTCCTTCATATTTAACCATTTCCCAAATTCGCTTGACTTATCAATAGCCCTCATCAGATAAGTCAATATCATTCGTGGTTCAGCATTTTCCACCTCAGCCAGTGCTATATTAAAGCGGTTCAAGAAGGATCTGATAGACTCCCCAGGATTCTGCTCCAAACTCGATAGTGACATAATGTCCTTGGCCTTCGAAGCATATAGTCTAAACTGCTCCTTGAATTTTCTGGTCAAGTCTGAAAACTGATCGATAGATCGGACTGGCAACTTGGTGAACCATAGTAGAGCCACACCTTCCAGGTATACGGGGAAATATCGACATTTTATTTCGTCAGAGGCCCTGGCACCTGTCATGTGCCAATCATATTTATACAAGAACTCATTCGGATCACTTGTCCCTTTGTAAGCTGGAATAGTCGGAGGGACAAACTTCCTTGGAAATTCCGCCTTCAAGATTTTTTCAGTGAACGGAGTTTTACTTGGAGCGAAACCCCATTCCTTCTCATCTTCAACCCTTTGCATACTTTCTTTCATGATCTGTCGGACCATTCCAGAAAGATATTCCTCATCATGCCGAGTTCTAGATCCACCAGCCTCAGGAACTGCCTGCTCAAAGGGACTAGTAGCCCTTTCAGGAGCATTCCTTTCACTAACATCATGAATGTTGCCAGCACGGTTCCTTTCATTACAAGCTGGTTGATTGTTTGCCCCAATTAAATCGTTCAATTTATTCAGAATCAGAGCATTCTGGGCGCTTTGAGCCTCTAATTGTGCATTTTGGGCGTTTATCTGCTGGTTTAGCCCTAGAATCACAGCATCCAACTCCGCTTTCGTAACTCCAACAGACGGAGTGGGTTGATTAGGTACAGGGGAAGCGGAGGTTCCCTCTTGAATGTTTCCAGATCTGATAGATCTACTTTTCCTTCCAGGAGCCATAATCTCAGATAGACTTCTGGTTTTTAAGGAAATTCTTTCTTCAAATCTCTGTGAAGCAATGATGACAGTTTTCCTGAGTTCAATTCTCAGTGAAAGCACCAAAAATGTTAACGCTAAAATGTGAACGCTAACACCCCGGTGTGTAAAGTGTAGTTGTGAAAGCACCACCCGATAGATCGGGAAAGAATTACAAGCAAGTAATAGCAGAAAAGCAGTAAACAACAACGATTTTATAGTGGTTCGGCTTAAGGGTATAGCCTACGTCCACTCTAAGTACTTTTATTAATAATCCCGTTACAAACTGATATAATTCTTCTCAAGTACAATACACTTCAAGTTACAAGTGATTTGGAACAAGTCTTAAGCTTCAATGTCGATTAAAGTTCTTAGATTCATGTTGAAGATGTGTGGTTTCTTCGTGAATTTCTTTGATGTATTCCTCTAATCTTGGAAGCTCTAAGTGTTGATGAAGTTCTCAATGCAGCAAAGTAACGGTGTGTGAAGAGAATGCGCCAAAAGTCCTTTGAATGTTGGAGATGGGTGCCTATTTATAGAGAGTTCTGATTCTGAAATTTACCAAGTCCTAAACCGCGGCCGACTCAAGTTAAGACGCAGCCGACTTAAGTTGAGTCGTGACCGGTCTAAGGTCGCCTCCGAGTCAACACCACCTCTTCTCGGTAATGTGGCATCGGACTTACATTCAGTGGCCTTGGGTCGTGAACGACTTAACATAGGTCATAGGTCGGTCGCGACTTAGGTGTAGTTCATGATCTTGTCCCTGTCCTAAGTGGTTAGATCGGTAAATTCTCTGGATGGTTAGGTCGTCTTCTGTCTTAAGTCGGCATGCTACTCAAGCTCCTTAGGTCGGTATCCCTTCGTGCCTTAGGTCGGTCTCCCTGATAAGGCAGTTAGGTCGGCAACCAGTTAAGTCGGCAATCTCCCTAGACTGTTAAGTCGGTATCTATGTTGAGTCAGTAGCCTCATTGAAGTGTTAGGTCGACAACCCTTTGAATCTTAGGTCGGCACCCCTGTTGAGCCTTAGGTCGGCACCCTTGTTGAGCCTTAGGTCGGCACCCTTGTTGAGCCTTAGGTCGGCATCTCCTTGAGTCGCAGAGTCTAAACCGAGGCGGAGTTAACATCGAGCAAGTACTAAGTCGCTACTACTACCACAACTAGCCTAGGTCGCTCCACTAGGTACCTCCACATGATTGAGTCGCTTACCACTCTCCCCTAGGTCGCCCACGACTTAGTAACCCGCTCAGATAAGACCAAGTGCAATCAAGATGAGCCGTAGCTCTTATCCCTTAGGTCGCTCGCGACCTACGACCTACCCTTAGGTCGTTCGCGACCTACGACTTAGCCCATATTTTCCCTATAAATACTCCACCTACTCCAACAAAAAAGGGACTTTGGCTGATTTCTAGAACGCCTATACTGTGCTGATTTCTCGACTCATCCGATACTTCAAACGCGAAAGACACTTCAACGAACTTTAATAAGAGATCTAATACCTTCAACATGAATTTCAAGAATTATCCTACATCCGAGTTCTAGGTATTTGTCTAAGTGGTGTTGTAATCGGAGATTGTTGTATAAGTTGTAATTGAATCAGCAGTAAAGGAGATTAAAGTGGACGTTGGCTTAACTTGAAGCCGAACCACTATAAAACAGTTGTCTATTTACTGTTTTTTCTTTGACTTTTCTACTTACTTCTAATTCCCGTATTGACGGGTGGTGTTTTCACTTTATCTCTACTTGACACCAGGGTGTTAGCGTTCAATTTTAGCTTTAACACCAAATCAATATCAAATTGACCTCCCAATTTATTTTCAAAACAACAAATAAAAATTCAAATTAATTCTCAAAATTATTTCAAACATCAAATTTATTATCTTCTGAAACAAATTCTTTCTTTTAAATTTATTCAATTTTCTAAAACTAGTTTTGTTTATACCAAAATTGGGCATAACACTCTTTGGAAGTTTTTGAAGGTATAATAAATGAAGAATGTAATTTGAAAATGAGGATTATCTAACAAAAATTCCAAATAACAGTAATGTAAATGCGAAGACAAGCAATTTATAGTGGTTCGACGTGTTGCCTACGTCCACTATGAAGTTTTTGCAATTTTGTTGATTCTCTTTCAACGTTTACAAGTGATTACAGCGAGCAACAGCAAGTTACAACTGCAAATTCGAAATCAAGAGCAAGAAAATGATGTAAGATGATGGAGATCTCGATCCGGCAGAGTCTTGGCGCTTCAGAATCCAAAAGATCCCTTTTCTGTAGGCTCTGGGGCACTATTTATAGGCGTAGGAGGCTGAGATTTCGCTCAAACTTCGGGAGACTCATTCTGGCACATGAGTGGGCCCATGCGACTAATCTCAGGAAGTTTCAACTCGATTGGCGAATGATACGAAGCCATTTCGTATCGATCAAGATGACGCCCAATCGAGCTGAAATTTGGTGGAGACATTCTCCATTATGTATGTAAGCTCCTATGAAAATTTCATGGCATTTGGATCAGTGGATCGTGAGATATGGTCGATACGAAATGGGGTTCTTCGGTGGCTGATTGGTTCGAATCGATCATTTCGTATCGATGCCTTCGAACCAGTCTTCTCGTGTGGATCTCTAATGACATGGCTCGTGCACTTTGCCTCAATCCGGTCTTCACTCCGAGTTGACCGTGTCGACTCCATGTATTTCGCCCCATTCATATCTAGGAATGACACATCATCCAGGCTTCATTGACTCAATGGATTCGAAGAAAGCATCATTATGGATTCGAACAACAGTTCCATCGATCAATACGAAGTAGCGAAGGCTGATGGATAAGAAGTAAGCATCATCTGATGGGTTCGGACCAGTAGGGCCAGATGGATGCGAGACTGATGGATGCGAAGGTGTCACACTCTAAACCGAGACGATGTCAGTGGATTCGAAGGAAGGCTCAAACATGGATACGAAATGCTCTGCCCAGATGGGTTCGAAGGGAGGTTCCTTTCATGGATACGAAGTCCATCGATACGAATGCGATGGAGTCGAACACTGCCGACTTGTTCGATACGAAGTGCTAGGACCTGATCGATGCGAATACGATCGATACGAACTTGACATATTTCGGTGGATACAAAATCCATCGAGTTGAAACAGATGGATACGAAATGAGGCAATCTGATGGATACGAAAACACGGTCTTCCCCTTCAACTTACATCCATCATAACTTGAGCATACGAACTCGGATTAACTTGAAACTTGGAACGTCGGCTCTTTGACTCTTCTTGCCTTGTCTTATCAATTATAGCTAGATCTGGACCAGGTCAAAATTCATCGATATCCATAGCGAACCTGTGTATGCTCAATATCTAGGAAGAGTAATCCTTGGTATCTTGACCTTGCCAAAAGGTGGGATAACATTTGCCCCCCAAAGTGCGTCCTATGGAAACATGACGTGCCTTGAAAAGTTGCAGTTTCTCTCGCAACAATTGTCGTATTTTCGTCAAAAGTTGTACTCTGTACTATTGTGACTGACTGCTGTGTGATAGCGATCAACCGATTATCGTCGTAATCGTTATGAGACGAGAACTCAATCCATGCGAATGTTGAAAATTGAATATTAGTCTGACATATAAATATGTTTGTTAATTTGACTCCCGTTAACGTTGCGTGTTCACGAGTCGTCATCAGTATTTCTCTTTGTTGAATCTCGTATCGATCCTCTCCTGAATCGATGTGAGATTTGAGTTGCAACAATGTTTGGCAGTAGTTTTATGGAGTTCCTTCGCATCGATCCTCTCCTGAATCGATATGGAAGCTCGAAAGATTGACTTTGCATCGATAAATTAAGAATTCGGCGGATGCCAAATGCTTGTTCAAATCGATGCTCATGTATAAGCTATGATGGATACGAAATTGTTTTTCGTATCAATGTGAGGTGGATGGAGTTGTCAACTCACTGAAACAAACATGAGCTTCAAATCGATGGGACTCATTGTCTTTGGTCATCTTCATCGCTCACGTCGAATAGATGGATCCATCGTCTATTTTGAATCGATAGAAATTTTTGGTGATGGATTCGAAACTACCGTTCAACTCGACGTGATAGTGGACCTGTAATGACCGGTTGCATCTTACCAGGATACGAATCGTCCCTGTTTCTCCTTGGACCCATATAAATACTTAGGGCATAGCCATTTTTTCTCTTTTTACTTTTTACTGCCTTCTTCGTCTTTCGCATCGATCTAGTAACTTGAGAAAGGAGAACTGTGTCGTGCCTTCGACTCGATCAAATTCAGCCCTTCAAATTTTTGAATCCCCATTCTAAATTAGGTAAATAATTATGAATCCAAGCAACAAAGCTATTTCAGATCCGCTTTTTCATCATCGATTATCCACTCTGGTGATTGGTAAAGCCAGATCTGGCCTGAAGTTCATTGGTCATAGCAATGTTAATGTAAATTGGAGAAGAAAGAGTGGAAAAGGCAAAAGTAAATTGATCTGGGGGCTTGCGTTCGAACCAATGAAGGCAGCTATGTTTTTCTCTAGATTTCACATCGATCCCTGGGATACTCTAGCGGGAGTGATGCAGCTCGTACCGACGGCTATGGAGATGGATCGTATCGATACGAAATGATCGATACAAAACATAGGTTACTGATCGATTCGAAGTTCTCGGCTTTAGATCGATACGAACATTATCTTTATGATCGATACGAATAGTATCGACTCGGACGTAATCCGTGTTAAGCTGAGAGCTTCCTGATCGGTACGAACCATGTAGCCAAGGATCAACTCGAAATCATCTCATTTTGATCGATACGAACTCCTGCCTTGACCATCGATTCGAAATGTGACCCGGTATCGATTCGAAGTTGCACCTAGATGGATTCGAATGAGCTTCCTACCATCGATTCGAAACATTCTACGATGGATACGAAAATTTGACACTCTTTTTGCATGATTCCGACGAGCTTCATTCTTGCATATGTGGACTTGATAATTAAACTGCATATTCGACCACCTTTCGAAGCTCGTTGATGGAACTAGAACTTAACACCGTGACAACGAACTTTAACTCGAATCGATCACGAACATCTGGATGATACAGCAGTGACGATCAGCGATGACGGTCACTCCTGCTGGACTCTGACTATCTTTGTCACTTGCAAGTTTTCTTTAATTTTGCAAAATCTTTTTAAGTAATGCACAGCACTTCACAACACACACTCTTACACGTGGGGAATACACGGGTTTTTTATCGCCTAACGATAATTTCTCATAAGTTAGCCAGTTATGGAACCATCAAGTTCACAGCCATAAGAAATTCAAAGTACAACCCCTACGAGACTTGAAATTCCGGACATTGAGCCCGAAATCATTGGTCCAGCCCCGGACGAATCACCCGATGCATCTTTCATCGCCAATCCATCAGACTCCATTCGATCCAACGTCTCTGAAGATATGCTAGGGAGAATATGCCTAAGGCAAGGCCTGTCAATGGACGACGAATTATTGCCGGGCCTAAATGATAGACCACACAATCTGCCAGAGGGATACACCGCGTTCAATCATCATGCGTATGCGGCTGGAACGCTCCCTCCATTCAATGAGTATATAAGGAAAGTATTGTCTTTTTTGGGGATCGCTCCATCTCAGCTACACCAAAATGGATATGCTTCAGTGAATAGCTTGTTCATCGTCTTCATGGAGTATCTTCATCGACCACTGATCCCGACTGAGATAAGATATCTGTTCAACTTCAAAAGCCGAAATGATAACCCATCCTTTACATTCTTGGAGGCAGTGAGGAACTGTCAAGTGGTCACCGGGTCCTGGACCAGGCTGAGCTACTACAAGACGGAGTAGTTTCACGTTAGATGTCCTCCAGGGTTCGCCCGGCGTTGGTTATTCATACGTGAGTATAACCGAGTTCTCAAATAATTACTAAGGCCATTGCAATTGAAATGAAACTTATATCTTTTCCTTTTTACAGCAATAATTCAACGACCCGAAGGTGAACACTTCAAGGAGATAGTGCGGGTGCTCCAAGAAGTCCCGAGTGAAGATAGGGATATTGAATTGCTCTTGACGGATAGGAATCTTCGGACTCTTGGGTTGATCGAACGAAGGAGGAGTATAAAGTTTGACGGAGCACTAAGGACCGCCTTGAAAAAACGAATCTTCGGACTCTTGTGATAACCTTCAACTACATAACCTCTGGGCTCGTACATCTCGGAGAAGGGTGTTAAGCTAAGAAAATAAATTCTCCGCCACCAACATAGACCTATTTGAAAGAAATCTGCTTTATATCTCAAAATGTAATGTTAGACACGTAACCATACAAGTCTGTTACGGGTTCGAACAGAACCGAAGGCACTTCAAAAGAAGCGCTTGCAATCCGGGTATTCACAATCCCGATCGAATTTCCCATCACAAAGGAAATCTCCATACCGTAGCTAACGGTGCAGAGACAATCGATAGGTCATCCTATCGTTTTCACAAATATCCAATCTTCAACACCGATCATCAATGCTCTCCAATACGTCGTATCACTATTCGGAATGGGTAATCCGAATAACGAGCGCAATAATTTAAAAATAAGTGTAGCATTCAATTTCAACCAATTCACAACAAATAGTCATTTAAGGGTCAATATTGATAGTCGGTTATTTAACTCCATCAAAATTCATAACATAACCTGATTACAAATAATTTTCCAAATTATTTATTTTCAAAAATAACTTTACAAGCTATAATTTCCGCACTTCAACCATTTGAATACAAATTTCAAATCACTTTTCACCTTTACAACTTTCATTTCAAAATGGTTCATTTAAACCAATCAAATAAATCCTTACTGATTTATTAAATATACGTTCCAAATCCGTAAATTTATTTCCACACTTTTAAAAATAAAACAATGTTTATCTTTAAACAAATCTCTCTTATAAATTTCCATTGTGAATTTAAATTTTCAGATATCCACTGATATATGATTTTCAAATCGATTTCAAATATTCACCTTCTATTTATTTTTAAAAGATATAATCTCAAAACATTCACTTCATATTGGAAAAAAAATTCCATACTTATTCAACAATAAGTAATTCACAAATCCAATTATTTCCAACATTTTGAAAACATTCAATATACTTAAATCACAAATAAGTATAAATTTTATTCTTTAAGAAAAACATTCTCGTAAACACATTTATTTGGACCAAAACAAATGATACGTAAAACATCTTTACGACAATCCAAAATCGCTAGTATAGGGATTTTAAATTTAAGATATATAGATAAACCCCAATACTATACAAAACTTTTCCTTTCCGAAATCATTTACTATAACAATAGTGTTATAGTCCACCATTTCCTTCTATTTCTCGAAAACGTCTATTTCAACAATGAATGTTGAAACCTATGGTTTCGATACTTAATACATTTTAAAACATTTTTTGAATCGTTTTAAGTCTATTTAAAATATCACTTTCCCAAAACATTTCATTAATATATTATTCACTGTCCAAAATCGTGAACATACTTCGTTAACCAAATTCAACTTCTACATATTTTATTTAAAGGATTATCCACTGTCCCAAAATCGTGGATATACTTCATTAACTAAATTCAATTTCTACATATTTTATTTAAAGGATTATCCACTGTCCCAAAATCGTGGATATATCTCCTTTAATAAGCTATAATAATTAAACTTATTAAAATAAGTCGATTTTGGATTTACAAAACAACGTTTATAAATTCCATTTATACCTTATAACAACTTCAACTTATAAAACCACTTTATTAACAAATTCTTTCCATATCCCATTTACACACCAAAATCCAATTTATAAGTTAATTACTTATAAATCTTTTATTTTACAAATCTATTCATTTTATAACTTCACAATTTATAAATCTATAGATTTCATCCACTTATGAAATCCATTTATATTTCATTTTAACACTTATAAATACTCATTTTATAATTCCAACATTTTAATTTATAAATATCAATTTTATAAATATTTTATATAATTCATTTATAATAATTCAAAAAATCCCAATTTAAACCGTTTTATAAATTAATCAACTACTCATTTCAAAAATCGCATTTCGGTTATATTTCACAAAAATCATAATTTTTATAACATAAAAATTTCAACGTTTATTTATTTAAAAGGAATCAATTCCAAAATTAAATTTTATTATGAATTCTCAACTTAATTTTTCAAAAATCAAATTTTATTTATTTTCGGCATCTAACGATACCAAAAATATATTTACCTAAAATTTAGCCTTTAACGATTTCAATCACAAAGATAATCACGTAGATTATAAATAGATCAGCACACAACATTGAAACAAATTCAATCATTTGAGGAATCCAGTTGGATCCCTCCAACCTTTTCCCTGCATCCAAAGATGTTAGCACAATACCAATTCCGCTTCTAGACGGAATATCACGGTATATGGGATTTATAAAATATTATCCGCTATTATGCGGCGCAATAAGGACTCATTCGCTATATAATGAGGAAAATCAACTCCAAGTACATATATAATACCAATTCCATACAAGTTGGAATTATCGCGGTATAAGTATTTAATAAATAACCTCTGCTAAATATGCGTCGTATAGGGTCTATTCCAATAAAATAGATAATAACTATCATCGAATCGCACAATCAAACAATTTTAAATCTAACTACTTATAAATCGAAATAATTCGATTGAGTGAGAAGTTCTCACCTTGAGTTTCTGATAACAGTTGTAGCGTTTTATTTCGAATAAAATTAAACGCACATTTAATTTTACCTGAAATTCAAACTAGCTCTAAAGGAATCTAATCCGGGTCCATTGCGTAGGGCTCGACAAAACTATTGCAACGCCATTTGTTTCGTGATTTTTCGACCTCATATGAACAAGTTATGATGTTTTAAACATTTGAACGAATTTATATAATATAATTTTACAACTTTTATTTTATTTATTTTAACCTTTATCAATCTCGGCCGTTTGTTTTCTGTTATTTGCATCGGGGCCGCACGCGGCTATCTTCTTCTTCTCTAGTATACTTCGAACGAGACTGAACCCAAAGCCATCGACCTAGGGTTAATAGCAGCACCTCCCCTACTTCCCTTCACAACGATCTATGACTTTCATCCTGTAACCCATCTCAATGGCTACCCACGGCCCCATGTAAGAGGAGCTCGGTCGCCTCCCTGACCTCAAGATGCATGCACAAATGAGCCCGAACGTGGTCAAATTCCCAGCGATTTGTAGCTTGATTCTCGATCTCCACCGTTGAGATGGTAGATCTCGTTGCGCTCTATCCTTTTGTTGTTTTAACTTTTATGAATCGATCGATGGATCGCAAGAAAAATAAGGAAGAACGAGGATGTATTTCGGCCATTGATAGATGAAAATGGCGGCCTGAAGCTCAAAACCCTAGCTAGGTTTTGTTTTGTGAAAAATAACAAAATGTAGGTCCTTTTATAAAAAATTGAAAACACTATTCATCTTCAAATTTTCTGAACTACAAACGAAGCATGTCGGCTGCCATTTAGGGTTTACCCCATGTTCCGGACATAATGGAATATGTTTCGGAGGCTAATTCGATCATCTTTGTGAGTTACGGCAATAAACGATCAAAATTAAATTAAATCGATTAAACTAATTTCTATGCGTTTTGGCTTGCCCCAGACAAACCCTAAATCCGATTGACACAAAATTTGAAATATTACAATAATTTGACATTACGGATCCAATGAAACTTGTTTCGTCGAAATCCGAGACTGTTTGAAAAATGGCTATTTTAACTCGTCGGTTAAATATTAAAATATTCAATTTTCACAAAATAACTTTTAATTAAATTTGAAAAGTGCACAGACATTGTTCTAATTCCAATATGATTTAATATAACTTTATAAATCATTTTTAATCAAATTAAACCCAATTTCAAATTATTTACGCAATTTCAAATATTAAATTATCGATTTAATTATCCAATTAAATCTAAATATTCGAAAAATAAATTATTCGACTTATAAATTTTACTGGTTGATATTTAAAAATAAATTAAGTATCTGAATTTCAAATGACAGAAATTCTGGGTCGTTACAATATGCTATTCCGGCAAGTTAAGTCGCAAGCAAGATAGGTCGGGAGCAAGTTAAGTCGCAAGTTAGTTAAGTCGTGCAATTCACATTCAAACCGATAAACCTAAGGTCGTCCAAAGCTTCTAGGCCGATCACTTCCACACACTCCTTAACCCGCTAACTCCTCTTCATTCAACAATTGCTTAACTCACAAACTCGCTAACTCCTCTTCATTCAAATCACCTCAGTCCATCATGGATCCAGTGCACTGTTGTGTTCTCGTCGATAACAACGACAACGCGTCCAATGACAACCAAAGATCGATTGTAACATGATTCGTGGTGAAATGCAGCACATGAAATTGGATTAGGGTTGGAAACAGGGGGATTCGCGATTCGACGGTGATTGTGGTTGGATAATGATTGGATTCACTTAGGTAGTGTGATGGAGAAGATGATCAACTGCAGGGTTAGATTAAGTTTGTCTTTGTGAGCTCAGAGAATTCTTCAATGGCGGTTCTGGGTGTTAGTGCAAGTGAAGAAGAAGGATCAACATGAGCGACTTATATACAGGGGCAGTGGAACACGAATCGGCAAGAGCGGCCTAGCTGTCTTATAAGTCGCTCACGACCTAGTGACCTAAAGTACAGGGCTGTTCAACCTGGCATATGAGTTAGTAAGGCCCTTAAGTCGCCCACGACTTAGCATGGTTAAATTGTAGCACACGACCTAGCCCCTAGGCGTGTACTTCGAGGGGCAAGTGTTAACACCTCTTTTTTGTGATTTAGCGACTGAACGACCTAAAAGAAGCCTTGCGACCCAGCGACCTAAAGGACTCAGCGACCGAAAGGATTCAGCGACCTAAAGGCCTCAACGACCTAAAGGATTCAGCGACCTAAGGGTATAGGCAACTTAACGACCTACAGCAGGGCACGACTTAATGACTTAAGTCAAAGAGTGGCTCAACTAGGTTAACGACCTAACGAGTTACAAGGGAAGCGACCTAACGACCTAACGAGTTACAAGGGAAGCGACCTAACGACCTAACGAGTTAGCGTCCTAACGACCTAGTGAGCTCCAGGGTAAAGCCGCATGCACACTGACTCTTCCATTAGGTCGCTTGTGACCTAAGCTAGCCGAGATAACTCCTGCATTACACATACTAAGTCGTTCAAAGCGTGTATCTCGCCAAGGATGGCTCCATTAGGTCGTTAACGACTCATGCTGCCTTAGGATAACTCTTATGTCATAACTCCTTAGGTCGCAACTCATTAGGCCGCTCACGACCTATGACCAGCCCAACCTCTTCTATAAATACCTTATTGCTCCACACTTGAAGAGGGGATTTTTTTCCTAAAAAGCCGAGACTCTGTCACTTTGAAATTCATGCAAGTTGTTCTCCAAGTCTGACAACATCATAACAACTTCAGAGATCAATTCCAGAATGAATCTAACTTCTTCACCGATTCGATCCTACTTTGGAAGCTCAAGTCTTTGAAGTTTGTTGTACTTGAGGTCTAGTTGTAACAAAGTGTACTCAAAGATCATAATAAAAGATATAAAGTGGACGTAGGCTTGACTTTGAGCCAAACCACTATAAAAATTGTCGTCTCTTTTAGTTCCCATACCAACGGGTGGTGCTTTCACTATATCATAACTCACACCGGGGTGTTAGCGTATATTTTTTGCATTAACAATCCGGGCTCCATACCATGATACTACCCTTTTCCAGAAGGAATTGACATACCCTAAAAGGCGCGACCATCACAACCTTGCCGCATCTTTCCTCTTTCGACCATTTCCGAGGTGTGAGGTCCGACGAAGTCTCGCCCATAAAGCTAACATTTCACAAAGTCGTGCTTTGATCAACAAATGATCAGCAGCACTTCGTATGCCACGTTACAAATTTGGGAATGTATCACTAGTAACCATCAACTACATAACCTCTGAGCTCGTACGTCTTAGAGATGGGTATTAAGCTAAGAGAATAAATTCTCTGCCACCAACAGAAATGTATTTGATAGAAACTAGCATTACATCTCAAAGTGTAACGTCAGACACACATCCATACAAGTCTGTTCCGGGATCGAACGAAACCGAAGGCACTTCAAAAGAAGCCCTTGCAAATCCGGGTATTTACTAATTACATCCGGAATCACCATCACAAAGGGTGAAAAAATCTCTATAACGGAGCAACCTGGTGCAGAGACATTCGACAGGTAATCCTTTCGTTTTCGAAAATACCCGGTCTTCAACACCGTCTTCAAATGCAAATCACATTTCGACGTATCGTTATTCGAAATGGGTTTTATGACACAAGGACCTCTCCCGGCAATTCTGAATAATGACCGCTTATTTTTAAAAATAAGTGTTCATTCAGATTTCAAACAAATCACAACAATTTCCACGTTGATCTTCTTAAATAAAAGATCCATCACAATCACAAAGGTTCGATGTGATTTTCGAATGTCCGTTTGGAATCCAACCCTCGGTCGCATCGAAATTCAAATGTCATTTAAAGGCCAATATTGATATTCAGTTATTTAACTATCAATCAACATTCACAACAATCGCCAAGATTTAAATAATTTTTTCCCAATAATTTTTTATTTTTAATATATCTTCGCAAAATATAATTTTATTGCTCCAATCATTTGCAAACAAATTTCAAATCAATTTCCACCTTGCAATCCTTTGAAAACAAATTTCGAATAAATTTTTCCTTATGCGGAAAACATTTCCAGATACTTATTCGTTTCCACTGAAAATCTACCGAGTTTAAATATTTTAAAATAATTTAACATGCTTATCGAAATATACTTTGAGATATTTAAAATAAAACTATTTTGAAACACTTTCTTAAATATTAATTATGAAAGCATTATACTAATATCACATATAACTTTAAGTCCAAACTAATTTTAAAAATAAAATTAGTAGATAGGTATAACTATTTTAAATACCCATTTTCTAAAACAAATATCAATTTAATCTTTGAATAATCACTTCTATAATTAATTAAATAAATCTTTACTTTAAAGATTTTCAAAATAACTCAAGAAAATAATTTCTCCAAAATATTCTTTTTTTAAACATCTCTAGAACTTTTAATTTATATTCGTAAGCTACTTTGAAAACATACCCGGCTTTCGAGGGAAAGTACACCTTCCATTCTAAAATGGTTCATTCAAATCAATTTATAAATCTTTCTGGATTTATTTTAAATTTACATTCCAAATCCGTATATTTCTTTCCAACTTTTTAAAAGTAAAACAATATTTATTTTTAAAACAAATTTCTCTTTCTTTTATCAAATTCCCATTTGTGGATTTTAAATTTTCAAATATCCAAAGATATAAGATTTCAAATGGATTCCCAAATATTTATTATTTTCATCAAATCAATATCAAATTGATTTTCTAATTCATTTTCAAAACGCCAAATCAAATTTCAAATTGATTCTCAAATTTATTTCAAACATCAAATTTATTATCTTTTGAAACAAATTCCTTCTTTTAAATTTATTCAATTTTCTAAAATTAATTTATTATAATTTTCTACTAAATTTCAAAAGTCCAATTTGATTTATTTCTGATATCCTACGATACCAAAAATATATACGGCTAAATTATAGCCTTCAACAGTTTCAATCACAAATAGTCACACACAAATTATAAATAATCAACGCACAATATTGAAACTAATTCAAATATTTGAGGAATCCAGTTGGATCACTCCAACCTATTTTCCCTGCATCCATAGACGTTAGTACAACAATTAAATACCAATTTCACTTCGAGGCAGAATATCGCGGTATATGAGATTTATATAATATCATCCGCTATTATGCGACGCATAGGGTCTAATTCAATTCTACTGATAACAATTTATCGTCCGATCACACACAAATCTAAACTTAACTATCACAATTCAACAATCAATCAATAAATGAAATTTTCCATTATTATAATTTGAGTGAGAAAATCTCACCTTTGCCTATGCATACAATCCATTTTCATTCCCGATTGTTTTTTTCATTGTATTAGACCTCGATTATGCGAACGCCCCGATCATCTCACCATGAAGTTGAATTGGCTGCTCGCAACACCTTCCAGATGATGCTACTGTGCATGAGACAGACGCACGCCATTGCAGCGACTCGCACCAAGCTCGAGATCGTCCCCACCGATGATTGTCGAACATCTCCAGGGTCCTGCTATCGCCGCCCCAACTCACGACAACCTTACTCAAATTGAACTCGAGCGAAACCCTAGTGCCAAATTTCGCCTCGAATAGATTGAAACCCTGGCAGTCGCCTTAAACTGCGCGCGACAATCTTCTTTCCCACTGCAATCGCAATCGGTCGCCGTCTTCTTTTTGAACGAAGCCCCCCATGCATGCGACACTAAACATGCGATTTCGATTGCGAATTTCCTCTATGGATCAGAGATTTTTCGATTTCGGTCATTTTTTTTTTTGATTTTGAAACGAAGAGGGAGAGTGGATTACAGGCACGAATGAGAGTCGATTATCCTCGTTCTGCCATTATTTTGATTTTTAATCTTCGAACGAAAGATAATTTCATTTTTTTTTCGTTTCTTCTGACCTTGGTTGGAATTTAAAATCGGAGGAGGGAGAAGATAGAAAGGAGAGATAGCGTGCTTTTACAAGAAAAAGGGGACAGGATTTGATTCCTTGCGTGAGAAAATAAATTACGTTTTGAAAGGATGGAAGGCGGCTTGACTTGATTTCTGACTTGAATAATATAAATTTTAATATTGAAAACATCTCATTTTAGCAGCTTAAAATTTTGATCTCCTGTCGAGGCGTGCCGCTAGGCGTTTATAATGTTATACCCCTATTCCGAACGTAATGGGAAAGGTTTCCAGTCCAAATTCGATCATATAGAGAAGATAGCCTTTTGAACCCAGTTATTATATTGGATTCGATTTAATATCCATCGCGTTTGCCTATCGTACAATCACATGACAACACCAAATGCAACAAAAATTGAAAATCGATAATAAAACAATAGTACGGATCCAATGGAACTGGTTTCGTCGAAATCCGAGACTGTGCCTCGGAAGGCTATTTTTAAATATCGATAATACTATATAATTCCAAATCTGATCAAAACATTTTCAAATTCAATTCTGAACTTCCATTATCTTCAGTATTATCAATATAGATTTTCTAAGCCTTTGAAATATTTTTAATCAACTTAAAATTGAGGATACAATATTTGCTCAAATTCAATAAATTAAATTCAATAATTAAATTGCCAAATTCATTTTGATATTTGAAATTCAAGTTAAAATAATTTTCAAAAAATTAAATATTTCAATTTCTAATGTTCAAAATTCTGGGTCATCACATTATTTTCATTCAATTGATTTGGCTTTTATGATTAACCTCTGTTACAAAAATTTTAAACAAAATTTATTTTGCTTAACTTGTTTATTATTCATTTTAATTTACTTAAGTTATATATTGGAATGAAATAATGTGTTATACAAGAATAATTTTCCTAATTCAATTATTTCAAGTTTTAAATATTTATTCTAAAATTTTAGATTCATTTTATAATTGAAATCATCCCTGAACATAAATTTAATAGTTAAATTTCCATTTCACTTCTAACCCTTATAGGTAAGTGTATGCGCATATATATCCTACAGCAAATCAAATCCATAATCATAAACTTATATATATTATACATTAAGTCATGCTTAAGAAATTCAGGTCAAATTCATTTTCCAAAACAAAAATATAGCAAAGGTACTAAATGGTCTCTCCACTCTAAAACTCCAAAATGAACGTCGATGATGCTGTAGTGATCACCGAAATTATTTTCCAGCAACAAAGAGTAGAGTGTTGGTTTAAAACTTTTAAAATTCTTTAGAAACGATTTCTATTCGAAAATACTTTTAAATAGTATAACCTAAACTTTTAAAAGCCAAAATTTTAAAATACCAGAAATTGAATTATCAATTTCTTAATTAAATTCATTACAATTCTAAATCAATTTATAAACCGTGTTTCATAATTTCATTTATTTATATCATGTGGAAATAGTCATTGGCTTACAAAGCAATAAATGCAAATCCATAATACCATTTCTAATAACTAATTCGGATAATTATTTACTTTCAGAAAATTTAAACTTATATATATAAGATAAGTATACAAAATTTGTTTCGTTTACCAAATTTGGAAAACAATATTATGTAAATTTTCTCCATTCAAGTGTTTTGGAATTTCTATCGATAACGATGATCAGATGAATCGATCCAAACCCCAAATCAACATTAATAACTCAAACAACACAATATATAAAACATTTTAATATCAATTATAAATACACTCCCTCAGTTGATGATACAAGAATAGATTAAAAGAAGGATAAAAATCCAAATTAGAGGAACCCTAACCAAGAGAATTCTGACTAGAAGATAGGCTTGAAAGGGAGATAAGATAATTGAATTTCAAACTAGGAAGTTGGACGTTCTAATATTAATCGCGAACGACCTTAACCGAGTTTACCGTGACTTCAAGAATAGGATCGTTGCAGAATTCTAGGGAAAATCGACAACCAATCATAAGTCAATTTCCCTGGTCGTCTACTAAAGAAACATTCCGGCATAACAAGAGATAGCTGCATCTAAACCGAGTATACATAAATCTTCGGTGAATCAATGCATATTGTAAAGGAATTTCACCACTTTACAAAACATTATGATTGGAGGGACCATCGTTTAATTATAGAGATCAACCGAAGTGGAGTTATGGGATACTCCATAATTAAGAAAATAAGAATAGGGTGAGACAAGAATGGATTTTAGAATGAAGAGGAAAGTTCCAAAATTCCAAGGAAACCCGAGTCGAAGCGGAAGAGATTAAAGGTCGAACGTAGGCGATTCTTTAATTAAATTTACTATATATGCTAACTTTTTCCCAAACTAGAGCTTTGATACCACATGTATCATCCTGATATTTCAAACCATTCGCATCCGCACATGTCAGACTTGAATTGCTTAAAACATTAGATTGTTAATATATATTTGGGAAAACTCGGCATATACGGTAAATAAATCAATCACAGAATCACAGACACGGAGTAATATAATAATAAGCAGTGGAAACAAATGAATAGTAGATCATGAAGCTACTATATATATAATAGAGTTCAAACAAGATACAACAGAAGTGTCAAATACATAGAAGTCTCGATATAATAGTCAAATAACAAAATCTGAATATATCACCGGAGTCAACTGAATACCGTAAAGCTGAATAGATGTAGTTGGATCTCCCAACGAAGCGCCAGCTCCAAAGGTGAGTCTCAAATGCTGTGACACTCAGTCTGACCCGAGCATAATGCAAATCACAAAACACTCGAGTCTAGATTAATATTCTTATATCAATAAATCCAGCTCAAGTGAAATACAACTAACTTAAAGGATGTTTGGGATACCTATCCTCTAAGGATACATGGAACTATCTACCATGTAGTATAATATGATATTATAATATGTCTGTTAACCCGCCTTTTTACCAGGCCATGGACATGCGGGATTAACATAATCGGTTGCACGTTCGCCAAGGCTGGTGTACGATGGATTCAGTCGACTGGATGGATGGATGACGCAACGTGCTTAGGAGATGGAAATATGATTGGATAAAGATGAATCAACTATGGTTTGGTTCTAGGAAATATGGTTCGGCATTGGCAATCATTCGACATAAATTGATTAGGCAGAAGACCAGTTATGAAATTGGGCAAGGAGAGTATGTTCGGCATTTGTATATGTCCGGCATTTATGTGTGCTCGACACTTAATTATGCTCGGCATGCTAACTATGTTCGACATGAAGATAGGTCCGGCATTTAAGTATGATCGGCATGTTAAGTATATTCGGCATTTGCTTGTGTTCGACATTTAGGTCTGTTCGGCACCTAGTTACGTTCGGCATGATAGTTTGTTCGGCATATTCGGCATTGAAGTACGTCAGGCATTCCTTCACTCGGCATCCTCCACTCGGCATTGAAGTACGTCCGGCATTCCTTCACTCGGCATCCTTCACTCGGCATTTGTACTCGGCATTGAAGTACGTCCGGCATTCCTTCACTCGGCATCCTCCACTCGGCATTTGAACTCAGCATTAAAGTGCGCTCGGCACACCTCACCCCAGCATCGATCGGCATGCATCACTCAAATGCCTCGACCGACATTATTCTATCAGACTTCATTCGGCGTTCTTCCTCCAGACGCTTCGTTCGGCATGGAACGGTTCGGCATTGATGGCTCGGCATTACATGGCTCGGCATATGTGGACCGGCCATAAACTCGGTGGGCCTGAATCACGCAAAGGCCCAACAACTCAGGATTTGCCCATAAATACAGCATGTGGGGGTTCAGAAAAGGGATCCTGATTCTCTCTCCTGCTCTCTAACATTCTATCCCCTAAGGCTAAGGCTAGCCTATCACTTTGTAACTGTAATCGATTGTTACAGCAATAAAAAAGAAATTACTGGAGTGGACGTAGGCCAGAGTTAGTCGAACCACTATAAATTCCGTGTCTTTACCGCTTTCATTTTAATTTCTATTATTCTTCATATTAAATATCCTCTACATACATCCTACCCGTGAACTGTGATTGTTGTTTGGTACTTTCACTTGGATTTGGGTGTTAGTGAACAATTTAGGCGCTAACATTTTGGTGCTTTCACTGAGAATTGAACTCAGGAATTTTGGAGTTAGAAACTTGGATTTAAAAGAGCAATGGCTAGACCATCAGCAAGGAAGCAAGTAATGGAAAGGAGCAGTCAGGAGGGAAGTCAAGAGGCTTCCTCTAGAGATGGAGCAGGTGGAGCATCCATTTACATCACTAGAGAGGAAATGGAGGCGATGATGAAAAGACAAGAGGAGATGATGCATACTCTTCTCAGACAATTTGCACAAACAGAAAATGCAGGAGCTCAGATCCGTGGAGCGGGATCAGAAGCACTCAACCAACAAGCAGAGGGAATAGCTCGGTAGGGGGCAACCCCCAATCAGCAAACAGCTACCAACCTAGATGGATCTAGACTTGGGGGCATACCACCAGGAAATGTTGGACCAACCCATGGAGGGATACCAGACGATGTTGTGCAACCCGGCACCAATAGGAGTGCAGCAGTGCGAGATGAGGAGTATGTGCCAGAATTCCCTCATAAACTCGGGGGGCAGACCAGAGGCGATGGACAAGGATTACATCTTGGGGGCAACGATAGATTAGCGGAGATGGTTAGACGGGCTATGAGAGGTGGATTGGTAAATAGAGACTTGGAGGATGTAAATAGGAGTCCCTTTACTCCTACTATCAGGTAAGCTAGGAACCCACCCGAATTTAAGATACCAAATTTGGAAATGTATAATGGGAAGGCGGATCCAACGGTTCATCTGAAGAAATACATAAGGCATATGGAGGTACTGGGGGCATCGGATGAGGTCAAGGCTCGATGCTTCCCATTGTATTTGACAGATATCGCAGCTATGTGGTTTAGACAGTTGGAGAATGGTTCTATCGGCACATGGACGGAGCTAATTGAGAGGTTTATGAGATAGTTTCGGGTCCACATAGTTAGACCCAAGAACGTGATGACTCTGATATCTATGAAACAATGGAAAGAGGAATCGCTCAGGGACTTCTTAACCAGATTCAACGCAGCAGTAGCCTCAGTGGATCGACCCGATCCGTCAATGGTTTTGACGGCAGCTGTCTCGGGAATCGCGGATAACTCGGATTTCAAAATATCATTGGAACGGGACCCACCGAGGGATCTCGGGGAGTTCTATCATGAGGCGGAAAGGTTCTTGAGATAGGAGGATGCGCAGGCCGAGAGAGCAGGGAGAGAGGCTGAAGCTTATGCAGTGAGGGGTGGAGGTCCATCCAGGGAGGATCTAAGTAAAGATGATAAAGGAAAAAGGAAAACGAATGGAAATGGTGGCACTTCGAAGAAACCTCGGAGGGAGTTAAAGTTTTCTTCTTACACAGATTTAACTGAGACTCTAGAAAGGATTTACTTGGACACTTGAGGGCGGCTCCAATACCGAAGGCCAGCAAAGAGAGAGCCTTCAGAATACGAACGGACATCGGGAAAGCATTGCCTATTCCATGAGCTGGATGGGCACAACACAAACGATTGTAGGCATTTGAGGGATATTATTGAGAAGCATGTAAGGAATGGTCACCTACAACAATATGTCAGGAATCGAACTTCGGCAGGGGAGCAAGAGCAGCCACCACCTACCTCTAGCAACGGCGGCATTGGGTCCGGTCAACGCCGGTTTACTATCAACTAAACAGGTTCATGTTTTTTAATAAGTAATAGAACCCAAAGTAATACGGCTAGGTCACTTACACACGTACGGGATTGAGGACGGTCCCTAGGCGTGCTCTGAGATGACTGAAAACCATACTACTTGAGTCTATGAAATTCTGCTTTCTTTCTAGTTTTCTGCAAACTTTGGTTCTCTCTTTCGTATTTCAGATATTTACTTTTCTTTGGTATGGTTTTGGAGTTTGTATTGAACTCCCGATTTGGTTGGTTTTTTCTTGGTTTCCCATTCGGGTTTGGATGTTTGATTTTTGATATGGATTTCTGGTTTTATATTTGGTTTTGGATCAATGTAATAAACAGTTCAGGTTTTATAATTACTGTCCCAACCGGAGAGACGGGGCAATGGTCACAAGTTACGAGTCCCTTCGCCGGAGAGCGAAGAAATGGACTCGGGCAGAATATAAAAAGTCCTTGACCGGAGAGTCGAGGCCGGAGAATATAAAAAGTCCTTGACCGGAGAGTCGAGGCCGGAGAATATAAAAAGTTCTTGACCGGAGAGCCGAGGCCGGAGAATATAAAAAGTCTTTGACCGGAGAGTCGAGGCCGGAGGATATAAAAAGTCCTTGACCGGAGAGTCGAGGCCGGAGAATATCAAAATCCTTAACCCGATTGCTGAGGCCGGTGAATATCAAAGTCTTTGACCGGAGAGTCGAGGCCGGAGAACATATAAGCCCGTGATGGAAAAGTCAAGGCTGGAACAGGATAACACGACCCGGCGAGGTCTACAAAATCAAGATTAAGCCCGAGAGGTCGTGGATTTGATGATATGGTTACAAAAAGGATGTGGACTTTGGATATCAAATTTGAGGCTATTCAAAACACACCTTCCAATAGCAAGGCATGTTTTGGGGGGCAAGTGTTAACCCGCCTTTTTACCAGGCCATGGACATGCGGGATTAACATAATCGGTTGCACGTTCGCCAAGGCTGGTGTACGATGGATTCAGTCGACTGGATGGATGGATGACGCAACGTGCTTAGGAGATGGAAATATGATTGGATAAAGATGAATCAACTATGGTTTGGGTCTAGGAAATATGGTTCGGCATTGGCAATCATTCGGCATAAATTGATTAGGCAGAAGACCAGTTATGAAATTGGGCAAGGAGAGTATGTTCGGCATTTGTATATGTCCGGCATTTATGTGTGCTCGGCACTTAATTATGCTCGGCATGCTAACTATGTTCGACATGGAGATAGGTCCGGTATTTATGTATGATCGGCATGTTAAGTATATTCGGCATTTGCTTGTGTTCGGCATTTAGGTCTGTTCGGCACCCAGTTACGTTCGGCATGATAGTTTGTTCGGCCTATTCGGCATTGAAGTACGTCCGGCATTCCTTCACTCGGCATCCTCCACTCGGCATTTGTACTCGGCATTGAAGTACGTCCGGCATTCCTTCACTCGGCATCCTCCACTCGGCATTTGAACTCAGCATTAAAGTGCGCTCGACACACCTTACCCCAACATCGATCGGCAAGCACCACTCAAATGCCTCGACCGACATTATTCTATCAGACTTCGTTCGGCGTTCTTCCTCCAGACGCTTCGTTCGGCATGGAACGGTTCGGCATTGATCGCTCGGCATTACATGGCTCGGCATATGTCGACCGGCCATAAACTCGGTGGGCCTGAATCACACAAAGGCCCAACAACTCAGGATTTGCCTATAAATACAGCACGTAGGGGTTCAGAAAAGAGATCCTGATTCTCTCTCCTACTCTCTAACTTTCTATCCCCTAAGGCTAAGGCTAGCCTATCATTTTGTAACTGTAATCGATTGTTACAGCAATAAAAAGGAAATTACTGGAGTGGACGTAAGCCAGAGTTAGCCGAACCACTATAAATTCCGTGTCTTTACCGCTTTCATTTTAATTTCTGTTATTCTTCATATTAAATATCCTCTACATACATCCTACCCGTGAACTGTGATTGTTGTTTGGTACTTTCACTTGGATTTGGGTGTTAGTGACCAATTTTGGTGCTAACAATGTCTATAGTGAAGTAAAAGTATTAAAATAACATTAAGGCATTACCCATATCCCCTTGACACATTTCATAATGTCATAGTCCATATAGTACCGTAATACTTCCATAAACTGGGGGCTACTAGAGGACACTCCATAGATATGACACAAATTGTAACGACCTGCCTTTCATTCCATAGAAACATGCATCATCATTAAGAAAGAAAGAGGTAGAAATAAAATAGATAGATGATAGAACCAAACAATATCAGAATCTCACAGCGGAAACAGAACAAAATATAATATATCACATAGATATTACATAGTCTATGCATCAGAGTTACACAGATTTCAACAACATTTCACATTAGATAGTTATAAAGATACGTCTATTCCATTACATTCCAATACATAGATGAAAACTTCAACACAGTGGAAATAGATAGATAGAGTTACGTTTGGACTCCTGCTCCACGCTATCCAATATTCGTCAAGCCAAAACCAGATCACTTGGCTACACATAAAAATTTGAGTACGCAATAGTTTAAGAAAAACAGAAATAAACTCCGGGTCAGACATGGGTCTGGTGTGAGTAAACGGGATAAAGTTATTTAACTTTAAAATCATTCGGAAACAAAGTTATCATGTAAGTCTTCCCACACATAAACATGGGTAAATTTTTACCTTATGCTAACTAAAACATTTGTTAGGAAATCCAGTAACATTATAATAGGGCCTAGGGTTTTCGAAAAAACTAGAAAATTGTCGAAATTGTTACATTTATTAAATTCCAGCTTACATAGGTATACAATCAAATCCGTGGGAACTTATTGGAGATTGGATTCCATACAATAGCAGGGCTACTGGGGTACAGCCCGTTACAGTATGTGGCTTAGATCACAGTACCGAGGATCCACCCTAAATCCCCTACAACACAAGGTCAGAACCAACCCTTACTGGATAGTTCCGAGCAAGACAACCCCATAGTTGGCTGCAGACCAACTTCCCACTAAGCTGAATAAAAAGTGACCTCCAGACAGGGGTAAATCTCGTCCTACTTGAGCGCGACTCACATAGCCTTGTTGCACCTACAATGTTTTAGCCACTCCTGGTTGATGAGGCTTGAAGCTACGATTACCTTTAGAACACATCTATCTTAGAATGCTCATCGTCCACCTAACGATGTTCTGAAAGCATTCAATCCATGCAAGTTCATTCCGGGTTCGAACGAAACCGAAGGAATTATCTGTTTACACTCATTTTGGAATCACCCTTAGAGTTAACGACAATTACCCTTGCACTTTGAAATTGCATCTCGAACGTGAAAGCACTATCTCCATTATACTCATATTGGAATAACCCTCAGATTTTTTAATGTCAAATATTTCTTACACTTCGAGCCTTCAACTTGATCTTCACTTGACTTCACGACCTAATGTTTAACTTGGATCGATGTGGGTTTCGTATAATCAAATTTGATACTCGATCCCGGTCTCATCGAAATCTAAACGTATCTTAAAGGCCAAGTTGTTTGAGGTTAAAAATTCAATTCAATTTGATTCAATTCATTGAATTCACACAGCATTTAACACAGATAAATATCACACATCTATCACTGATATACCTAATATCACACCATAGAATATCACAACATATCATCCAATTTAGATATTCTACACAAACAATCATCCACAAACAGGAATTATTAATCCATGTTATAATTAATTTAATTTATTTAAATTAAGATAATTACTTAGGAATTAATCACCTAATCCTGCCCAATTTATCATTAATTAATTACAAACAAATTAATTAATGATCACCTCAATTAATCTTTCCCTCAATTAATCATCCTTGATTAATTATCCTTTAATTTCTTTATCAATCAATTAGTTAACCTCTAATCACAGATTAATTGTCCTTTAACTATTAATTAACAAACCTTAATTATTAATCAATATCTCTCAGTACAAATTAATTAATCCATAATTACTCTTATAATCAATTAATTAATCGTTAATTAACTGATTAATTATCCCTTAATTATTAGTTAATAAACCATAACTATTTATCAATAACCTTAATAACAAATTAATTAATCCTTAATCACCAGTTGATTATTCCTTAATTGGCAGTTAATCAATCGTTAATTAACAGTTAACCCATCTTTAATTAATCTTCAATTACAGATTAATTATCTTTTAAATTATTAATTAATAAATCATAATTATTAATTAGTAGAACTTAATTACAAATTAAGTATTTCTTTAATTACCTTAATTAACAACTCTCTAATTACTTAATTAATCAATCTTAATTACTTGATTAATTAATTAATTACACTTAATTACTTAATTAATTAATCTTTAGTCAATGATTAATAATCAATAATTATCTAATTATAGATTTTTAATTACACATAATTAACCTTTAACTAATTAACTTATAACCCTTAATTATTTATTAATTACACCAATTAATTACTCTTAGTTAATTACTTAATTAATCATTTATAATTAATAATCAAATTAATTAATTATATTCAATTTCTTAATTAACTTAATTAATCTCAAGACATTAAATCCATAATTATTCTAGGATAAAACATTTTCTTATTAATGCCTTAATTACCATTAACATTTTTAAAACATTTTATCATTATAATTAACTTTACTTGATTAAATTATTTAATTAAGATTTGAAACAAAATAATCATTTAACTTGATAAATTAAAGTTAACAAAACTTCCTTTAAATACTTTAACATTATCAAGTAGTAGTTTTAATAACTAATTTCAATTTGAATTTAAAACTTGCTTTTATATAAAAATCTTAAAACTTTCATTTTTAACTTAAGTTTAAAATAACTTTAAACTTTACTTAACCAAATTTAAATTAAACAATTTGTAAACTTCCAAACTCAATTGTTAAGGAAAACAATTATTATTGGTGTTAACCTCGTTTTACCCAACGACTCATCTACTTAAGGACTGGACCGACTCATCTACTCAAGGACTGGACCGACTCATCTACTCAAGGGAAGGACCGACTCATCTACTTAGAGGGATAGGACGACTCAAGGGGTTAGCGGTTCACAAGGTAAGCAGCGACTCAGAGTTGACAACGACTCAGTGGATCAACGACTCAACGAGTTAACGACTTGAAGGAGCAGAGTGGCTTAACTAGTTAACGGCTCACAAGGCAGACCGACTCAACGCATTACCGACTCATCAAAGCTATCGCCTCAGCGACTCAACAAGTCCACGACTCATCGTAAGAAACGACTCAAGAGGATTGACGACCTAAGAAATGACTTAACGACTCATAGCTCAGGATGACTCGTTCACGACTTAAAGCCACTGAGTCGTATTCCATTGCCACAATGCCTGTCCCAATGAGAATTGACTCGCCAACGACTCAGGACTTGGCTTAGAATCCAGCAAAAGAATGGGCTAATGAGAAGACCAAATGCTTAATCAGATAAGCCGGCCACGACTCAACTTGACTCGGCCACGGCTTAGCCTGAGTCGGTCACGACTCATGACTTGGGCGAAAAATTCCTATCCAGATTTGCCTATAAATACATGGCCACCCCCAACATTCAAAGGACTTTTGGCTCATTCATTTCAAGCGCTGTTACTCTGCTGCGTTCTGAACCACTCCAACACCTTCAAGGAACTTCACGAAGAAATCAAACATGTCTAACATGTGTTCAAAGATTTGGATCGACATTGAAGTTTAGGCTACTTGTTCTAAGTCACTTGAAACTCAAAGTGTGTTGTAATCAAAGTGTAACTGCATTGACTTGTAATCAAATCGTCAATAAAGATATTCAAAGTGTACGTAGGCTCTCTCTTAAGCCGAACCACTATAAAATTGCTGTTGTTTACTGCTTTTTCACTATTATCTGCTTATAATCTGTTCCCAAGCTATCGGGTGGTGCTTTCACAATCTCACTTCATACACCGGGGTGTTAGCGTTCAAATTTTAGCGTTAACATTTTTGGTGCTTTCACTGAGAATTGAACTCAGGTGAATTATCATCATTGCTTCACAGAGGTTTGTAGAGAGAATTTCCTTGAAAACCAGAAGTCTATCCGAGATTATGGCTCCTGGAAGGAAGAGTAGATCTGTCAGATCTGGGAATATTCAAGAGGGAACCTCCGCTTCCCCTATATTGAATCAAGCCACTCCAGCTGTCGGAGTTACAAAGGCAGAGCTGGATGCTGCAATCTTAGGGCTGAATCAACAGATAAATGCCCAAAATGCGCAATTCGAGGCTCAGAATGCCCAGAATGCCCTAATTCTGAATAGGTTGAACGATTTTCTTGGGGCAAACCGTCAACCGGCAGGTAATGAAAGGAATTTTGCTGGCAACATTCATGATGCTGAAGAAAGGAATGCTCCTGAAAGGGCTGCTAGCCCCTTTGAACAAACACTTCCTGAAGTTGGTGGATCTAGAACTCGACATGATGAGGAGTATCTTTCTGGGATGGTCCGACAAATCATGAAAGAGGGTATGCAGAGGGTTGAGGACGAGAAAGAATGGGGTTTTGCCCCAAGTAAAACTCCATTTACTGAGAAAATCTTAAAGGCTGAATTCCCAAGGAAGTTTGTCCCTCCAACCATTCCGTCTTACAAAGGAACAAGTGATCCGAACGAATTCTTGTATAAGTATGATTGGCACATGACAGGTGCCAGGGCTTCTAATGAAATAAAGTGCCGATATTTTCCTGTATACCTGGAAGGTGTAGCTCTGCTTTGGTTCACCAAGCTGCCAGTCCGATCTATCAATCAGTTTTCCGACTTAACCCGGAAGTTCAAGGAGCAGTCCAGACAATATGCTTCAAAAGCCAAAGATATTATGTCATTGTCAAGTTTAGAACAGAATCCGGGTGAAACTATCAGATCTTTCTTGAATCGCTTTAATATAGCGCTGGCCGAGGTAGACAATGCAGAACCACGGATGATCTTGACCTATCTAATGAGGGCCATCGACAAGTCGAGCGAATTTGGGAAATGGCTAAACATGAAGGAACCAAATTCCCTTGAAAAATTCTATAAAAAAGCAGATGAATTCGTACGCTTGGAAAGCCATCCCGTACCGGTAAAGGCAGTATTGGAAAAAGCTGAAGACAACACTATTGCTCCACGCAAGAATGAATCGGTAGGGCAAAAAAGGGAAAATAACAATGGGAAGAAGCAGAGTAATCTGAAGAAGCCCCGATCCTTCAAGCCATCGGAGTATACTCCTTTATCAGATACGCCGGAGCGTATCTACCTTGCCACTAAAGATTCTGTTGACTTTCCTAAACCTCCTCCTCTAAGGACCGGGAAAAAGGCTATACAGAGTGGGAAGTTCTGCCGCTTCCATAATCAACCCGGTCACGAGACCGACAAATGCCGCTAGTTGAAAATTTTGATTGAAGAGTTACTAAGGGAAAACAAGCTGCAGCAATTTGTGAAAAAGAATAGCAACAATCCTGCTTCATCTAGTCAGGGGCAACAAGCTCCGGCTCATCAGCCTAGGACAAGTGAGAAGGCTGCAGGGCATGAATCTGGAAGGCCCATTATCAATGTCATTACAGGAGGACCTCACCCAGCAGGCAGAAGCTGGGGTGAGATGGAAAGGTATACCCGAGCTTTGAAGTATGTACCGACTGAGGAAGATGTATTCGTTTTGGATGGTGCTATGCCCCTGAAGCAACAAAGAACTTCCGATGATGATATTGTGTTCAAAGCTAGGGATTCCGCAGGTATTGAAGCTCCTACCTTGGATCCCTTAGTCATCTCGGCTGATATCGGGCCAGCTATTGTCAGAAGAGTTCTCATTGATTGTGGCGCATCTTGCAATATCCTCTTCAAGAAAACATTCGACCAAATGAAGATCCCTATGGCTGATGTGCAAGCTTAATCGCAGAAAATCGCTGGTTTCACTGGTGAGCCAAAGCAGCCGGTAGGAACCATTGATTTGTTTGTGGAACTTGGAGAAGGAGAGAGAAAAGTGGTCCGCAAGCAAACTTTTGTGATTGTTAACGAATTTTCTGCTTACAATGCTTTCCTTGGCCGTCCAACTCTCGCAGCATTCAAAATTGTTTTGGCCTCGTGGTGCCTCACCATTAAATTCCCCACAGATAATGGAGTGGGAGTTATAAAAGGGGATCAAAATGCGGGGCGGGAATGTTATCTAACAGAGCTACGAGAGACCAGAAAAAGAGAGATGGGAAAGACTGCGGCAGCCCCAGTCCGCATCAAAGAACCAACCTTGTAGCAATTACAGGGCGGACCCTACACTGGCGAGCACAGCGGAGCAAGGAAAGAGATGGATCCTAGAAAAGTCAGTGCAGGGGAGAATAGAGTGGTACCAGTGGAAATGAAGATACCAATACCTGTTGACCCAAAGGACCCAAACAAGGTGTTGAATGTGGGTTCACAACTTAATGCGTCAGTTCAGAATATCTTAATATCTTTTTTACAGGCAAATTTGGATGCTTTTGCTTGGACTCATGCCGATATGTGCGGAATA
Organism: Allium cepa; assembly: GCA_030765085.1. Taxonomy (NCBI): domain Eukaryota; kingdom Viridiplantae; phylum Streptophyta; class Magnoliopsida; order Asparagales; family Amaryllidaceae; genus Allium; species Allium cepa. The sequence continues at coordinate 432,593,603 of CM060942.1, forward strand.
TCCCCAGAAGTTGCAGTACACGCTCTAAATATTGATCCAAAATTTACACCTGTGAAGCAGGAAAAGAGAACTCAAGGTCCAGAAAGGTCGGCGGCATTAAAAGAAGAAGTTGATCGGCTCATGTAGAATAATTTTATCAAAGAATCTACCTATCCGAATTGGGTTTCAAATCCAGTGCTGGTTAAGAAAGCCAACGGAAAATGGAGAGTATGCATCGATTTCTCAGATCTAAACAAGGCCTGCCCCAAAGACTGATTCCCATTACCCAGAATCGATCAACTGGTAGAGGGAACAGCGGTACACGAATTGTTATCTTTTATGGATGCTTACTCTGGATATAACCAGATCATGATGCATGAGCCAGATCAGGAGGACACGAGCTTTATCACCGACGTTGGTCTTTATTGCTACAGAGTTATGCCCTTCGGGCTAAAGAATGCAGGGGCAACATACCAAAGACTTGTTAATGCTATGTTCAGACCGCAATTGGGCAAGACTATGGAAGTCTACGTCGATGACATGTTAGTAAAGTCTAAGAAAGCAGTGGATCACATAGAACACTTAGCAGACATGTTCGCAGTCCTCCGAAAATACAGAATGAAGCTCAATCCTTTAAAATGTTCATTTGGAGTGGAATCCAGCAAGTTTTTAGGTTTCATCGTTAGCGCTATGGGCATTGAGGCTAGTCCAGCTCAAATTACTGCATTATAGGAAGTCAAAGCTTCTAGAACAAAGAAGGAATTGCAAAGTCTCAATGGAAAAGTCGCCGCCTTGAGTCAGTTCATTTCCAAAGCCACAGATAAATGCATCCCATTCTTTGACGCCCTAAAGAAAGGAAAGAAAAACTTCGATTGGAGTCCCGAATGCCAAAAAGCCTTTGATGAATTGATTCGCCATATGGAAACGCCTCCAATACTTTCTAGGCCTGGCGATGGCGAGGATCTTCTTATATACTTGGCAGTATCATCTCATGCTTTAAGTGCAGCGCTGATACGAGAAGACAAGAGGATTCAACATCCAGTTTACTATATCAGCAAAAGACTCACTGGGGCAGAGATGAATTACTCTAAGTTGGAAAAACTCGCCTATTGCCTACTAATTGCATCTAGGAAATTGAGGCAATATTTTCAAGCTCATCCTATCATAGTCCTCACTGATCAACCTTTAAAGCAAGTCCTGTTTCGCCCTGAGACTTCGGGTCGTCTTCTAAAATGGAATATTGAACTCAGTCAATATGACATCACTTATCATCCCCAAAAAGCAATCAATGGACAAGCTTTAGCGGATTTCATCGCAGAATTCACAGATAAGGGTAATAGTGAGGAGGAAACGGTCGATGATTCCCCAATCCAATGGAAGTTATATGTCGATGGTGCGAGAAATGACTACTGTTCTGGAGCCGGAGTTGTACTTGAGACTCCTGAAGGCCGATCATTATGCTATGCACTAAGATTGGAATTTCCTTCAACAAACAATGAAGCAGAATATGAAGCCCTTATCGCTGGCTTAAAGATTGCTAAAGAATTAAACATCCGAGCGTTACAGATATTCAGTGATTCTCAGCTTATTGTATGCCAAGTCAAAAAGGAATTCCAAGCAAAAGGGGGGAATCTGCCCGCCTACTTGTCAAAGGCTTGGAAACTCCTGAGTGATTTCGACCATTACATGATAAGTCAAATTCCTCGAGAAGAATCCATTTCAATCAAGCAGAAAACGAAAAGCTACAGCTTGAAGCGCTAGATCTCCTTGATGAAAAAAGAGATGAGGCTAATCTCAGAATTGCAGATCATCAGCAAAGGATAGCCAGACATTTCAATTCCAAAGTTCGCCAACGCAGCTTTGAGATTGGAGACCTAGTCCTGAAGAGAATTATGACAGTGATAGGTGTGTTTGGGCCAAATTGGGAAGGACCATATGTCATAGGTCAGAAGCTTCTTGACGGCACATTCAAACTCACTACTGTTGAAGGAGATCAAATTCCAAGGGCATGGAACAGCAATCATTTGCGTCCATACTTTACTTGAAAATTTTGTTGAAATATTGTAAAAAGAATTATGAATGTATGATTCTTGTAATTAAAGGCAATTGTAAAACTGATGCAAGTAAATAATGAAAAAATATAAAGTGGATGTAGGCCCAATTTCCTGGCCGAACCACTATAAATCTTGTGTTCCTTATTATTATTACATGTTTGCTTTATTTTCGATATAAAAAGTACATAGAATGTATTGTTGAAATGTCGATTTAAATTTTTGCAGACAATGGAAGTGAAACTTGCACATAATAAGACCAAGTGATTCTCGCCAAATTTCAAGTCACAAAAGCTCCGAATTCAAATCCTAGATAGGAAGTATTTCAATTGAACGGCCTATGATTTCGACAGAAAAGGGCCTTTGCTAATAAATTGAGATCGTTTGAACAAACAAACATCCAATTAAGAAGCTAATGCTCGTTCTCACGAACTTTCCTGACAATGAAGTACACTTCCTTGGATTAAACAAGTTACTTGTAAGAAAAGGGAATGAAGCTTTAAAAAAAAAAAAAGAGGATCGCTGAAAAGGCATAAGCAAGTGGACAAGGGAACAACCAAAGCCATCACCGGCAGCACAAGTCCTCTTCGGAGGCACAACTCTTCGGAGGATAAAGACCTCTAATGGGTCATACGCCACAAAAAAGAAAGTTCTCTACTCAACAAAAAAGATTGGAGGAGTCATGACCCTCCAACCATGAGAGAGTAACTTCCAGGCGATGAAAACCCTCTCTGAGGCACATTTCACCAGGAGTTGAAGTGTAATGACCGCTCTTCAGAATTTCACTTCACCAGAGTTGAAATGCAAACAAAATAAAAGCCCTCTCCGGAGGCCCGTTTCACCAGGAGTTGAAGTGTTACGACCGCTCTTCGGAATTTCACTTCACCAGAGTTGAAATGCAAACAAAATAAAAGCCCTCTTCGGAGGCACATTTCACCAGGAGTTGAAGTGTAACAGCCGCTCTTCGGAATTTCACTTCACCAAAGTTGAAATGCATAACAGAAGAAAGACCTCTTCGGAAGCCCACGTTTCACCGAGATTGAAATAAAACTTTCAAGTGTTGAAACGTGAAAAGGCTTTCTTCAAAGGCACAACTCTTTGGAGGTACACGTTTCACCGAGATTGAAATAAAACTTCCAAGTGTTGAAACGTGAAAAATCCCTCCTCAGAGGTACAACCTCCTCCCGGAGACACAATCAAGAAGAAAGACCTCTTCGGAAGCCCACGTTTCACCGAGATTGAAATAAAACTTCCAAGTGTTGAAGCGTGAAAAGGCTTTCTTCAAAGGCACAACTCTTTGGAGGTACACGTTTCACCAAGATTGAAATAAAACTTCCAAGTGTTGAAACGTGAAAAATCCCTCCTCAGAGGTACAAATTTCTATTTAAAAAAAAAAAAAAATCCTTCAGAGGTACAAACTTCCAAGTACCCTTCAGAGGCCCGCTTAACCACAAAGAAGAATTCACTTGGCAAAATGCGTACATAAGCAAAAGAAAAAAGTGATTTCTTCGAAGGACAAAGCATAAAAACTTATATGAAGGAAGTTGTACTCTACAAAAAATTTCTTCAAGAATGAAGTAATTATTCTTCAGAAAATAAGAGTGCAAGTCCCCTCGAAGTATAAAATATTGCAGCAAGCTTATGGTATGGGGGCAACATGGTATAGTTACATACAAAATGGTATAGCTACATCGGTAAAGTACGCTCAAACAACATACCACAAGCTCACTGCAATATCATATAAATAAACTTGTGCAAAAATGAATAATAAATGCATTCTCAAATTCAAACAGGAGTTTATACAAAGGAAGAAGAATCATTTTATTCAACATTATTTTATATACAGGTACAAGTTCCAACAAAAGAAAAGCGGGGGGCCGATACCCGCACAATTATCGACCAGTACATGCAAAAGACAAGAAGCTAAAAGCTGGAGTCTTCATTTCTTCTTGCCACCTTTAGACCCTTTACCCGGCCGAATGGTTAGCTTTTCAGGTCGGTCTGAAGGCATAAGGGAAGAAGGAGAGGGAGGTGCAACTGGTGCAATTTCCGGTTCCTCTTCGGTAGCAATGATTTTCTTCCTCCTCCTCTTCGATGTTCCATGCTTCTTTCTTCTCTTCGAAGAAGACTCACTCCCTGGAGTAACAAGAGCGGACAAAACTACGTCATCAGAAGGAGTCCGCTCCGGAGAAATCTCGCCTCCTTCAAGTCCCTCGTCTTTCTGCTCCTGTGAAGCGATAGGGTCATCTAAGCCATGAAGAGCCTCAATTTGCTCCTCTTGTGACCCGGGCTGTGAAGTAGAAGGAGGAGCCACCTAATGAGACGGAGCAGGGATAACCGGAGGAGGTGAAGTTTGCACAGCACTTGATGTTTCAACTACAGAAGAGGAGAAATTAAAAATATTAGTATCTCCCCAAAAGAAGGGAGATATGGGTTCGTCGAGATTCAAGAAGTAATCGAGAAGCTCATCAAACTTTTGAGGAGTAAGCAGGCAATCCACTTGAATCAGACCAGTGTCAAAATTACCTGAAGATGTCTGCTTCGTTAGTTCAATCTCATAATTTTGAGCCCCAATATCCTCCAAAGCCTCATCATCAGTAGGTGTAATTACCCCGGTTCTTGTAGGAGGCAGCGAATGAGCACTGGAACGTTCTCCTTCCGCCATTCCAGAACGAACTCTGGCGAGTTGCTCTTTTCCCTTGGCAAGAGCGGCGCGGGCATCATCATCAAGATAATGCTCTTCAAGAGCTGACTCAGCGTAGCCAGCACCTTTACCACCGAGCATATCGAGTGCTGCCTCCCAAACTTCAGCTAGTGTAATTTCATACTTAGGGCCTAGAAAGGCAAGGCTGCCACGCCCCAGAATGCTGTGTAGATAAAAATCAAATAATGTGGAGCCAATGTCAGCTTTGGTTGCTTGATGGGCCTCTTCGGCCGCGAGTTTACCAGCAACAGCCTCGTCACGCTCCCTTTCGGCCATAGCAAGTCGATCTTTTAACAACTCTATCTCCAAGCTTTGAGAGCCGGTCTGTTCTCGCAGCTGTAAAGTTTCAACACGATATTCTTCTACGACCTTCTCCTTGTGTGTAAGCTTATCTTCGACTGCCCTTTGACTGGCATGCGCATCTCGTACTTGTTGCTGAAGCATGCTCTCCTTTTGAGAATAGGAAGTAGATGAAGTAGCTAATTCTTCCTTAAGCTTTTCTACTTCCGCTTCCAGCTTTTCATTATAGGAAGCAATACTTCACATTTCGGCGTCATGCTGTTCGAGAGTCTTCTGCCACTCAGCCTTATCGTTCTCCACTATAAGCATGGCCTCGAGATTGGCTCGGTTAACCCTCTGAAGCACGTCGACAAGTTTTTGCCAGTTCGACATTCTTTCAATATCGGTCCTGACAGTATCAAGATTTCGCAGCATAGCCGATTTGTCGAGAGGAACCAAGTCGAGATCAAATCGAACCCCTCTCAGGCATCACTGAGGGAATCGACTTTGAAGAGTGGGAGGACCTTGCCCAACTTGGTATGCGGGCCGGTTGATGATTGTTTGAATGTTGGAACGAACGGGGGCAGGAGATTGAGCAGGAACATTTTGAGAAACCATCGGCATTGTTTCCTCAATAAATTTAGCCCGCTTGCTAAAAGAATCGTCCATGTGACCTTTACCTCTCTCATCGTGAGTCTTTCTTTTTTGAATATCATCATCTCTGTGGGGAGGGTCATGTCTTTCTTGTTCTCTTCGGTGACGTTCTTCATATGCTCGTCTCTCGTCTGCTTTCCTGATGGCCCTCTCTTCATCAGATTCTCTGTAAGAAGGGAGGAAACGCCTATAATCATATTGGCTACGCCTCCCGTAGCGCTGGAAATCATCGTAGTATGAGCTGCTGCGCCCCATTGGAGAATCTGGAATAAAAATAATAAGCTTTAGAAATCTTTAAAGTATAAGAAGATGAATGCGTAGAAGTGCTGAAAAATCCTAAGTGTTGTGTAACGTGTAAACTACACGCATCAAGTTACAGACCACTCTGTGGAGTAGAGGTAGTGATAACTTGAGTCGAAGGAGTTGACATTTGTTGTAGAGAAGATGTCGCCTCAATTACAGAAGAGATAGTTTTGGAAACATCATCTTTGAAAAGTTCTTGAGAAGTCACAATTAAATCGCTCAACCCCTCGAAAACATCATCACCATCATGTTTTTTAGGACTGGCTTTCTCAACTCCTTCGTTAGCAGATCTTCCGGAAGATCGTGGAGGTTCTTCCTCTTCGATAACTGGGGCAAGTACAGATTTGTCAGACGGCCCCGCAGCGCCCTTTGGAATTGAACACTTCACTAGTGGAGTTTCTATAGAGGTTCCTCCCTGCATGTGCTCTTTAGTAGAGACCGGGGCATCAGGAGTTTCCGTCGGAGAATCGGGAATTTCAGTGGGGACTTCACGAGGCTGAGTGAAGCGAGAGGAATGAAGAAGCCCATATTGATGTAAAAATCCATCATTTAACAAAAAATTTATACTCCTCTCTTCTGCCGCCACGGCGTTCAATCTCTCAAAAATTTGCTTATAGCATGGGTCTCTAGAGGGAGGAGGAAGTGGTAAAACAGGAAAAAAGAAGCGAAGTTAGCATTTAGCAACTCGGATTTCGAAAAGTCCAAGAATGGAGAAATAAAAACAGGAAAATCTTACTTCCTACTCTCCTGATGGCATAAAACCCTGGAGGGCAGCGAACAAAGAAATACTGAATTAGAAATCCATGAACGCTTTCAGGAAGATCGGTGATGAGTTTGCGGTTTCGAGCACTCCTTATAACTACGATAGAGGGATGATCTTTAATTTTTGTGAATGAGCAGAAGTAGCAGATTTCCTCAAAGCTCGGTAATCGGTCCAGAACTCTACTAAATAGCACACATAACCCCATCAGAATGGCATGACCATTGGGGTGCAATTGGAATGGAGAGATAGATAATCGAAGCAGGAACTGCTGAAGGAAGTCATTAAAAGGTGGTATGGCACCGCTCAAGCACATTTGGCGATTGACAGCAATAAAGCCAGAAGGGGGCCTATCTGCAGTATCATTTGGCCCCGGCAGTAAGGCATCAGCTTCGGCAATGCCAAACTGGATGAGCAATTGGTTAAACACCCGCTGGTTCAGAGTTGTGGAAGTTCTCTCTGGAGGGTTATCCAACAGGTTGGCTACTGGGAAGACATCTTCAGCCTGACCCATCGGTTCTTCTTGTTGAGATGTCATTCTACACAAGCAACTGGATGTTCAAATGCGAAGGTGCACGTTTCCTAAAAGTGTGAAGTGTTGTGCAGAACTAATGAAAATAAACAAGTAAATATAACTGAAGTTAAGCTAGTTGGCAATTAATCAATTACTAAATTTCAGGACTTGTTAATTTAAAGTTTCAGGTATAGTGTTATTGCAAACTGGTCAATTTCAGCTGACTAATTCAACATTGCTTTAGCACTCTACTTGGATTCGTTGGTTTAAAGTACTTCATTCACGCAATCTATTTAACATTTATCCTCTATTGACTAATCTGTCATTGGATGTGCGCAATCAATGGCAGTATGTTCGTCCCGATTTTCTGTGATTGTTGTATTAAACAAGTTGTATACTTGCAAATTGAAGCAATCTGTAAAACTAAAATACGCAACAAAGTTTAGCAGGTTAAAGTCCAAACAATTCAATATTAAGGCAGTTTATTTCAGCAATTGAAGACAAAGATCGAGTCAGAATTATGCTTCAAAGCAGTATAATGTGATAACTCGTCCACATTTTAAAGATTATGAAGCAAGTTAAGCTAGGTTATTTATGCTCCAAGACATTGAGTCACTGGTTCTCTAAGTCGTAAGGCATAGTAATGGGAAAGATTTTAGTTCGAGGCAGTGTGAAATTCTCCAAGTCCTGTCTCGGCTGCGACTCAAATCCTAGGTTACATCTAATTGAGCCGGTCATAGGTTCATACCACAAGGAGCAACTCGGTGTGAAAAATAGTTCAAGTGCTGAGTCGTTCACGACTTATGACTTGAGTCGTTCATGGCCTATGGCTTAAGTCGTTCACGGCAGATGATTTGAGTCGTTCGCGGTTCAAAGGATGAGTCGTGGTGAAGATCTAAGGGGCTGAGTCGCTCGTGCAATCAAAAAACCAATTAGGCCGTATGAATCCAAAATCATTTCCTCAACCGGTCGTCCACTCTCCAACCGATTAAACCGTTAAGGGTCATTTCATCTCTTCCAAATCCACCACTTTCTCAGTAAAACCTATTATTTCTCTACACCAACAAATCGCCCAAGACAGATTCGAATCGCCTCAGGTCCATCGTACATCCAACACGTAGCTGAGCTCTCATAAGCCGCAACAACATAGCTAATGACGATTGGAAACCAATCGCAGCTTGGCTCGAGGATGCAACGCGACGCATGACGTAGGTTTAGAATCAGAGGATGGGGATTCACGATTTAACGGCAAACATGGTTGGACAAATATTGAATTCACTTACGCAATGTAATAGCAAGGATAAGTCGTCAACTGATTAGCTCGGAAATGCCTTCGAAGGTTCGGAGAAGTATTAATGGCAGATGCGTCTTAAGAGATAGGTATTGAGAAGAAGGAGGTAAGAGTGACGACTCAAGTCTTTTATAGCTGTGAGCAGTGAAAGTTGAATCGGCACACGAGACAGGATGAGTCGAAGCACACGACCTACGACTTAGGCGTGTACTTCGAGGGTCAAGTGTTAACCTCGTTTTACCCAACGACTCATCTACTTAAGGACTGGACCGACTCATCTATTCAAGGACTGGACCGACTCATCTACTCAAGGGAAGGACCGACTCATCTACTTAGAGGGATAGGATGACTCAAGGGGTTAACGGTTCACAAGGTAAGCAGCGACTCAGAGTTGACAACGACTCAGTGGATCAACGACTCAACGAGTTAACGACTTGAAGGAGCAGAGTGGCTTAACTAGTTAACGGCTCACAAGGCAGACCGACTCAATGCATTACCGACTCATCAAAGCTATCGCCTCAGCGACTCAACAAGTCCACGACTCATCGTAAGAAACGACTCAAGAGGATTGACGATCTAAGAAATGACTTAACGACTCATAGCTCAGGATGACTCGTCCGCGACTTAAAGTCACTTAGTCGTATTCCATTGCCACAATGCCTGTCCCAATGAGAATTGACTCGCCAACGACTCAGGACTTGGCTTAGAATCCAGCAAAAGAATAGGCTAGTGAGAAGACCAAATGCTTAATCAGATAAGCCGGCCACGACTCAACTTGACTCGGCCACGGCTTAGCCTGAGTCGGTCACGACTCAGGACTTGGGCGAAAAATTCCTATCCAGATTTTCCTATAAATACATGGCCACCCCCAACATTCAAAGGACTTTTGGCTCATTCATTTCAAGCGCTGTTACTCTGCTGCGTTCTGAACCACTCCAACACCTTCAAGGAACTTCACGAAGAAATCAAACATGTCTAACATGTGTTCAATGATTTGGATCGACATTGAAGTTTAGGCTACTTGTTCTAAGTCACTTGAAACTCAAAGTGTGTTGTAATCAAAGTGTAACTGCATTGACTTGTAATAAATTGTCAATAAAGATATTCAAAGTGGACGTAGGCTCTCTCTTAAGCCGAACCACTATAAAATTGCTGTTGTTTACTGCTTTTTCACTATTATCTGCTTATAATCTGTTCCCGAGCTATCGGGTGGTGCTTTCACAATCTCACTTCATACACCGGGGTGTTAGCGTTCAAATTTTAGCGTTAACAATTGGTAAAGTAAATTATATAAGAAAGTTTTAACTAAACTTATTTTTAAATTTCAAAAACTTTGATTTTAAACTTTTTAAAATCTGTTCCTCACTTAACTTCGGGTCAAACCGAAAGACCACTCGGGTCTGACAACAGTTAACCACCTTCTTCCCATTATTTCAAAACATAGATTTAATTTTAACTTTTAAAAACCTACAGGCTTAACCCCACAAACCACTCAAGTATAAAACCGAGTCACCACCTTTAAAAACTCGATCCCACCTTCGAGTCAAAACCCAACCCCAAACAGCAGACATCAAATCTTCCATGTGCACCTACACAACCAACTACAATGACGGTGACCATCGCCATAACCTCCAACACAATGACCATCACCCTTGAATCAGTCCTCAATCATCAAATCACTAGCATGAGCCTCAAATCAAAATTTGGAAACTCAAATGAAACTGGTACAGAAACCATTACCAGAAAAAATGATCGCATCCACGTCTCCGAACATCGAAGCTGCTGCAACTTCGGCCATGCTAGGCTGAAACCCCACGTTGCCATTTCCTAAAATCCCAAGCCACTCGATCACCAAGAGGTGTTTTAGAAATTCTGTTTCCAGAATTCGACCAAATTAGGGTTAAAAACTAAATCGTCTCACCGCCGATGCCACGACGATCTCAAACCCCATCAGCCATTTTTGCCGAACCCCCTGAACTTTCCCCTACCTCCAGCCAAGTTCTCGATCGCCCTAGATCTCCTTGCCACTAGAATTTTCCCCAAAACCAATTTCCAGTCAATCCCAAAATGCACATTCATTCCAACACTAAAAATTTTGATTTTTGTTTTAAAAATCCTAATTTTCAAAATATATTCAAGCTATAGACATGAGTAAGAAATCCATGATGATGGATTTTCACATATTCTTAAGTCCTCTACTCTTCTTACTACTTACAAGATAATTACAAAAATTTCTTACTTAAATAAAAATTTTAAACCTTAATCTATACCTTTGCAAACAGGTTTTGTTTGAAACCCAAATCCTAACAGTAATTCAATAAAAAGATATTGAATTTTGATTTTTATTTTGAACTCGGTAACATGGAAAAGGAGAAGATTGACATGCACAATTCACACATAAACAAACATATGGCACACTTGTTTATACATATGCAAAGCATCAGTTATCTCAGAATTTCACAAGCAATAAACATGCATTTACTTAAACTTTTAAATTAAATGTTTACTCATAGATTTAAAAAAGCAGAGGCTTGATTTCTAGGATTCAAAAACTAGAAGACTTGAAACTTTGAATTTTTGAAGGAATTACTTGAAACGGACATGGTTTGATCTAGATGATGTGTAAAACTGGGGATCCGATGCTCTGAAACCAGTTGTTAAGAAGATTGCTTGACACTTTACTTTAGATTGCATTCGATAATTTGATACGGGCTTTAAGATAAATGGTTTATATGGTTTTGAAAAATGCTTTGTAGGTTTGGTTTCATATCTAAAAAAAATGTTTACAGGCTTGAGGATAAAACAGTTTACCGGGTTTTGATTTTGATTTGAGGAAGTGATCACTTGAAAATGGTTTTATAGATTTTGGAGTAGAGCTATTTTGATTTGATTATGAGAATATTTCAGGTTTTGATTTTTTAATTTTCTGGTTTTGAAGAATAGTTTTTACATGGTTTTGAATCTTTTAGATATGAAGATAGAAAAGAGATGGGAAAAGAAAAGATATAAGTTTATATGATGTAATTTAGGATTTACTTAAAATTAAGGAAAATAAAAATCTAATCATGCTAGTTGTTCAAATGCTAACATTTGTCATTACCCATTTTTAATTAACTTACACAAGTATTTTCAAGCTTTAATAACCTAACACTTGTAATTATTTCATTTTTATTTATTTTTAAAAGATATAAAAGTTTTTATATTTAATTTTTCCTAATTAATAAATACCTTTGTAAATTAATAAATACTTTTCTAAATTTATATAAATAAAACCTTTAGAATAAAATAAAATAAAACTAGTTATAATTTAAAAAAAATCATATATAATATATTAAATTCATTTTAAAATGTTAATATAAAACTTTTGTATTTATTTTACAAATTAATAAACACTATCTTAATTTATATAAATAATTTTTTTAAGGAAAATAAATCTTATTTTAAATAGAAACTTATTCATATATTTTTATATCCAAAATATTTCAAAATAATTATCCGTTAAATTCAAATTTAAAACCAAATTTTAAATTAAATTTCAAATTCAAAATCAACAAATATGTATATTAATTTAGACAAACACTTTATTAACTGAAAATAATAATTCTATTTTAAAATCCATTTTTACCTATATTTAAAAAATATCACATTATTAATTATTTATTGAAATAAGTAACAATTTTACCAATTTTAAATAATTTTAATAAGGAGATTATCACATTTTAAATTCCTTGAAATTCCGGGATGTCAAATTCCTCCCCTCTTTAAAGAATCTCGTCCCCGAAATTTAAAACAAAGATAATCCAAAAACTTTTATGTCTTTTCAATAATTCAAGCATCCATATTAGCCATACATTATCAACCAAAAAACATTTCACCTAAATAAATAGTTTATTGGAACAAACAATTCATTCAAACAAATATCACTAGCTATGCTGACACAATTTTGGATAACCCTTCCTTAACTACTCAGAGTTTCCCAAGACTAGGTAGCACGTGACAGGTGCTGGTCTTTGTGACCAACACTGTTGATGACGAAGACGAGCCGGAGGCTTTTGCATATTGTTTTCTTACTATATGTACTGGATGTTCCGCTGTTGTATGATTCTCTGAGTGATATGTACTGAGGCTTGTTATATTGACTTTTCAGATTGTTGTACCAAACTACTATGAGTTTATATAATGAGATTCTGTTCTATGGAACTTCACTATGTATACTTTCTATTGTATTTTATCCATGCGCTGTGAGTAATACGATAGACTATTTTGTTTTACTTTATCCTTGACTATCGTCCATGGCTGTCTGCACACCTTTCAGCGCACCATTCCCTTGTTTAGTGCGGGAGTCATGGGCGGTCGTCGCATTTGGTATCAGAGCTTTGGTTAATCGATTTTAGCCAACGCTCGCTGACGTAACTACATATGAGAGATGTAATTGTATTTTTATGGATGATTACTATATATAATATAGTAGCTTAGAAGGATTTGAACTCCTTATGTAGTTGTTTCTCGAGGTATATTAATCATTTCTTTGAGATATTAGGAATGAGTCGAAGAGGGAATCCAGCTGCTAGGGGAGGCCGTGCTATTGAGGGGGCTGCTGATTATGCTTCTATGTTCGAGGCTATGATGACTTTGATCATGAGAAGGATGCCAGCTCCGGGGCCATCGGTAGATGTTGGAGTTCAAGTTCAAGCCCCAAGACCAGTGGATTTTGCTAAGTTGTGTAAGGACTATACTGCTCTTGGAGGAAAGGTTTTCTTGGGAACTGAATCAACCATTGAAGTTCAGAGATGGATTGATGCTTGTAGAAGGATTTTTGGTGATTTGGGAATTGAGGATGCAACTAAGAGAAAGCTTGCATCAAGACAGCTTCAAGGAAGAGCTTCTGATTGGTGGAATTCTATCACCATTGATACTCTAAGGGAAGAGATTACTTGGGAGCAATTCCAAGTCAGATTTGAAGCTAAGTTCATTTCTACAGCTCAGAAGTCTGTTTTGTTCAAGAAGTTTGTAGAGCTCAAGCAAGGTGGGAGACCAGTTCTTGAGTATGTTTCTGAGTTTGAAGCCTTGTCCAAGTATGCTCGGTCGTATATTGAATCTCCATATCAGAAGAATGAGAAGTTTGTGACAGGATTAGACACTTATCTTGGGAGGCAGTTAGTGGGTCATCTGGACGATCCATTTGAGAAGCTTGTGGAGAAAGCTCTCAGGCGTGAGAGTTTGTTTCCTAAAGGAGAATCTGTTGTTGCTGTAACAAAGGAAGAGTCTAAACAATGGCAAGGTGAAAACAAGAAGAGGAAACAACAACAGGGTAAGGATGGTTGGAAAAAGAAGTTGAAGAGTGAAGTGACCTGCTACAATTGTCAGCAGAAGGGTCATCTCTCCAAAGATTGCAAGAATTCTAAGGTCCCAGGGAAGTGCTACAACTGTGGTAAGCCGGGGCATATCAAGAAGAATTGTGCAGAACCGAGGAAGGACAAGCAGATTGTGCAAGCTTATGCTTTGGGGGCTGTGCCATCGTCTTTGAGAGCTCCTACTGCCGAAGAGAAAGGAAAGAGTGTGGTGGTTCAAGGTACTCATTCCATTTGTGGTGTTCCAGTTAGAGTGTTATTTGATACTGGGGCGTCGCACTCCTTTGTTTGTAGTGAACTTGTAGGCAGGTTGGAGTTGGAACCGGATATTGTGGATAGACCATTAGTGGTGACTAATCCAGTTGGGGGTTCGTCTTGTATGTGTATGGTATGCCGTGGTCTAGTTGTATTGAGTCATGATTGCTCTTTTGTTTGTGATTGTTTTGTTCTGAACTTTGCGGGGTTCAGAATTATTTTGGGTATGAACTGGCTTAGGAAGTATGCGGCAAGGGTTGATTGTAAGAGGCTGGAGGTGACAATCGAGAATGTGGAGGGGCGAAAGGTTGTGATACGATGTAAGCATGAGGAAGGTGTCTTCATGAGCTTCATGTATTCGCTAGTTGTTCCACGGGATGGACTGTCATCGGTGCCTATTGTGAATGGATTTGAGGATGTCTTTGACAAGTTCAAAGGGTTACCGCCGCATAGAGAGATCGAGTTTCGCATCGATCTAGTTGAGGGAGCCAGACCTGTTGTGATGCCTCTTAGGCGGATGGCGCCTAGGGAACAGCAAGAGTTGAAGGTGCAAGTTGATGACCTTTTACAGAAATGATTCATTCGCCCTAGTGTGTCCGAATGGAGTGCACCAGCTGTGTTTGCAACCAAAGCGGATGGATCGTTGAGGTTGTGTGTGGATTATCGTGAGCTGAATAAAGTGACTAAGAAGAACAAGTATCCATTGCTGAGAATAGATGACTTGTTTGATCATCTTCACGAAGCTAAGGTGTTTTCTCAGATGGATTTGGAAATGGGATTTCACCAGTTAAGAGTGGCTAGGGATAGTGTGCCGAAGACTGCTTTCAGGACACCATCCGATTTCTATGAGTGGCTGGTAATTCCATTTGGATTGACCAATTCACCAGCGTATTTTATGGATCTTATGAATAGAGTATTCAAGGATCAGTTGAACAAATTTATGCTTGTGTTCGTGGAAGATATTCTGATTTATTCCAGAACTGAAGAGGAGCACAAGACGCACTTGCGTATTGTTTTGGAAATTTTGCAGAAACATCAGCTGAAGGCTAAGTTTTCGAAGTGTCACTTCTGGAAGAGTGAAGTGAGGTTCTTAGGTCGTATTATCTCTGGAAATGGAATAGTGGTTGATCCCGCCAAGGTGGCAGCAATCCAGGATTGGGTTAGACCTAAGAATGCATCTGATGTGAGAAGTTTTCTTGGATTGCATGATACCTTCGTCGGTTTATCAAAGACTTTTCCAAGATAGCTGCGCCGTTAACAGGATTGACGAAAAAGAACCAAGTGTTCAGATGGGATGCTAAGTGTGAGCAAGCTTTCGGAATCCTGAAAGAGCGATTGACAAGTGCTCCTATTTTGACTATTCCAAGTGGGAATGATGAGATGGTGGTTTACACCGATGCATGTGCTACTGGACTTGGAGCAGTGCTGATGAAAAAGGATAAAGTTGTTGCGTATGCAAGTCGACAACTGAAGCCGCATGAAAGGAATTGTCCAACTCATGATTTGGAGTTAGCGGCGATTATATTTGCTCTGAAGATGTGGAGACATTACCTATTGGGAGTCCGATTTGAGTTGTTTACAGATCATAAGTCATTGAAGTATCTTTTCTCCCAAAAGGATTTGAATCTTCGGCAGCAACGATGGCTAGAGTTTTTAGCATCATATGATTTTGGTATAGCCTATACTCCGAGAAAGGGTAACGTAGTGGCAGATGCGTTAAGTCGAAGACATGTAGGATTGGGAGCCATGTTTCCAGAATGGAAGAGTCTTGAGTATTTGGCTGGATTTGACTTCAGGCCTAGATGTGAATTGGAACCTGAAATGTTGGCAAACTTATCGATAAGACCTTCTCTTGTGGAAAGAATTGGCAAGAGCCAAAAGCGAGACAATAAGCATATCAAGATTATCCGTGATTTGGAATATGGATTGGATCCAGAAAAGGATAAAGGATTCGAGGTCGATCGAGAGGGTTGGCTTCGAAAGCAAGGACGACTAGTTGTTCCCGATATAGATGAATTGAGAGATGAAGTTCTTAAGGAAAGTCATCACTCGAAGTCGACAATTCATCCAGGATGAAATAAGATGTACCGGGATATGAAGAGAACCTATTATTGGGAAGGTATGAAGAAGGATGATGGAAATTTTATTTTCAAATGCATGAACTGCCAGCTGGTTAAAGCCGAATAGAAGAAGCCATGTGGATTGCTTCAGCCATTAGAAGTTCCAACATGGATGTGGGAGCAAATATCGATGGATTTTGTCGATGGTCTACCGAGAACCAGGGCAGGAAATGAAGGGATTTGGGACATCGTAGATCATTTGACTAAGAGTGAAGATTCATTCCTGTTCGATCAACTAGGACTACATCAAAATTGGCTGAGTTGTATGTTAAGTGGATAGTTCGATTCCATGGTATTCCGAAAAGCATAGTGAGCGACCGAGACCCATTGTTCACTAGTGAATTTTGGAAGAGCTTCCAGGAAGTTTTGGGAACCCAGTTGTTCTTGAGTACAGCTTATCACCCCAAAACAGATGGTCAGACCGAGAGAGTCAACCGAGTTTTGGAAGATCTCCTCAGAGCATGTGTTTTGGACTTCGGAGGATCATGGGAAGATCATCTTCATTTGGTGGAATTTTCATACAATAACAGTTGCCAGTCAAGTGTTGGTATGGCACCGTATGTGGCATTGTATGGAAGACCGTGTAACTCTCCGACATGTTGGTCGGAAGCAGGAGAAAAGACTATACTTGGGCTAGAAATGATTCGACAGACTACGGATTGTATAGAGATCATTCGGCAACGAATGAAGGCAGCCTAAGACCGTCAGAAAAGTTATGCCGATAAGCGTCGTAAGGATTTGGAATTCGACGTAGGAGATATGGTTTTTGTGAAGATTTCTCCACTAAAGAATGTTATTCGATTCGGAATGAAAGGAAAATTGACTCAGAGATTTGTTGGACCATTCCCGATTGTCGAGCGAATTGGAAAGCTCGCTTATAAGTTGGAATTACCAGAAAAGATGTCGGGTGTGCACAATGTTTTTCATGTATCGTATCTACGGAAGTATGTGCACGACCCAAGTACAGTGGTTTCTGCTGATAGCTATGAAGATTTAGAAGTTGATCCAGATGTTAGAAGGCCTCGTAAGCCGCTTCGTGTTATGGAAACTGACAAGAAACAGCTTAGGAGGAAGGTAGTCAAGTTGCTTAAGGTACAATGGAGTGATGATGTTAACGACTGTATATGGAAGGAGGAAGAGAGGATGAAGGCAGCTCATCCTGAACTCTTCGAGGTATGACCCTAAGGTGTCGTGGCATCTCATGAATTTGTAACTTGTTCTAGTCTAAGAATTCTGCATGCTAGGTTAGTAATTGGATGCATGGTTTGTTGATTGCTATGGATGGTAGGCATGCAGAATAGTTTTGATTGTTCTTGTTTGTTTGGAATTTCGGGGGCGAAATTCCTAAGGGGGAGAGATTGTAACGACCCGTATTTTTACGTGTCGATAAATCGTAAATTATTTGCTACTAGGTTGTTAGTATTGTTTGAGTCATCCAGAGTTAGCTCGTGTGACCGAGTTAAGGGTTTTGACGACTTAAGTAATCGGCCGAGTTAAGGAGGTGGCCGACTTAGTAGTTGGCTGACTTAAGATATGAACCAACCTATAGAAGTAAGCAACCTATGGGGATTGACCGACCTAAGGAGTTTGTGACCTAAGGGTTAGTGGTATAGGAGATAGGTCGGATTGACCGAGTTACCGACCTAAGGAGAGTAGGTCATTAGAGCGACTCAGGGAATATCTTAGTGGTTAGGTCGGGTAAGAGGGTTGAGTGATAGGTCGGTAAGTACATTTGTAACCCGTTGAGTCACGTGGGTACTTGAGTCGTTGGGTTGTGGCTGCCGATAGGTCGTTAGGTCGGCATTATAGTTAAGTCGTTAAGCCGCGTTTGTGTTAGGTCGTTGAGTCGTGTAGAGGCTTGAGTCGGTAGGTCGTGTGGTGTCTTGAGTCGTAGGTCGTTAGGTCGGCAAGGGTTAGGTCGTGGACGACTTAAGGGGACGGTCGACTTAAGGGATTTCCAGCCTATAAATAGAAGTGCCTATCTTCATTTTTGGGATCCGGATTTTGAAGCGACGAACTGCTGCCATTTTGAGAGCTCGTGTACAACACTTCTTCACTTCTTTATTCTACTCTAATCTAGTGCTTCCATCCATCCAAGATCGAAGATCAAGATCAAAGATCTAAGAGCCAAATTTGAAGATCTACATTCTTCGAAGAGGGATTTCACCGTTTGAAGCGGAATCTTGTCGGATCAAGCTAGATTCTTTGCTGTCCAGATCTGGAGTTAGTAGCTTTTGAAGTGTTTAGGTGATTCGGTGAGTGGTGCTTATCTCTCACACGGCCCCAAATGAGTATATTGGATGGGTGGCTTGATTGTGTGTTAAAGATATTGATTTCATGCATTTTCCTTAAGTCTGCATGTAGATCCATCATTCATAAAGTTTTGATATCCATTTTACTACATGTTAACCTATGCTAGTTCGTTCATCAAGATATTACTTAGAATTCATGCTTGTTAGATTTGGACTCTTTATTTACGAAATTACCATTATGGTTATAACTATTTATTTAGATCATGTTTGAATGATTGATTACTTGGATTAATGATTGATTTGATTGATTGCTATAAGTTAGTTAATTGATGATTTGATTTGGACAAGTTGGTCGAAGATGATTCAAAAGCTAAGTGGAAAGGCTCTTGAATAAGGAAAGCTGCTTGTGGCATATGAAGCGGATGAGAAAGCTCATATGGATAGATTTGATGATGATGTTGAGATGGGACTTTGCTATGATGTGATGAAGCGAAGCATGATATTGAGATGGGTCTTTGCTATGGTACGAAGAAGCAAAGCATGATGTGAGATAGCCTTGGTTTAATCCAGACGGGATCATCCCAAGCATGTTGATAACTCGGTGATATGGTTCGAGTTCGTTGATAATGGTTGGCTCGAGAGGTAGCTTGGGCAAGTTTGAGAATAGTCGTCGAGGAGGATTACTAGAAGGCTTGGATTTCATCGTTATTGAAGGTTCTAGCAAACTCAAAGCAAGAGTACATGGGGCGCCCAAACGACTACAGGTAGGTGGTCGGGACACCCAAAAGACTACAGGTAGGTGGTCGAGTACTCTGGGCAGATTCGATAGTCCTAGGCACGGGCTGCGACGCTGTGCGGAGTTATGTCTAGAACCGGGGTTACCATTAGTCCTTGACTTACGGCTGAAAGAATGTGCCGGTCATTCAATTAACCATGACATCGAGGCAATGATAACAGTGATAACCAGAGTCATGGATGCTTGGATACTTTGGATGTATCGTCATTCGGTCTCAAGAGCGATGTTTTGTGGGTGCTTATCTGATCTTGGTTTAGGCCTTGGGGTTTTGTACTTGGAAAACATCGACCTTGACTCGAGTGATGATTGCTTTATTTTAATTGTCTGCTTTGTTACGCTTGTTTCTGCTTAATCGGTCTGGGGGCTATCACTGTAGAAAGAGGTGGAGTGGGATGGTTGGGTTCCAATTCCTTTTTACCCTTTATGCTCTTTTGGTATGTTTGATAGTTGATTTACTGCTCACTAGGACTTTTGTCTGACTCAAGGTTTTATGTTCAACTCTTATTACCTTGGGCTGTTCATCCGTGTTGGGATGGGAAGACTAGGTAGCAGGTGACAGGTGCTGTTCTTAGTGACCAACACTGTTGATGACGAAGACGAGCTGGAGGCTTTTGCATATTGTTTTCTTACTATATGTACTGGATGTTCCGCTATTGTATGATTCTCTGAGTGATATGTAGTGAGGCTTGCTGTATTGACTTTTCAGATTGTTGTACAAAACTATTATGAGTTTATATAATGAGATTCTTGTTAACCCCGTTCTGCCAACGAGTTGAAATCTGGGCCGACTCATCCACTTAAGGTCCTTAACGACTCAGTGGACCTGCTACTCAATAAGCCTTAGCAACTTAAAGAATGGACCGACTCAACTAGTTGCGACTCAATTAGCTGACGAGCTAAGGCTTAAGGCAACTTAGAGGAAAAAACGACTCAAGGGGGGAACAGTTCATGAGACAGGCCGACTCAGTGAATCACCGACTTAACGAGTTAGAGACTTGAAGCCCCAAGCAACTTGAAGATGTCAGCGATTCAGTGGGTACACGATCTAAAAAGTATTGCGACTTAACTGATACGCGACTCATCAAGACTATCGACTAAACGACCTAATTAGTTACCGACTCAACAAGTTCACAACTTAAGGACTCGGGACAGTAAGAAGTTAGAGTTGCACATAGGCCACGACTCACGACTTAGTATGACTCGCCTACAACCTAAAACCACTGAGTCGTAGCCCGCTGTCACAATACTTGTGTCAAAGAGGATTGACTCGTGGACGACTTAGGACTTGTGCTATATCCAGGAGACCGAGGGCGCTCTGATACCAAGCTTGGACTCATCCAGTTAAGTCGTCCACGACCCAACTTGACTCGGCCACGAGTTAACCATGAGTCAAGCACGGCTTACGACTTAAGGAGGAAAACCCCTATAAATACGTGACCACCTCCAACATTCAAGGGACTTTTGGGGGGGATCATTTTTCTTCAAGGCATTGGAACATTACTATCTTCAAAGCAAGCTACACTCCATCACTTCAAGCTCACGCAAGACGCTTAGATAAAAATTCATACAAAGATTCAACACATTCAATCATGGATTCGAAGAACTTTGTTGCATCGAAGTTTTCTCTAGCTACTTGTCTTTTGAATGGGATTGAATTGTAATCGGAAGAGATTGTAATAAGTTGTAAACCAATCAGCAATAAAAGGATTGAAGTGGACGTAGGCTTGATCATAAGCCGAACCACTATAAACTCTGTGTTCATTTACTGCATTTTCTGTTACTTACCGCTATTTCTTGATTCCCGCATTCACAGGTGGTGCTTTCACGTTGTTTCTACACACATCGAGGTGTTAGCGTCAGAATTTCACGTTAACATTTTTGGTGCTTTCACTGAGAACATCGATCTCAGGGTATTTACATCATTGCTTCACCAAACTTTGAGGAAAGAATCTCCGTTAAGACCAGAAGTCTAACAGAAATTATGGCTCCCGGAAGGAAACGTAGATCTGCCAGATCTAATGATGTTCAAGAGAACACCGCCACTTCTCCTCCTCTGAGTCAGACAACTCCAACTGTGGGAGTTACGCGAGCAGAATTGGACGCTGTGGTTTTGGGATTGAAACAACAATTAGAGGCTCAGAATGCTCAGAATACCTTAATATTGAATAAGCTAAATGTTTTGCTCGAGGCTAATCTTCAGCCAACAAATAAAGAAGGAAACTCTGGTGATAGAGCTCAGGATGTTAGAGGGAATACTTCTCAAAGGGCGGTAAGCCCCGTTGAAAGGCCACTTCCTCAGGATGGAGGATCGGGACCTCAACCGACCCTTCGTGAACGATTGTCAAGGAAGAACTCTGAAAGAATGGCTGACGTTTTCCCCGCAGGGCCTGTGGATGATGAAGAGTATTTTTCAGGGATGGTCCGTCAAATCATGAAAGAAAGTATGCGAAAGGACGAGGATGAGAAAGAGTGGGGCTTTGCTCCAAGCAAAACTCCATTCACCGAGAGGATTCTGAAAGCTGAATTCTCGAGAAAATTTGTTCCGCCCACTATTCCAGCTTACAAAGGAACAAGTGATCCTAACGAATTTTTGTATAAGTATGACTGGCATATGACTGGCGCCAGGGCATCCGATGAGATTAAGTGTCGGTACTTCCCGGTGTATTTGGAAGGAGTAGCTTTATTATGGTTTACCTAGCCGGCAGTTAGATCCATTGATCAGTTCTTGGACTTAACTAAGAAGTTCAAGGAGAAGTTTCGGTTGTACGCCTCTAAAGCAAAGGATATAATGTCATTGTCAAGTCTGGAGCAAAACCCAGGAGAATCCATCAAATCGTTTTTGAATCGATTCAATATAGCTTTGGTCGAGGTTGATAATGCTGAGCCACGCATGGTCTTAACATACTTGATGAGGGCAATTGATAAATCGAGCAAGTTTGGAGAATGGTTGAAAATGAAAGAACCAAATTCACTCGATAAATTCTATAAAAAAGCCGATGAGTTCATGCGCTTGGGAAGCCTTCAACCATCGACTAAGGTCGCGTCAGCAGAAACTAAGAATGATAGTAACGCTCCAGACAAAAAGGAATCCAATGCTCAAAAAAGGGGGAATGACGGCGGAAAGAAACAAGGGGATGCAAAGAAGGGTCGAGCTTTCAACTTCACACCCTTGACTGATACCCCTGAAAATATCTTCTTTGCAACCAAAGATAATATCAGTTATCCTACGCCACCTAAGATGAGGTTTGGAGGTAAAATGGAGAAAAGTGGAAGATTGAGTTAGTTTCACAATCAGCCTGGTCATGACACTAACGAATGCCTACACTTGAAGGAAGTAATTGAGCAACTGTTGAAAGAGAACAAGCTCCAACAGTATGTTAAAAGGGGTAGGGACACAACAACCTCATCAGTCCAAAGGCAACAAGTCCCCGCTCACCATCAAAGCTCGAGTGAGAAGGCCGTAGAGCATGAGTCAGACAGGCCTGTCATTAATGTGATAATGGGAGGTCCTCACCCAGCAGGCAGGAGCTGGGGTGAGATGGAAAGGTATGCTCGTGCACTGAAGCATGCACCCACAGAGGAAAGTGTTTTTGTGTTAGAGGATGCTGCGCCATTGAAACAACAGAAAGCTTTCCCTGATGACATCATATTTAGCGCCAGGGACTCTATGGGTATTGAAGCCCCTACGATAGATCCTCTGGTCATTTCTGCCGGTATTGGCCCGGCCACTGTGAGAAGAATTCTGGTCGATTGCGGGGCTTCGTGTAATATTCTCTTCAAGAAAATTTTTGGCCAGATGAAGATACCAATGTCTGACGTTTAGGCTTCGTCATTGAAGATTGCTGGCTTTGTTGGGGAGCCAAAGCAGCCGATTGGGACTATAGACTTGATTGTAGAGCTCGGAAAGGGGCCGAGAAAGGTAGCTCGAAAGCAGACCTTTATAGTTGTTGAAGAATTTTCTGCTTATAATGCTTTCTTGGGCCGACCGACCCTGGCTGCATTCAAAGCTGTTCTCGCCCCATGGTGTCTAACTATAAAATTTCCCACTGATAACGGAATTGGGATAATTAAAGGGGATCAGAACGTGGGACAGGAGTGCTATCTTGCAGAGCTACGTGAAACAAAGAAGAGAGAAATCGAAAAAGATGCGGCGCCTTCAGTCCGCATCAAAGAACGAACCTTGTAGCAACTACAGGTTGGTCCCTGCACTGGCGAACATAGCGGTGCCCGGAGAGAGATGGATCCAAGAAAAGCTAGTGCAGGGGAGAATAGAGTAGTGTCGGTAGAGGTGACAGTGCCGGTACCTGTTGACTTAAAGGACCCAAACAAGGTGCTGAATGTGGGTTCACAACTCAACACTACAGCTCGGAATATTCTGATCTCGTTCTTGAAGGCAAATTTAGATGTATTCGCATGGACTCATGCTGACATGTGCGGAATATCACCAGAGATTGTGGTACACGCTCTCAACATTGATCCAAAGTTCACGCCAGTTAAACAGAAAAGAAGAACTCAAGGTCCAGAGTGGTCAGCAGCGCTGAAAGAAGAAGTCGACCGACCCATGGAGAATGGTTTCGTCAGAGAATCTGTTTACCCGGATTGGGTCTCAAATCCTGTCCTGGTTAAAAAGGCTAATGGGAAGTGGAGAGTATGCATTGACTTCTCAGATCGGAATAAAGCTTGCCCCAAAGACTGTTTCCCGCTGCCTAGAATTGATCAGTTGGTGGACGGAACGGCGGGACATGAATTGTTGTTTTTTATGGATGCTTACTCCGGGTACAATCAGATCATGATGCATGAGCCAGATCAGGAGGACACGAGCTTCATAACAGATGTTGGTCTTTAATGCTACAAAGTCATGCCCTTCGGACTCAAGAATGCGGGGGCAACTTACCAAAGGCTTGTTAGCACCATGTTTAAACCGCAGATCGGAAAGACAATGGAAGTCTATGTCGATGATATGTTGGTAAAGTCAAAGAAAGCAGCGGACCACATGGATCACCTGGCGGAAATGTTTGCGGTCCTCCGGAGATACGGAATGAAGCTTAACCCGTTGAAATGTTCATTCGGAGTGGAGTCCGGAAGGTTTTTGAGATTTATTGTGAGCGCTAGGGGCATTGAGGCTAATCCTGCTCAAATCACTGCCTTGAAGGAGGTCAAAGCTCCTAGAACAAAGAAGGAACTGCAGAGTCTTAATGGAAAAGTTGCTGCTTTGAGCCGATTCATTTCTAAAGCTACTGATAAATGCGTTCCATGCTTTGACGCTCTAAAGAAAGGAAGAAAAAACTTTGATTGGACTCCCGAGTGCCAGAACGCATTTGATGAGCTGGTTCGTCATATGGAAGTGCCTCCAATACTCTCAAAGCCCGACAATGGTGAAGATCTCTACATATATCTGGCAATATCATATCACCCTCTGAGTGCAGGATTGGTTCGAGAAGATACAAGAATCCAGCGGCCAGTATATTACATTAGTAAAAGATTCACTGGGGCAGAGATGAATTACTCGAAGCTGGAGAAACTCGCCTATTGCCTATTGATTGTATCACGGAAATTGAGGCCGTATTTTCAAGCTCATCCCATCAAAGTCCTCACTGATCAACCTCTGAAGCAAGTCCTATTTCGCCCTGAGACTTCGGGCCGTCTTTTAAAGTGGAATATTGAACTCAGTCAATATGACATCACTTACCATCCCTGAAGAGCTATCAACGGACAAGCTTTAGAAGACTTCATTGCAGAATGCACAGATAAAGGTGATAGTGAGGAAGAGGAAACTAATGACGTCCCGGTGAGATGGAAATTATACGTTGATGGTGCAAGGAATGACTACTGTTCTGGGGCAGGGGTTGTCCTTGAAATCCCTGAAGGACGATCATTGTGTTATGCACTGAGGCTGGAATTTCCTTCGACGAATAATGAGGCAGAATATGAAGCTCTCAGTGCAGGTTTGAGAATCGCTAAAGAGCTAAATATCAGAATATTACAGATCTTCAGTGACTCTCATCTTATCGTATGCCAAGTCAAGAAGGAATTCCAAGCTAAAGGAGGAAATCTACCCGCTTATTTGTCAAAGGCCTGGGAGCTTCTTGAGGATTTTGATTATTATTCAATAAGCTATATTCCCCGGGAAGAGAATATGAAGGCAGATTCCCTCGCAAAGTATTCAAGTACTGTTGAAGCTCAACTATTGGGATTAGTCCCCGTAGAAGTCCTGTCAGCACCAAGTACAAACGAGATGGATGTTGATTGGATTATGAATGTATCTCAGGAACAAGAATCATGGATGACTCCAATACTGGACTATCTACTCAGAGGTTCTTTGCCAGAAAATTCGAGAGAAAGACAGAAGCTTCTAAGGAAAGCCTCCAGATATATAGTCCTAGACGGCCGATTGTACAAGCGGGGTTTTTCAATGCCATTACTCCGATGTGTAAGTAAAGATGAAGCCAAGACAATTCTAGCTGAAGTACACGAAGGGGAATGTGGAGATCACACGGGTGGTCAGACATTAGCAAAGAAAATTCTCCGTTATGGATATTTTTGGCCGGAAATTAATCGAGATGCTGCTGCATATTCTCGGAAATGTGACAAGTGCCAGAGATTCGCCAAAATTCCTAGAGCACCTTCCACTGAGCTAACATAGATGGTCATTCCGTGGCCATTTGCCATTTGGGGAATGGATCTCATTGGGCCATTACCGACTGCTAAATCAGGGATTAGATATGCTATTGTTGCAGTTGATTATTTTACTAAATGGGCTGAAGCTGAACCTTTGGCTACTATTACCTCTAAGAAAATGATAAATTTTGTGACTACAAATATCATTTGCAGGTATGGTGTGTCACAGAAAATAATCACAGACAATGGTACTCAATTTGAAAGCGAGGAATTCCAGGACTTCTGCAAACGATTCAAAATCCAGAAGAGTTTTTCAGCAGTGGCTCATCCGCAGGCAAACGGGCAAGTGGAAGAAGTAAACAAAATCATCAAGTCAACCATCAAAAAGCAATTGGAAAAAGCAAAAGGTGGTTGGGTCGATAAGCTACCACTAGCACTATGGGCATACAGAACTACTCATAAAACTGCAACTGGGCACACTCCATTCTCATTGGCATATGGATCAGAAGCAATGATTCCAGTAGAGACGAAAGTCCTTTTACATAGAAGAATTCACTTCGATCAAGCTGAAAATGAAAATCATCAACTTGAGGCACTTGACCTCCTTGATGAAAAAAGAGAAGAGGTTAAGCTCAGAGTTGCGTCTCATCAGCAAAAAATAGCCAGGCATTTCAACTCCAAAATCCGCCAACGCAGCTTTGAAATTGGGGATTTAGTCTTGAAAAGAATTATGACAGCAACAGGAGTGTTCGGGCCAAACTGGGAAGGGCCATATGTCATAGGCAGCAAACTTCTTGATGGCACATTCAAACTCATAACTGTTGAAGGAGATTCAATCCCGAGAGCCTAGAACAGCAATCACTTGCGTCCATATTTTACATAAAAGCTTTACTGAAATGTTGTAAAAGAATTATGAATGTATGATTCTCGTATTGAAAGCTCATGTAAAACCAGTGCGAGTGAATAATGAGAACTATAAAGTGGATGTAGGCCCGACTTTTGACCGAACCACTATAAATCTTGTGTTCTTTACTGTTACATGTCGCTTATTTTATTTCGATAGGTAAAGTACTTCGAATATATTGATGAAATATCGATTTAAATTCGCAGGCAATTTTTTAAAAAAAAAGCAGACTTACCCATCGCAGTACCAAGCAATTGCAATCCTTGGCATCACTCAAAAGCAAGCAAGCTTTAAGCAGCAAAAGACTATAGGGCCGAAGTCCTATATAGGAAGTACTTTAAGCAAACAATGGTTCCGCAGGAGTACATTCCTTTGAGAAGTACTTTAATCAAACCATAGTTCCGCTGGAATACATTCCTTTGGATAAAGCAACCCAATAATAAAATGACGCATGCTTAAAGATGGTACCAAGAGATTACCAATATGGACAACCAGCAAAAAGAAATGGGCATGCTGACCAGCACCAACAAAAGACCTCTTCGGAGGCCCATGTTTCACCAAGATTGAAATAAAACTTCCAAGTGTTGAAACATGGAAAAGCCCTCTTCGGAGGCACAACTCTTCGAAGGATAAAGACCCCTGACGGCTCAAGCCGCAAAATGAGAGTTTTCTTCCTCTATGGGTGAGACGATCGGAGGCACCTTCCCTATGGGAAGGCGAGGCGCTTGTTTACTAGCTGAGACAGTTTGTGTAACGAACGTCCAAGTAACTTGTGTTCGCCCAGGGAGTCCATAAGACGACCAGAGGCACCTTCTTCCCCGCGGAGAGGCAAGGCACTTGTTCACTAATTGAGACAGTTTGCACAACGAACGTCCAAGTAACTTGGTACTGCCCCGTAAATCCATCCAACCATGAGAGAGTAACTCCCAGGCAGTAGCCCCACTCAGAGGAACACATTTCACCGAGATTGAAATAAAACTTCCAAGTGTTGAAGCATGAAAAATCCCTCTTCAGAGGCCCATTTCACCAGGAGCTGAAGTGTAAGAGTCGCTCTTCGGAGGTCCACTTCACCAAGAGTTGAAATGATAAAAAGACCTCTTCGGAGGCACACGTTTCACCGAGATTGAAATGAAACTTCCAAGTGCTGGAACGTGGAAAGCCCTCTTCGGAGGCCCATTTCACCAGGAGCTGAAGTGTAAGAGTCGCTCTTCGGAGGTCAACTTCACCAGGAACTGAAATGATAAAAAGACCTCTTCGGAAGCCCACGTGTCACCGAGATTGAAATAAAACTTCCAAGTGTTGAAACGTGAAAAGGCTCTCTTCAGAGGCACAACTCTTTAGAGGTACACGTTTCACCAAGATTGAAATGAAACTTCCAAGTGTCGAAACGTGAAAAATCCCTCCTCAGAGGTACAACTTTCTAAAGAAGCATTTCATCAAAAATGCGAAAAAAAAGAAGAACAAGAAAGTCCTCTTTAAAGCTACACTTTAGCTCTTGATGGAAGATCGGTTAATCTATATTTAAAAAAAAAGAGACACTTCCTACAAAGACTAGAGTGTTCTTCGGAGGCCCGCTCTACTACATAGGAGAATTCACTTTGTAAAATATATATATATATATATATATGCAAAGAAAAAGTGATATTTCCGAAGGGTAGGGCGTGAGAACTCATACGAAACGAGGAGAACTCTATTTCAAGTAGAATAGTATTCCTCCAAGAACGGAATAAGTATTCTCCAAAAAGAGAAGAGAGTACAAGTCCCCTAGAAATTGAAAGTATTGCAACGAGCTTATGGTATGGGGGCAACATGGTATAACTACATTGGCAAAAGTAATGCTCAAACGACATACCATAAGCCCACTGCAATATTATATAAAGAAACTTGTACAAAAATAAAAAATAAATGCATTCTCAAATACAAACAAGAAGTTTGTACAAATAAAGGATCATTTTATTCAATTCTATTACAATTTCTTACAGATACAAGTTTCGAAATAAAGAAAGCGGGGGCCGGTACCCGCACAATCCCCGACCAGTACGTGCAAAAAACAAAAAGCTAAAAACTAGAATCTTCGTCTTCTTGCCACCTTTGGACCCTTCGCCCGGCCGGATAGTTAGCTTTTTGGGTCGATCTGTAGGCATGAGGGAAGAAGGAGAGGGAGGTACAACTGGTTCAACTTCTGGTTCCTCTTCAGTAGCAATGATGCTCTTCCTACTCTTCTTTGATGTTCCGCGCTTCTTTTTCCTCTTTGAAGAAGATTCACTTCCTGGAGTAACAAGTTTAGACAAAGTTATGTCATCCGAAGGATTCCGCTCCGGAGATATCTCACCTCCCTCAAGTCCTTCGTCCTTTTGCTCTTGCGAAGCAGCTGGGTCATCCAAGCCCCGAAGGGCACCTATTATTTCTTCCTGTGATCCCAGATGAGGAGTAGGAGTGATTGGGGGAGGTAGAGGAACAGTAACTGGAGGTGGAGAAGTTTGAATGACGCTCGGCGCTTTCTCTACAAAGGAAAAGTTAAAAGTGTCAGTATTTCCCGCAAAAAGAGGAGACAATGGCTCGTCGAGATTCAAGAAATAATCAAGAAGCTCGTCAAATCCGTAAGAAACTATCAGGTTGTCCCCCTGAGCATTATTAGGGTTACCTGGAGAAGTTGGTGGTATCACATCAATTTCGTAGTCTAGAGCTTCAGCACTCTCTTGTGGCTCATCTACGGCTTGTGTAATTATGGCTCCGGTATCAGCTTTAGTAGGAATCGGTGTATGAGAGCTAGAACCAGCAATGTCAACATCGACTGAAGTTGAAGGAGGGATAGGGGCAGTCAAAGTTGTTTCTTTTTCTTGATGCACTTCCCCCATCATTTCAACTTGCGATCTAGCAAGTTGCTCCTTCCCTCTAGGAAGAGCTGCGCGAGCTTCGAAGTCTAAATAGTGCGACTCTAGCTCCTCTTTAGTGTGTACGGTGCCTTTAAACATATCAAGCGCGGCTTCCCATACTTCAGCTAGGGTAACCTCATATTTGGGACCCAGAAATGAAAGACTGCCACGCCCTAACACACTTTGCAAATAGAATTCAAATAATGTCGAGCCGAT
This sequence comes from Allium cepa, assembly GCA_030765085.1. Classification (NCBI taxonomy): domain Eukaryota; kingdom Viridiplantae; phylum Streptophyta; class Magnoliopsida; order Asparagales; family Amaryllidaceae; genus Allium; species Allium cepa. The sequence goes on from CM060942.1 coordinate 432,623,526, forward strand.
GTCAGCTTTGGTAGCTTCATGAGATTCTTCAGCTGCAATTCTACCAGCAATAGCCTCATCTCGCTCTCTTTCGACTTTAGGTAGTTGAGCTTTCAATTTTTCAATTATCGCAACATGAAAGCTAGTTTTCCCTCGTAACTGAGTAATATCAGTACGGTAGCCCTCTACAATTTGCTCCAGCCCATCAGCCTTGGCCTCGGCATCCCTTTGCGCAGCATGAGCATCCCGCACCTGCTGCTGGAGCACACTCTCCATTTGAGAATAAGAAGTGGAGGAAGTGGCAAGTTCCTCTTTGAGTTTCCCAAC